>CM057007.1:83382669-83982669 GCA_029891345.1 Dryococelus australis | reverse complement strand
CGGCCAGGGTGACTGAAAATCCTGGGCCAACAAATCCTAGAACAGTGTCACATGTAAACTGACCTGTGTAACACGTTGAGATGGCTTAGAGCCATTGCATTCTTTGCCTTCAGCGGTCAAAGCAGATAAATAGCTACCAAAACTCGCCTCTCACAAGTAGGGCATTTAACATGCCAAGGGTCTAACTGTCTGTGCTGCTTCTTTTGCTTTTTCCTTCTCAACAGGAGAATATCTGTAAATTGATATTTGTAATCCAATAACCAAGCTTTTAGCTAATCTTGTGAGTGGCATGTTTAACAAGAAGGGCTACGATCACCACCAAACACAGTGATACACATTTTTAGCGTCTCATTTTCCCTCTTTGCTTCGTGACCCTGTGGGAGGGGGAGAAGAGACCAACCTAAAGCGGTCATTAACCCTACTGCTGCTCAGCTGACTAGTGAGAGAGAGACAGCACAAGTCTCCCAGCCAGCCAGGGATGAATCACCTGGCATGTGCTGCCGCTCCATTCAGAACTAGCGTACAGAACAGTGAGCACTGTAGATGTGCAATGCAATCTTCGAGGTATGACAGTGCTACATCATTTACGAAGTCAGCAGTCCAGTCATCGCTGCAACCCTGTCGATGTTGAAGGCCAACAATGGCCGCCCTTAGCTCTGCCTACACGCATTGCACCTCCCACTCCAGAGTCAGTGAACCCTTGGCCAGAGGAATATATTGCAGTGCACTGGCTGTAATAACCAGTTGTTGTCTGGCTCTTGTAAGTCACTTCAGCCTTGGCACCTCGCTCTACCGCCTTGCGCGATAGAGCTCTCTTACCAACACACCGCCTCCACTGTCCAGAAGCTCTTCAGTATCGCCTTCGCCTAGTCAGACCTTCCAGAAGCCCTCCCTTGCAAACCTTCCAGAAGTCTTCTGCCACAAGTGATAGGCTGGTGTTTTTTTTTTCCGTCTGGAATAAAATTTCAATCAGCGAAGCAGAGCGTGTCTTTGTCTCTTGTTACCTCTGTCTTTCTTCTCTCTCTCTGGAAGATTGTACCACTTGTGTAGGAAAGGTATACATTTTATTATTTCTAATTTCAGCACATTTCATACTAATTACAGCAACAATAATGATGTTTGAGATTTTAATGTACAACTGAAACAAAATTTTATTGTTTAAATACGTATTATATGGTATTTAGATGCAACAACATATTTTGGATGGGATGGCGCGACACAGCTCGTTTTGCAACACTTACAAATCCAGCAGGTTGGCAGACGTGGTCTAGCCACGCGCTTGTCCCAATATGGCGGGTGAGCCGTTTTCATAGTGCTTTACGATTGCCAGTGGTGTGTGGCGACATGACAATGACACGGCATGTTTCTGAATGAAACGTCAAGTTTGTACTTGTGTTTTTTTTTAAACATCCTAGGGAAGTTACAATGTTGTGATAAATATATGTTTCCAGACAGGGATAGTTAATATACTGTAACGAGTGTTGTGATCACCGCGTGTGTAAGGGCGTAGCCACCATTTCCGTCTATGGTGGCTGTGTTGTAATCATTGCGCACAGACCAGATGTGTGTGGATTTCAAATATGTGCAAAGTTTGTACATTTTAACCATGAACTGATGTTATGACGAAGTTACGTATTGAAATTCACATCTGTTTATCACAATGTTGTACCTTTGAGCTAGGTGTTTGAATCATAGTTGTGTAACGAGTTTACGTTTCTGTGATTTGAATGTCTGCCACAGTCCCAAAAATAATACTAAGTCCAACCAGATAAATTTAAATAAATAATAAAACAAATCTACAAACCAGTAAGTGCCAATGCATGTAAATATTAGCGGAATATGTTACAGTAGGCCTATGTGTTTGTATGTTCACCACTGTCTTTTATATTTGTCGATGATACGTACAATAAATAAGCGACACGAGTTGCGTGCTTGAATTTACTGTGTCGTTTCGTTGGAATAGTTGTCACTTCATTAAGAATTTTTATTCCAAACTCATTATCAACAGGGTAAATACTACTGTTGTTTCCACCACAGTTGTAACAATCACCGTTGTGGCTAAATATGAATGTTTATTATGTGTAACGTGCTATATCGTGTGTAACAAATAATTATAAAGCCGACATGAATATTGTTATAGGCTTAAATTGTGAACATTTGTAGGAAATATGACAGCATTTTTTTGAACAGTTGTAAACTGCAATCAATGCATGTGGCAGTTATAAAAGTAGAAGTCACATGGCAGTGTTTATGTTTACGTGTAGCGAAAGGATATGTATTCAGTAACCAAAAGTAGAATTTTAGCAGGGCTTCAGAAAAGGCCGAAGTTATCGTGAATCAACTATAGCTACCGGAATCGACACTGCCACACTTTAGCCTAGAACAAGGTCCCCTTCACCTGGATAGCATAGTCAGACTTACCAAGTTTATGTTTCTCCCATAAGTTTTATGGTTTCGTGCACGTATTATGATACTGTGCGAGGAGTGCCAATTTTTACGTTTCCTAATTTTGCCATCACGGTCACATAGTTGTGCTTAAGTGGTGTGGCGGTGAAAAAATTGTCACATGTACCATATTTATTGGCAGTTCGTATCAAATTTATCGGCAATGCCGTTTTCCTTATCAGAGTGATGGCAGTGGTAATTTTCGCTACAATGTAACTATATTTTTGGTTAGAGTACCATAATTATAACCATGAATACCTTTGTTTTTG
The DNA here is from genome assembly GCA_029891345.1 of Dryococelus australis. Taxonomy (NCBI): domain Eukaryota; kingdom Metazoa; phylum Arthropoda; class Insecta; order Phasmatodea; family Phasmatidae; genus Dryococelus; species Dryococelus australis. Next base: position 83,979,955 of record CM057007.1, on the reverse strand, counting down.
TATATGTGTGGATCTGTGGGTTTTTTTTTAGCAACGCCATATTGGCAATACGCTATCTACTTTGTGGTGTTTGACGTGTGTTCATATAGTGTGGCATTATACTATAAATGAGTTCATTCAAGATATTCAGTATGTGTGATTTTAAAGTGAAACGATTTTGATGTTTGTCAATTGTGAAAATCTATTGATTTGGAGACATTGGTCTTATGTTGGTGCGTGCATTTTGAGGAGTATTTGCTTTCGTGTGAAACACGTGGTAATTGTTTACGACTACGGCGGCATTTCCTGTGTCCCTCAAGTAAGCGTTTATTAATTTTTGGTGGTGCTGCAGTCCATGTAAAATGTCTGGCAAGAAGAAACAGTATGTACAAGTGTTTCGACCAGCGCATTATATTTTGTTTCCCTGCATATTAAAATCTGACAAAGGCTAAAAATTTGCTTTTTGTTGCGTTTGCCATTGCGACATAAATATTTCTCATTGTGGAAAAAAGACATTTCTAATCATGGGAAGTGTACCAAACACGTCAGTAACCAGAAACTGCTAGAGGATAACAAAAAGGTTAGCAATTTATTTGGCCAAAGAAGTAGTGTTGAGGATGATGTTATTCAGGCGGAATGTTTATTTAGAGAATTTTTGGTAGAAGATAACATTCCTGTAAGTGTAGTAGATCATGCTGGCCCACTATTAAGGAAAATGTTTCCCAAATCTGACATTGCTAGACTATACAACCTTGGTCGAACAAAGACGTCTGCTATAGTAAATGAAATGGCTTCAGATGCAAAGTCTAATATCATAGCAAGTTTGCAAAATGATCCATTTTGTCTTTCTACAGATGGTAGTAATGATTCAGGCTTGAAGTTGTATCCTATTGTTGTAACTTACTTTGATCAGTGGACCCAGGCAATAGTGAACTCTCTGCTTTCAATTCCTTCCTTCCAAGGTATTTGCACTCGAAGAAGTATTGGAGAACGTCTGCTTGCAGAACTTGAACTTTGTAATGTGTCATTTAAACATTGCATAGCATTTTGTTCAGACAATGCTGCTGTAATGGTAGGTGCAACACGCTTTGTTGAAAGAAAAAACACGAAAATTTAATTTCAATAGGTTGTATGTCACCTAGTTAACTTGGCTGTTGAGAAAGCGTAGTCCAGTATGCCTGTCAAGCTTGATAAGATTGTCATAAATATCTGTTATTACTTGGACAAAAGTGCAAAAAGAAAAACAGGCTGCAAGAACTTCATAACAAGGAAGCAAGAAAAATCCTCGAGCATGTGTGCACTAGGTGGTTGTCTAGGTATAAGCTTGACACGAGTTACAGAGTAATGGGAACCACTCCTAAGTTTTTTCAAGGAAGAAGTGACTACCAAAACACCAGAATTCATTATCCACGTACAGAATTCTGAAGAAAAATTCCAGCTACAACAGTAAGAGTAGCAAGAACACCTAAAAAACATCCAAAAGGAAAAGAGATTGTGATGTAGCCACAATTGAAAAGAAGCAGAAACTAGCTACAGACGAAAGCCATATCTCGTTGAAGAACAACGCCGAAAAGAGAAGTTGTTTATATTTCTTTCTTCTTCACTAAACAAGTCATTTTGCTTGTTTGTGCTAAATGTGACTCCACTCTTTGACAAAATTAATTTGATGTTGCAATCTGCAAGCCCACAAATTCACGTCTTGTTACAGTTGTTGGAGGATTTGTTGAAACGACTTCTATTCCAGAGCAGCTGCAATCAAGAATGTTAATTTACTAGAAGTCGACTACCATGATGGGGCTAATCGAAAACAAAATTGTAATCTAGTTGTTGGATGTGTTACACAAAGGATTATAGGCACATTTCCAGATGAAGAAAAGGTGCAGTTTTTCTCAGCAGTTAGGAAATATTTTGTTTTTGCTTGTGATTACATTGTCCTCAAATTTCGTCGTAAGAATGAAATTCTTGATAGAGCACAGGTAGCTCAATTAGAAAACATTGAAAGTGCCTCATTTTGTGTTTTTAAGCATTTCATTGAATGGTTCCCCATTATTTTGCCGGTTTATGGTAATGAGTCGAGAGGTGAAGAGCTTGATGAACTTCAGAAACAGTTCGCAGCATTGCAGATGGAAGAAATGTGTGCTCTAATTTCCAAGGAAGAAAGAGTTGAGATCACGTGGGCAAATGTTGGCAATATGAAAAATGCTGACAAATTGTTCAAATATGACATACTATCCAAAATCATGTTAGCAATTCTCCTGGTTCCTCACAGTAATACAGTGTGTGAGCGGATATTTAGTGTGGTAAAAAAAAAAAAAAAAAAACTCAGTTTAGGTCTTCGATGAGCAACACAACCCTACAAAACATTTCAGTTCGGAAGAGCACTTCTTCACAAGTATGCCACGAAAAGTGTTAAAGTGAGGAGTTTTTGACGAAAGCAAATCGAGCAACCACAAAATTTTTGCATAGTGAGAGTAGATTGATGGTGTGAAAGTACATAATCATTAAGTAGACAGTGTATTGTGTACAATTGTGTGTTTTACATAACTGTGTCATGTGACATTAATTTGTGAACTGGAACCAGAAGCAGAAACTCGCCAATTAATTGAAAGCTTCTATAAACTAACATGCTTGTAAGTGCAGGCTCAAAATACAAAGTGAAAACATCCGCTGTAAATTTTGGTAAGTTTGTTGAAGCTGAATCTTTGTTGTATATAAGTTCAGTAGTTTTAGTAGTGGTGTGCTTTTAGAATAGAACCCTGTTATAACATCCCTACTTATAGCCAAACATGTTCTCTGCTGCCTTCTCTTGGCCAAGAAATAAATTTTTCCAATAGGAAAAAGCCCTGTACTTTTTACAACATTATAAATTTTTGCCTTACGTAGGCCTAGAGTTCTCTTAGAATGGGGGGGAGGGGCTCACACCTAGGATATAAAATCTTGGGTTTCTGGTCATAATTTTCGTCTCAGAATAATAATTGGAAATGTTCGATTATAGGAGCCCTGCTAAATATCTACATGCAGGCCCATTTAGTATCCTTCCGCCAAATGTAAACAAATATTGCCATGTCTCTGCCATGTAGCATGTCAAAATCAGTGTTTACATTCCATTGCGTGTGTACATATGTTCGTATACATTCGCTACACCTAAAAATAAACATTGAAATGTGACTTCTACTTTTATACCTGTCAAATGTGTTTACTGTTTACAGCTTTTCAAAGAATTCTGTCATATTCCAAAACCATTTCGTACTAATATTCAGAGTTTAGGCCTCTAACATTATTTTAGTCAGCTTTATGGCATTTTAAAAATGACGACAGTTCTTAAGGTTATTTTACATTAGCATATTTGTTTTCCACATCACAGCTCAATATATGTAATACACGTTAGTATTTTACTGTTTTTAACACTGTTACAACTGCGAGGTAAAGGGTTTACTAATTATCCTTTTGTTATTGATATGTGTTGGGTCATTTCTGTTAAAGGACAGCCTCAGTTGGAATAAATATTAAAACGAAGGAACAGCCAGTGAAATAGGCACATTGAATTCAAGCACGCAACTCGTGTGTCTCATTTTTGTCATACAAACTTTAAAAGATAGCGGTGAATGTGCACACAAATAAGCATACAATAACTTATATTTCGCTCATAATTCTATGTATTGCTACACTGTTTATTAGGTTTATTGAAATTTATCTGGCTGAACTTGGTATTTTCCTTCTGGGATTGTGGCAAATTATGTTACACGACTGTGTTTCAAATAGACGTGGATAACTTCGTCATAAATCAGTTCACAGTTAAAATGTATAAATAGTGCTAATCGATTATTGGAAATCACGCACACACACAAGGCCAGCGTATGCACAAAAGCACGCCATTTCACAGACACAATAATTAATCAAACACACGTCACATTATATTTATTACTGCAGTGGAAACAGATTTATCACAGCATCGTAATTTGCCTAGGTAGGTTTTAAAAAAACATTGTCTACAAACGTGATGTGATTTGAAGTATTTTTCGGAGTAAGAATAATTTACTTTTCGTTTGGCAGTAAGAAACACACCATGTCATGGCTCGCCACATCTGCCAACTTCACTTGGTAACTACCCCACCATCATATTTAAATCTATTAAATTAAGTATTCAAACATCAAAATCTTTTTTCAGTTGTAAATTACAAATTAAAAAATCATTATTTTGCTGTAATAAGTATGAAATATGCTACAATTGAAAAGATGTATAATTTTGTTTCTTACTAGTGAAGTGGAATTTTCCAAGTTTGAAAGGGACGAAGAAAGAGAGAGAAAGTGACAAGCCTCGCCCAGCAGACAGTTTTTTCCGATGCTTTTTGGCTCGATAAAACAACACCGTACCATTATGGCCTACTCACAATATTTTCCGCTGTTATTTTAAACTGCAAAAATGATATATGTTGCCATTGGGGCTACCTAAATATTTAAATAGGCACTGTTTAATTTACAAATAGTATTCTAAAAAACTAGGTTAAAATAATATTTTTACTGTGAACTATTTCTCACCGGTCATTGCCAACACATCGCGGCTCTCGCTGTTAATTCATGTTGAAAAAGAAATAAATATTACAAGTTATAGAAGATATTAAGGTAAAGTTCCGTTTATTCAATAATACAGTACTTTAAAGTTAACGACAGTGTTATATATTTGTGGAATACAGGTTATTGAAAAAACAAGTTGATATGCTATGGCCAGTGTGTTTATATATATATATATATATATATATATATATATATATATATATATATATATATATATATATATATATATATATATATATATATATATATATATATATGTATGTATGTATGTATGTATGTATATATATGTATGTATATATGCATATACATATATATATATATATATATATATACATACTCTTTCTCTTTTTTTCAAAATCAATTAATGTTTATATTTACGTACATGACTTTTTAAGCATAACATATAACACATACCTAATGCAAATTAATCTTGAAAATATTAAGCAATATATAAATCAAATTCTTTATATAATAAACATTTCCAATTATTACTCTGATAGTAAAATAATGATCCGAAAACCAAGAATTTAGACATCCCGTGTGAGGCCCAGTCTTAAAGGCTATTGGCTACTCGAGAAATGCAATAACAGGATTCCACTGTATCTGGTTGTGCTTTTGTTATATAATATACAGTTGGTGAGCAGTAGGTATATGCAGATGGCTATCATGAAATGCCACGACCTATTTACCCACTATTCCAAGAATTTTAGGATCTTACTGATATACATCTTCTGAGGTTGGCAGATCTGCATAGTCAACTACTTCTGGTCAGCTCGAGGTAGTCAGGAGATAGTACGGGCCTCCGTGTTTTATTCCTCACAGAATAAACACGTTCTTATCCTATCTTGTTCTCTCATTTTCTTTAGTACAACTAGAATCCATAGTTGACACCACATCCCGTATGTTTGGAGCAGGAGACCGGGATTTGAACTATACTATTTTGCCGCCTAGTGTAGGACTGCGAGTTCCCCCTCAGGGACTAGTATGTTGAGAAACACATACCATTCGATGGCCACCCATTCGATACACCACGTGTACCAAACTGTAGAGCCACAATTACTAGTCATACATTCCAAGAGAGGAGGGACCACTATACCAGCTTGTACTCCGTCCACCGCAACACGTGAGTTGCCGGTGGTAGTAGGTGGTTGGCTGTGGGTTGGACATGTCCGCTCTAGCATCACCTGTCAAAGCTTTTAGGACACCTGCGAGAAAACCTGCTCTCCAACCACCGCATCATTTGTGTTGCGGCTGGAGAAACGTTTAGGCTCTGCACTGGCTTAGTAGAGACGGCAGAACACTCTTAGATAGGGAACTGCACGTTACCTGCTGCTATCTCACGAGTCAAGGTTTAGAACCTAATGTCCTTTACCAAGCGAGGTGGGAAGGCCCTGAAGGAGAGGAAACTCTACCAAGGTACCTGGATCTGCACTCAGCCCAATAAGGCACTTATCCAAGAAACACCCCGGGAACTAGTTCAAGCTGCCCGTAAGTTGGTGGGGCTTCATCCCCCAGCTCCCTCCCCTTCTCTGTTTTCAGCTCCCCTGCAGTTCCAGGGACACCGCACTCTGTTGTATCCATCATCAGACGAGGAGAGAAGGTGCCCCTTGGATTGGTCTGCCAGTGGTTCTCCATCCTCCGCTACCGCAGCCCACCGAGAGCTGTCATCAGCAGTAGCAGCAGCCATTCCAGCCACAGCAGACTGTGGGGACAACATAGTTTCACCAGTAGCTGCACTCCAGCCAGTAAGCCCGCAGCACCGTCCAACCGACCAAGCGCCGGTGTAAGCAAGCAGCCAGTCCCCAAGCCAGTAGCCCATTCTTGTCAAACCCGTAATCGACTTTGTGCCCAGCGGACAGCCAACATGGCCCACACTGTACGCAGTTTGTGCACAAGTACCAAAGTAAAACAGCTACCAATCAGTACCCAAGTAAAACAGCTACCAATCGCCCCCAATAAGTGCTCCCGGCATGCGCTAACAAAGTTTCTGCGTCTGACATTGAGTCACATTGCCTTGAGCCAGATAGCATCACCCTATAAAAGTTATACATAATATTGTGAGTATATTTTACAAGTGTCGCTTTGTCAGCATCATGATAGTTCTGTTCAACAACAAAGTCACACTTAATTTGCATTGTTATAAATACCTGGTACTGAAAACATTCTTTTGTGTAAACAGGAACACAAAGATTCAAGTAAAAACATTTATACACAAATAGTCTGGTTTGAACATCACTTTAATTTGACGCGTACCCTGTTGTCTGACATGTATGTCGAGGATTTTTCTGCTAGACTAAAAGTGGAGTGGTTTACTCTGATTATACAGTACGAGGCGAGGGGTGTTGGTTATCGCTTACTTGTACTGTTGTCTTTGGTGTTGTGGTTGATGTGGGTTTCACCTTATAGTGGCGAGCTCGGTCTACTCCGAAGCGGTGATTCCAGTCGTTGGCTTCACAGCTCCTAAGTTTTGAGTTTGCCCAGCCGTATCTTCTCTCCGTACCGTTTAGCAACCCTCTTACCACTGGGTGGCACAATGAATGAATGCGAAAGCAAGGGGACAAGAAGATTACTGTTACCGAAGTAGGTGATGCTGCTTGGAGTCTAAGTTGAGCGGTGTGGTCCCGTTCTGCCTGCCTGTCCTACGTAGGATGTGGTAATACTATCAACGGTTTGATAGCAGCGTGAGCTAGGTATTGTTCCCTATGCCTCTTGCCACTCCTTACCTTGTAAGTCAATAGAGCACAATGGTCTGACAACCTATGCAATGCATTTAGACAGGAACGGTAATTACAGTGTAACCCAATAGTGACTTGCCGGCATGAGCTCAATAGGAGTCCCCACTGATCCTCCATGCTTGCGGGCTGATCACGGATGTGGAGCAGTGTGGGCCCCCAAACCTCTACTGGTTGTGTATTTGCACCGGGTTGGGCTGCAAACTCCAGGCTAATGTCACTTCAGCACTAACTTAGTGCTCAAAGTGAGCGATAACCTGAGCTTGTGGCCCATCCCTGTACGAAGGTGTTTCCAGTGGTTGGGGCATCTGTTTCTCCCCATTAGCACTGACTTAATGCTCGGGGGTTGGGAAGAAATGGGTAGTCGTCTGATGTGGATGTCATTAATCTCTTGGTTCCTGTTGGCGGTGCACGTCGTACTCTGTCCCTGACCATCAACACAGGTAAGTACCCTGTAAATGAAAAGCAGTAGGGTAGTGAACAATGGGTGTTTATTGGAGACTCAATAAACACGTGACCTGTGCTATCTCCTATCAGACCGTAGAGAGAGCTGATGAAGGTAACTGCGGCTCCAGGTGTAGGCGACCTGGTTCTATAGAGAAAGGGGAGTAGCTGGTTCTAAACGAATACAAAATTATTTAAAGTTAAACTGAGCTAAGAAAAAGGTGTCTGGAAGAGACAAAGTGAAGTTAAATATGTGTGTACATGTTTAATGCATATCTATGTGTGGTAAGTAGCCACTGGGGGCGTACTTGTAGCTTTGGAGGTTCCTGGCGGTTCCAGCACAGAATTAGTGTTCTTCAATGTCACAAGGAAGTTTGTGAAAGAATCACTGCCTGAGCCCGGCAGCGTCCGGACCATATAGTTGAAGCTTGTATGCTGCGGGGCGGGCGAGCATCCTGCCCTGGTTGGCGTGGGAGTTGAAAAACTCGGGTCAGCGTTTCTGCTTCGTGCCTCTTCGGTGGCGCTCGGCCTTGCCTGGTGGTGGGCGGCTTGTTGGCTTTCAGCACCTTGAAGGGGGGTGTGGGGGCATGCCTGCTGGGTTGCGTTACCTTCAGGTGAAGAAAATCAGCTCAAAAGTTCCTGTTGCTTGGTAGAGTAGGCATCCAAGAATTAATGTCGAAAATTTTCTCTACTTCTGTAGCAGTGGAAGTAGGAGAATTCAGTGATGACTCGTAATCGTGGTTTATTTGTAGGTTGAGCGGCATGCGTCAAATTTTAGGCAAACACATCAATCACTCTGCTGCTCTATAATCAGGCTGTTGAAAAATGTTGTGTTTAACCTAATGTGGTTAACCTAAATTGAATGGTGTTACCGAAGAAAATTACAATGCATTCAGCAAGCAGAGAAACATAACAAGAAAAACTTTGCTGTACAGTATTGTGTCCATGCAAGGAACAAAACCACCAGAAAGGGAAAACTGCACAAGTAAATGTGCCAGGACTGTGTCCATAGTGCCGTTTAGTTGGGGAATATTTACAAAGGAGCTGTTTACTTGCTTCGTTAATATGTAATTATGATTGAAGTAATTTTTGTTACTATAATTTGTGCACATAATTTGGATATGTAACTACATTTAACAGAATGAACTAAAATCAGACACAATAAAACAGTATTTCTGCATTGGCAATGCTTGTTTTATTGGGAACCATGACTTCTTTATCCCAGGGAACTGTTTAGGATGATTTAACCGTACACGTAAGTAATAAAGTTGTAAATATAATGGCACGAGAACACTACATACTGTAATATAAATGGATGTGACATTATTTGGTAAATTTTTTATTACTTGTTTGTTTTAACTCCTGTGCAAGAAATACCTGACCGGTCGGTTTTTTCCGAATAGCCCTACATTTTGTGTGTTAACTGTGAAATTTTAAGAATAAAAAAAAATTGAAGTGAACTTCGACTTCGTCTTTGACAATGACTTGGATTTTTGTCTCATTAGAAGAGACTATGTGATAAAAGAATATTTGAATACTTTCATGATTTATTATAAAAATATATTGTGTGCAGCCAAGAACACTTAAAACAATGAACTGAAAGACTTTTCTTTCATTTGCACTAAAAGTATTTTGGGAAGTTGATTGAAATCTGTGTTAAAGTCAGTGTCACACTGTGTTCTATTTTATGCTTTAAGTAAACATACAAAATAATAGGTAAATTAATTTCACATAAATTCTTCAAAATTAGAGAATAAAACGGCACTCAAAGAATACATTAATAATATATTTTTAATCTTGGGTCAGGGCAACTTAAACAATTTATGTTTCAAACTTATCACATAGAAAATATTAAATCTACACAGTTGTGTACCACATTTCTTAGCATAATTCAACTTTGTGTTGTCAGTTTCCAGGTAATTAATGTCAGGTTTAATATTGCGTTTAAAATATTTTAAATACTGAAATGACAATGTGGAGCTGCTGTGCGACCCCTGCAAAGCTGGTAATTCGGCGACCTGCAATACAGGCCGTAGATGATTATCTCATACAGTGCCTGTCACAGTGGGTTCCGAATGGCATATATATATATATATATATATATATATATATATATTCTCTCTCTCTCTCTCTCTCTCTTCCATGTACTTTCCTCTTCCCGTAGATGATTAATCTCACAGCTTTTCATCTTTTCCTGACCCTCTTTTCTTTTTGTTAAGTGACAGCCTGTCAGTTTAGTTCTTGGAATAAGAACGGCACAACTATGTATGGCCAGTATAGGTAAACTGCGCTATCGGTGCGGAGTATCTGAATTAATTTGATCAGATACTTCCGATACCAATACTATAAATATTGGCAGATACTGTGGTATCTGCATGAGCATCGGCCCAGCACTAGTTTTAATGCAGCCAAGACACCATCTACTCAAACCAATTCAAATATGTATTTCAGTGGTAAAGAACAAATGGAGTTGCTTACATAGCACCCCAGTTTAATATAGGATACAGTCACCTCTTGATTCTAAGACCACTGGAATAGCGACCCTCTTGAAATTACACTGTTTTAGGGAACCATATAACAATTTTCCAATTACGACCCTCTTGGAATGACACTTTTCCCGGGAACCGTGAAGGATCGTAGAATCAAAAGTTGACAGTACAAGAGAAACAAGCAAATAATAGTGTAGGAATTATAGTAGACAGATTGCACAAGTCGCAGGGCGGTACTTGTGGATAGACACAAATTGACTGACACATTTTCCACACAGATTCGCAGCCGGACGATTTGGTGACTAGGCCAGCTTCAGCAGGTGGCAAGTGGTACTACCACTCGCCGCTTTACAAAGCGGACTCAGCCAGTGAAATGTTGCGCGACCACGTATCCACTATGTTTTGGTCCGACTTTTGTGTGTGCGTCTCCACGAGTACTTGTGCATTCTGTCTACTTTCTATAATGTAATCAGTAGCATGTTGGTCTTTTACCACCACATCTTGTAGTATAAAATAATTTTGCATGAAAGTGTACATTAACAGTGGCCAGGCATGTGGAAATGATTACACATTAAGAATGAAAATAGCGTTGGGGCATGGGCCTATCCACAACTTCCAGCAACCAGAAACATCATCAAATTCAGCAAAAAGGAATTAAAATGTACCACTTCACTGAAGACCTAAGTGTTTTATTTATTATGTAAATAAATATGTACACACTATTTGGGGTTATGAATTGCCACATAAATAATGTTTTTCAAGTTATTTACAGATCCTAACCAGGAAGTGGGACAAAAATCACATAGATTCACAGAATTCAGAGCTTGTGAACATGGTGATGGGAAAGATTCAATGAAGAAGAACAGACAAAACAATGGACCTATTAACTTGAAACAATGTGTAAGCCAAGTGATGTTATAAATTACAGTACAGTAAATTCTTGATTTACCGAGAGCGGCTTAAATTGGGTTGAGGCTTAACTATGGAACCATCAGTTCAAAGTCAATTATTGAACAGCTGCCACCAGTTGCACACCGCTGCTATTAATAACCCATGAACGTGGTGCTAATAATTAACAGGCTTCAGTGGAGTAACACGACACTTATTTATTTTAAATTAATTTTAAAAGTGTCCGGGTACTATATTTACAAACGTTTTTAACTGTGAATATATGTGGAACTTGGAAGTATTAGGAATTTGGGGAAATTGTCGGACAGCACATTTTCTTTCATAATGATAAAGTATTTCACTATTAAAACTGGCATCTACTCATCAGAAAGATGCGACCTTGTTGTTGATTTATCACAAGGAAAACGGGAGTTCCAGAGTACTCAAGAAGACGAAAGTTCCTTTTCACTATACAATGCCAAGATACTTTCCGACCACCATCTTGGAAATAACTGGCTGTTGCAACTTGAAGCAATGTTGCTAATGAAGGCAATATCAAACACTGTCTTCTATGGTGGGAATTCAGTTCATTCAAATACAAGTTTAAGTTCACAATAAAGGACTATTTACAAATACGTAAACATGTCAACATCCTTCTTCATCAGAACAAAGTTTTCCTTATTGGGAGGGAAGAGGACATAACTTCCAAGTTGAACGCTGGAGAATGTCTTGCCCTGTCGTGACAGAGGCCACTCCGACAACACCATCTGGTCCTGGGTTTACTTGGGTCACTCGCTCCAACTTCCACTTTCAATGGTGGGGTTTTATCTTCTTTGATCAGCACACGAGAACCTACACTGAGAGAGACTGATGGGTCTGTCCACTTGGATCTTTGCTGAAGCGTGTGCAGGTAATCCTGACTCCAACATTTCCAATATGTCTAATGGATTTGCACGATCAGTTGCCACTAGTTCAATCTTGAAGTAGGACTGTCCAGCATGTCAGCTTCTGGAATAGAAGTTAAAGGTTCCATTATCAAAAAATATAATGGTGTCAATGCAGTAATATCATGGGGATCCTCACTGATAGCACAAAGGGGGGTGAGAGTTCAATATTGCCTCTATCTGAACAAGTACTGTATTCAGCTCTTCATAAGTCAGAATTTGGCTTCCAACAGCATGGGTCAGGAGCTTTTGGACCAACTTCACCCCAGCCTCCTTCCCATAACCTGACAAAGTGAGGTGCTGCTGGAGGGTTCATGTGCCACGCGATGTCTTCGGCAGCAAGCTTAGCTGACATTTGTTGACAGAGGGTAGGCGAGTTCACAAAACTGTACGGTTCTCCAAGAGCTGCCTTTGCTCCAACAAGATTTGTTCCTTGGTCCAAATAAACATGAGCACAGACACCTTGCAGACAAACCATTCTCTTCAGTGCTTCCAGAAAGTGTTCTGTATACAGCTTTGGCGCTAGTTCTAAGTGTAGCGCTGTGGTGCTCATGCACACACACAGAGGTATGACTAGAGACCTGAAAAATTAGCAACTGCGATAAAGCAAAAAATAACCCGAATTTCGACATAAAAAAACAAAAAATTGAGATTTTCAAGAATTTCACCTGTAATTCACGAATTGTACAAAATCCTGTAATATTTTTGTGAATTATTATTGTTTTGCATCACATAATTGCTTCTTAAAACTTATTTGATGTGTTTTTTGGATATTTAAATACGAATGCATGCATAAGTTGGCCAGTAGATTTCTTCGAATTATCACCTTGAACGAAAACATGTTTACTATACTTTACATCACGTGTATTTACCACCATAGATAACATGAGGGCAAGTGATGATGTATCACTTTGAGTGAACATTCTATTGCACAGCCCTGCAAAAGTTTGTTCATTAGGGAAATACGCCGTTGTAGTGTTCACATCCACCAAGCACCATGTTATCTATGGAATTCATGCCGTGTTTGCATTCATATTGTATCATCGTCACATTTTAACCAACAATTCTTTATTTTTTACAAGCGAGCGGTGCGGCGGTGAAAGATGTGTTTATATGCTTTTACTTACGTAGAATGTATTTGTAAATCAATTTATCTTGTATTCATCCAGTAAACTGAATTTTTATCATACACATTCTCTGTAAATATATGTGGTAAAAAATGAGACGTTTTGAAGAAACTAATGTTTTGTCAGCGGGCCTAACGGAAAAAATCTGTTGTTGAAAGTTTCAACAGTTCAAAAACGTATTGGCAGATTTCTCTAGTTTTTCTTTGCTGTTCGTACAACGCACTTACGATTTTTTTAACAGTGCTTTTATAGTTGTGTATAAATAGTTAACATTATTCTTTTCATGAAACAGTATATCCTTGCCAGTGCATTGCTACCGTTTGTTGTTCCAGGGGACAGGCAGAATACAAAATATTTAGTAAAATCTGAACTTGTCTGTTGATAAACCGATGTATTAAAACCATAACTGTATATTTCTCTGGGAGTTAAGAATTTCTGCACGGAAATAACAATAGATAAGAAAATACCGCTTATCAATAGGAATAACATTGCCAATTCCAGGTTATATGAATATAGTGACATATCTCAAATTATTTATGTCTTTATAAAGAGCACATTAAAGATTGGACCAATTCTCATGCAGAAACCTGCGTTTTTGTAGCAATAAAATAACACCTATTTTTGACAAAAATAACACTAAAAAAAAAAAAACACACATTTTTGAAAAAAAAATAACACCTACTTTTTCAGGTTTCTAGGTATGACTTATAGGATTTAGCACAACTTAGCCTTCCCATGGTAACCAGGAGTGGTCCCGCATAATCCACACCAACATGAAGAAAGGCCCTAGTCTGTTGAATTCTGCAACTAGGTAATTAACCCATGAGAGGAGCACATGACTGAGGTGAATAGCGGAAACACTGAACACACTGCCTCAGTCTGTGACGGATGGTACGACGAGCACCCAGTATCCAGTACTTCTGTCTGAGTACTAAATGAACAAAAAGAGGACCTGCATGGAGATGTCTTTTATGTACATAGTTAATCAGCAATAATGTGAAATGATGCTTGGTTGGAAGTAACAGTGGATGTTTTAGATCATAATTTTAGCCTGAATGTTGCAGGTGCTCTCCCACATGCAAATTTCCATAATCTTTAACGAATGGATTTAATCTACATAACTTATCGGTAAGTGTTTTCCCTATCTGCAGAATCTGAATTTCTCTAGTGAAGCTGGAGGCCTGAACAATTTTAATCAGAGGGAAGGGCATGCTGCAATTCTACTGTGGTAAGTGATCCTGCATGTCGAGGACCTGACCGACAATTATGCACAAATCAAAAACAATATGTTACAATCCTCTGCAACTGAGTAAGTGAGGAATACTTGACAAAAGGAAAGTCATCCACTTCCTTAGTGTCACAGAAAATACTTGTCGCTGTCTTTCATACTCCACGGCTTCCAAGTTTAAGCCGGGATCACCATCGTAGCTGTTCCTCTCCAATTTTGAATGCTGAGTGAGCCAAGGTTACCCTTGCCACCATAAGTGGTGATCAATGAGTTCACGTGGCATCAGTCCAAGGGATGCACTGTCAGCAGGATTCTCGTCCGATAGCACATGGCCCCAGCAAGTCGTGGGCACCAGGGACTGGATCTGAGAGAGACAATTCCGCACAAAGGTTTTCCATTCCTTTTATTCTGAAAAAATCCATGCTAAAACCACAGAATCGGACCAAGCAAACAATTAAAATTCCAGAAGGGGGATGTAAATTTCACTAAAAATTTTAATGAATTTGGCTGCACACAGTTCTAGTCTTGGTGAGTTCCTTCAGAGGTGCTACCTTAGATATTACGCAGACTAGAGACACTATCAACTGATCCTCAACATCTGCATACTCTCTTTCCGATGCTTCTGCAAACCCAAGCAGTTCTAACTTCCTTGCTCCTTAGCGGGTTATACGTGAAACTGTCTCTTTTGAAAGTACATGTGATTCTGCTCGAAATATGTTCCATTTTTTTAACCAAGGGATTGGGATGGGTGTCATCCCAACCCAGCTGCAATGACCAGAGCCTCTTAGTGAACAATACAACCAGGGTAGTTAAATCCAAAGGATAAAATATTCTAACTGAAATGGACAATACTGATCTCTTTGTACAAGCCACACATGGAGCAGGTTGGAAAAAATATGAAAAGCAATCTACATTAGAGTTCCACAACTGCCCCAATACCTTTATTGTGTCATTTTCCGGAATTGAAAATGAAAGAGAAAAACACGACTAATCTGGTAAGAGAATCTGACTTGTTACAACATCGTTATTACAAGCCCATTTGTGAAGTGTATAGCCCCTTGATTTGAAAATAGTAGTAAGTTCATGCATCATACAGATGGTTTCTTCAATAGAGTATGTTCCTGTTAAGATGTCATCCATGTAGACATCCTGCATGATATTTTGAGCTGCCTTTGGAAAGTTGTCTTTTTCACCCTGTTCTAGCTGGTGTGTGACCCATATGGCCTGGTATGGAGATTATGGAATTTAAGGTCTCAATGTTTAACTGATATTCAGACAGTGGCTGATCAGGTAGAATCTCCAGACTATCTTTTGATAGTGGTGATTGTGAGGTTGCAAGACGATGCATTAGTTGCACGTCTGCTGTGAGTGCTACCAAATGAAAACGAAAACTAAGCAGGACTGTCACTAGATCAGGCAGGAGCTTTGGGCCATCGAGTAAGTGATCGTTGAGAGACTATCCTTTGCTTGTCTGGGCCGAAGCATCAAATACTAACACTTAGTTTGGTGCTTGCACTATCAGGACGATGAGTGACACGCAGTTGTGTGGGACTAAGTAACCATTAATACTTTTGGCCGAAAGCTCTCCAATTAATTCCATTGTGACCTTGATCAAGAATGCACAATACTGAATTTTCAAATGTGAATTTAGAGCCAGCTTTCGCTCTTAACGACTTGAATCGAGAGTCGTCCAAATTTGGACTGTCTCCTTTAACCTACTACGGTAGGCAGATAACCTTTAAGGCTCCTATGTTTTCGGTAACAATATTTAATAGCCCCTTTATGGATTGGACACAATCTGAACTGACTGAAGGAATGTGTAAAATTGACTCTTAAGAGCGATATTACATGATACCAGATTCTGTAAAAATTTGTGCAAGGTCCGTCATAGCAGCCAGTATATGAGCTAGTATGGCACCCGTCATGGCATTTTCCACCTTGTACGGCCAGATTTTACCAGGTTTGGTAATTGGACACGTCCTATTTTGCGTGGTAGGTTCCACGCCGGCTCTCGTACCTGGCCAATCACATCACAGTTTCAGGATGTAGGGTGCTCCCCATGGCTACTACTTGAAACGAGTTGATGAAGAAACTGAAAAGGATGCCTCCATCTTGATTTTACATGCGTGAGGTTGACACTCTTTCAAATAGATTAAAAATACAACGAATAATATTGACTATGACAAGCTTAATTACTGTTTAAAATTGTTCTAAATACTTACCTACTGTATGAAATATTTATCGTATATATTATATATAAACCCAAATTTCTGTGTGTGAAGTGGTAGTACAGTGGTAGTAATTTTTTATTATTAAATTTTACATGCTGATAATATCCCAGTATGTAAAGAAAAAAACTATATTTTGTAACTGGTCAGTAATTTTTGTCAAGATTAAAAATAACACACTCGTACTCTAGTGATTGTCATTTTCAAGAAAATAAGTACAACTATACTAGTAAGTAATCATTAAATGTAAAAGGCGAACAGTAATATAGCAATATTAAGATGTACTAGCTAGTAGTTTTTTTCATAGGCTAATGCAAGTTACTAACTGGTAGCAGTTGTACGAATGGGGTTCATAATTACTACAAATCACACACTGCGCATCTACTGAGAGTGTGCCAAATGCTAGTACACAAACTGCTCATATAGCAGCTGGTATACCGGCTTGTGTACCAGGGATTGTAGAAGCTTATGCAAGAACCAAGTACGGTTGCAGTTACCGTGTTATATCTGCTTAACTGATTATAAGCAATTAATCGTGGTCGATTATATCACTGAACAAGCAAATTTCTTGCTACTTCATAATTGACATTTGTCACAGGCAACGTACTTACCAAAGCGCTGGCCTCACCCTGCAATGATGACTTCAAATACAGGAATTTTTCAACTTCATGCAAACTGCTGTTGTGAACAAGCATCAGGAATAAATCGTAAAAGGCTTGCCATTGCATCATGTCCCCATTGAATTTTGACAGTTCTATAGAGAGCACCTTCAGTGTAGAATGATTGTTTGCATCCTTGGTGTTTAGATAATCAACTGGAGTATCAATACTGATACTAAGAATGTCTTTGATAGCATCAATTTCAAAATATACTACGTCAAATTCGTCCCATTGCGAAGAGTAGTCAGGGAGCGATGTTTCTGTTTCACAGCTACAATTCTCAAGGTTGGAGATATCTTCGTCAAATTTATCTTTGATTTTTGTGAGCTCTTTGCACATTGAGCGAAAAAAGGCACATTTTTCTACTTCGTCTGTTTTAGCCAAAGCCTTTTTCTCACCTTCCAAAATGAGCTTTAAACGCAGCAGGTGCGACTGTGCCTTTGTTATCAAAACTGGGTTCACTTGACGTTATGGAATTTAAAATAAACCCGTATTATGTTTTTTCTTGCTGTTGTTAGAGGGTGATTACTTGTTCATTTGTTAGGTTTGAATATATGACGTAATATGATGACTTGACAGGAAAATAATAGCGCAGGCGCACACTTGTTCAAGTTCTCACTTAACCTCACTTAATGATATTCTGTCATAATTATTTTGGCATCTTGCTTCTTAGTAGTTCTTCATTCAGTTTCCTGGACACAAGATACTTACTGATACCATTTGATGCGAATAACAGTATCACTGCCCATTTCACGTGCGTGTAATACAAACCGTTACTTTTCAATGAGACAACCAAAAGTGTTGTTGCAACATTTAGTGTAATCCGGCCCGGCATTGACCATGTTTTTTACCACAACAAAAACGAGAGTTCTAGAGAACCCGAGAAGACCAAAGTTCCTTTTCACGATATAATGCCAAGGTACTACCCTACCGCCATCTTGGAAACAACTGGCTCTTACAACTTGAAGCAGTGTTGCCAATGAAGGCAAAACCAAGCAGTCTTCTAAGGTGGGAAGTCAGTTCATTCAAATAAAAGTTTAAGTTCACAATAAAGTACTATTTACAAATATACACATCACCACCTGTAGTTTACGGTAGTTCGTATATGCAGTTGCCATTTATAAATTAACTTTGGCACGGACTGCAACTGGATGATAAATGTCACATTAACATAAATATTTTTGCAGCAAAAATTCTTCCATCGCAAACATTGCGTGGTTTTAATAAATTAATAAAAAAACATTAATTTTTGCTTTGTTGTTCAAGTGGAGACGGAGTCAGGACAAAAAAAAACATTGGCAAGTTGGCCCCAGAAATGCTTGGCAGTTTCAGGCCGAATACAAATTATTAACAAGCATAATCGCTTCACATGGAAATATGTTACATTAAAATATTGTAGAGTTTGCAGAAATTTGAAAACACTTAGAATTCAGGGACCCCGGTGGCTGAGCGGTTAGCCTGCTTGCCTCTTGTTTGGGCGAATCAGGTTCAATCCTGGCCGGGTCACTCCGGATTTTTGTAAGTGGGAATCATTCCTGATGGTGCCGCTGGGTGGCGAGCTTTCTTGGGGATTTCTCGTTTCCCCTGCCCTTTCATTCCGCTGCTCCATACTCATCTAAATCACCCTCTTCGGCTCTTAAGACCTTGCTGTTAAGAGCCACCCAAATATCTTCACTTCACTCTATTCTGAGCATTCATTCGCATATTTGCCTTTTACACATGAAAAATGAATCATTTAATGGGGCATGGTTTCCGAAGCTAGCCGTGTGCACTGACAAACAGATGGCAGCACAGTCGCCTATTTCATTGCTGCATTGCAAAAGTATAGGTATTACGTCAGAAATATTTGAAAAATACTGACAGATGTAGTGCCTCTTCAATTAATATGAAGCATGCACTTGGCGATGTTAGCAGCTAGCACTAGTTACAGAAGAGACAATTGAAGCTAAACTATCGCATACTGTGTTCTGTTTGGTTTAAACACCTACACATTATTCTAGAATAAAGTTTAGTTTGTTACACTAATAATGGCTGTTTTGTAACAATATAAAATAAAATACATAGATATATTGTCCACAATCTTTTTCCTGCCCACATATTTCTCCGATGTTGTGCAAATCTAGGCTGTCAAAATAGGCAATCTTAAACTTTCTTGCAATTGTTTACGCTTTAGCTGATGCAGGAGTTTGTGTATGTGTGATATCATTTATGACGTCACACACTGGCTGTTAAAAAATAAAAATTGGATTCTTATATGACTATATTATTTGTATACATAAGCAATGTCTACAGTAAGTAGGCCTGAAGTCACCTTCCCCCCCCCCCTCAAAAAAATTGCTAATCTTAAATATGGGTTATCCATGAATCCTTAGCTAGTCATAACCCCGGAAAATCGAGAATTGTACTGTATCAAAATATTTAGTTTACAATTTATGCAGTCTTTACCAAATACATAAATGTAAAATTGAACCCTTATTAAAAAGAGTGTTGGTTCAGATCTCCTGCTACCCAGTTGTAATTTAAAACTAAGTATCAGTAGCACTCACCTTAATGTATACATCATGATTTACATTTTTATTAGTAAGAAACAGTAGTGTGTAGGGATTCTTTGAGCCTTTATTTGAAGTGAAAGTCCTTAAATGACTCTACTAAAGTAGTGTGTCATCGGTTGAATGTTGGTTGTGGTGTGTTGCACAGCAGTTCCAGGGTCCGCCCCCTGGACAGGGACCACCGCGAGGCCCCCCGCCGGGCAGCTTGCCCCCCGACCCCAGAGGACCACCCCCGCGCCCGGAGTGGAGCAGGCCGCCTGGCCCAGCAGGTAACTACTTCTTAGCACGCCTGGTGGTTTACTGCCTGTGACAGTGTATCAACCTATTCAATTATTTTCGAATATTTACAATAAAATCAGTATTACACGTCCATTCAGTCCCACCACCTCAGTTCAGTCCATGTCACGCCACTAACACCTCGCCCGATGTCCCACAATCTCCTGTCTACGTCCGCACTTCACTTCACTCGCGCACACTCGCCAGGCGGCCTCCGTCAAAGACTGCCGGCCGCTGGGTTGTGGCTGTATATGTATAGTGTCTTAGGCAGCCACCTATAATCTTCCCCAACTCACGTGATGCATCGCGGAGGGCTGAGGCGCCAGCCAGTGTTACCAGAACATTCTTGTGTCGTCGCTAAACGTATCTGAAACTCTAGCAGGCAAGAGGAGGTCTGTGATGCCAGCAAGTCTCGCTGCTGTCGGCATTCACAGAATTCCCAGAAGGGGGCCAGACAGCCACGAGTAAGTCATTCCAGGAAAAGGGGAGGGCGAGGTGGGTCTCCGATTACGGCGCGGGGCAGCGGAGTCGGCGCCAGCTGCAGCACGTAACAATATGTTGGCAATAGGGACTACTGTTCTCGCGAGCCAATCCTTTAAATAATATTTCCACACATTTTATGCATTTAGCAAAAAAAATTGAACTTTACACGTAAAAAAGGAAGGATTAAAAAAAAAATTAAATATGCCACCAAGTCAGTGTTGTTATATATGTATATTTTATTTACTACATTGAGAAAAATTTTATTGAAATTAAGCATGAATGAATTACTAGATTTTAATGGTTATCACAATTCATGTTAAACATTTTGTTAGAACGAACAACTGTTTTTTTCTGGCAAGTGCCTATGCAATGCTACCAGTTTTTTTTTTTTACTTTAACAAATTTTTAGGTTATGATTTTAGGCACGTTATGAAAATATTCCAATTAACACGCCCTACAATTATAATAAATTCCGACTACTTTCTTCCCCAAAAAATATTTGTAACCGAAAATTTGTATAATGTTGCAATGTTTGCAAATATACATTGCACGATTGCTATTCCATAGATGTTAAAGTGGATTGAGAAAGCAAAATAACTGCATATGTTATACAAATTGGCATCTTAACATTGTGCACTTGTGCACACGTGCAAACTACGCAAGGTATTTTTCTCTTATACCTACAGCAGCAAATTTATTTTCTCTCTATGGTGAGCTCCACACATATTTACATTTTACGTGCGAGAGATGGTTATTTTGTTTATGGACGTAGGTGAAAAAATTATTTGCTGATTGCATCACTAGCGTGCCATATTCTGCTTCGGTAAGTTATGAAAATTGGCATAAGATTTCGCAATGCTGCACGTGATGTTTTTGCGAATAAATGTAGAAATGCTCTTGTAAAAATATATAATACGTCTGTTGAATATACATTTAAAAAATGTATTATATTTATTTTAAAATGGTGAAAACGTTATTGTGCATAGCCTTAAGATGTTACATAAATCTAAAATTCATGTAGGCCTTATCTCTAGACATTGTGAGATAGGCCTATTGTATTGTAGTAGAAACTGAAACCCTGTAAAAGAATAAATTGAAGTTGGAAATTCTATCAAGATGTCCAAAAAGAAGTGATGAAATGAACCGTGCACGTAATATCCATATGGACTAGTCTGTAACTTGACATTTACTAAACATTTATTATTAATTGAAGATATTTTCCTGGTAGAAAAGTGTTCTAAGTGATCAGCGCCATTGCCTCTGAAAAACTTTAGAACTTCTTAGTGAAATGTATTTTGAAAGTTAAGTAATACTACAATGTTTTATTTGGACTTAATGCTGCAAATTTGGATATGTGTTCTTTTCTGTAAATGTGGGAAAAACTTTTAAATCTCTATGTTGTGGGATAATTTTGAATCAGATTTGATTGAATTTTTCATAATTACGACGACTGTTTAATAAATGTCTCAACAATATTCGTTTATAGCAAAATTAAGTATTCATTCCATCAATTTATAATTTTTCCATTAGGTAATACTTAGAGATGTAACAATTCTACTTTTCCTCGATTCTCGATCTGGATGCCATTACCACTCTATTCTCAATTCCAAAAATTGTGGTTCCTTTTGTTACAGACAATTACTTTACAGAACTAAATCTTGTATAGGAGGGTGTGAAATTTAATTATTTAAACAAGGCCTACATTAGCAGTAGGCCTATTACTAACATAAATAATATATCACTTGAACAGTGGGAGCATATTCATATGAAATTTCAAAAGTTAAACGAGGCATAGTATGCGGTAATATTGAAAAGATATTCGTCCACATAGTTTACATATTCGAAAATATTTCCAAACCTCACTTGCCTTGACGAATGTTCACCAACATATGAAATTATTAAAAAGTTTGCAAGACTAGCACTTAAGCAATCACAGTTAATATTTTTAAAGCAGTAATTATTTAGGCTCCAATTTTAAAATTAATTAATTATTTTGGTAAATTCACAAACAATTTTTCTGGAAATGCAAAGAAGTGTAAAGAAAAATATTATTTAAGCTTATAATTCTAATGTAAAGGAATTATGAAATACATACATAAACTAGACAGACATCATCCACGTAATATCAATATCATCTAAATAATTATTATAAAAAAATCTCAGACCAATTTAGGTTTCTGTTTGTATTAATTTATTTCACACTTTACACTCATCTTTGCACTTTTCTTTTTACATAAAATGTTCAAATGACAGACATTTTACATCAGCATCTTCCATAATTTATGAGACTAGATATTTTATGAAAACAGTCCATTTAATTTATCAATTTAGTTATCACACTTTCATTTCACACACGTGTCAATGTAAACAAGTATTTATGTATCAACCATAGATTACTGCACACATTTTAGTTGTGTGTGTTCACTTTGCACAATTGTTACTAGCGCTTGGAGGCAGTTTGTTGTCAAACTACTGTAGCATATCTCGAAGTACATGTTTTACTGCTTGTGTAATCTTTGGAATGTTTACATTTTGTTTGTTTCGCAAGAAAATTAATTACCTAACTTATTTATGTGCATTGTTGCATGTCGAACTATGATTTCAGAGATTTAAAAATTACCTCAAGACAAAATAGAGAATTTTTTCATCTCGAAAATTTCTCGATATTCCCTAGACTCGCACGTGTCTAAATTTTTACTGTGTTGAAGTACATTCGTGTACATGAGATGGGATAATAGTTCATTTCTTATTGTGGAGAAAGCTCATTTTGTGAGATATCGCGTGTTTGTCTTATTTCGTGTTATTTCATGTTTTAACTTGTGTTTCGGTGTTCTTTTGTTTTATCGCAATTTACCTGAAATTGTGCCTCTAGTCTTAGGTTATGTATTTGTAGTAATCAGTTCTACATGCTTTGATTGTGGGACTTCTGATTCGCGTCTATACGATTCATCAAGAATCGTGGGTATTGAGGAATTGTGAAATTGAGTTTGAAATCCCTAGTAATACTGTACATGTTCTTTTGAAAACACCAAAATTAAGTTACCACTTTTCTACTGTGAAACTACTGCTTTTGGCGTATTCAAAACACGGAGGTTGCAACCACTGACCTGGAAAGTCAGGGAAAACGTAATTACGGTCAGGGAAAGTCAGGAAGTTTCAGTATAATCCATTTCATGTGATTTTGTCTTACCTTCATTAGATGTGTCAATGATTTTGATGGAAAAATCACTTTTTTTTTCAACAAAATGTGTTACTTAGAAACGGCCTTAAGGCCAAAAATATGATGCTGCTGTCATCTCTTGTCAGCCTTAAGCCGTGTCTGAAACTGACAATTTGGTATTTTAGTATTTAGAAGTTTAGTGTGGATGAATTTGATTGTCTCTTTACAGTGGTGCATGCAATGTGTGAACCACTTGCAAGTTTTTTCGACGGGGTTTTTTTGGGACAGCGCGAGCATCACCTGCCCTTTTCTGTTATTTAAATACATTAATAAAGTTACATGAAAATATTTATTTTGTAATACCAGTTATCCTTAGTTGGCAACATTGATTTCTTCTGTGTTTTTTGCTTTTCCAATATTTATTGTCCGTTTTATATTAAATGCGGGTATGCGGCACATTGAATCATAATGTCCAAAAAGACAGTGTTCAATAATTTGCGGCTTGATGCCACAGTTAATCCAGAATTTGCTAGTTGGCTATGCAAAGTAGAAGGTAATGCAAATCAGGCTTTTTGCAGCGTGTGTAGACTAACATTTCAGCTCAGTAACATGGGACAGCAAGCAGTTGTTTCGCACTCTAAAGGTCCAAAACATTTGGAATTTATGCGAGCTAAAATTTCACGACGACGTTTGTCTTCATTTTTTTGCCACAAGAAGTGATTGAGAAGAATCATCTCCGCCTGGATGTAGTTAACATTCTACCTTGAATGATACTGAAGAACAATGAATGCAAGTTCTGCAAGATGAGAAACTGTGTAAACAAAATGTAGCCACGCCAGATCTAGACTCTTTTGTTTGCTAAAGTGATATTTCTCGTGTAGAAATTATGTGGTGTTTGAATGTTGGTGCAAATAAATTTTCCATGAATTCGTGTAGGAATGTGGGCAGTATATTTAAGGTTATGTTTCCCGATAGTACAATTGCTTTACAGTTTCAGTTGGGCAGAACTAAGTGCTCGTATGTCATAAACCATGATTTAGCAGTTCACTTTTCAGAAATTCTGTCGATGCGTCTTAGCAGTTGTGAAGATTGTGATTTGTTTTGATGAAGCCCTAAATAACACATTTCAGAAAGGGCAAATGGACATCCAGGTTAGATATTTTGATATTAATGGGCAAATAGTGTCTACTCAGTACTGGAATAGTAGTTTCTTAGGTCAGCGAAAGCTCGAGATTTTTTGGAGCAGTTCAATGAAGGTCTGAAACCTCTATCTAGGAAGAATTTACTGCAAGTGTCAATGGATGGGCCAAATATAAATTTTAGCTTTCTAAAAAAACTGGAAGGTGATATATGTTGGTTGAAAATCCTGAAGGTAAAAAAACACATTGGTGTTTGTGGATTGCACGTCAATGGAGCAACCATAACAGGATTAAACAGTGTAGTTTGTGGGATCTTCACACTTTTCTATGAGATATTTATTTCTTATTTAAGGATTGTCCAGCTTGTTGGGCCAGTTTCACTAACATTACTGGCAGTGAAGTGTTTCCCCTGAAATACTGCACTGTCAGCTGAGTTGAAAATGTCACTTGTTTAGAATGAGCTTTATTTGTAGTTGATAACATAAATAAATTTGTTCATTCTTCTGTATTGCCTCATACCAAACCAGCTGGGAGCATCTTAAAGCACCTTGGTAACAAATTTCTTAAGTGCAAACTTTCTTTTTTGTAAGACATTGATTCTGTACTTGTACAGTGATCTCCATGACCTTATAAGAATTCTAATGAGCCATGTTGTTAAATCAGAAACATTGGAAGCTGCTGACTGGAGTTGTAAACTTCTTGCACTTGATCTAAATTGCAGTGGAAATCTGCTTCAGTTGAAACAAATCAACCTTGGATTCAGTACAGTGAAGCACCTGAAGAAGGTATAGGCAAATGAGATTCTGATTGGAATGCCAGAAAGTTGTAAAAGCAGCTATAAAAAAATTGCAAGAGAAGAACCTACTTAAGTACAAATTGGTACAAGGATTAATTTCACAAGATCCACCAATTTTTGCCTATAAACCACAACTTGGTCAGATAAGATTTCTTTTGCCAATATGCAAAGGAAATATTGGAAGTTGAATTTAGCATATTTCTTGCTAGTGAGCCAGAAATAGAATTATGCCTAAATGATTTTTTTGATGGTGTGTGAGGCAAAAATCATAGATATGGTAAACTTTTGCACATATTCAAACTGTGCCTCATCATTTCACATGGGAATGCATCTGTTGAAAGAGGATTTTCTGTCAGTAAGTCTATCCTTGTAGAAAATTTATTTGAAGAGTCTATTGTAGTACAAAGGCATGTGTCAGATGACATATGCTACTTTGGAGGAGTAGAATGCATTCCCATTGACCAAAAAATGCTCCTATCTGTGAAATATTCTTACAAGAGATATGTACAGCATTTAGAAGATAAAAAACCGTTTGTAACAGGCTACTGTCCTGTTCTCTTGTTGTAGTTCTCAGTAAACACCACCAACAAACTAGCTCAGCGTGAGTTGGAGACTTTGACTAAGTTTGTTGATTCTACGACTGCCAATAAATAAAAGAAGTTAAATATTTACTGGAGATTTATTGTCGTCTCGGTAAAACAAAACTATTGACAATCGCAGCTGATGAACAAACAAAAAAAGACAGAATGGCAGCCTTCATAAAACAAAACTTCTCTCTTCAGGAGTTACGAAGATGAGAGAGAGAATCGTCACTTTTCTCTCCCGGCATCCTATTGACTCCTCGCACCGACGGCAAATAAATTTAGTAGTTATTTGAAATGTGCGAAATAAAAAAGAAGGGTAAATTCACAGGCGCTGGTCGGCGCGAGTAACGTGATCTGATCACTCGTTGCAGGCTGTCCGCTTGACAGCTGACAAATGATTATGCTGCGACAAACTGTTGTGTTACCCGAGAAAGATCGTGCTTACTTATATATTGGTAGAAAGTTTCCTCATTGAAAACATATTGTTTTTAAGCAGTCGGTCACGTCAGCTAAATGTGACCTCTGTTGTTTTCCTTATTTCACCATGTCGTGCCTTACGGTGGTGATGTTTTTAGTTTACTAACTCTGTGGAAAGGAAAAGATGCGCTATCATCCTATAACGCCTGTTGACATCTGTTACTGCTGATGAAACGAGGAAAGAAAATCAATAAATTTGGAAAAAGGAAAATATCTGAAATACAAACAAGTTGTCATTGCCACGACCTTTCAAATATTACATTAATTACTATCCTTCACTGAAATATAGACAATTGAAATACTTCCCGAATATACCAATTATATATATAACTAGCTGCAATGCTACAAGTTTTTTGTTGCAAAAGAAAAATCACGAAACGAGAAATGAAAAATTTCTGAAGCCATGCGAAAACTTGAAGATTAAAAGAAGAAAATCAGATTTGAATTTAAAGTTGCTGGAGAACAGATTGTGGAGAAAATTGAAAATCTAAAAAACTTGGCAAGTATTTGAATGCGTGGGGGAAAAAAAAGAACTTGTGTTGATGCTTTGAGTGTGAAATGTTGGACCTATTTAAGTATATTATTTATTGATTTTCAGACTTTTTGTAATGAAGAAAATGTACATATTTTGTGCTTGGCATTGTCTCCTATAATGGTGAGTTTACTTTCTTAATTTTTTTATGTGTTTACAGTTAATTTAATTTTTTGTATTATATTTTTCAGTCTTTATTTGTCTTTATTGATTTATCAATTTTGCAGTAATGCACACATTTATTAAAAAATCCATTATGAAACGTGTACAGTATAAGAATGTGAGGGAGTGCTATTTTCTACTCTTTGGACTACAATTATCTGATTTTAATTTGAAAAAAGGATGGGATTTATTTTCATTACTAAGTAAACATTTCTTTTAAAATTTAATAACATATGTAATTTATTTTACATTACCAGCAACTTGTGGAAATGTTAGCGAACTTTTATATTTTGGTCAGGGAAAGTCAGCTAATTAAAATGAATATCAGTGGCAACCCTGCAGTAATACAAATTAATTAATATTTTAGACAAGCATACAAATTATATAAATTCCTTTGTTTTCTCCTTTCCTCTTGGATCAACCAAGTGGAAAGGAGAAAATTTTGTATTAATGAGAAATTTTGTATTAAAAGGTTCCTATGTACAGTCAACTCAAATTTCTAAGACCTCTGAAATAGTAACCTCCTCAAAATAATTTTTTTTAGAGAACCATGAAAGAAATTTAATCAAAGAAGTTCTTTTAATTTCAACTCTGTCAAAATAACAACCCTTTTCTTGGTAACCGTGAAAGGTCTTACAATCAAGTGTTTACGGTATGAGATTTCACTGTGTACTCATTTGTACTGCACACCATGATTTTTTGCCACAATTTTAAGTACAGTAAATTTCTCTTACTTCAGTTGTATTATTGTGTCTCATGTCGAGTAAATGTAAAAAAAAAAATTTTTTTTTTTACACAGTAAAATTCTGTTAAGATGTTTCTGAAGGGACTGAAAAAATAATGCTTATAAACCAGGAAAACTTCTTAAAAGGGTGAAATTATACATGTGCATCTGGACACGGTGCACAATTATTCAACTTAGTAGGCAGGAAAACGTCTTAATTTGGAACTTCTTAACAGGGTTTCACGCATTGAGAAGTGGTGGTTGTGATGTTTTTGTATAATTATTTAATTAAATAATTTGCACACTGAAACCCAAAACGTTGTGGCATGCTGTACATTCATGGTATGTGAAGTCCATTGAAAGAAGAATGTCAGCAACTGGAATAGGTAGCTTCTTCTTTTGCTGTACACAGTGGCATTCTGCAAAGTGACAGTCTCCTCCTCCCAACAAAAGTGGTGTCACCCATTCTATCTTGTTCTGATTGACAGTCCTCTTCTGTACACAAAAGCAACAAAATATTGCAGTATTAATTGGCAACAGTTAATGTAAACACATGAGAAAGCACTCCTTTGTTTCATTGGTTGGGAAGCTGTATGTAATCTTAAAACTAGTGTCGGAATGATACAAGTTGCTTGCAAAAAGTCCTTCAGCCAGCTTCCCTAAAAATTCTTTAAAATTAAATTTAAATATCTTTTAAAATGACTCTATAAATTAAATAATTCTGCACATTAAATATTGAATTTTGTAACTGTGTGTACTATACTTTGACGCACATCCTACTTTCGGATGAGTGAATGGAGCACCGATTGCCCTCCCAATTCATTTGGGAATCCTTCTGCAGTGTGTTTTCACTGATGTTAGCCTGGTGGGTCATGGTTGGTGAAGTGGGGGGCCACATAGTGGGAGGATCCTGTCTGAGTGAAGCGGAATCAAACCCCAAAGTGAGTGTCTCCCAGCCAGGGAGTACTCTCTTCCTCAGTACAAGGGCTGCCAAGATGTGTGATGTTAGTAGTCCTGGGGCAAAGGGGTAATGAGAGTGCTGATTAATCTCAGTGAGGATGATCCTGGTGAAGGGAGGGGTGTTGTACGTATGGGTCATATTGGTCTTCGGTTGGGGACGTAGTTCAAAAGAGAAGTAGGCCTAGTTATGGGGGTTCTCGGAGTAGCTTTCACAGGTAGTTTAACATGGATTATTTTTCCCGAAGCTAACAGAATTCTACACGTCTTTTGATCTATTTGGTTCTCAACTGGTTTGGACGGTGTTACGGTTACTGTAGGCATAGGGGTCTCCTGCGGGAGGTCATTCTTGTGCTCAGGAACTAACCATAGTCAACAAGCACCAAGGTATGCATCTAACTTGGACGTGTGGTCGAGGGGAAAGAAAGGTGAGATGGGTTGAGGTCTGAACTCAAGTTCCGCCGGAGTGGACGTGTCCTCGTACTCCCTTCCTACTTCTGAATGTACGCTAAGTAATCTCCGTCTCGCTCGACGTTCTTGCCGTTCAATGCGACTCTATGTTCCACCTCTTTTACTAGGCATTAGGTCACAAATTACTCACAATAATATTGAACAGGGGAACTAACGTTAAAATAATGGTAGTCAAAGAACTTCAATTAGACGTAATATGAAACGGGAAATCCCGGTTGGATTAATACTGCGTAATTAGGGTAGGTGAAAGTAAACCTAGTAAAATTAATACCTAAATTAAACGTATTTAAAAACTACATACATTATGTAATTGATGCTCTTTACAGTGTTTGAAATAGAAAGATGGTTTTGTCCAGAAGGGTTAAGAATGTCGCGACGACCTGCTACCGTGGAGTTAAAGGATTGACTGTGGTAATGGGGTGCAGGAGGTGGACGTTGCGAATAACCTCTGAAGAGAGAGCCGTCCTTGCGGTCGGCTTTGTGGACGAGCCTTCGCAAGCTGCTGGGTTTGCCCAGCCTTCACAAGCCACTGGTAGGTGCTGCCTTCACAAGTGGCTGGAAGAGGTTGAAGCCGTTTCTGGCTGTATGAACGTTCCTATGAAATATTTAATTGCATTTTCTGCTGATAATGCTGTTGCAATGGTAGGACACAAAAATGGTGTGGTAGCTGCTTTAACAGACGCAGGCAGCACTTGTATTAGTATGTTGCCGTTGCCACCTGATGAATTTAGCAGCAGAAAGAGCAGCAAATAGCCTTCCTTGTAGAATTGAAGATGTTTTGATTGATGTGTATTATTATCTGAAGAAGAGTGTTAAATGAAAAGAAAAATTACAGAAGATCCAAATCCTCCACTGTAAAGAAGCAAGAACGATTGAAACACACAAGTACAAGATGGTTACCAGTTGGTAAAAGCTTATATCGCTTACTAGAGCAATGGGAACCACTTTTGAGGTTTTTTAATGATGAGGTTACCATACAGAAGCAGCAGTCATTCCTGAAGACGTACAAAATTTCGAACTGTGGTTCTTTACTGAGTACATCCACGTCAACACAAAATATTGCAAAGAAGGCTGGAACTCCTTGTGATTCTACTAAAACTGGAAAATTGAAGTCTGATAGTGGATTGTATCTAAATTGGTGTGCAGTGTACCAAGTAAGTTCCAGTATCTCGCATGCTGTTAAAAGCAGAAACTGTATGGAAATGCTCATAGGAAAGGTTCTACTTTGAACAGTTCTTCACCATGATCAAAAGTAACCCTAAAGAACCAAAGCATGAAAAAAAATTTTCCATGTTCTTGTCTTCATCTTCAAATAAAGCCTTCTGTTAATTTTTACTTAATGTTACACCAAGAGACAAGACTCAGAATTAGTTATTGGTAGTCGTACGTCCAGGATTGTTGATTCATTGGATAATGCTGGGAAAGTTGTATTTTTCACTGCACTAAGGAAGTATTTCACAGCTGCCTGTGACTACATTCTTCACAAATTTCCTTTGAAGAATGAAGTCCTAGAAAAAGCAGAAATGGCAAATATTAATGCTATTGAAAATGCTTCCTTCTCTGATATTAAGTTTTTTATAGACAGATTTCCTTTAAGTTGTCTGTAAAAGGAAGGAAATGAGACTGTTGATGCTGCCATGGATGAACTGTAAAAACAGTTTACTGCTCTACAGTTAGAAGATTTAGCTTCTCTTGTTAGTGAAGGTGAGCATGTTGATGTGATGTGGGTTCCTGTTGCTGGTATTGTAGTCTTTGATGGACTTCCAAAGTTTGACAGATTGGCCAAAGTAATGCTCTCAATATTGACCATTCCTCACAGCAATGCTGAATGTGAGCGTGTATTTAGTCTTGTAACAAAGAAGAAGGCTAAGTTCAGGTCACAGCTTTCAGTGCAACGAGACAGGAATGTGTTACGAACAGAAGTTTTCTGAAGCATGTTTACATAAAGCTAAGAAATCAACTGCAGCTTCTCTTAAGAGAGAATAAAGTATAAAGTGTGTGTGTGCGCGCGCGCATGTGCTTCTTGTGCTTATGTTTTTGAAGATTTATTGTGTATATAGTAAACTCTGCCATAATTCAGGAAGAAATCATATTTTAGACTCTTATGTTCATCATCCAGTAAGAAAAATTTGATAGTATGTGCACATTTTTGATATCCAAGTTTTAAATATTATAAATTTTAAATTTAAATCATTGCAGAGTAGAGATTTTGTGTATTAAAGAGTGAATTTTTAATACTTTTATGGTAAGCATATTAATACTATAAATGTGAATATAAATAAGGCATAGAAGTTATCATCTTACATTAATGTATTTTTCAGCCAGGGCAACAAATAAGTATATTTTTGCTTTGCATGTCATACTAAGAAATCATAGTTTCTGGTCTGAATCACTGAACAAATGTTTGATTATGTTAAATGTTCATTGTGAAATTATGGAAATTTTATTACTTGAAATTACCATATTTCGGCGTGTATAGGCCACACATTTTTACTAAGAAAGATGACCACAAAAAGTAGGGTGCAGCTTATATATGAGATATTGGTATAAAAATTTTTTTTTGTAATTTTCCCCCCAAAAACATGTTTAGAAATTTGTCAAAATATAGTACATTTTAATGTTTTAATTCTTAAAGGGAGGAAAAAATAAAGGGGTGAAAAAAAAAAAGAACTTTACCCTCATGGAGTTATTTGTTTACTCTCGTTCATAAACACAATGACCTTGATCCTGCACATGTCAAACGTAAACATGTTGGAGCTTGCCCATAGATGTTCTACGTGAGAAAATAATTTCTCTGCTGTACAAAAGAAAGATATCTTAAGTATTTGCATGCCTGCCGCGGCTCTACAAGTCCACATTGGTGACGCAATTATTTGTAACATCTTGTGGTTTTGCTTTCTCGAGTCGCGTTACCATTTGTGGAATAGTAACTGTGTGATGTATATTCGTAAACATTGCAACATAACACATATTTTCTGTCTCAAATGTTTTGTGGGGGAGAAATCAAGTCAAAATTTATTATGTTTGTATGGAATTGTGACTTAACAATATTTACAGAGATACAAAAATTCTGTGCGGCCTAAACTTGAAATATTAATTATCCCTAATTTTTCATCGAAATCTTCTGGTGCGGCCTATAGACACCGAAATACAAGTGTGAATGTTAAGAAAATTAGTGTATGTGAAATTGCTGTTGGCAGTTTATGCGTTTTAATAGTTTTTATCCATTTTACTTATTGAAAACTTTAAAAGTTGGCAAATATGATTTCAGTATATGGAAAGTCATTGAAAAATTCTGTAATTTGACACATGAGATATGATTGAGAAACGTGGAAGTTGCAGTAGTTAGTTGGTGACAGGGAGGGGCAGGGGCAGTGCATTGTGCTGTGACAGCGCAGGTGTTTGTGTTGAGTTGTATTATGTGTTCTGACACAGGCATGAGCCACCACCACCCTGGGGCACCGGGCTTCCCCCCGCACAGCCAGCCCCCGCCCATGCAGGGTCCCCCGCCGGGCCAGCAGGGCCCCCCCAGAGGACCGCCGCCACCAGGTCAGCTCATCCCTCGTCCTGACACGTACAAGTCAAAACTCTTTAATGCCATACAAATTGTTACACAACTCCGCAATGTGTAAAATAATTGAACGACTCCTGTAAATGCAGCACCGTGTATAAACATTTGACAAAACGGGTACAGTATTTTGTAGCACACCATATTGGATGTTGAAAATTGAAAACTAGCTGTGGCGATAATAACTACAGTCATATCGCTATCTTGTTACATGAGAAAAATGAAAGCTTTAAAGATTATTTTTCAGTGCATTACAAAGTACATCATTTTACAGTAGGTGTACTTGACAAGTAGTGTTAATAGTTAATTTGCCTACTGCCTGTTAACCTGTGCGCAAAACTTAATGCACAATAGGAAATTTGTTTGACATATTTAAATAGTGTGGTAGTGGTAAAGTAAAATAGAAAGCAGTTGTAGAAGGAAGCAAAATAAATAAAACTGAAACCACACCATTATAGTCACAATTGGTAGTACAGTCAACTCTTGATTCTATGACCATTCATGGTTTCGGGGAAAACGGTCGTTATTTCAAAAGGGTATTTATTTTGAGACGGTCATTTAGTTGAGAAAGTCATTAATTGAAAATTGTTTTCTCGCCCCTCAAAAAGGGTCGTTATTTCGAGAGGGTCATTTATTTGAGATGGTCGTTAATGGAAAATAGTTTTATGGTCCCTCAAAAATGGGTCGTTATTTTGAGAGGGTCGTTAATGCAAAATTGTTTTGCCCCGAAAAGGGTTGTTATTTCGAGAAGGTCGATATTCCAGGGGTCTTAGAATCAAGAGTTGACTAGTCAAAAAATGAAATTGCAAATACATGATAACATTGCAGAGCTGATTCCCAAGAAGTGGAAGCTCACCTCTTTCAGAAGTATCGCAAAGTGTGCTCATTGACCTAGCTAGCTGTACCGTTTGGAATTTATAATTAAACAATGGCACCTTGCTGCAGTTTACAGGTCTGGATTTTTTTTCTGTCAGATTTGTATGGGAAGTTTGCAGTGGGTGGTAGAACAGTGTTCGTGGTTAGTAAGTTTGTGCGTTCATTATTTAATGTTGGTGAATAATGTTTTTCCTACAACATTGACTGATACTGGAAAAGTAGTCTCAAGAGAGGAAGAGAACAACAAAGTTACTTTCCCTTATACGTATCAGAAACGTTCAAAATCGTCTTGTGTGATTATCAAGCCATCTCACATTTTCTGGTCAGGACTAAAAATATCCCAAACATGATTTTTGTGTAAGTTTGCATGTGAATTTTTTGGATGTTATTTGTGTTACAATATTTTGCAAGCTATGTATTCTATTTGTGGTGTTGTACTATGTAAGTAGTGGTAATGCATGTGATAATCTGTTAAATACAATACACTTCCGCTTAATTGTGCTTCTCTTAACCTGTTTTCTGCTTATCCGTGCGGTGGTCAGGCGATGCTGTAAAGCATGTCGTTTAACAATCATCTGTAAGTTACGTCTGTCACTGTGCTGCACGAGCTGATGTTTATTTCTTTAAACTGTCAGCCTGTTACAGAGACCTGCATAAGACATTCTTTTCCGTCCATTGCAGCGCGTCGGACTCTGACTCGTCTCGGGCAGTGTCCGGAAGGCAGATTTTTGTTGACAAAATGATCACATGACCCAATTTTGTTGACTCGTGTGCTATGGGATGTGACTATCCTAGAAGGTAGTACGGTAACATTGACCGCCCTGCCAAACCCAGCTTTGCTTACTTCGTCAAATACTATACATTCAATTAGGCTTATGAGGTGTAAGGGGATTCAATACAGCATTCAGCAGCTTGGGAGCAGGTTTACTATGGGCTGGAGGGGAGTTAAACCCCAGAGTGAGTTGGATAGTCTAATGTGATAATGGGGTTGCTTGGTCGGGCGGATGAAACTTAAGTTGGGCGAGTGGGATGACGGGCTGGAACGATATCTACCGACGGACATGTCATACGGGCACAGGAGTCGGGTTGTGCAGGGAGTCGAACCCAGATCATCTTTCCCGTTGCCAGTTTAATGTTACAATATTTCAGAGTACTGTGCCCGTGGGGTGTTTCACTCTGATAAGCCATCCGGATTTTTACTGAAGGTTTTCTGTGGTTGGCTATCAGGGTTGTCGTTGGGAATAGCCTCATTCTCTTGCCTTAATAATTTATCCTGTTCTTCGTATTACATATCGGCCACTGAGTTGGTGATCTAGTGGGGAAGAAATATCCAAAGGGATAAAGGGAGAAATGGCTCGTGTTTGATCGGGACTCCTAACCGGGGGTTCGTCCTCAGGTATGGCATTGGCTCAAGCAAGGGCACGACGTTCCCTACGTCTTTGCTTACTGGGAGCACCACCTTTCTTATTGTACATCTGTTTGTTAGAATTCACACAATACCAAAATATAGGGAGCAAGGGTTCACTAACTACTAGTAACGGTACACAAGAATTCGTTACGTGGTTGTTTACTGCGGGCATAAATGAAATGATTATCACTAATATAGAATGCACAATTATAATTGAATTTGTTTTACAAACACTGGAGAAAACTGTGATACGGGAATCACGTAAACAAAACGGGGGTCAGGCAAAGGCAAGTCTGAGGAAAAAATAAAATATAACTATGTAACTTTACAGCGGCTAGAAATCAAGGGAAAGCTTATAGGCAGAAAACGCGAAACATGACGGCTCATTACCGCGGAGTCAAGGGAACTTGAGTTGGGTAAGGATTAGCCTTCTACAAGCTGGGTGTAGGAGATTCCTCCGCAGACTGGAGTGGAGAGCTACAGAGTCCTTTTGGACTGGAGGAGGATAAGTCCTTGCAGACTGAGGAGGACGAGTCCTTGCAAACTGAGAAGTGTCTTCAGCAGACTGTGGGTTGGGCTCGCATACTCTTCGGTCGTCAAGCCCGGCGCCACTCATTGGTGCTGGCTGCCAGAGCTGTATATATACCAAATTTTCACCGGTTAGCAGTTATTCCAACACAGTGGCACATTTATTGGGGGTGCAGACGCGCTGCGAGTTTATCGCCCCGCTTGGAGGCTACGACAAATTAAAACCCCTGTCTCTGAGGCGGGCCGGCTGTGTCGTCACAAGGTCACAGGAGTGCTGTCATCTCTCGTGATTGCAGGAACTTCTTCCAGGGGCCAGACACGAGTAGTAGAATTCTCAATAATAATAATTCCAACCGTGGGGGTGCCTTTTGCTTGAATAATTCTGGACAGGCAATGGAGATTGTAATTATGCACGTAATATACAATGATGTGATCGGCTACCCAGGCTTGTGGGCTTCTTAGTGCGATACATTTATTTTGGGTTGCCGCTTATATATTCCGCTCCGGAGCGCACGTGGCTCATAGGTGAGGCGGAGTTGTCCGTAGAGCGTGCAGTCGCGCTGCGCAGCATTCTGGCATGCGTCAATTGTATACAAAAAAAGGTGACATTTTTGGTCATTTGGTATTTCGTATTTTCTATCTAGCTGCGGATGTTAGCAATAATACAAAATGAACCCATGTGCTAATGTTTTATAAAACAAATAATTGTCTTTAAAATTCACTAGGCATGTTTTAAAAAAAAAGGTAACTGTTGTGCTTTGTTTATATATTTTGCAGTATTTTTTTTGAAGTCTTTATCGCATAACTTATTATTTTCTTATTTATTAATTTATGTGCAGTATTCCAGTGATGATTGTAGAAATATTTTTCACTGTTAATGTAAAAATGTGTTACAGCGAGTACTAAACAAGTGACTGTTGACATCTTCTGAAGTGAAACTTCCGAAATTCCGAAATGACAAATTACAAAATAACGAATTCTCCATTTCGGTTTCAAACACGGCCTGTTATCCCCCCCCCCCCCTCCATAACCCTTCTGAGAAGAAACACGTATTTCCAATTTATCGATTGCCGGCCCGGGTCATTGTTCATTCGTTTTTGCAATGTCAGTAAAGCGTAAAAGGACTGTTTAAACTATCGTGGAAAAGTTAGAAATAATAAAACAATTTGAGCATGGTGTGTTACAATCAAAAACATCAATTCCGGTGCCAAACTGAAGAAAATTGAAGTCTTTTTTTTTTAGAAAGACACTTTAACTTTTCTGATTTTTTTTTTTCATATCAAGTGTTTAAATGTTAACAGGGAACTAAAGATTTCAGAGATTTTAATTTTTTTTTGTGTGTTTGCAAGTCGGTAAAATTTCAATAAGCTTTTGTATTATAAGGGTTATTTTTTTATGGTTATTGTACTGTTGTTTAAATGCCAGGTTACCTCATGTAAAGTCCTCTTATAGTCTAGTCTTTACTGTATCACATTCTAAACTATCAACTAACTCTGCCATCTAAAGGATGGGTCTGAGTAATATACATGACACACACAAAACTACGGACAGCTTATCTATCGCCTCAGTCGCCTGCCCAACGCACTTGCTTGGCGCCGGCGAAAGGCTGTGTGTAGTTGTTGCGCCGTGAATTAACTACACTTGGTGCAACATATATATTAGTTAAAGTATCATGCACTTTAAATCCTGCACATACAGTGTGTGATTTGTGTTTGCATTGAATTGTATACAGTAGAACCTCTCTATTGTGATCCCTCACGGTTCTCGAGAATAGGGTCTTAATAAAAGGGGAGTTGGAATAAAAATTTGGAAAATTTTGGGGAGATTTTGACCCACTCCTAACCCCTATGCACCCAAACTGTGCCATTTTTGGCATGAAGTATGTTCAATCGTCTCTAAGGCATAAAAAACCACTTATTAAATTAAATATAAATATGTATCTTTTAAAAGCTGGAAGTGTCCTGATTAATTTGATACCCCAAAAACTCATATTGGACCACCCCTTGTTGTAAAAAAGGCAATTTAAAGTATGTGAAAAGATTAGACTATGTATTATTAAAACATGAAGTTATTATTAAAGATCTATTACGCAGGTCTCATGGGTCATACATTGCTATGAGGTACATAGTGATCAAAAAGTTTAGGTGGCGTTGTGCTATACGTGTGTGTGTGCAGTGCTCTCGCTTTGGTCTGGTCGTGTACGTAGCTAGGCGAGCGCCTAGATCATCTGCAGCACCGCCAGGCATGAGCGTGGTGGTTTGCTGCTGAAGCTCGGCCCTAGATGCTCAGGCTGGGCAGCTGTGGGTCGCTACAAGATGGCGGGTGGTGGCCACCCGCCCACCGCCACTACTGTTCTTACAGGGCCGGTTCACTTCTTGGCGTCCCGGCGTTTGGAAAATATGCTGAAAGATGCGATTCACGTCAATCTTTGAATTTGTGGTAAATGTAGGCGCCATATTGCCCTCTGCATTGGCACGATGAGGCGCGGCAATGTTTACGGGAATATAAATATTTAGTTCAGTCTACTTGAATAATTAACTATCCCAAAATTTTCATCAAAAACTTTTGACGTTGCCTATACATACACATGGCCTCACTCACCATAATATGGTACCGGTAATATAAGAACACAAAATTTGTTTGCACATACTTATCTTTATTCACTTTACACATAAAATTGACTTCACAAGAAAAAAAACAATAGCGCGCCATACAAAATTAGCATTTTACATAGGCATTGGCGCACATAAACGTAAAATTAATCATTAAAAAAAGGGTATTGAATTATATTTGAAGGTATCATACATACACTGATCATGAAACTAGTCTGTGTACTGTGCTGCTGTTTTTACAGAGAAATAATGGAAGCAAAAAAAGACAGGGAGGGTAAGGCAGAGGCGGTGGCGGCATGTGACTAAGACAAACAATCCTTACTGGACTGCAACCCCCCCCCCCCCCCCCCCCCTCCCCGTACTTTCACTTCTCGGCTTCCACGGATAATACATCAGTGTCCCCTTGTGGCATTAAGTAATTTATTGCTTCACGCTGCTTGGGACAACCAATGTCAAAGTCTATGATGGTAAAGTGAGCACTTTTGGAAGCCCTCATTTGGAATAATAGTCAATAAGTATGCTTTACTTTAGCCTTAGACATTAATTTCTGAGTGCGGTGGAATGTACACACTGTGTTTATTACTTACATGGCAATATTTATTTAAAAAGATGTTTCATTGATAAAAAATGAAAAAGTTACCAGGCTGTAAAAAGTGCTCACTTTACCGTGAACAGCCTATAGCTTGAGAAATGCACGACCATCATCATTAAACTGCCAGTTTTCCAGAGACTGAAAACCGTGGATAATAGAAACTAGTGCCGTAGTTGGAGAAACTGCCTACAAAACAAATCCACGCATAACTCAAACCGCGATTCAAGTTTGCGCAGTTGGTGAGGGATTACGGTATCTATTTTTAGACGTGCCTCAAATTTTCAACTTGTTCGACCTAAACTTTTCATGGTTCCTGGGGATTGGGTCGTAATAGAGTGGTGGTGTTAATAAATGGGTTTGTAATTGAGGGGTTTTACTGTAACAGATACTGTGTTTTATCGTGATTTTCGGAGACAATATCACTGTTTCATTAATAGTAAAAATGTGTAAGTTCAATTATCTGGGTTTGTAATGCAAATTTGTTCATGTTTTCTCCCCGATTAACACTGTTAATTGGGAGTTTACTGTATTGCCATAACTTACAATGACATTTTTTTGAACAACATAATTGCCTTCATTAAATGTTTGGTTATCTGTTTCGTCGGTACAAACTTCATGATTACACGTTACCAAAATGGGGTATCTTCAGTTTTGTGTCAATAAGGTTTGACTTGCATCCACAGAAAAAAATTTACAGCTTTTTTTTTTTTTCGCCCGCAGACTAAACCGTTATAAGTTTTATCCCTATAGAATGGCATTTCTTCGACATTATATGACTGTTAGAAATGTGGTATTGTTTACAAGGTATATCAATAGGATTGATATATTGAAAATTACCATCTACATCCTATGCTCGCTTGTGTCCTATAACACTTTTCCATAAAAGTACAGCAGATTCTCTGTCTATTTGACTTGCGTGTATCACTGTGTGATAATTATTGTATGCTCTCTGAGGTCCTGGCAAAATTCCTTTACAGTTAATGCTAAAAATACCGGTGGTGTCGATCGTTGACTACCTATTTAATTATATTAATTGTTCTCTCACTGTACTAAAATGACATTTGATAATATTGTTTGACCATGAAAAATTTGAGGAAATAATAGAGATGAGCAAGCTTCAATTTCAGATTTTCTAAAGAAGCCAAGCTAAGCTTTAAAAAATATCACAAAGCCAAACTGAGCCAAAATTTAAAAATAGTACATCAAGCATACCTAGCCTAAGCTTTATGGTGGATAGTATTTGGTCATATTCTTTATGTCATTCATTTTCATACCATCTTAGAAAAGATTCCTTTAAATAATACGATAATTGCAGGATATTAAAACACAGTTCTTTATTCCAAATTGTGTTTGTTATGTATTTCCATGTATATTTTATAGGTTAACAAATACACAGACTCCAGATAAAATAATTTTTGTTAAGGTTTGCTAGGTACAGAAATATAAATACCAAATTACAAAATGTGCCTATAAAATCTGGTTACATGATGATTTTAACAAAATCTACCATTTTGAACATGGTTGTAAGAGCAAATGAATCCCAATACAGTAAAACCTCCCTTAACGAAGTTTCTATTTAGCAAAATATTCTGTGCAATGAAATTTAAATTTGGTCCCGCCAAGAGCCCATAAGGCAGGGCTGCCATCAGCCCTGAATCTGAAATCCTGGTCAAATCCTGTAAAATCCTTGAAATTAAAAAAATCTGCAAATTACAAAAAAAAAAGTGTATAAGGACGTTTACGTACATATTTAATGTAATTGTTTTTGTTTGAATGTACAAACCATGGTAATTCTTCAAAATCGGAGACTAAAGCAGTACTCAAAATATACTTTAGTAATTTATGTCATGGCAACTTAAGCAAGTTATGTTTTAAATTTACCAAATAAAAAATACCAGTATTAAATTACCGGGTTGTGTATCACATTTCTCAGCATAATTCAACTTTGTTCATATTCATAAAATTAAAAATTATTAATATGTATAGCTTTTAAATTCAGCACTCCCTTATTTTACTGAGTAAAATTGAAGCACTGCCAGTTCCTAAGTTATGAATGTCAGAATCATAGCTTTTAAAAAATTTTAAATACTGATATGACAATGCCTGGAGTGACAATCTGTCAGTTTAGTGCTTAGAATAATAAAAGCCAACTTATGACTAAAAACGGCAACAGTAGAGCCCCTCTTACTCCATCATTGCCACCCTATCATCTGGTTTAACGGTGGCCCATACAGGATAAGGGTCTCATTAACATCTAAAAATAAAATTGGTTCTTTCACCAAGATTTTTCTACAGTTAATCCGTTAAAACGTATAAAATCTGTTAAAATGGCAGGCCTGTCATAAGGTCAATGCATTTTGTACTTCTGTTTACCAGAATTTATTACACTTTCAATGGTGAAGTTTTCTTTACAATGAACGACCACTTTTGTCACCAGCATATAAAACATATGCACATTGCACATAGTATTTATTTTACTACACTTTTTGTTTGCTAGTTGGAAATAATGTCCCATAAAATGTAAACATAAAGAATTACCGGAATTTTTTTGGACCAAAGATATATTGACGTAGAATGAGTTGAAGAGCTTGGCATGCTATTGATGTGTGCTTACGTCGTAAATAAATGTGACAGCGATTTTGTGTAAAGTGCCGCCTACACATTCTACTCTATATAGGTACATCTTTGGTCTGTGAAATAACGTTTATAAACACAGTTACGTACATGTATTTTTATTTGTTTGTGGCGACTTTTGTTTAATTTTATACATCAGCTGCAAAAAGTTTCAGTGTTTTGCAAATGCAGAATGAGTGGTAACATAAAAAAAGGCTGCAAATCGATATATTAACTAAATTGCAAATAATCAATGCTGTTGACCAGGGCGAAAAAAGTGATATTGCAAATCGCTTTGAAATTCCTGCTTCCATATTGTCAACAACTTTATCCAATCGTGAACAGGTGGAAAAAAATTGTGCATTAGTTGGAACAAACAGAAAATGGCCTAAAACTTGCAAGATGATGACCTGGACAGAGCATTGTTTGACTGGCTCATTGATGCTTGACACGTGCCACTCCTACTAATCAACTATGATTATGACTCATTGCTCTTTATGTGAAGTATACCCTTACTTCAACCTACATAAAAATTGTCTATGTCAACCACCGAGAGTTGTGCATGCAACACTTTGAACATTTCTCGGCCGCTAAAATCTCCCGGGTGGCCGAGCACTTGGCCACAAGGTTACGGAACCAGCGGGCATGGCTCCCCTCCCACGCAGATAGTCTACAAGCCGTCCGCCACCGGGCAAGGCCGAGCGCTACCGAAGAGGAACGAAGCAGTATTGCTGACTACTGCTGACCAGAGATTTTCAACTCCCACGCCATGGCAAAATATCACACGCCTTCCCCGCATCCCGCTGCGGCAGTCTAGACTTGAGCACTATATAAGTCAGTGTGCAGCTGGGCTCGAAGAGTTCATTCTTCATCCTCTCGCTACATTCCAGAGCACTTATCAATGCTCAGACCTCCGGAGATCTTAGAAGTACACCTCCACATGGGAAGTAGCCGCTACTTCCCATCTGTGATCAGCCCGCAAAGTGTGGGGATCAGTGGAGACCCTTACCAAGCTCGACCAGCAAGCAGCTATTGGGTAGACACTGTAGATACTGTTCTTGTCAAGGTGCACTATGTAAATTGTTAAGCCGCATTACTCGATGCCTTTCAAGGTAAGGCGTGGCCTCAAGCGTAGGGAACAATACCAAGCTTACATTGCTGCCAAACAGTGGTCCTACGAAGGAAAGGCAGGTGGAATGAGACTGCGTCGCCACACGCAGATGCCAAGCAGTCGCGGCTGCTCCAGTCATAATTGTATATTTTTCACAGCCCTTCCGTACCAACCAGGAGTACTACCCAGTGTTGAGAGGGTTAGTTGATCAGACCGAGGCTAGGTACAACTGGTCCAATCCACACTTCTGGAGCAGAGAATCATCCGCCTGGAATCGCCGTTTCAGAGTGGGTAGCCAGCCGCCCCTGAGTGAGACTAAAATAGCATCACCAGCACCACCCAGGACGATGGTGTAAGTCAGTAAATAACACCCCTTGCCAAACACAGTTAAGCCTCATTAAAACCATGCTATTGGTCTCGTATTAAATTCCTAAACAAACGTGCCATTCAAACTTACCCTAGCAGGCGTCGAGTTAGGCATTCTAACATAAATGTATATGGCCTTATTTTGCAAGGAAAGTCTTGTCAGGGAGCAATAAAAATGGGTCTTGAAAATTTTAAAGTATTGAATGACTGGCTTGCTAAATTTAAGAGTCTGTGGAATCTCACAACACTTGGGAGTGTGTGGTGAGGAAGCTGGCGTTGACTCAAACATTTTGAAAAGCTGGCGTTGACTCAAACATTTTGAAAAGCTGGCAACCGAAGCTTGAAGCTCTTTGTGTTGGTGTCTCGGCAAAATATATTTTTAATGCAAACGAGGCAGGTGTAGTTTACAACTTGCTTCCAGACAGAACACAAGTCGTCAAGGGTCAGAAGTGTAATGGAGGTACAAGGAGTAAAGAGAGGTGTACAGTTCTTCTCTATGCAAACTCTGATGGAACCAAAAAGTTTACAGCTCTCGTGATTGGCAAGTATGCAAAGCCACAATGTTTCAAAAACATAAAAAACTCACCTTTGCATATACAAAAACAACTCCAGTTGGTTGTGGGGGGGGGGGGGATGTTATGAACTTCCTGAGAGAGAGAAAAGAGAGAGAGCAACACGATCCTCTTCATTTAAACTTTTCTTTTGGACGGAAAAAAAAAACAGTAGCTCTAGAGCGAACCTATGCATGGTCGCTGATATTTTTTACTGTAGAAATAAAATGTGTGTCCGTCAGTGCTACCTAACAATACAAATATATCATTTGGCAACGTTTAATTTACAGATAGTGTACATAAAAACGAGGTTAACAAATATTGTAACTGTGAACTATTTCTTATCAGCCGTTGCCAACACGTTGCTGCTCTCGCTGTTGTTAATTCGTATTTAATACAAAATGAATATTACAAGTTATAGAAGATATTAAGTAGATTATTAATCTATTCAATAACACAGTTCTTTAACGTTAAATACAGGGTTATATAATTTTGGAATACAAGTGATTGAACACAACAGGTTGACATGTTACGCCCAGAGTGATTTTTAAAAGGTTTGATTCCAAAAGCCCGAAGGAAGCGTGAATGGACTATATTTTCTTGTCTAAAACTACAATTAATTTTGGCCCACCGAAAGCACCATAGTTACAAGGTTTCACATTCCTTCAAAATGCACTAATATAATTATTATTGTCCTGCGTGGTACGTATTTCGAGTTCTGGGAAGCAATTTTGATGTGTAAGGTTGTGTTGTAACTGTTAACATTGAGAGGTTGGCAACAAGGGTTTGCAGTATGTATGTACTAAAATGGAGCTATATGGTGTTTCTGTAATGCATGTAGTTAAAAGTAGTAAAGGTGCAAGCTATTATCTTTGAATGTGTCTAGTGATTCGTCTTTTAATATAACGAGGGTTATGGGCCCAGCAAAAATGGCCGAAATGGAAGACAATATTCATAAGTTTGGAATATTTGACCACGTCAATTTTTAGAACTGGTTTCACTGTTTGAAGGTTGTACTAAAGAAAAGCAAATGCCTCGATTTTGTTGAAAAAGGAATTAGGAGAAATATTGGTGGATAAAT
This sequence comes from Dryococelus australis, assembly GCA_029891345.1. Classification (NCBI taxonomy): domain Eukaryota; kingdom Metazoa; phylum Arthropoda; class Insecta; order Phasmatodea; family Phasmatidae; genus Dryococelus; species Dryococelus australis. The sequence continues at coordinate 83,935,046 of CM057007.1, read as the reverse complement.
ATTAACGGTAAAACATAGCAATCTGGCTATCCAGGACCCATCAGAGCTCTCCAGGACACATCAGAGGCTCTCCAAATCCCATCAGGGGCTAGTCAGACCCGTCGGTGACTATCCATACTCATCAGGGGCTCCAGGACCCATCAGGAGCTCTCCAGGTCCCATCAGGGGCTATCCAGGACCCATCAGGAGCTATCCAGGATCCATCAGGGGCTATCCAGTACCCATAAGGAGCTCTCCAGGACCCATAAAGTACTCTCCAGGATCCATCAGGGACTCTCCAGAACCCACCAGCCGCTCTCCAAGTGCCATCCGGGGCTCTCCAGTACCCATCAGAAGCTCTTCAGGACCCATCAGATGCTCTCTATGACTCATCAGGGGCTATCCAGGACCCATCAGGGGGTCTCCAGGAGCCATCAGCTGCTCTCCAGGTCCCAAGACGGGCTCGGCAGGAGCCATCAGGTGCTCTCCAGGACCCATCAGGAGCTCCTCTCTGAAGAACCAACATTGTCAGAACATTTTGGATATGCATCTGCCCCTGAGGACACCGGAGTAGAGCTAGGGAAAGTGAATAGTAAAGACACCAGGGTTCCTGCCTGCCACGGGTAGATTAAATACTGGTAGCCTTCACATGTTTGCGTAGGGTGTACGACTTCCTTTAAACTCTAGTAACATAGGAGGTTGTGCATTCCCCATTACTGTTTATTTCCTTAGAAAGAAATAATCACTTTTTTCACTCCCTCACAGATATCACACCGTCTAGGCGTTAACATGTGACCGCCTTTTGCAATCACTGCCATGACTCCTTAACATCTTAACAAAAACAAGCTTGGTAGGCCACCCATTCTTCACACTCATTGAAGACACCTATGTTGAAATTGTAGATGATTGGAGGTTCAAGCTTGGCATCAGGCATCAGCTTTAGTATTTCTTCTTTCAGGTACTTAATTACTAAAACTTTCTCATGATTTTCTAGTAACTCAACTGTAAACCATAGTTCGAGAACCATTGAAAGTAAATTTTCTATGACACCTTTTGTATTTGGAAATCTTGCCTTTATTGATTATAAAAGTTCTTTCCCAAACATGACACCTGGTGGTGACTGACGAGTCTGTTGAGCACAACTATTATTCAGTGCAATATAGATATCACCATGCGAATTGTCTGGTATGTTTCTGAAGACATTTTTGTCGTTGCATCGTACTCTGGTTTGAGAAACTCTACATAACCTGAAAATAAAAAATTTGTTGTAAAATGTAAAATGAAAGTTTTTTTCTGTAGCCTATGAAATAACTGCCAAGTTACCCGACATTAATGTTTACTCTGAATTACTGAATACCTCCACTTTTGCTGAGGAGGACAGCTTAACTGAAAGAAGTTTTCTTTGTTCAAGGAGACGTTCAAGCCTGAAATACTTGCTATTCCAACGAGTTTCAATAGCTTGATATTGTGTATAGGTTTGTTCATTTGCCTTTGTAAATGCTCAAATTTACTTAATGCCTGTAAATAAAATACATAATATTAATTTCTGATATAGTAAAATTTCCAAACAAATATTCTTCAAATAATTAACTGGCGAAAACAAACTTTGCTGGATGCTTCTGTGGTAATAACGGACTATGGCAGGGCCCTTTGATCACACATTTTTCATGCCCTTAACACTGTTTTTGGCATCATTCATAGCCAACTGAAGGGAATGTGCAAAACATAAGTGGTTCCATGAAGACAGAACTATAGCAGCTGACAGGTTCGTGGCATTGTCAGAAACCACCTACACAGGGACAGTTAGCTCTCCATGTGGAATATTCCATTTCTCCATTATTTCTGAGAGCTTGTGGTAAATTGCTTTGCCTGTGTGGCTTCCTGAGAAGTCGTTGGCAAGAGTATAGTTTTCCATAGTGAAATTATTTGTCATGTAATGGCAAGTTGCTGATAGGTAGCTGGCATGAGACCTAGATGTCCGCAAATCTGTAGTCAGAGATCAGGACTGTATATCACGTTGGGCAGCTTCCAACTCCGAACATATGGAATCTGTTGCTTTTTGGACCATTTCAAGTATTATGGTTCTTGTTAAAGTGGTCCTAGATGGCACCTCGTATTCTGGTATGATTGCATTCTTTAAGTATCCGAATTCGTGTGAATAAACAAAACTGCAAGGTAAAAAATTTCCACATACAAGATTTGCAATTTTGTTGTTCATCAATTTGGTTTTGGGGTGATGTGCCGATAACGTGGTCTTCTTTTCCAAATAGGAATATAACTGACATTGATTTGTTGAGTTTCTCTTTTGTGCTGCTAATTTATTGTTCTAGTCTCATTTTTTTGTTTTTGAAATATCAAGTACTGTGTTGGGTGGGCGGACTTTAAATATCTTGCTAGTGTAGATGATATGATGATGTACCTGTAGGTGTTTTTTATTGTTGTCTACAGTAATTGAGTTTTCCAAATTCTTCCTCTTTATTTTTCTTGAAATGTTGCCAAATGGTGGATTGACTGCTGTGGTTGCTGGTTCCTTTTCTAATCACTATCAGTGTTTTATGAAATTAAAAACTTTCACATTACCGGGAATGAAAAAACAAATGGGGTACTGCGGACTATGTAAACATTAAACAATCCAGGCAACTGCTGTCGCGACATGACCTTGGTAATTGTGTATTTTAGTTATTAGTAATTTGGTATGGTTCATTTGGGACAAGCGACTTTAATTAAAAAACTATGGCGGTGAATTGTGTTTTTGGCACATTAGTTTTTGTTTTTAGTATTTAGCACGTTTCATTGCATGCTAAACACTAGAATATCAAACACGTCATAATTTTATAATACTGAAACGGGATACGTGACCATTTAGTTAACTAAATCTGAGAATTGGAACACTGCCTTTAGTCAGTTCCGCCAAACTAATGGGCATCTGTTATGCTCTGTTGGAAGCGTTCAGAGAGTAATAAATAATTTTGGGTACTGTCTTACTTCAAACATCTCCTAGTCACGAGAAAAAATGGTTGCAGTACTCGAATGATACAATAACAACTAAACAAGTATTCATCGGTTCTGCAAATATTCCATATTCCATGTAGATGTGTTATACACTGATATTTTTGCAGTGGAAACCTTGTTTTTGTTTACAATATCACTCTCACAGTGACAAGATTTTGTCTCTCAAAGTGTTTCTGGACACATAGTATTTAAAAAATTTAATACATGTACGTAGATTGCAGCATGTTTATGTTAAAAAACGTTTCCGTATAGTGAAAAAATTAATTAATAGTGTGTAATGTACTGAGTGAATGTAAATAAATAACATGTCTGTGAATTTTGCATTTTTTTGTATATGTGGCAGGCGGGACGGGCCTATGTAAACGACATTGGTCCTTCGGAAACCATAATTTTGTATTGGAAGAAAATCCAACTACAATTTTCTGCTGTAACATTTAAGTTTTAATCACCTATATTGATGAAATACAGTGTATCACGACATCGTCGTCGTACCAGTTTCGAACTCCAGTGCCAACATGAACCCGAACCTACCATTTTCTGAGAGTTCGGTTCTAATTCAAATTTTTGAACATTCGCGCACCTCTAATATCTAATTATTAAAATTCACGAATAACAAATTTCATTTGTATTTGATTGCAATTGATACAGAAAAACAAATGATTCATGTTCTATAAAATTAAAAAGTGCATTTTTGCTATAAAATTTATTTGACAAAATCAAAATATGATGAAATTGGCTTATTTTATTTACTTGCCATACATGTAGAGCTCTACATTTATGTTGAGATAAACTTCCATAGTAACCACTTCTAATGGTTATCACCTTTTTGTTAAGTATTTAATACATAAGAATCTTTTAGTCATTTTCAAAGATTTAAAATAACGTAATGGGAGTTTGACTGTAGTTTATCTGAAACACTACACTTGGTAAGTCAACATTCTGTAAAAAAAATTGCCACAGGCATTATCATTCAAATTTTCACAAAAACAGTGAACTGTAAAGGATTATTTGAAACCAATACAGACAGATTATTGAACAAGAAAATGCTGTAGATTTAACTATTTAAATATTTGATTTTCTATTTTGTGTTAATATCTTACAAACTCTGTTTTGCTTCAAGTAGTGAGTTCTTAAATGCACGTATCCCTAATTCTGTAAAACTCAAAATTTAACTAACTCAACAGTTTCATAGTTCATATTAGGTTGAGTGTCTGCAGTTCTACTTTATCATTTATGCATTAATTTATTATTGCATAAAATCTTGCTTAAAATGAATGCAATTCAATTGAGTTCTTTAATGCAGGGTATTGTAGTGTTTGGATTGGGAAATATTGCCAGACAGCATCTGTGAGGAATGTTGTGTTGTGTGTGCAGGACCTGGCGGGCCCCCACCTCCAGGGCATGCAGGCCCTCCCGTGCAGGGGCCTCCCGCCCCTCACGTCAACCCCGCCTTCTTCCAACAGACGGGGCCGCCCCACCAGGGCCCGCCGCCACCACACGCTCCTCCCCACGGCTATGGCCCGCCTCCGCCTACTTCCCAGGTACGCGGTTGGCCATCCACTGCCCCCGTAAGTTGTTCCTGCTTGTCATATTGTCAAGTATTTCATATTTTTTTCTTTGTTTGCATGCTTGTGTATCTGTGTGTTTGTAGTTCTCTAGTGTCATTGGAGTTGAACACCTTTCACCAGAAAATTATGTAATCATTTGTCTCGTGCGATTGTGTAAAAAATTGAGTGTATAGTGTTATTTTGTAGTAATTTCTTTGCCGTACAGTTTGCTTTTGTAATAATGTAAAACTACGTTTAAATGTTCTTAAAAGGACAAAAATAATTTTGCTTATTAATCAGGAAAATTTCTTCTTGAAAGTTTTAAATTACAGTGGGTTTATAGAACAGATGCACTTTTATTCTTCTTTTAACTAAGAATTTCTTAAAAGGGCTTCACTGTTAGTCTTCAAAAATAAAATTCTTAATACAGTAGAGTCCCGTTATAGCGAGATGTCATGGTTCCAGGTTCAATCCTTGCTATAAGAGTGTCTTCGCTGTCCCCAAATTAGACAGATTTTGATCCACTACTTAAAAATCACTAAAATAATCACTAAAATTGCTTTTAAATTGTGTTCAAACCACCATAACGTAAAAATATCCTGTTAAATGATAACTGATTGCATAAAAATTACAGGAAAATCTGACCGCGCCACGTAAGTGTAGCCGTTCAGCCTGCAATCAGTTGCTCTGCTGATGCAGCATTTCCCGCAATCAGTTGCTCGCCTGCGCAGCATTTCCCTCTATCGCTTACTCCGCCGCAGAAGCACTGCCCTGGAAGCGATAACTCTCCCGTCACAGGTCTGCACATCCGCCTCAAACCAAATACCAGTGTTTACTTGCATGATCTCGCTCCTATTATACATGATTTTAGTGCAAAAATTAGGGTGCATGAATTATGAAAGTAATCACCAAGATATGTGCATGTAAACATTAAAATGGTGTCTACTGTAAGTAATCCCTCGCCAACTGCGGGTGATAGGTTTTTAAAAAACACAGCACTTTATTTATTTATAATAGATATGAAGATACATTTTCATGTGTTGGGGCTAGCAGCGAAAACATTGCCGTGTGCACGTAGCTGGGTAACGCCTAGATCTGCAGCGAGGCTGGGCGGGCGGCTTGCCGCTGTCGCTCGGCCCTAGATTCTCAGACTGGGAAGCTGTCGGTCAGTTGCTACACAATTATTCTGGCGAGCGACGGCTGGCCGCCACTGCCATTGTTACATGTCCGGTTCACTTAGTAACAGTGGCTCGGTATTGGGTAAACATGACATGCACGTTAAACTAAGAAACAATAAATTTTTGGCACACTTCTCTATTGCCGTGTTCTTCTGCTTACACAATTACCTGAAGTTTAAATGCAGCAGTTTGATTGGCATATTTACCCATTATGCATTCGCACTAAAAAAAATGAATATGAATGTAAACTATTCCCTTCGCATTAAAAATAAACTTGCATACAAATAAACTCCGTGGCTGATTTTGTTTACATGCTTGCAGCGTGGGCGTGACAGCCAGAAATCGATAACTCGACCAATGACTTGAAGTGTCATCGAACAGGTGCAGTCCAACAAAGTGCGTGCCGCTTGGCCCCCTTAGCATTACATACCTCGTTGGGAGAAACATGCTGCCTGATGTATGAAAGGAAAAGTTTTTTCCCCCCCTAATTCGGCACCACAAAAACGGGGGCATGAATTGTGCCAGTGTGAGAATCATTGCAGTAAATACGGTAGTCACTGGAAAATTATACGTTTTCAACTAACAAAACCTGCATGGTGCGAGACTTACTCAAAACCAGCAAAAATTCAAGAAAACTTTATAAAAATGGATTAAAAATTAAGTTAGTTATATCACATTGATAAAATGTAGTAGTTGTGTCCCTATCTTTAATTGGTATGCCACAGTATGGAAAAAAAACCGGCGAAAATCTGTTAATATGTAGCTGTATTCGATTCCATCTATTGCTTGGACTGTTATGTTTAAATTAATTTTTTTTTCATTTAACAATGAAGTTCAACCCACATATGTCAAGTTGTTTGAAACCAAACACAGTTGACAGCACAATGACCATGAACGACTACGGAAAAGCAGAACTGGTTCATGAAAACGTTGTCGAGGTAGAAAGGGTGCTCTTGGGAAGGAATGTAAGACAGCCCATAGACAAAAAAGAAAGGAGAAATTATGGAATTTTTTTTAACATTGCTTTTTTATGCAGTAATCCTAAGAAAAGTTTAATCCAGTACCTATGTACATTCCTGATAATCGTGTTTTCGGAATCGTTTGAGATATTTTCCTGGGATAAAAAGTAGCCTATGTTACTCTCCGGCCCTCCAATTATATCTGTGCAAAAAATCACGTTGATTCGTTGCTTTGTTTTGACGTGAAAGGAGGACAAATACACTTTCGCATTCATATAGCAGTAAGGATGCACTTGGTTTGATAGAGAGGGTGGTTGGGAGGCAAGGCGGAAGAATGTGACACATGAGAGCGGCACAAGGTACTTAGGGAAAGGAGGAGGTGGGGCGAGGGAGTGGAGTTACGGCAGACAGATAACAAAAGCACGCTTCACACGGTCACGAGTTCTGCCAAAAGCCTGCTTCACACAATCTCGTAAAATTAAAATTCTTCATGGAATATTTTTGCAATTTTTTGACGGTTCCTCAAAAATACCTTGTTATACCTGTGTTCTCACAGTTGCCATGCTCGCTACAGCATGATTCTACTCTATTGATAAGAGTTGCTCATGTTTTGGGCTTAGTACATGTAAGCATGTTTCTTTATCAGGAAGGTGAACAAAAAAGTTATACAAACGTCCCTACAAGCTGTTTTGTAAGAGCAGTGTGGAGTTTCCATACAGTGGGAAATCTAGTTTCTTAAAACAAATTTTGAAAGTTATGTATGTGCTGTAAAATTTTAATGAACTACCATCTCCAGCCTAAAACTTTCAGAAACAACTCAACTCAGAATTGTAGTTAAATACGGAAAGTAACTAATGTATTATACAGATACAAATTGGTACAGTATGAGTTTTATGAATAAATTGAATAGTAAACGTTTTCAAAATAAGGTTTTTTTAATTTTAATTTTATTTTTGCACTGAAGTGTCATGTTTGCTATGTTGGATGAACCCCAAGGTATAAACCCAGTAGAAGAGTGGGTGATGGAATGTAGGGCTGGGGGCAGGCGGAATCTGGAATTGTGGAAATGAGAATATCTGCCTCTCTTCAAAGACTAGCCATGATTTCACAGTCCAGAGTTGTATTTGGAAGTTTATTTGTAGGCTTCCATGTGGCTTATGGCATGTCCAATAAAATGAGTCCCATCAACAGTTATCAATACTATCGTTGTTACATTACCATATTTTCCTATACTGATACTGATTCCTCAATATCATTACCTATACCATTACGATATCCCGGCACCAATGCACTCCCGTTTGTTGTTCTAGCTCATCATTATTGTGCAGAAATAAAAATTAAAAGATATAAGAAATTTTCCCAACATTATCGCCACCAATAGCACAGCGAGATGAAAATTGTCCACTTGCTTCTATGATATTTGTATTTTGACGTGTATATGCAGCATCAGAATTTTTTTTATGAAAAATTAAGGATAATTAATATTGCATGTATATGCCACACTAAATTTTTGTATTCCTGTAAATATTAAGTTACAATTCCATACAAACATAATAAATTTAAACAATTTCTCCACTACAAAACATTTGTGACAGAAAACTTGTAATATGTTGCAATATTTACAAGAGACATTGGCACTGAGTGAGTGATTTGAAACACTGATTCGATTCACCAACACAAATGAGTGATTCAAAACATTTTAGCTACGGTGACTCGATACTTTCACCAAGGTACCAAGTTGCAATACATTATGGGCAATCTGGTCTAATGTTTGGAAACAAGCCAAAGGTGTTTTGATTCATTCGCAATGGTTCGACGGCTCCAACAAGATGGCGGTGGGGTGTCTGAATTAAGTCGTGAATAGTTTCTAAAAATAAATTAATATATACGGCAGCCCTAATTTAAAGAGTGTTTATATGTGACAAAATAAACATTTTGAATCACTGGTATGTATTATAAAATTAAACATCCCGCAGTTGTGTGTACATAGCTAGGTTTATATATAACTAGGTTTATCAGTACAGTTCAGAGCCATTGAGATGTCTTGAATCATAAGGTGAGTCGACTCATCTAACAGAGTTGATTCAAATGTTTCAAATCAATAAAATTACTGTTTCTCCCACATCTAAGATTACAAAAATGTAAATGTTGCGCGATTGCCATTCTACAGATGGTAATGTGACTTGGGAAAGCAAAACCACAGCAACACGTTACACTAAATGGTGTCTATCTATGTGTACTTGTGGTACTGTGATGGCGGCAGCTGTGCGAACTACGCAAAATATCTTTCTCTTGTACAGCAGCAAAAATTTTTTCTCATATGTGATTTGAATATTTATTGATAAAGTGCTGTGAGTATGGTTTCCTTAATTTTGCGTTGCCTTTTTCTACCTTTCCGGACATATTTATTAGAGTAAAAAACTTGTGTGCGTTGGCAATGTCGCATCACGATTCAGTTTCTCTGAAATATGGCACCAAAGCTTCTTGCTCAATGTTACCAACACGGCTGCCGGTCAAAAACATTGATATTGTTTGTTCATAATCTGATAAAATTCTACAGTACATATTTCTTTTGCATATGTACTGTATTCCCACTTTTTTTTTTTCACATGCTCTAAATACTCAATGTGTAGTCTGAGATGTCTGTTGTTATTATTTATTATTGTGTGACATCGCGACTCAACAGGTTATTTCAGAAGTGTTAATTACATAAACAGGACTAAATGTAGGGCAGCGAGACGTAAGCAATACAATGTGTGTTGAAAATTAATTTTATTTATGATTTCTATTAGTATTACTTGTGCATGTTGACATAATGTATTATATACCAACTTTGTATGGCTTGGTGAGCACAGTTGACTTATACTTTTTTGTTACTACTTCGTTGTTTAATGATCGGAGTATGTAATTTTAGGCGATGCTACAGAAATTTTTGTTTGATTGATACGGATTAAATTAAATTTAGAGTTTGGCAAAAATTGACTTTTTTAGCATTATTTACATAGGAATTTGGTCTGGACCACAGAAAATGTTTGTTGGATACTGACTTTCGGTTTAAGCGGGTTCGAGTTTCGACTGCAATAACCCGATTTCATTGTCTATAACCGATACTAATGTATCGACAAGATACTGTGACTGATACTTCGGAAAAGGTCAAAGAAATTCAATATCTGGAGGCTAGGTAAGTTTCACACATTTTATTACTTGAGTAATAAATTACAGTTGCTCTGTGCTACCCCCCACCCCCCTTATTTGTATGTTAGAATACTTTGTTACAGACGTTCCCTAGGCAATCCAGGTGAAGGCAACCTGGTAATTTAATCTAATTGGGGTAAGGTGTTGATTGGTGTTAGAGAAAATAATATATAACAACTATTTCCTGATCAACTGTGTCTATTGTTATCCATGTGTTTGTGGATTTAGTGTATTACAGGGTGGATATAGAGCTAAGTGACATGGTCACGAAACAATGTATTGTCTGTTTTGTGGTTGATGTACTTGAAGCTTAGGGAATATAGAAACTTAATGGTTGGCCCATGCACATTTGCATTGAAGCTCATTTGTTTATGTATTGTTTGAGGATTTGTCTGCAACCATGTAATTTTAATTTATGGTAGTTCTTTTAAGATGTAATATTTTATAAAAATTGTTTTGAATGAAATTTCGAGTGGTTTTGCAGTCTTGTGCCATGGTATTGTAGGTAAGTTGGGGTAAGGGTGTCTTTGTAAGTGCCATGTTGTTGCAGTAATGTGACAGTGTGGTGTTGTGTGTTCCGTAGCTTGACCTGCTTTTGTGTGAGAACGACCTTGTGAGGCAGTGCTTTTATTGTAAAGTTCAAAGAAAATAATCATGTGCAGCTTTGAGGGAGGGAATGTAGGGCAGGCAGTGTGGAGGGGACTCTATGGGAACTTCACTGCTGGAGGGAGGGAAACCACGTGACATTTCTGGCACTGTACAGGCCAAACTGATAACATCACTCTCTATTACCACGCTGTTAAATACAGTCTACGTGGTTTTATGTTTTTTGACAGTTAATAGGCTTGCATGGAGCAGCACTCGCCTAAACTTTCTTTGCTGCAGTCACTACTGAGCTGAGCAACTCCACCCCTTTGTGCGGGGCAATGGCCTCTCCTGACTCCCCTGACATGTTTTGGCTTTGTGCATGCTATTTTATCATTTGGATTTCACTTTTCTCGATGTGGTCTAATTGCATTATGATATATCAAGTGTTCAAAAATCAACCTTTGCAAATATGTTTCTGTGTCGTACTTAAAAATTGTCTCTTAAAGGTGTACACAGACCTGGCAACCCTTACGATTTTCCCGTAATTTTTACGGAAAAGTACTCACCTTACGATTTTACGGGTATTCTTCATATCTTAAGATTTTTCTCATGACCAGATTCCAAATTCATCCAATAACGGCGGTCGGGCTCTTGGCTGTTGGTCTCTGTGAACGTGTCACTTATATGTCGTATTTTCACTATAATTCAAGGTGTGGCCACTTAACCGGCAAATCGAGAAATATGGGGAAAAGCCATGAATTTTCTTGAGTGCCGGGAAAATCTTGAAAATGCCAGGAATTTTTCTGCGAGTCGAGAGAACGTGCACGTGCGAGAGATTTTTTCATGTGCGCATAGTAGCTGTTAAGATTCACTCGTATGAAGTCTTATTTTGTCTTGAATTTATTAATGAGAATTTTTAGGTGGTTTTTATGTTCCTACGGTGCATTATTATGGTGACACTAGTGCCAGTAACTGTCAAAAACGTACGTAAGTTCATTCCGCAAAAGACTAAAATTGTTGCCTTTGCCTTGAAGTGTGTGTGCCTGTCTGGGCGCAGCACATCGATCAGTACATTACCCAGCATGCATTCAGTCATATGACAACTGAACGCTGCACACGCTGACTGTGGCTAGACAAATTCCAATGTTGTTTGTTGTTTATAAACTGCAATTACGTTTCAGTGTTTAAAAGTCATTAATATTGTTTCTTCACGCGAGTAATTTGTGTTAAATAGTAAAAAATATTTGAAGTTCATACAACTGTATTTGTGGGTTTTTTTTTTTTTAATTACGTTGCACGAAAAGTCCATTGATGTGAAGCGTTTTCTATTTGTGGTCGTGAAGAGTTAGATGTTGATAATATTTTATCGTAATACGTACCATAATTTACATAGATTGTAGCAGGGTTATGTAAACTTTGCCGGTGTGTTTGTACGTCAACTGCACATATTTATTTTGTGATCTGGGAGTTGAGCATTTCATGCGAAAACTTTGTATTGGCGCGAAGACAATGTATTATAAAGTTGATGGGTGTTGATATCCTGATTTTTAAATTTTTCTGCGTTAAAGTATGGAAGTGAGCTTTCATTCAGGTGATACAAAACAAAGCAAAAATGATTTTGGTAAGTCAGTTTCTCATTTTATTTCTAGGTTAGGTATGGCCAAGGCACCACGTTTCTTGTGTGTATTTGTAAACTGTTTGCTTTAATGTTTCACAGGTGTGCTTGTAGCAGAAATAATAATATAATTTTTTATGTGAAATTACTGCTTCCTGTATTTAGGTGACGTATATCTGTTAGCGGTTTAATTCAGCAAATAAAAAATATCGGCAATCACTCACACGAAGTTGTACTGTTATATTCATGCACTAGTAGTAACAAAACAACAGTGTGTGCGCCAATATGTTAAATAATACGGCGTGGAGTTTGTGAGTTGTGGATAAACGAGTGTGTTTTTTAGGAGTATTTGAAGTGTAAAGAAACATTTTGATAGTGATTTGCCTGAAATACATCAGCTTTAGTTTGTCATGATAGTTTGGTGCACATACATAATATCTGTAAGATGTGTGAAAAACATAAAACAGTACGTCCAGATATTGAGTTATGTATATTCTGAGCAGATTCCATTCATTCTGAAATCGGAGAAAGCTGAAAATAATGGAATTTGTTATGTGTGTTGCTGTGACACAACTATTTGTCATGGTGGGAAAAGTGACATTACAAATCATGTTAAAAGTGCATTAAAAAAAAAATTTCGAACGATTGCCAGAATTTTTGTGATCATATGCTAGATTTCATAACTCACATAATGTGTGGAAAGTGTTGGAATATTCTGTAAGTAGGCCTAGCTGAATTGAAAAAAAAAAGTAATATATGTGCCAGGTATTATTGTGTTCTCAGTTGATACATGAAGCTCAGAAGTATGTGTTGTTGCATCTAGAAATAATTATGTTGATTTATTATCAAAATATAAATCAGTAATTTCGCATTTTCATAACAATACCGGTAACAGCCGATGAACAAGACAAATTTTATATAAAATGCAGCGACCTGATTACGCACTATTTTTTATAAAATGCCGCGACCGGATTATGCACTATTTTATGCATTCTTCAATCTTCTTTATTTGAAACTTTACAATTTGCAGGTCTGTGTTCATACCTTTATGTTGACTTGACAACAAATTAGGAAAAGTGTTCGTGTTTTGTAACTCCAGAGTACAAGTGTGCCAACAAAATATATACCTACCTGTGTTTGTATAGTCTGTTCATATTTAATCACATATGGTAGTTTTTAGGCACTTGCGAGTTTTTTCCAGGCAAGTTGAGTTTTAGTAGTGTTTTGAAAAACTCTCAATTTTGAGCCGAGTTGAGTTGAGCCAGATGTCTCTACCAACATCTTAGTACATTTGTTCAAGCACACACTATTTTACAGTACACTTTTTAATGTGCCTTTGCGGTAAATTTATTATTAGTATTTGATCATTGACTGCAATGTGATGCTGTGATCGGTTAGTCATCGTAGGTTATGGTTGCAGTTGGTGGGTTAACAAGATATTTTTGGAGTACAGAATGTGGTTGAAATAATATTAAGTCACCGATCTCAATTTTTTTTGTTTTATGTATGCTTAAAATAGGTAAGTTTACATGAAGGCTGACACATACGTTACATTCTTTTCGAGCTCGATCATGATTATGAGCAGTTATCGTTTGATGTAGACTATTGATATATTGACCTATCCACATAGAATAAACTAAAACAAACTATTTAGGTAAACATGGCAATGGATGATCGTGACCACAAAGTACGAATGGCTGCAATCAATAAATTAAAGAATACAATGTGTAAGCACAAGTCTGCTCAATTACGATGTAGTGTCATATGATTTAGTTATTTAAAAATCAGTGTCAAGATGTGGTCGCTGACATGCTTATATGAACATCGCTTACAAGTTATGACTGATTACCGAGTTCTACATGTTACCGGCACAACTGTGTACAACACTATATATTTGAGAATTATAAATTTTAAATGAAGAAGAATGGCGTTGACTTTGATGTAGTGAGTAAAATACCAGATTTTGATTGCAAATTATATTTCTGATGGACAATAAAGAATCTTTTTGTGAAAACCTTTGTTACAGTATTGTTTTGCTTGCTATTGGGTTGTTTCCTGAACATTATTATTATTCTAATCAAATAGTAAATGGAAACTAAGAAAAGAGGTTTTTTTATCAAAATAAACACAAAGTATAAAAAATTCTTTACCGTATTTATCGGAAAATTTTTTTTCCAAAAAAATATTTTTGGAGGGAAACACATTTAAACCTGAATTCAAGACTACCTATGTGATTGCTGGAAAAACTATTTAGGTTGAAGTATTTTTGTATGAATTTATGACAAACTCTTCAAGAAGAAACGCTATTATATGTATAATATGATATATTTGATTTAGTTTTAAAGAAATTCTAATTACAATGAAATATGTGTGTCTAACCTGACTGTATGGTAGCAGCATTGATCGTAAAACTATTGTGGGTGTTATATACCTATTCGTGACTTGAACAATTTTGCTTCCCATCAAAGCCCTTCCACAACAGGGGGAGCCATTGTCAATGTTGACAGGTACATCTCAGTACTACAATAATACATAGAACACATGGTATTTAAGCATGAAAAGCCATTGTCAATGTTGACAGGTACATATCAGTACTACAATAATACATAGAACACATGGTATTCAAGCATGAAAAGCCATTGTCAATGTTGACAGGTACATCTCAGTACTACAATAATACATAGAACACATGGTATTTAAGCATGAAAAGCCATTGTCAATGTTGACAGGTACATCTCAGTACTACAATAATACATAGGACACATGGTATTTAAGCATGAAAAGCCATTGTCAATGTTGACAGGTACATCTCAGTACTAGCCATTGTCAATGTTGACAGGTACATCTCAGTACTACAATAATACATAGGACACATGGTATTCAAGCATGAAAAGCCATTGTCAATGTTGACAGGTACATCTCAGTACTACAATAATACATAGAACACATGGTATTCAAGCATGAAAAGCCTTTGTCAATGTTGACAGGTACATCTCAGTACTACAATAATACATAGGACACATGGTATTTAAGCATGAAAAGCCATTGTCAATGTTGACAGGTACATCTCAGTACTACAATAATACATAGGACACATGGTATTCAAGCATGAAAAGCCATTGTCAATGTTGACAGGTACATCTCAGTACTACAATAATACATAGGACACATGGTATTCAAGCATGAAAAGCCTTTGTCAATGTTGACAGGTACATCTCAGTACTACAATAATACATAGGACACATGCCCTCATTTTTTCTATTCCTTTTCTGTCAATCTTCCTCTTCCTTTGGGGTATATATGGTAATTATGTGTGTCTTTAATGTGACATGTTCAGATTACAAGTTTAAGTATTTGTCCTGCCAGAGCTCGAGTATTACAAAAAAAGCATGACTCAAAATTCTAGTACTCGCAGGTGCCTAATAGTTGTTTTGAAAGCCCTGCTTAGGATTCACCACCATCCAAGTTGAAACCTAGGAGTTTTTAGAAAAGCAAATGCATTCACAGTATTGTCACAATGTGGGTGCTACCAAAAGCTGGGGGCAACCTGAACATTAAGTAAATAATTAATTCTCTAAAAAGACTTGCTCAGCATGAGGACACAAAAAGTATTGTGAGCGGTACTCTAAATGAAACACAAATGCCTGGAAAGGACCATGGCAACAGAGCTTAGTTCTGCAAGACCTAATCAAAAATTTGAAGTGTCTCACTCAAGTCCATGAGACAGGTAGGGGAATGTATTATTAAAATTAAAGTAAATTCTTGCCAGATTAGTAGTTGAAACATACCATCAATTTAATTAAATAATTTAATGAGGACTATTAAAAAAAAAAAATAGAGCTACTGTAAAAAATTTTGATTCTGTGATGATTAAAAACGTCATAGTAATTAAGTCATTGTGGTTTTTCACATTAAAACAGTGTTTCATCTATGGTGCAAAATAAGACTTTCACAAAAATTAAATATTTAAATAACTAGAGATGTCACCATACCAATTTTTCTCAATTCCAATTCTTGATACCTATACAGAAAATCTACCTCTATTACAATTACAGTTCATAGAATATTTCCTCAATAATATCTGTTGGAATCAAAAAACATAAACATTTTCTTACTAAGTATAGAATGATAAAAACCTCCGGAAACTGTTGATGCAATGCATTAAAAAATATATATATATATATCAACTTTTACGCTAATATGTATTTTTTGCTGTAGGCCTATACCGTTTCTTACCTGTCAAACATGAAAAATTAACCAAAACTTATCAATATAACTAGAATTAAATTATATTACAGTAATACTATAAAAAAAGTTTTCAATAAAATCTAGCCCATATTTGGAGAATAGTTTTACAATTTTTTGTTCAAAAAGACCAACATTTTCAGTCTCTCAGGATCCAACCTATTACGCTTACTATCACATATATGTACATCTGCAGATGGCTCTTGCAAGTATGAATTAACTTTTGATGATGAAGATGACACTGTTCATTTGGCATGTAGAGGCAGATCCATTGCTGTATAGTACTTGTCATAGTTTTAGAACATAATATTTAGCACTGCTTACGTTTACATTAGTCGGTGGTGCATTTTCAATATCCAATCCATCAACAGCTTCAATGAGTTTCTTCTTTGTAAGTTCAAAGAACTCTATTCCTGAACACACAACCCTTGAATCTTGCATCATTGTAGAAAGAGCATACACTTCAGTTTTCTCAAGATCTTTGTAACACATGGATAAGGAAGGTTTCAAATTATTGAGGATGCTCTGAAACCAGATCCAACAGGTGCAGGTTTCTCCAACTCTTGATGTATACTGTTGATGATGGCGATTACTTCTGAAACCCTGGCGCTGGATGAACTTATTGCAAAAGTAGCCTTGTCGAACACACTTGAAATATTTACAATATTTCCCATAAGGCCCCGTTGATGTGATGTAAAATCAGCTGGCAGTTGTAAGTCTGTTGAGGCTTGTAACATTGTTGGTTTCTGTTTGAGAAGTTGAGCCATCATGTGCAGCGATGAATTCCGCCGAGTCGGCTCATCTTGAATGAGACGATGCGAAGGACACTTGATAATTGCTTGTTTCTCTCTCATAACCTTGTATGCATGAGAAGAATGTTTGAAGTGCCCAACAATTCTTCTAGATGTTGCATTTACAACACGCTGGACCATGTGAGCCAAGCAAGGAATGTGCTACCATAATCTGACATGGCAGCAGCCAACCGTGGTTCCAGAGTATTCATAAGTTCTCAAACCTTTCACTTCTACAATACTAAATGCCCTGTTGTTCAAACAAATCATCCTGCAGAATTTTTTCTGTAATGGCTTTGCTGCGAGAGTAATTAGGTTTGAATTGCCGTTTGTTGTCAATAAATCCAAACAAAAGTTGATTGAACTAATTTATTAGGGCATTTCTGAAGAGCAATACCAGAAGACAGGTTGAAGCTAGTAGTGGAACTTGGAGTGACTGCATCATTTTTGGCTCAACACGTTGGTCAGCTAAAATTTTTGAAGTTAAGCTCGGAACATTTTGCACTTCCTGTTTTTTGGATGCGATGGAAATGCAAATCCCGTGTTTTACCTTTAGGTGCTTGATCAAATTGCTGGTAGTGTGGCTTTTGCCACCACATGATATTGGAGTTGAACATAATGTACATACCACAAAGTTTCTATCAATAGAATCAATATTAAAGTATTCCCACACTTGACTTGCCATTTCTTCATTCACCTTCACTATGTAGCATGTAAAACTATTTCTATCAATTCACAAGCCTACAAAACACCCATGTGTGCACAAACCAAAACCATAGAATAATGATTTACGAGTGCTTGTGTTTTTAGCGCAAAAAAAAAAAAACTTGTAACATACCAAAGATACCAGATAGTTTTAGAACTATAAATACCATAATAATAATACTTTGCTAAAAACGTTTAAGAAACATTTTAAGAAGTTTAATATATTTGAAAATTCCACTACCTCAAAAACGTATTGAAAAATTCCACTACCACAAAAGCGAAAATGTATCAAACAGAAAATATGTACGGTACGAAAAATGTGATGCTTTCCCATACAATAAACTCGTTTTATACACATTTGTAAAAAAATCGGTTTCCGTCTCACGTATATGCAGTTTGACGGTTGCTTGTAGGCGTCCGTACGTGGTGTGTAATTTACTATGTCTAATCCTGCATTGGAACGATACCTGGTTACAGTGCGTAATGAGTTCAGTACACCATGGCTATGTGGTAATATGGAAAAAGCCGATAAGCAAGTATGTAGTTGGAAAATTCAAGAAAACCCCATATAACTGTTGAAAACTTAAAAGGGTTTAATGTTGTAAGGGCTCACAAAAATATAGGCCGTTTGTAAGGTATGTTAGAAAATTTGTAGCTAGGCTTGTTAAGAAGTTTGTTTTCCTAATAGTTTTAATTTAGTTTGTGTTGCAGATATGAATATTATCTTAATTCTTTCATAGTCAAATCATCATTGAATGCAATTTTTAGTGATGGGAATGAATAATTTTTATGACAGACAATAATAATAAATATTAGAATTTTATTGTAACAAACATTTTCCGCTTTAATTAAATAGGAATTTTACGGGACCGGGAAATTATACGTTAATTCCGGCCAATCAACACACAGGTCCGGTACAGGTTCAGCCTTGTGGAAAACCAAAGACCTGTTGCTGACCAATATAACCACAAAAATTCATGTTGAGGTGGACAAGGATTTATAAAAATTAACCATTTAATTCTCGATTCTTCCATACCTTCAATAATTGAGGGTATCGAGGAATTGATTTTGACATCCCTAAAAATAACTCTTTGGGCAGATGTTCTGCAAATGAAATGGTACCCCACAATACCATAAACAATCTGTAGTTTACAAAAATAAAGTTTAAACATTGTGTGCTGCTTAACTTTTCACAAGTGCGAAATCCATTTCCAAATACATCTTTTTTCACAAAATAATAACTATTAATGAACAAAATTTAAATTTATTTAAATATTAAAAAGTATTCTGAATAAAAATATATGTACGTCCATAAAGGGCTTAGTGTTGAGAAAAAATTTTTTAACATTTTGCGCTGCTTACGTTATAACCAGTGCGAAATCCATTTCCCAAAAACTTTTTCTACGAACAAATTAAGTGGTTATTAATGAAACACACATTAATTTTAATAAGCAGAAGTATTTTGTATAGAAATGTAAATCCCACAAGTCCATGGACATCCTCTTACTGCCACAAAAGTGTAGACATTGTTGGCAAAGGCCAACTTTTGTACTAAAATAAAACTAATAAATAAACAATTATACGCTGCACTGCAGTTGTCTCTTCATTTGTCCAACATACTAACAGTCTGTAGTAGCACACATAATGTCAGCTGATGTGTGTGCTCACAGATGGTGTGACCTACTTTTCAAGGGCAACTGCAACACGTGTGACAGAGAAGCGATGTGGGTTGCACCAGAAACGAGCGTTGCTGGCGTGCCGTAATAAAAGACACAATGTGTTTTATCCAAAGTCGAAGCAAGAAAGCATAAAGAAGTCACCAATAAAGAGCACAAAATCTAAATCCAAAACTTTAAATATAATTGTATAGCAATAAAACGCAATCTAGTTAATTCCAGTTGCTATTTGCAATGAAAATTCAAGATGGAAAGCATAAAATCAAAGTTACAGCAGCTCTACTGAAAAATGTTTCCTGAGGGTAAGTACAAAACACAAAGTGTTACGGAACATGGCGACAGTGTGGTCACTAGATAATAGGTGCTGTAGGGATGGGAAGGGTAGAAATGTATCCCGCACTCCTAATGCCTAGCTACCTCAGTTGCTATGCTCACGTGGTTGGAGGGCAGGTAATGCGCTGAGGGTGAGCACGACCGTGGCGCGGCAGGAGGGGTGAATAACAAAGGAGCTCTTTGTGACATCGCGAGTCACACAGTCTTAACTCACTAGGCGCACACGCAACTCAAGTGGCGTGGCAGGAGGGGTGAATAACAAAGGAGCTCTTTGTGACATCACGAGTCACACAGTCTTAACTCACTAGGCGCACACTCAACTCAAGTGATGCCACCGAAGTTAGATTTCAAAAAAAAATTTTGTTTCTGCAGTTAATTCACAGGTACCTACTGAGAAACACCTACATATTTTACCACAGTTTACCACAGATTCTAGACAGTGCAGTGGTCACTATGCAATTCGTCCTTAAGGGTTTGCGTACCTAGTATTTTACCGGAAAAAGCTCAGATGCACTGTTTTGAAGAGAAAAAGGTCTGGTACGGTAGGTCTGGGACATCTGGTATATTTCAGTTGAGCACCTTTCACGTAGAGGCAACGAGGCAAGTGATGTGTGTGGGGCTTGCAACTGACATGTAAAACAGCCATACGCGGGCGATACTCCTAACTGAAAAGTCTACACAATTGTTTTTGCATGAGTGCTTGTCCTGGAGTGGAGAGCAGTGGTGGAGGTTCACGGCGAGCCTGGGTGTGTGTTGCAGCCGCAGTATGGAGCTCCGCCCCCAGAGCACCGAGTGGAGGGACCTCCTCCTATCAGCGAGGGTGAGTTTGAGGAGATCATGAGCAGGAACCGCACTGTGTCGAGCTCCGCCATCGCTCGAGCCGTGTCTGATGCAGCTGCTGGTGAGTTTCCACTTGATTTCCTTCAACATCACAAGGTACAAGCCATCTTCGGGTATAGGCTGTTCACAGTAAAGTGAGAACTTTTTAAGGCTCTTCTTAATATTTCCTTTAGTCTAATTTCCATCTTCCTGCTGGGTTTTAAAATAAGCATTGCAATGTGACTAATGAACACTGTGTAAATATTTCACTATCCTCGAAATGTAATGCTTGAGTCCCCAATAACATATATTTATGAGTGGTTAATTCTCTTATTTAGAGATTTTACACCACATGCTAAAGCACACACATTTGTATTTTTTTGTACTTAGCTGACAGTCTTATCTGAAGTTGGTATTGTATATGTGCTCCACTTTTATCACTTTTGTTGTGTGCACACACTGCTTTGTTATGTTTTAGGAGAGTGCTATTAGCATATTTACCAGAAGGGTTTTTTTTTTTACAGAAAAGGAATACAAAAATTAGAGGTCATCTGCAATTTAGGATTGTCTTCAGTTCAAAACCTAACCACAAATCCATAAATGTGGGACACTGGTAGTTTATTATTTAATTTTGTGTTATATGCACTAAATTTCTATGGGCTTCTATTTATAATATTTTACTCATGTAGCTGATAGTCCTCCATAATTGGCTTGCCATGAGAAAGAGATCTTGGCAAAGGCTTTTCATGCTTAAATACCATGTGTCCTAAGGTTTTACATATTTTTGTAGTATTGAGACTGTACCTGCCAACTTTGACAAGGGTCCCCTTATCTGATGTCATCCCCCCATAAAGGGAAAGTGCTTCGCTGGGAAGTAAAATGGCTCAAGTCACGAATATATAAAACCACCAAAAGTTTTACAGTTTGAGAAAGATGGGGCTACCATACAGCAGGTTAAATACACCTATTTCATTGTGATTATCTTTTCTTTAAAAGTAAATAAAATATATATTATTCATATAATAACATTTCTTCTTGAAGGGTTTGTAATAAATTCATGCAAAAATATATTTCAACCTAAATAATTTTTTCACCACTTCACAGGAGTAGTCTTGAATTCAGGTTTTAATATTTTTCCTTCAAAACAATTTTTTTAGGGAGTGGTCGTCTTAGATTCAGGGTCATCTTAGATTCAGGGTCGTCTTTCTTTCAGGTAAATACGATGTTACTTTAATTTTCCCTAGTTATTGGATTTCAAGTTTAGATTTTGCTGGGAACTGACTTTATGTAGGTAGGTACAACCATACCAGTTCACCCGTCATGACACCCACAGTCTCAGATTTTAATGAAACACTTTGTACTTGCTACTACCACCAAGTGTGAAGTCATGCCAATTTTTCTTTCCATGGCAAACAATTTCAGAGAATTAAAAATGGTTAAAATTTATTATGAAGTCATGCCAAATTTTTTCTTTCCGTGGCAAACAATTTCTGAGAAAGAAAATGGTTAAAATTTATTAAAATTACCTACAAGTGTCTTCTCAATGATCTTGACAACTAAAAACTGTAGGTAAAAAATTTGGAAGTTTGTGATGAATGTACATATATAGTCCATTCCCGATTGGAAGTGAATTGTGAAAATCAACCTTTGAAAAAACACTCTATGCATAACATGTCAACCTGTTTTTTCAATAACCTGTATTCCACAGAGAAATAACACTGTGGTTAACTTTAGAGCACTGTATTATTGAATAAATGAAACTTTACCTTAATATCTTCTATAACTTGTAACAGTTATTTCTTTTTAAATGCGAATTAACAACAGTGAGAGCAGCGACGTGTTGGCAACGGCCAGTAAGAAATAGTTCACAGTTAAAATATTATTTTAGAGTACTGTATTAATGAATAAATGAAACTTTAGCCTAATATCTTCTATAACTTGTAATATTTATTTATTTTTAAATGTGAATTAACAGCGAGAGCAGCGACGTGTTGGCAATGGCCAGTAAGAAATAGTTCACAGTAAAAATATTATTTTAACGTCTTTTTTAATATACTATTTGTAAATGAAACGGAGCCTATTGAAATGTTGAAATATTTAGGTAGCTCCGATGACAACATAGCTCATGGGAAATATTGTGAGTTTGCCGTAATGGTACGGTGTTGTTTTATCCTGCGAGAGCAATTTTGAAGCAACTGTCTGCTGAGCAACTTTTGTCGCTCTCTCTGTCTTCGTCTCTTTCACACTCTGGTAGTTTCACTTCGCTAATACGCGGAAACAGTTGTACGTGTTTTCCATTGTAGCATATTTCACGGTGTGCTTTGTTAACCGCTGCGTGTGAAATGGCGTGGTGTGGCTGTTTGGTGATATTTGTGCTGGGTCTGTGTGTGCGTGATTTCAAATATTTGATGTGAACTATTTATACGTTTTACATGTGAACGGTTTTTATGACGAAGTTATTTATTTACATCCATGTCTGTTTATTTATCACAACGTTGTACCTTTGCAATGGGTGTTTGAAACACAGTCGTGTAACGTCAAAAATAACCAAGCCCAGTCCCAATACATTTCAATAAACCTAATACACAGTAAGTAGCAATACATATAAATATGAGCGGAATAAAAGTTACTGTAGGCTTATTTGTGTGCATGTTCACCGCTATATTTTAAGTTTGTATGACAAAAAATGAGCGACAGGAGTTGCGTGCTTGATTTTAATGTCGCTTTTTCGTTGGACTGCCTATTTGTTAGTTATTTGATCTGAGGCTGTCCTTTTAAATAAATAATCCAACACATATAGATAACAAGTTAAATAGTACAGTTCATTACCCCGCAGTTGTAACAGTGTTAAACACAATCGCTGCAAAATATTAATGTGCATTACATGTTTTGAGCTACATCGTGGAAAACAAATATGTTAATGTAAAATAACCGTAAGAACTGTCTTCAATTCTGGCATTTTTAAAATGTCATAAAACTGGCCTAAATAAAGTATGCCTAAACTGTGAATATATGTACAAAATGGTTTTTGAAATAGACCTAAGGTAGAATTCTTTGAAAAGCTGTAAATAATAAACAACACATTTGACAGGTATTAAAGTAATTCACATTTCAATGTTTATTTTTAGATGTAGCAAAAGTATATGATCCCATGTACACGCACAATGGCATGTAAACATTGATTTTGACAGATGCTACATGGCAGTCACAAGGCAGTGTTTGTTTAAATTTGGCGGAAGGATATGAAACGGGCCTGCAAGGAGATATTTAGCACAGCTCCGAGAAAGTTGCTTCCAATCGGGAATGGACTATTATGTGCCAAATTTTCACCACGTGTCTAATATTAAGGGTGTCAAAAATTCACAAATTGTGATAGTTTTTTTTTTTGCAAATTTCAATTGTAAATGCTATTTGTTTTTAAATTTCTTTCAATAATTTATTTCTGCAATTTTTATAACATAACATAAAACCCTGTGAGAAATGGCAGCTACAGTGAAAACTCCAAACTTGCAAACAACAATTTTAATGAAAAACTTTTCTTTATTAACAAAAAACTTGTTCTTGGAAACTTAGAGGAAGTGGGTGATATGTCAACCACGCGACCTCTGGAGGATTAATTTTATTCCCAGTAGATTGGATGGGGTGGGGGAGAGTTTAGTTTAACGTCTTTCATGAGACTGTTATTTTTAATTACATATTGTTTTAGACGAGACTAAAATTGCTTGTTTGAAAGAAACATTCAAATTATATAACCTGACAAGTTTTCACCTCACCGAAAGAAAACACTATAAATATGTAGTTCGTACCAATTTGAGTATTAACCACACTTGGGATGTAAATATTTTTGATGAAGTTAGTTTTCCATACAGTAAAAATGTTAATTTTACACTGCGAAGGAAACAGAGTTGAAATGATGGTTTTCTGGGCCATGTACATTTGAAACATTTTAATAAACATTAAAAAATACGTTTTTTACAATACACACGGACTTACTATTCGTAAGTCTATTTGCAACTCCTGAATACATGTTGTTCTGTTGCCGTCTTTACTACACATATCTTTGCCATCGATACAAAATAATTAGCTGAATCATGACACTTCACCGGCTTTCCGAAACTGCTAAACTGCATATGCATAACTAGCTTCATGACAATAGGGTAAATGGCGGGCCAAGCGATACACGTATCACTCAATACTATTACATTTCACGCAAAGACTAAATGTATCGATATGCACGTTTGATACTCTATACTTTTGAAAAGTCCCAGTGTTGAAGTATTGAATGTCCCATCTCTATATTTTAGGTTATGATTTTTGTTTGCTTACATTGTATATCCACACAAACATTTTGTTTGTGAGCGTTCGAATTTTGCTACCGTTTAGAATACTGTATTTTGGCGTGTATAGGCCGCACCTGAAGTTTTTGATGAAAAATTAGGGATAATTAATATTTCAAGTACAGACCGCACTCAATTTTTGTATTCCTGTAAATATTAAGTCATAATTCCGTGCAAGTATAATAAATTCAGACTTAATTTGTCCCCTACAAAATTTTTTTGACAAAAAATTTTAATTGCAAACTTTTTTTTTTTTTTAAGATTCCTTCCCTTCCTTCTATTAAGAGTTAAAACATTTAATCGTATTGTATGTTGACACATTTCTTAACATGTTTTGGGGGGGGGGGGGGGGGGAAATTAAAAAAAAATTTTATGCCAAAATCTTGCTTATAAGTCGCTTGCACTTTTTGTAGTCATTTTTTTTTTGTAAAAATGTGCAGCCTTTACACACCAAAATATGGTATTCGTTGATTTATGTGACTGTGGCCTTTTTGTATTATATTCGAACATCATAATAAATAAACATTTTCTGGCATAATTTACTAAAATTCGCAGATATTTCTTTTTTCCATGCCAGTTGGTATTTTTTGCGGTTTTCCGTTAATTTTGCTCAATTTTGTGAAAATTTAGAGAACGCAAAATTTTCTAGTCCATACTAATGAATAGATTTTCGATATAAAAAATTTATTGTTAGGCACCCAAGTGAAGCTAAATTTGCCAGTATAAAACCTGTGTAATAAACATACGTTTTGATCCCTCAAATCTTTTTTGTGCAGAGGTGCATGAGTATTATGATGAAGTGTTTATGTTGTTTATCTGTATGTAATGTGTCTGTATTGTCACAGGGGAGTATGCAAGTGCGATAGAGACCCTGGTCACAGCCATATCCCTAATCAAGCAGTCAAAGGTGGCCAACGATGACCGTTGCAAGATCCTCATCAGCTCCTTACAGGACACACTTCATGGTGTGGAGACCAAGAGCTATGGCTCGTCACGGAGGGGTGAGTGCACGTCTCTTGTTTAAGGTTAAGGGGTTCGTATTATCTGGAGCTGTTTTCAATGTTTGAGGCAGAAGCTTGGGACCAATACAGGCGACATTGTTATGCGCATTAAATGCTCCATTGCTGCTATGCGTAAGGCTCTGAACTGACTTGCAGTGTTTTCATCGTGCTGCATGTACCTATGGTACTTTAATAGTGATCCTGTAATTTCATTTGTCTGTAGCAAACTTAGTACATGCCCCAATTGTAGCTTCACAGGAATTCGTCCAGAATATTTATGCTATAACAGTCTCTAAATTGAATTTTTGGCCATGTTGAGAGCTCTAAAATATTGTTTGCAATCAGTATGATCTGTTGGAAGTTGTATTCTGATTAGTCTTTAGTGTCATTTCTTTTTGTGTGGAAACTGATTATGCACACATAAAATAGTTTGTTTAAAAAGTAGGGCTGATCGGTTAACCGAATTTTCTGTTTGGACTGGTCATTTTTACAAAAATTCGAAACTGACACTAATTGTCAGAAAATAACGGACCAGTTGGGTTTTTTGTGCTGAATTCAAAAGTAACAAATTATTATCAATTTACCAAATAATGACACTTCCACATATATAACGGTATGTAGCGTATCTGTCACATATTTACAATTTTACTACTTACGTGTTGTATCGTTAAAATCATCCTAAACTGTTTCCATGGTTAAAGAGTTTATGATTTCCCAATAAACCATGCATTGCCAATACAGGAATTCTGTTTTACTGTGTTTGATTTTATTCCATTCTGTTAAACCTTGTTATACGTATATTGGAATTGTGTACACAGATCTTAGTAACATAAATTACTTTAATTATAATTTCATTTTAACAAAGCATGTAAACGGTTCCCTCAAATATTTAGTAAATAAATATGATGCTACGGAGCAAGTGCTGCCACACTTGCTTATGCAGTTTTCCCTTTCCAGTGAATGGGTACTGACTCTGACTGTTCATTGCGCAGGTGCAATACTTTACATGATCGTTTTTTCTTGTTATGATTCTCTGCTTGCTGACTGCTTTGTCATTTTCTTCGGCAACACCAATCAATTTAGGTTAACCACTAAGGTTTTTAACGGTTGCCACAGGTCTGGAAAACAGGGAAAGTCAGGGAATTAGATAACTGTCAGGGAAATCAAGGAAATGTCATGGAATTTCAAACAAGTTAGCTAAATATCAGGGAATTCTGTGATATGCATGATATATTTCACAGTTCTGTCATCAATTCTGCACCTCAGCCAGAATCATGTAAAATTGTTTAAATGGTTGTGGACTAAATGCTTAAGCTTTTTTCTTTTGCAATCTATTTAGTGAGCAATTTTGTAAGATCTGAGAAGTATTTTGGTGAAAATGTGTGTTATAATGCAAAGGAACCAATCCTTACAGAAACAAAAGTTAGATTAAGGTCTGGGAAAAAAGTGGCAATCCTGTTTATTAGCCTGATTATAAACCAGTCGTGGTCTCACTATTGTGTGAGGCCGTGTTTCATTACCTGCAAGAGTGTAGTTAAAAGAATAATAAAGAACATTTCTTTAGTTTTTGCTTCAGGTGGGCATTTTTTTAGTGAGGTTTTGAAGGTGGGTTTACAAATGACTTAACAGAATACAGTAAAACACCTCCATTAACAAAATACAGTAAAACCCCTCCATTACGGTCCCATGTATTACGACCACCTCTATTACGACCCAATCCCGAGGAACCATGTAAAGTTTGGGTCGAAAATTTGAGGCACTTCTAAAAATTGATACAGTAATCCCTCGCCAAATGCGGTATCTTGAACCGTGGTTTCTTATGCGCTGATTTGTTTTTGTAGGCATTTTCTCGACTCGCATTACAAGTTTCTATTATCAACGGTTTTCAGCCTTTGGGAAACTAGCCGTTACTGATGTTAGTGTTAGTGGTCGCGCATTTCTCAAGCTGCCGTCATAGACTTTGATGTTTCTTGTCTCTAGCTGCATGAAGCTATAAATGACTTAATGCCAGAAGGGGACACTGGTGTATTGTCCGTTGTCGCTAGGTGGGCCGAGCGGCGGGGGGGGGGGGGTGGAAGTTGCATGCCAGGTCAGTAAGGATTCTTTGTCCTAGTCACATGCCACTGCCTCTGCCTTGGAGGCCGTTCACGGTAAAGTGAGCACTTTTGAAGATCTAGTTACTTTTTTCTTTCAACCAATTTATTTCCTTCCACTACTTGTTAATGTAAACTATGACATGTGAGTAATAAACCCAGTGTATACATTCACTACACCCAAAGCAAAAAATCTAGGGCTACAATGAAATTAATTTTTTGGTTATTATGTCTGATAAAACGACTTCAAAAAGTGCTCACTTTACCATGAACGGCCTATACCCTTCCTGTCTTTTTTTGTTTCCATTATCCCTCCTCGTTTGCTATGACTGTGGTACATTACAGACTAGTTTCTTAATCATTGGATGTATAGCTTCAAATTTCGTCCACTGTCCCTTTTTTAATGGTATTTTTTTAAGTTTTTGTGCACCCATGCCAAGGTAATATGCTAATTTTTTTGGTGGTTGTTTTTTTCCCTTCTGAAGTAAATTTTATGTGTAAAGTGAATAAAGGTGAGTGTGTGCAAATAAAATGTGTTCTTATGTTACCATATTTCGGAGAGCAAGGCCATGTGTGTGTATAGGTCAACGTCAGAAGTTTTTGATGAAATATTCAAGATAATTAATATTTCAAATACACCGCACTAAATTTTTTTATATTCCTGTAAACATTACCGGGCCTCATCATGCCAGTGCAGATGCCAACACGCCGCCTACATTTTGTATAAATTCAACACATTGATGTGAATCGCATCTATCAGCATGTTTTATCAACACTGGCCGGTCCCCGCCCGCCAGAATATTCTTGTAGCGGGTGGCGGGCGGCTGACCGACAACTGCCAAGTCTCGAGGATCTAGGACCGATCGACAGATGCGAGTTGCCGTGCCCGACCACGCTGCAGAGGATCTATGTGCTCGCCCAGCTATGTGTGCACAGCAATTTATTTGCTGCTAGCCCCAGCACACGAGTGATCCAATGTATCGTCATATATATTATCAATAAATAAAGTTCTGTGTTTTGTTTCAAACATAAGGCATCTCCAACAGTGTTTAGTTTTTTTTAATACTGCATAGTCTTATCTTTTCACACACTTTCAATGGACATATACTGTGTTTAGGCCTTTTTTACAATGGGTGTTCCCATATGCCTTTCTTGGGTATCAAATTAATCAGGGCACATCCAACTATTAAAATATACATACATATTTATATTTAATTTAAAAAGTAGTTTTTTATGCGCTAGAGATGATTGAACATGAACTTCATGCATAAAATCGCAAGTTTTGGGGCATAGAGGTTAGGGGTGAATCAAAATCAGCCCAAAATTTTCCAAATTTTTTATTACGACCCTATTCTCGGGATCCTTGAAGGGTCGTAATAGAGAGGTCTTACTGTAAGTTCGCAGTGTGCTATAGATATGATTCAATGTGTTCAAGAGTATTAGTATATGACTGTCGTGTGTGGGTCTTGACGGGTCATGTGCATTCTTGGCATGACTTAAGTATTCATTATATTTTATGTCTTAAGTACAAGTCAAGACGAAGTAGCTAATCAGAGCACAGCCACAGTTATTGTTGGCGGGAAACTGTATTTACAACTTGTATTTAGGTTATGTCGTATTATGAAATTGTATGAAAGTAATTATTTAATCGAGAGACAGTATCCTCTTAATTTAAAGAATAGTTCATGGTTAAAGGTACGTAAAATTCGAAATGGCGCTAAATGCGAAACAGATGCAAAATTTTCTGTTTTTAGCTAAATATTTGCGAAGTTTTATGAAAGTTCATGATGGAAAAAAAAGTGAAATAACTATCATTTTGAGTAACTACCTCTGTTTACGTTTCCTTGGAGTTTTATTACACTGATATTGTTTTTCAAATAAAATATAAGAAATTAACTAAACTGTCTGTTTTAACGGCAAAATACAGATCCGTGTATGTAGTGTATGTATTTTACTCATGCATTCCTTAATAAACTCAGCAGCAGTCACTGCCAGGTCGCCCTCCAGTGGGCCAATCTCACACCCCTGTGCTGCCATCCTCATTCCATACTTGGACTGTCTCTGCCCATACCCCTCTTCAGCCATCCAATATCCACCCTTGTAGCCACACCCATACACCCTCTTCATTCTTCTTGGGTATGTAGCCCTGCTCACACTATTCAGCTCCCATCCTCTCCCTCTCTCTCTTTCATCACTCTTTCTTTCTCCCTCCTCCCCTTTATTATTGCCTTCATTCTCACCCTCTTGCTCCTAACACACCCCATACCCTGAGGTGGCATCCATCACAACAAGCAGCCACTTTTTCTTTATCCTACTCCCCCCCCCCCTCCTGGTACTTTAGTGGGTGGCGTGGCACTAGCTCTCATCTTTTCACTACTCCCTCTTCAAGACCCATACACAGGCTGAGAAAACTCTGTTAAATATGTGTTGCATATTCAAGACAACTTGTTACATTATTGCCCAATGAAAAGTTATTAATTTGTTCCAATTTAATTTACTTCCTTAGAAACTAACTTAAAAAATAAAAATGTACTGTATTTTGAAAAATTTCTAAACGTGTTATGGGGGTAATATTTTTTTAATGCCAATATCTCGTAAATAAACTATATCCCACTTTTTGTAGTTTTTTTTAATGCGTAGCCTGTACATGCCAAATTCTATTTAAATTGTAGATGTAGCAATAAAAGTTATTTTAGTGGAAATGCACTTATAAAATGTTGACACTTACGAAGGATAACACGCATAAAAAGTTTTTAAATATTTTCCCAGGTTTTTTATATATTCTACAAAACATTACATATCACACAATAAATGCTATAAAAATGTTAAAAACCATAAAATAAATGTTATAAAATGTGTTCATAAATGCTCTTTTAACGAACCTCTATTCATGGACATGTTTTCTTTCGTGGAAGATGTTATTGAATTTGCTTTAATTAACCTTTTCAGATTTATTAATGTAAATGCTTAATGTTGGCATTGGCTTCCTCTTCTATAAGATTTCACGAGTTTGTTTTTTAAACTATTACACAATCAGTAACCACAGATAATTAAATATATGTAAAATGTCCTATTTTTCAGCCAATTAAAGCAACCAAGCTTTGATTGGCTAGACTTAACTGTTGCTAATTCATTCATAAACTGCAAATTTTATTATTGTTAATTTTCGATGTGCTTATTGAGTCATTAAGTACAATTCTTGATTCTTCAGTCTATAATCGTAAATGCGCCTTAATACCGCTTGCATTGCTTGTGGCATATATTTGTTTCAATTTCTTTCAGCTGACTTTCTGCTAAATTTGGCGGAATTTAAAAACGTTTAGCTGAGAAATATTCATTTTAGCTGGCAACGAAATATATATTACGGTTTCATGAATCTGGTTTTTATATGTTCAAATTCAATAACTGTGTAGCCATGATCGACCCAAACTGAGAACCGACATTTTAAACCAAAAACCGAACCGAACTAAAAATGAGTGAGATCCGATCAGCTCTATTTAAAAGTATGCTGCAATCCAGTTTGCTTGCCAGATAGCTCGGCAGGCACCTTACTTGAAAACTTTTGACATCACTGCGTAGTTCCTTATTCCAGCTCATTTCTTTTTCTTAAGTAGTGAGTTTTAGGGATGGGGTAAATCTAGATTTCCCTAGATTTATAAGTACTGAGAGGTATTTACCAGAAGATTTGTGTTGATATGAATGATTGACTCTCGCCTTGGATCTACTGAATCATCTGCTCTATACAGTTCTGCTTATTCATTTCAACAACACTTAATAATCCTATCCCTTAACATTGCTGTGTACTGATTGCCAAGTTGACATTATCTAATTGTAATAAATGTAAATGTGTGCTATTAATCATAATTTTACTGCATATACAAAATGTAATACAATATGTTGCTTTTAATTAAATAGTGCTGTTCAAATAATGTGTACTGTAATTAACTTAATTAAGACATGAATCTTTTTTTGAGGGAGGAGGATTGAATCAGTGTCAACCTGGCTGAAGTATATGCAATCAATAACAGGGACATATTTCAAGCAGTGTTTCAAAAGTTCTGTGTTGTGTGAATGAGTGGTAACTGTCCCATGGCAATCAGGTGATGGCGGGTTGGTGGTTGCAGAGAGGTCACGCTCGCGGGATCGCTCGGAGCGATCGCACCGGCGGCGAAGGGAGCGCTCCCGGAGCAGGGACAGGGAGTACCGAGAACGCAGCCGCGACAGAGACCGTGATCGCGAGAGGGAGCGTGAGCGGGAAAGAGACCGCTACTACGCAGATGCCTACCCCCGAGAGAGGTCCCGCAGCCGCGAAAGGGAGCGTGAGAGGGAGTACAGGGAGCGCAGCAGAGAAGACGGGTATGTATCCTCTAATGTTCGCTTCCAGGTGTGCATGTGTGGGACTTGCTCTTCTCTGTTCAGTCTGAACCTTCTCATTTGTATTGGTACCATGATGCACTGGTGTTGTACATAGAATTTGGCAGTGTGTGTTTACAGTGAGCTGAAGCCATCTTCTTATCCCACTCTGTCACAGCCTTCTGTCTCTTGCACTCCTACCACAATCGGACCTTATGCCTCCTCAGCCTTTCCCGTTTTCTGGGCGCAAGGTCTTTGCTTCCTCTGTTGCATTATTCAGCTCCTACATTCCTTGCTCTTATGTACACCATGTTTTGTATCATCTCTACGAGAATGCTGGTGTTGAGTATTAGCGCACAGCTACTTGTCTCTAGCAATAGCGAGATACAAGACAGTTTAGAATATTGTGAGTACAGATACCCTGATACCATTGCCAATACCAATGCACTTCACACTGATTTTTAGTAAACATAATACTGGTAATAATACATGGGGACCCCAGAAAATGATGAACTGTGAAATACACGAAATAGCGCAAAATTGGACGTTATTTCACAGTTTTCGCGAAATCTACCTTTTTTTTTTTTTTACGAAATACAAAATTTTGCATGAAAATGGCATTAAAAAGAATATTTACATTAATCAGAAACTGTAAATAATTGTTTTCATTTGATTAAGTGTTGACAATTGATTGTGAGTCAACAATCGACTACGTGTCAACAGCGATTGTACTACCAACTCTGCAATTTGCCACTCTTTGTAGTGATTATATTTTTGTGCTGAGATGCCGAAAATTTTTGATCGCGAAGACGTAATGAAGCATGTTTCTACAGTTTTAACATCAAGAATAAAATAATGATGTCCATGTTCTGTAACATGCTTGGCGACTTGAGTTGTGAAGAAGTACTTGGTTGTTCTAGTTTTTGAGGTTAGGTGGAAACAGATGTGAAATGTAATGCTGGACACAAATTTCATTTTCGTATTAAATTCAAGTTTGTTGGTTTCAGGAAACGTACACAGTGTTGATTTTATTGTGTGATTCTGTAAATAAATCATTTAATGCTAGTGACGAACAAACATGATTTTAGTGATGTAAACTTGCAAGGGTTACAATAGAAAAGCACATTTTCAAGATGTGCGCATTTTACAAACAGCAAGTTTGCGTATTTTGTAAATAATGTATTTGTAAACTTTTACTATAATTATCGAAATGCACGTGGCCTGAAGAAACCGCACTTTTAACACTTAAGTAGTGTGTGAATAATAGTTGTTTGTTTGTCTATATAGTAAATTTGATTGTAAGGTTAACTTCGGTCAAACTCTGTGTGTGTAGTGCTGCATCTGTACGAATACGAACAAGCTATGTACATATCACATTTTATTTTTTCTGTGATAAAATTTTTGAAGTTACAATCATTTAAATGATATTTCGAAACAAGTAATCTTTTGCACTATTACATCAAAACAATATGCTTTTCAAAATGGCAACACTCCCACAAGATCTTCATAACAGTGCCGTCTCATGAAAGACGTTTTAAACTAAAGCCCCCACTCCCTCACTGTTTCCTTCTTTCCCTCAAAATAAAATAAACAGAACCTCAACAAATTACAAAATGAAAACACGTTGGAATGCCAACCTAGCTATAACATCCTACTTTAATTAATGGATGGAAGTTAGCTACTGTTAGACTTTCAGTGCCTGCCATGACAGGAGCACGAGGATAGAGGAAAATACAACTGTGCATTCGATTCACATTTGTTTACAAACATCTCTTTCTTCAGTGAAAAACAGCTGTGGTGGAAGGATACATTGTGGCTGTGCTACTTTTCTAGAACTGTGTCAAAATTATGCATTACGATATACTTTAATCATAAACTAGATGTTTAAGTAGTGAAAGCTGATGCATTCTGTTGTTTGGCTTTACCGCGGCCAGTAATATTAATCATGTCTTGAGTGCTTGATCGAGTCGATGGGCACATTCTATACACTCCGCGGTTGGTTTTAGCTATTGATTGAAGTTTCGTATTCAAGAATGTTGTGTGTCACCATGTCCGACAAGGCCGTAGCATTAGAGCGATGCTTGGAACATATGGAAAATAGGTAACGTAGGCCGCCGAACTCGCCAAAAAGGTTTCCACAGATCCAACCAAAAGGCAGCTGTTTTCTGCTACCTGCTGAACGTTGATGCTGCCATCATTTGGAAAGGTTAGATTGTTTTGATGACTTATTCTTTGAAATTATCGCAATTTGCGATGCCTTAGAAACCAGAAAGGAGTCTACCAAGCCTGCACACAGTTCTTGCTCAGCCACTTTATCCCCTCGTTTCCCCGCCATTGAACTGCCGCACTAGCAGTAATCCTACCGATTGGACAAGCTTATCCAACCTATTCAGTTCCTTGGTGGCTGACAATCCAAATCTCACTAATGTGGAGTGATTGTCGTATCTAAAGTCATCCATGTCCGCATGTACATTGTCTCTAATCCAAACATTGTCAGTTATTGAAAAGAATTATGAAGTGGCCTGGGAATTATTGAACAAACAATATAATAACAAAAGACTTATTGTGTCTGTACACATAGATGCTATCATGCTTTCTATCTCAATATCACCAGATTCTCCAGCATCAGTAAATGTGTTACTGTCAGTCTTAGATGAACATATTGATGCACTGCATGTATTAGGTGTTGATGTAGACAAGTGGGACCCATTGCTTCTCCACATCATTTAGACCAAGTTGAATCCCCTTTTGCACAACCAATTGGAACTTTACGTAAATGACAAGATAGCTGAGCTGCTAAATGTGACAAGAGTTAAGAGTTGTTCCGATACTGATACTTCGTTTTTTTTCCAACATATCTGTATCGGGTATGGTATCGGGCAGATACTTTAGTATCGGTTGTAGACAATGAAGTCAGGTTATTACTTTCTTTAGGCACAAAAATACTGTATTTTGGTTTGTTTACGTCGCACATTAAAAGAAAAGAAAAGAAAAATAACAAATTTGGAATTTACTTGTGATTAGTGCATTCTCTTTTTCCCAAAATAAAGGAAAATAATTCTGGGGTGCACGCTGTTGTGCGTCAAGCATCGTGATGGACTGTATTATACAAAAGTTTGTTGATATGAGAACTGACGGGCAATACCAAACACCATTTCTCCCGAATGAATTGCGAACAACTGACTGTCTAAATATATTAGTTCCTATAAGCACTACGAGCACGTCACTGATGGCAATGGCGGAAGTTCAAATCTGTACACCCCAATATTGCTTTTTTTAAATATGTTTTTGAATATTTATATTTGCTGATTTTATAAATGCGTATGTTGAATAGCAAAGTTATTATTTAAAGTGTTTGTATTTTTTTTTTTTCCTTTCGTTTTTGTGGTTGAGATTGTAGGTGTGTTTTTATAATGCCAAATAATAAACTCAATGCCAGAGATAGAGCATTTCAGTACAAGAATGGTTTTTACTGCACAGATATCCGTACGGTAATGTGCAAATTTTGTAATTGCCAAGTTTGCATGGGAATGCAAAGATTCGGTTGACAAGCATCTAAAATCAGCCAAGCATGTGGCTGCTGAAAAAAATTATTGCCACTAGTCAAAAACTTCAAACTTCAGTCGCTTCGTGCTTGAGCAACGTTGAAAGAAAAAAGAAAACTGCAGAATACCTCGGAAAACGAGTGACTGAAACATTTTTGAAATCAAACATACCTCGGTACAAACTAGAAAATGACCACATGAAAGCATTCATGTACGTGTTCATTGAAGGTTAGTTTTATATCCTAACACTGTCCTAATTTTCTGGTTTAGCCTAATAATATACAGAATTGCTTCCTAATTTTTCAACAGTTTTTTTGTTTTGTAATTCGACAGCGTTCGTAAAATAACATTAAATATTATACATATTTTTTTTAAACTTTGATAAAGTATTTGATTTGCACCTCTTAAGGAATACTGTTACATTTTTTAATTAAGTCATTGCATAAAAGGTTTACTTTTTTGGGGAGCGAGGTGGATTTAAGCTCATATTTAATATTATTATAATGAATAATGTTGCTGAAAATAATGTGCCATGTTATAAATGAGAGATTTGCAGTAATGCTGCTTACACAGGAGGTGTTGGTGACATTCTGTGTATAAAGTGAGAGGAAAACAAATGGCAATACTTTGTGATGAAACAACTGACTCTAGAGGTGGCTGCATTTTTCTTGGAGATGTCCATGCTGTGGAAACTGCAAACGCAAAGAATTGTTCCAGGCTATTTTGGATACCTTGAAGAAGTACAATGTTGACTTCGATAGTGCTTTAGTTCCAGTTTCAGACTCTGCTAAATACATGGTAAAATGTTTTGACACTTTGAAAAACATCATGGCTGATCATGTACTAGTTGTAAAATGTTGGGCACATAAGCTTAATTTAGTCATAAATGAGCTTGGAAAACATTTGCCTGAACTTCACAAAACATTTGCTAATATCAGATTGGCATTCTTGAACACACGCAAGAGGAAACATTTGTTTTGACAGTTTCTTGATGAAAGATATGCAGACCAAGACATTCTCTTTTTCCCATGCCAGTGCTTACAAGATGGTCTTTCTGGTATGAATCTGTGTGCTACCTCACTGAACACTTGAATGCTGTTGTGGAATTTTTGACAAGCAGTGAAATATCCTGTCTCCACAATGCAGGTATTGAATTCTTCACAAGTGCATCAGTAGAAGAAATTCAGTGTTGAAGATTCAAGCAGTTTTGTTCAAGAAACTTGTAAGGATGCAACTGAACTGATAAAAAAGTTGGAAGGTTCATCTTACCCATGCAGTCACTTACTCACTGGCGAACTTTGTAAAGTAGAGCAGGTACTTCAGCTTGCTACAACGGGAAGCCTTCCCACAAGAAACCCAAGCTTGTCTGAATGCTTGCGAGAAAACTGTTGCTAAAGCAAAACTCACATCAGCCTTGAAGAATGCTGCTTCGCATTCTCACACAAAACTTCTTTCACTGAAGGCAAGTGATCCAGCTCATGATTTATACGAGCACTTCCTTCAGAAATTGTGCTGACTAGCATCACTCCCAATCTGAGCAAAATATTGCAGAAAATATTTTTGTTTTCAAAGCTGAGTGAAAGTGTCATACTTCAGGGACACAAAGAACTTCAATTTTTGGTGAAGAAAAAGTTGGGTGAATGTGAAAGTGTTGACATTGTTTCACTTCTTATGGCTGTATCAGTCTATCATTCTGACTTTGCTCACTCTGGTTTACAGTCTACATGGTTGCCATGTGCCATTGTAGACTGCGAGAGGTTTTTCTCGAATTATAATAACATTCTTTGTGACAAGCATCATCGCTTGAAGCAGGAGATTCTAGAATTGCTTAGTGAAATTTATTTGGAGAGCTAGAGACCTGGCGACCTCTATAAGAACTACTTGTAAAAGTGATGTGCTAATGATGCTTGAACTTAGTTTGTAAATAAAACCTTTAATACTTTTGGCTGTTGAATGTATATAAACATCGTTTTCCTGATAATATATTTCCTTGCATTCTAATGTTTCAATAATAAATTAGGTTGTTCAGAATCATAAAAAAATTCAGCAAAAAAATTTTTATGGTATTTTGAAAACACCGATTTTTACTTCATGAAGCCACCAATTTTTTAAATTTCAAACCACCGCTTTTATCCATTTGAAAACACTGAAAAATTCCTATCCCTACTAATTACAAAATACATAGATGAAACACTGAATATTAGAGATTTTCCTATAGATAAATGCAACCAAACAATGTGTTTTTTTTTACAGTAACAAAATTTATTTACAATGTTAAGTTCACTAGTCAGGAACTGCTTTTAATTTCTTGACTTTGGGTAAAATTAATTTTTCACACCTTGAAAAAAAAAATTCCTTATAACACTTAAAATTAATTCAACACTTTTAAGATTCGTGATTCATGAATCTTTTAAAATATGATTTGAGATTTGATTTGTTCTCAAAAAGTCTGATTCACAGAAGCCTACTTATTATGCATCATTCATGATGGATTACTTGGCGCAGTGTCACGTGTCCTAGATACCTGCCTCACATCTTAAGAGACCTGTGTTTTATATACCACATGATGGCGTCCTGTCAGCCAGGTAGCAGTACCACAAAATTACATGTGGTATTTGACGCTTCAGCAAGAAATACTATCGTAGTGTCCGTAAACGACTCATTGCTCACTGGTTCACGGCTACAAGGGGACATAATGGACATTCCTTCCACTTCCGTAGTCATACTGTTGCCTTTACTGCCGATGTAAGTACCACGACCATCGGCATTGGCGGCATCTGAACATTGTTTGCAGAATATTATTCACAGATTAGTAACACTAATTGTTCAATAACCCAGCATGCTACAACTGGGAAAGCATTCATTTACCGCATCCATCAATCAGATATTCTGTCCGAAACCAAAAATATATTCGGAACAATTGTTGTTGATGATATGTTCCCTTTGGTTACATTTTACTGTATTTCCTGTTGGTACATTCGCCAAAGTTTGTTTGTATCATTTGTTTTTGAACACTATGTGAATGCAAAACAATGTAGTTATTAGACAACTGGTGCTATCAATAGTATTGTTTACACTTGCAAGAGTTTTTTCTTCTTCTTACATTTTTACTGTTTTCACTGCATTCGTATGTTGGTGACAGTGAGAAAGCAACCTGTATTCTTATTCTTATGCATTTACTGCACTTGTAGGTTGGCGGCAATGAAAACACTGTTGTTATTGAAAGTGATGAGTGGAAGCAAACACAAGATTTTGACGCGTGTAGTTCTTATTGGAAACTTTCGGTGGCGGTTTTGGTTAGAGTGTAAGGTCTGAATAAGACTGGAAAGTAATAATTAGCAAAAAATGTGGTGGCTTACTGGTTGCCTGCAGGTGTTGCCAGACTGTTTTGAGTTTCTTCGTGCGCTGGGCTGGCTAGACATCTTTGTCTCCCCCTCTCTTCCTTCCGCCCCGGCTTGCAGCTATGACAGGGCTGGGGAAGGTGGTGGTCTTCGATTTTTCAGAAGCTCTTCGCTGTGATTTGAGTAAGGTCATGTCAGGGAAGGGAACCCAAGATGGTTGTTCTGCGAGCCTGTTTTCATTAATGCGTGCCATTCTACAAAATAGAGCGTTAGCGCTTTGTACCGACAAAAACATTTACACAGTTGAACCTGTGGAAAAGAAATACAAGCACATGGTGGGTGGTACTCGGATTAGTGTTTGATCCTCGGGGCATAAAAGTATGTTTGTTATTGTTCCAATTAATATTAATTTGAAGTAATAAAAATTGCAGTAATTCCTACTCGTTAGGCTGTGTCAGCCAAGCTACCTTGCTGTGGCCGCCTGGTGCGGAAAATAAAAAAAAGCAACCTCTACGTGGGCTCCGTGTCACGCCGCATAGCAGGGATATAACTTGTGTAACAAAAGCTAAGGGAATTAGTGGAGCTGAGTGCTTCCAGACTCAGCCGACTGCTAA
Source organism: Dryococelus australis (assembly GCA_029891345.1). Lineage (NCBI taxonomy): Eukaryota > Metazoa > Arthropoda > Insecta > Phasmatodea > Phasmatidae > Dryococelus > Dryococelus australis. Next base: position 83,895,120 of record CM057007.1, on the reverse strand, counting down.
GCTTGGCAAAACGAGTTTTGTGGCAGTGCAGTTAACTATCAAACAAATACTGTACGGGCGGGTATTCACTGCAGTATTTACATTTGTAATATTCTCACAACCTTTTTGTTTGGTTTTAAATTTTCCTCTTTTAGGTTGTTTTTTTTGTGATTCTACACAATTCAACATGTGATTAGTTAGAAAAGACTTTTGATTGTATTTACAACATCAATAAGGCTTGAGGTTTCTTGGAAGTGGTTTGACACAATACAAAAATAAATAATGAAAAGCAATATTATTTACATTATTTATAATTGATTTTTATTTTTTGCTTGGAAAATATAGAGAAAATGCAAATTGCTTGCACACAAGTCAAAGAAAATATTTACATTCTCTTGAGATATCTCAATATAAAGCAAAGTATTTTTTAAAGTCTCTAAACAATTGTTGTCAACATACTCAGAAATGGTTAAGATTCTGCCCATGATTCTTTTTGTCACAGAAGTATTTCGGCATCTTCAAATGTCTTTACACATCTGGCGTCTTCGTATCACTTATTATAATACGTGGCACTGTTACTAATGTGTTCAAAGTGTTTATTATGGGGCCAAGTTACGTAATTAGGAAAGTAAGAGCAGCTGATACAGCTGCAAAAAGGCGGGTTGCCTTAGAAAACTAGTTTGATGCAAGAATTGGGCTTAAGTTAAGCATCCAGGAAAATATCTGCAATTGCATAACTGCACTGTTCATTAATGTAGCAACGGTAGCAACGTAGGTAACACGTTGCAATTAATTGGAAACATAGCATAAGAACTGCTATCAAATTTGAAATTAATGGGCGCGTAGCATTAACACTCACTGTTTTGACATTTGCTTCATCGTCGGTTGTCGCTGTCGCTTACGTGGCGGTTCATGCTATGGGTTTGGCCAGGTGAAGTATACAGGTGGCCCGCAGGGTGCCTCCCAGTTATCAGCCTGGCACCATGCTGGCCTGGCAGGTGCGGGATGGCTGTACATGACGTGGAAGGTCAGCAGTCGTGGAGTGGCCGTCCCCAGCAACGATCAAGTGCTGACCTCCAGGTGCTGAGGGACAGGCCGTGGCTGTTCGTCGTGCTCCCTGCAGGTCTGCGCCGCCACGTGGGGTAGTCTGGAGTCTCCGTTTTCTACCCCACGGTTCTGTTCAGGTGGCATTGTCACCGTCAAGGGGAGTCTGCAGGCTACATGACCTCTCTCCTCAGTCTCTTGGTTCTCGGGAGCTGGAGCTGAGGTTAAAGAGTGGACATCCAGCTTAACAGGTCTGATGGGTGTCTCGTCTCTTCATTCAACGATTGTGGCCATTTTGGTCCTGCTGTCGGGTTGCACCATCACCATCAGGGGGAGTCTGTAGACTTTGTGGCCTCTCCCCTTTGTCTCTTGGTTCTCTATTGCCACTGGCTGCATCATGGGTGACGATGGCAGCTTGGCTGATGCTACTACCCTCTTGGTTAGGGTTGCCAGAGCTGAGTTCAAGGACTGGATCTCGGGCCAAACAGCAAGTTCACTGTGGATCATCTTGTGTTCTTGTCCGTCGACCATCTGGGGCAGACTTGAGGTGTGGCAAGCTTGTGCTGCCCCTCTGGCTGAAGTCTAGGAGCCCGTCTAGGGTAAGCTTACTGTCTGATTCTCTTGTGCTACCCGTCCGGCTGTAGACTCGCTGGGTCCATGGAGAACGTCTTGTGTTTCTCCCTCGTCTGGGAGGTGTGGCTGTGAAAACGGCCTTGGTGGCAGGTGAGACTGGCATGTCTGCGATAACCTTCCCTTGTCCGGGAAGAATGGCCATGAGAATGGCAGTGATGTCTGGTGGAGTCGCAACCACATCACTCGTATAGAGCAGTAGAGGGACTTCTTTGTCTGCTCCTCCGATTGGAGATGCCTGAGTCAGAGATCAGGTAAGGACCTCCGTCTTGACAGCGCCTATCTGTGGTCCTCCTTTACCTCCATGGAGAATGGTGTGGGAATCGGCCTCGGCATGGGATGGCTCCGGGAACTCGTCGCTGGCCTCTGCTTTGAGGGACGACTTAGCTGCCAGGGTGGCTGCACAATTTGGGGAGATCGTAGCCGCAGGTACCAGTTTAACAGCTGCATTGGGTTGGCGGTTCTTGCAGGTGCTTTGCTCATGGAAGGCGTCTTGGCAACCACTGCGATGACATCTGGCGCTGTAGTCCTCTTGCTGAGTTAGCTCGCTGGAGCTGGTGGGGTAGGAGTTATCTTGTTGATAGGGCTCGTGTGAGGCCGGTGGCGGCTTGGATCTCTATCCAGTGGACTTCAACAAGATATCTAGCTTGTTCTTGGAGTCCACCTTCTGGGTCAGTTGGCGAACTTACTCTGGAATTCTGTAGGCGTGGTATTCAGTGTTCATACAGATTTTTTGGATTGAGGTTTAGGGAATTACATCCCCATAGGCATGAAGTAAATGGTTCCCGGGCTGTTATGCTTCTCATCAGCGCATTCCTTAGGCTGTGGTGACCGTTCTTCTCCTGGAGCGGCGATGTTAGCATACTCTTCCACGTTGTCTGGCGTTTCTGTGGTAATAGAGGCAACAGTGTGTACTTCAGATGCAGGGGTTTCTCGGGGGTATGGCCTCATCTGACCTCGTGTAACCTTGCATATTTGTCCATAGTGATTTTCGGTCTAGTACACATTCTCATAGTGTCTGATAACCTTATAAGTGCCTTCCCACGTTTTGGTAAGTCCCACGCTGAACTGATTGTGGCCTCTTCTCAAGGGGGGGCTGTGGAGCAAGACGGCTTCGCCCATCTCTTAAGGCTTGTAGTCCTGTGTGTGGCTGTGGGTACTTCTTGTCGATATACGTCTCTTGGGTATCCTTTGCTTTTTTCATCCTGGCCAAGGTGGCCTAGCGAATTTCTTCAGGACAAAGCATTTTGGTCCGCTCGTGATCCCACTGCCAGTCCTCTGGGGCGCTGCAGGGTATGGTCCAGTAGGAGCTGGCTGGAGTTTATCGTTTTGCTCGTGCAACATCGCAGCGTGAAGAGAATCTTGTGAATGTGGCAATCCCAGTGCTTCTTATCATCCCCTAGGCCGAATCTGAGGCTTTTTTCTCTAATCTCCTAGGTCCTCCGCTCAGTGGGGTTGGCGTGAGGGTGATATGGCAGAGTTGTCCAGATCTCAACTCCCTATTCTTAGCATGCTAGCAGCCACTTCTTGCTACCGAAATGGGTCTTGTTGTTGAGTATGTTCTGCGGGTATCCCCTGCATGGGAAAATTTTCCATTAATGTGTTGGGTCTCTAGGTTCGGCAGAGAGAATAGGTCCATTGTGACCAACATGTACCTATTTCCCTTGGTGCTCCGGTGATAGGGTCTCATTAATTAGCGACTATGTGCGTCCATGGGGTATGCGGTCTGCAAGGGTTGGCTGTCAGATGTCTCGCAGGATAATCTTTGTTCTGACGTGCGCCGCTCCTAATACTAACAACGATTACGACTCATCGCTAATGTTCCTACTTTCACTGCTACAGACGTAACAAACATGTAGAGAGAATTTTCCAAATAATTCTTGGCTGCCTACTCTACCAGGCAACAGGAACTTATAAGCAAATTCTCGTCACATGAAACTTTGCAACCCGGCATGCATGCTGCCCCCATTATCGTGCACTGAGAGCCTACAAGCTGTCTGGACCTGTGGCAGGGCCGAGCGCCGCCGAAGAGGTATGAAGCAGAAACGCTGACTACTGCTGACCGGAGTTTTTCAACTCCCACGCCAACCAGGGCAGGAGACTCGCCCTCCCCGCAGCCCATGCCGGCAGCCTACAAGCTTCATCTATATAAGTCCGGATGCTGCTGGGCTCAGGCAGTCATTCTTGTTTCTTCTTTGCGACATTCCGAGCACTACCTAGTGCTAGGATCTCCAGAGATCTACGTACTCAACGACGACCAGTCATCCAGCGAACACATACATTCATATTTAACTTCACTATGTCTCTTCTAGACACCTTTTAATCAGCTGAGTTTAACTTTAACTTTATATTAGTCTAGAACCAGCTATTCCCTTTTTAACCTAGAACCGGGACGCCAACACATGGAAGCGCAGTTACCGTCAGCACTCCACGGTTTGATAGGAGGTAGCACTGGTCATGTGTTTGTTAAGTATTCAATAAACACTCATTGTTCACTATTCTTCCGCTTTTCATTTACATGGTACTTGTCTGTGTTAACAGTTAGAGACGGAATATGATGTGCACTGCTGACAGGAACCGAGAGATTGCTGACATTCACATTAGATGGCTACCTGTTTCTTTCCAGCCCCTGAGCACTAATTTTAGTGCTGGTGGAAAGAAACAGCGATGCTCCAACCACTAAAAACACCTTCACATAGGGAGTGGCTACAAGCTCTGGTTATTTCTCACTCTGAGCACTAACCTTAGTGCTGAAGTGACATTAGCCTTGGGTTTGCCACTCAACCCCGTGTGAATGCACAACCAGTAGAGGTTTGGTAGTCGACACGGCTCCACGTTCCTGATCAGCCCTATATGTGGGGGATCAGTGGGGACGTGTAGAGCTCGTGCCAGTAAGTCGCTATTGGGTTACACTGTAGAAACGGTAAGTGGATTCCGTGAACCATCAAACCATTTTACTCGATGCCTTACAAGGTAAGGAGTGGCAAGAGATGTAGTGAACGATACCTAGCTCACCTTGCTACCAAACCGTTGCTGGACTTACCACCTCTGATGCCGAAAGGCAGGCGGAACAGGACTGCGCCACCCAACTAAGGCACCAAGCAGTAGCGCCTGCTCTGGTCATAGTAATCTACTTGTCACCGTGCCTTCGTACTCATCCATCGTGTCACCCTGTGGTAAGAGGGCTGTTAAACCAAACTGAGGCAAGACATGACTGAACCAACCCGAACTTCTGGAGCAGTGCAACATACAACTGGAATCGTCGCTTCAGAGTGAACGGAGCTCGCCACTACTGGTTGAAACCCACACCAACAACAACACCCAAGATGACAGTATAAGTAAGCAGTAACCAACCCCCCGCCTTCTAACCAAAGTTAATCACCCCACTTTTTGTCTAGCGGAAAAATCCTTGACAAACATGCCAGTCAGCTTGGGCACGCGTCAGTTCCTGCAGCATGCTGTGTAGCCGTGGATGTATTGAGGGACATCCCTGCTCGTGCCGTCCCAGATGTAACGTGTGCTGATATCAGCTAGGGTTTCGCAGGTGCCTGGGTGGTCTACTTCGTAGTGGTCATGATAATGGCGGCAGATATCGGTGTGCAGCTCCTTTTGTATCCAGATCCTCCACTTGGCTGCTGGTTGATTGTTGCATGAGCAGTCAATGTCGTCTAGTACCGTAAATCGTTGTGGGTGCATCCGTAAGAGGTCTTTTACTTCAGGGTCCTGTTACTGGAAATGTTTGAGCTGACTTTGGCTTATCCAGAGCTGTAGAAGACTGATTTGTTCTTCTGGGCTGGTGTCCGGAGGTTGGGGCAGTATGAGGTGGTCGATATCTTCATTTGGCTTAGTGTCGTCTTCCAGGTCTGGTTGGCATGATATGGCATCGGGAAAGTCATTGTCCTTGCCTGGGCAGTGTTGGACTTTGAAATCAAACTCTGTGAGAAAGAGGTCCCATCTTCCGAGCTTGACCTTGTTGTTCCTCGATTCCTGGAATTACTTGGGAGTTTTACTGTTCGTTCTTATAATGAAATGAGTTCCTTCCAAGTACTGTAGTAGCGGTATTTCCGGGTAGCGCAAATGACCGTGGGCATTCTACCTCATTTATGTGGTACTTCTGCTCCGTGGCGTTGACCCTGGTGCTGGCGTATCCGATGACCAGAGGTTTTCCATCGGGGTCCTTTTGGTACAGGATGGTGCCGAGACCATTCTGGGAAGTGTCGGTCTGCAGGATTAGGGGTCCGCCTTGTGACTGATGTAGATGCTTATGTTTTGAAAACTGGTCTTGAGAGCGTGGAAGACGGCACAATGTTCATGTCCCCATCACCACCGTGCTTCCTTATCCAACAGCTTGTGTAGAGGTGCCATGAGGTCAACAATTTTGGGCACCAAGCCTCGGAGTCAGTTGCACAGTCCAAGGAAGTAGCTGAGTTTCGTCTTGGTGCGGGGTTCCTCGGCCTCTTGAATAGCCCAAATTGACTTGGCATAGAGGGTAGTTGCCTTCGGTTACAATGACGTGACCCAGGTATTCAATGAAAGATTTTCCTAAGTGGCTCTAGGAAAGTTTGGCCATCATGCCATGGAGTTCCAGGCATTCCAATACCCTCTGTAAGTGGGTAAGATGTTCCTCCCAAGATTTGGAGTAGATGATCCCGTCGTCGAGGTAGGCAAAGCAGAGTTACTTTATGTAGCCTGTTACGACTGCGGCAGACATTAGCTGTTGAAATGTAGTGGGTGCATTCTTGAGTCCGAAGGAAATGACTTTGAACTGGAGGGTCTCTCTTTCTGGTGGCACGAATGTAGTGTATATCCGGCTGTTGGGGTGCACTGCAATTTGCTAATATCCAGACTGTATGTCCAAGATGCTGAAAACTTAGGCCTCTCCTATATCACACAGGATGTGCACCAGGTGGAGGGCTAGTGGAGGAATCTGAAGCATGGCGTCATTCAGAGCTTTATAGTTCACGCAGTTCCTTAGCTGTCCATTCTTCTTCAGAACTAACACGAGTGAGTTGTACGGAGAGTCTCAGACTGATTGATGATCCTTTGGCATTTCATGTCTTCCAATGGTTCTTGTCTGATGCAGTGTTCTCCCAGATCCGAAAGCGCCAGTGTGCTCATCGAGGACTCCCTTCAATTGTTGGAACTGCATCTCGGTTAACTCATAATTGATTTCGTCATCATGAGTTGATGGAGGTTTAACGGTGCTTGAACTGTGCTCCCATTTAATGGTTACACAGTGATTGTCACCCAGGTAGACATTCCTTTGCCCACGGTCCATAATGCATTGTTGCTGTTTAAGCCAAGGGTGGCCTAGTATAAAGTTCTTTTTTGGATGTCGGGTAGCATGATGAATTCTACATGGGACTTATTTTGTGAAATTCAACAATGAGTGTAGTACGCCTTTCGATGATGAGCGTACAGTCCTGTATAGCCATCCTTACTGCATTGGTCTGAGGCGATAGTGTTCCCTTTTATTCTGCTGTGAGGACGTCGCTTCAAGCGAAGTTACCGTATGCAGCTGAGTCGAACAGTGCCAATACGCTTTTCCCATTAACTTGAACTTCGATGTGTGGGGCTTCGGGTACATCAGCCTCTTTATCTAAGAGCTGTATTGTTTGTCCGTCTGGTCTGATGGGGTTGGCCCGCCGGTGGCTTTGTTTGCCTTTTGTGGGGCGCTCTTCTTATTTGACTCAGGTTGGGTGGTGCTCAGCGAACGGGTTGCACTCTCTTATTCCACATGTTTGCATCGTGCTGACCTCTGTGGGCAATCTTGTTGAAGTGATATGCGGGGCAGTACCAACATTTTGGTGAGCTGGGCTGGTGCGGGTGACTGATATTTGTTATGTCCTTCAGACAGCTTGTCTGACTCCGTGGTTTAAGCTGTCTTTGGGCGGTCCAGGATAGCTTGCGCTTTAAAGTTGCGCTCTGCTTCCTGCACATGTTCGGCTAGCTTGTCCACTGCTAGTGGCTTACGGATGAGTAGAATGTTTCTTAATTTGGCTAACAACAGGGGAGTTACCTGTCATACACAATTTTTCTTATCTCCGTCTGGGAAGATCCGATGGTACATCTGTACGTTACGGCGGACAAATATCTCTAGTTCCTCATCTGGTGTTTGTGTATGGCTGTAGAACTCTGTAGTGAGGTGCGCCAGTACCTTTTTTCAGTGAATTGTTGTGCAAGAGGGCTACTAAGTTGGCTCCAATCAGATAGAAACCCCCCGTATTTTTGCCACCATTCAAGAGCTTTGCCATTTAACTTGGATTGTGCTCGTGAGACCCATTGTTTCCCGGGCACCTGGTGAGTACAAAATTCCCATTCACATTTGGTTGTGAACACCGATGGGTCCTCGTGATAACATCCCACAAGCTCCGGTAATTGGGGCTCTCCTATGCATCGATCTGTGCCGGAGTGGGAGACCGGCCCTGGGTTATGTGGTTTGTATTCGGCAGCCCATCGACATATTTCACATTGATATACTATCTCTGGTCTTATTATACTCTCTTCTGGCCATCCTATACACACTTGGTGGTAGGTTTTCCCACACAGGATATAATGTACTTTGTGGGTACCATGCCCTGGGCAGGTTATTCAATTGCAGAATGCAGTCCGACGTGTTTGGCAATTGTCGCGTCTGTACTGAACGCCATTGGTATAGCATGGTTCATCTGCCCAGCCTAGGCAAGTATGGTAGAAACATTGTTTACAATGGGCGCATTCGATTCTGTGTTCACATGTCGGGGCAATTTGGCTTTGAACAGCGGCTGTGTTTGGTTGCGGCTGCAGTTGTGCCATTGAGCTCGTGGTTGCTCATGTCGGTTTCGGACATAGTGGTTTGAGTACCACTGGGTGTTTATTTATCTCCCCGAAGTCCATGTTCTAAGTAGGGTCTGTTTGACCTAATCATACTGCCTAGTCATTACTATTGCAGTTATGCTCCACGTTGGGCACCAAAAAAAATCTTATCCTTAAGGCACCCACCTACTTGTAGAAAAATTCACCATCTGGTTCACGGGACTGGTGTGGATGGCATACTGACTGGAGGAATGTGAAACTAGCGCGCAGCTGTCCCCTCCCCGACAGCTCGTTCTCATCCCGATGAGTTGATCACAATAGGGTGGTTCAAAAATGTTTACTACCGGGGGCAAATCTCTGTATAGGTCGTGGAAGGAAGCAAAGACACAGTAGAAAAACAAACTTGTGCTTTGCTTGACCTTTTAAACTTATAAAGTACTCTCATATCTTTCTGTAAGCCTTACTATTCATTGTGAAGACTTAAAATTTTCACTTTATATAAATAAACTTTTTTGCCTGTAATTTAATAAAAAATTTTTTCTTTGAAATTTAAAACACAGCTAAACTATTATTTGATTGGTGTAAAGTCTGAAGTGAAGTGCAGTGCAGGTTTCTATTGTGGTTTCTCACAAGTCTTGTTGTTAGTATTTCAGGTATCGCACAGTTTTTTTAAAATCCATTTTGAGGAGATCCAAAATTACATTTGCAGTAAAAGTAATATAAAGAATCTGCCGTTCAGACACACTCTGAAGTGTGTATTCTTTTGTATTGAGTACACATTGACTAGTTTTGTGGGGAAAAAAAAGTGTATTTATAACACGCTGCAAAAACACAATACATAAGTACATAGAAGTGAAATGATGTGATTGTCCCTTTGACAAAAGTGAATTGGTTCTCTCATCGGCTGCCCGGAGCTCTGGAAACGTGTCTAGGGCCTTACTTCCTAACACGTGCTAGGAAAGTTTCCATATTGGTTCGGTTGCCTTCTGGTACGTCCATCTTCAGGCGCTGATAGGAGAACGTTGTTCCGCTGCACTCTTAGCAAGTTTGGCCATTTTGGTGGAAAGTAGTTCTGCAATCCACGTATGAGTCGATTTCTCTTCTCTGTTCATAGATATTCTGTGCTGCAATGCTGGTTACTAGGCAGGTTTGCTGTGCTGTTGTATCCATGTAGAACCTAGAAAATGTTGTAACCACGTAGGTCTGTGACTAGTATAAATTCCTACTTAAGCAGTATTCCTTTCTTTAACACACTAATTTAATTTTGTAGATTAAATTTATTCTTAATTCTGTTAAATACCTATTAGGCATTAAAGGCAAACTGTTGTCCCCTTTTCTATGGATCACTTATTGAATTTTTTACTGCTGCAAGTTACAGATTACTTTCAATTTCGCACTATATACCCTTTACCTAGCCAAATTAAAAACTTCAACTTTTCTTTAAAATGTCAGTTTACTGTTTGCACAACATTGCCATTATCCATAGACTTATTTTCTTATTACTTATGTTTATTTGGAAGTCTGTCCTAATATTCCTCTGGATTGGTGAGAGTCCAGCAAGTGTGTTGAGGAGAGGGGTGTAAGCTCCTGCAAATGCCCTTGTGCAGTCAGTATAGGTTGTTCACGGTAAAGTGAGCACTTTTGAGGCCCTAGTTACTTTTTTCTTTCAGCCATCTTTTATATCTTAACCACATAACTAAATAAATAGCCTTGTAAGTAATAAATAGTGTGTGTATATTCCACTACATTCGGGAGTTTACGTCTAAGGGTAAAATAAAACACATTTTTTTGACCATTATTCCAAATGAGAGGGTTTTCAAAAGTGCTCACTTTAACGTGAACAGCCTATACCTGTCTTACTTTCTCTCTGATACCACTCCTCGGGAATATGCCATCTGGATTGCATCACCTTCTCACGTCCGTAAAAGAGACAGCAGGCAATGTGTCGTGTAATGCTGTGTAAAGCCTCGTGAAGCGTCTGCCAACTGGACGGTATCCATATCCCAGCACTCTGCGTCGAAACGTGGTGAGATCTGAGAGTCAGATCATGGTGGACCGTCCCTGCACGTAGGTGAGTGTCTCGTAAGGTGACAGTCTCCCCAAACTCAGATAACACCAACTCCAGCGCCGAAACACAGTGGAGAGAGTAGCTGCTGAGCAGGCAAGTTGGCCTTAAAGGACTAGAGTTACTAGTGTAGGGGCTCTACTGTTCTGCCCACCGTGGTGCACAAAATGGGTGGCTTTCCAATGTTCGTGTGGGTACTCTGATTGGTGTTTTTGGTTCAATAGAGTAATTTCCTCGGTCACCTGCGATCCCTTGGATGGCGTGAGGTCCACTGGGAGAGGAATTACAGCTACTGGAAGAATACCGCCAAGTTTGGAAAAAGTCAGTTTATTCTGTTTGATGGGAAGTAAACTGAGTGGTGTTGCACTACCTCCTAAAAGGTTTGGCAAGAGCTTAGGTAAGCTTATCATTCGCTTATCCAGATAGAGGCAACCGGGTTCTCTGCTTACAATGGCGGCATAGAAGAGTGCTATGATAATATCTTAAACTGGTACTATTCCCTATGCATGTGTTGCCCAGAAGGGGCTGCAGTGTCTGGGTGTGTAAACGACGGCATAGATTGGATTCGGCACGAATTCGGTGACGACTAAGGGGGTAGAGGACATTCCAAGCAAACAAGTTGTGATGGAGACAAGGAGTTGGAGTTTCCTTCTCTACACGAATGCGGTAAGGGAATGAAGACTTTAACATGGCTTCCTCGAGGTGTGACGTCACCGGCCGGCTTGGAGAAACGAGATGTAGCAAATCGTACTGGTAGAGCCATCTGGCGGCGCTGTGGTAGTTAGTGCCTTTGATGCATAATCTCAGTGGCTAGTGAATACCATTTTCTGCTCGATTGTCCATTCTTGCCGGGGTAGACAGTAAAAGTTTTTAACGTCTCGTTGCGTGGTCAACAATAAAAGCTTTGTAAAGTTGGTAAAGGTGAAATTCAATGGAGTAACTTTTGTTCAAAAATATATAATAAAAAATTTTATTTTAGAAGTATGGTGTAAAAAATGTAATTGTGTACGATCCATACAATGTGTAAATGAAAGTACACCTTATATGGTGTTCGGACAAGACAACGTTCCACATTCTTAGTTCATCTATGTAATTTTATGTTTTTTGAACATGCTTTAATTTTATGAAATATATTTGTGAGTGGTTTATACTTCCAAGAAAGATATACTACAGAGACCCTTTTGGCATCCCAGTTTCACGCAATTGAGTATTTAATGCCTATTTTATTGGGTTAGGTAGAGAAAAAAATTACTACCACCTTTACAAGTTTTTGCATATTAAATTTTTTATGACTGCTACAGAAGCAATAGATCTTGTATTCCTAGCTTGGTGAAAGTAAGATTACAGTCTATATTCCAGAACTGAAATTGCAATACCTGACATATGAGAGTACAGAATAGTCTAAAAAATTAACCTCTCCCCAGTTTTCATTGTACATTGTTTCATACATAATGTTTATGTGTATACATAGTGCCAAAGAAAAGTAATTGAGTATATAGTAATACGCACTGTAACAAATTTCACATTAAAGATAATACTAGGTTTTTTGAGATGGGTATATGCACTTGATATGTTTGGGTTGAGAGAAATTTTTGCATGTTGCTTAGCAATAAGGGTGAAGTGATGTGAAGATGAATTAGAGGTGGAATGCAATTGTGAGGGAAATGCAAGAACCTTGAGAAAGCCAACAGCAGATTCCACCTTGTTTCTCACATTTAAAAATCTTGTTGCTATGGTCCTGGTGGGATCCAAACCGAGTTGCCTGTGCTGGGATGCTCATTGTGTTGTCCAGGAGCGCAACAACAAAGTGTACAACAGTAGAACAACTGTCCTAAAGATACATATATTTTCATTGGTAACTTTTGAGCGGACAGTGATTGTGAACAAGTATATACTTATTCATAGAAAGCATTCCTCAGAAACTGGAGCTGCAAGTTAACTAGACTTACATTTCACAAAGGACTGCACCTACCAGATGAAGTTGTTGTTCTGGTTTTCAAGTTCAGTATAGAGAAACTATGTATAAGTGTTTATAAAAAATATTAAATTAGTTGTACTTTCGTATTGATTGCTGTGCCAATATGCATGTCGTAATATTTTCACAACTATCATCATGAACAGAACATTGTTCAAGAAATTTCCAATAGCGAGAGACCTGAAAAAGTAGGTGTTATTTTTTCCAAAAAGATGCGTTATTAAAATAAAAAAGTGTTATTTTTGACAAATATCTGTTATTTCCTAGCTACAAAAATGCAGGATTCTGGACGAGAATTGCTGCAATTTTTTATGTGCTCGTTATGTAAACATACATAATAAATTGGGAAATGTCACTTTATTCGTAAAACCTGAAATTGGCAATTTTATTCATATTGATAAGCTGTGTTTTTATCAATTGTTATTTCCTTGCAAATATTTCTTACTCCCAGAGAAATATACAGTTACGGTTTTAAGAAAAAAATGCTATTTTCTTTTATCAACAGACAACATTGAAAACAATTTCATATTTTACTTAAAGATTTTGTATTCTGCACGACACCTGGAAGAATAAAGGGTTGCAATGCACTGGAAAGGGCATACTGTTTCATGAAAAGAATTATTTAAAAAATGTGTACACAACTATAAAAGCACTATAGAAAAAGTTATAAAAGTGCCTTGTACGAACAGAAAAAAAAATATTAGTGAAATCTGCGTATACGTTTTAGAACTATCGAAACTTTCAACAACAGATTGTTTCATTAGGCACCCTGACAAAACTATTGTTTCTTCAAAACGTGTATTTTTTACTGCATATATTTATAGAAAATGTGTATGATAAAATACAGTGAACTAGATGAATAAAAGTTTAAAATATATGATAAATTGATTTACAAATATATTCTGCGCAAGTAAATGCATAGAAACACATTTTTCACTGCCGTGCCGCTCACTTTGTGAAAAATAAAGAATTGTTGGTTAAAACGTTGACGATGCTACGAATGTAAATATGCGTGACTTCCATAGATAACATGGTACTTAGGGGATGTGAACACTACAATGTTGTATTTTCCTAATTGTTTATTGTTTATTATTGTTGATTTATTTGTTGCAATTTCCCACGAACAACCCTGTTCATAAAGGGAAAATGGTACACAAAAAACATCATGGTAGTTTGTGGTAGCATACATAGTAACATACAATACATACACAATAACACACAGTATTAAAGTCAGTTTACAGTAAAATGTGCACTTATGAAAACACTGCTTAAGATCTACTTTAATGCATGTGGTGTATTTATCCGCCTTATGTAAAATTAACACTGCCATAGGCCTTGTTGCTTTATTCATGCGTTGATCAAGTATGACATTGAATTTATTAAAAAAGTAAATATTTCACAAATTTGCTCTTTTTTATTCCTCGATACATACAAAAATGTACAAAGGGAAAGAAATAATGTAAGTTGTTACAGATGTTTACATAACACTTTTAATTTGACATTAAAATATGGAATTAGTTTCAATGAATCGTCACCAACTTTATTGTTTATTGGGCTTATATCACCAAGCGCGACTGTTATAATATATGCAGGCTGGGACAGTGACTTTTTTTTCTAAGGTTGATTTCAAAAGTGCTCACTTTATCATGAACAGCCTTTAAACAAGATAAAAGGAGTTAAGTAGGCATTTTAAAATACTGTACAGTTACATTTTTCTTCAGTAGAAAGAGAAAGATTTACTACAATTTCAAATAAAACAAAATTATTTGATAACATGGGAGAAATTATTCAAAACTTTTTTTTTTAATGGTATTCTTATTAATTACAATGAGACAAATAGCAAGTGAAATCGTATACAAAAAAAAATTTGGCAGTTTGTAATGCATAAGTACTTAAGTAACATACAAAAACTTACAATAACATACAGTATTTAATAAGATAAAAAAAAAGAGATTATAATAGGCCTTTCAAAACATACCATACAAATGCATTTAACATAACAGAAATAAGAAGATTGACTACAGTTGCAAAATAATAATAATTTGATATCAGGTAAGAAATTATTTTAAAAAATGTTTTAAGTCATTGTGCTGCTATAAATTACAATAAGAACAATTTATCATAATACAGATACAGAAGGGAAAAATTAAATTTACCCAAATATTCATTCATAATTTTAATTAACAAATAAAGTTTTGCAGTGCTTTGCAGTAGAATGTTCACTCAAAGTGACGCATCATCACTTGCGCTCATGTTATCTATGGTGGTAAATACACATGATGTAAAGTATAGCAAACATGTTTTCGTTTAAGGTTGTAAATCAAAGAAATCTACTGGCCAACTTACGCATACATTGCTATTTTAATATCCAAGAACACATAAAATACATCTCAAGAAGCGACTATGTGACGTAAAACAATAATTCGCGAAAATACTACAGGATTTCGTACAATTCGTGAATTACAGCTGAAATTCCCAAAAATCGAAATTATTTGTTTTTTTTTATTGAAAATTCATCTTATTTTTCGGTTTATCATGTTTGCTAATTTTTCAGGCCTCTACCAATAGCTGATTGATAAGTAATAATAAAAATACCAATAAGCCTATATTAAATTTTTTGACATGAACACAGCACAGTGTGTGGTGGTCTCCAAATGTGTTCTCCCTCACCCCCACCCCCTTTTCATCAACTGTGCCTCTGGTGCCCATTGCGTGACAGTAGCATCCTGTTACTGTGTTGAGTTGGAGTTGACCTTTGGAAAATATTTCCCATATCTACACGTATGCTACAGTAAATATTGGCTTGCAGTCTCCCAGTTGAGAAGGTGGCAAATTAATATAAATAGTTTTATTGACAGAGTAATACTGTGTGTAAATTTATAGTTACTGAAGTGTAAGGTTTCATGTGTTATATTCATACGAGTATGAATTTTGCAAATATTCATATTGTTCACACATTTACTTTCCTGAAATTTCCTTGGTTTCCACTTGGATGACATGAATAAAGTTAAGCTTACATATAGTGGAAGTGAACAGAGTGAGGGAGAATAAGCAGGGCTTTGGCAAGTGCTCAGTTGATAGTGAACAGGCTGTAGCTGTAGTGGTATAATAGAAAGTAGTAGTTGTGAAGTGCTGGATATGCTTGCTGACGGGCTGTGTGTTTGTTCTCTCTAACAGTCGACGTGCTGCTGAAGTGGCAACTGTTGACACTGCTAGTGTGTATTCAAGCTCCGCACGTCAAGCCGTGCGCCCACGCGCAAAGTCTCCTGAGCCGCCTGAACCGGCCGCAGTCTTGACTTCCAAATCCAGGTACTAATCTTGTAACCTTGCTTGCTGCTTATCTGCTGTGTTTCCTCTTCTTCATGTCCCACATCTCTGTGGTTTAGTGACTCCAACCTAGCTGGTGCTTGATCTGCGCACCGGAATGTAATGTTTTAAAATGTCTTTCCAATGTGTTAATCCACAAAAAACAAAGACTTCAGATGAGGCCTGTTGAGTCCTTTCGAGATGTCACTCACATTAGAAAAACCATTTCAGAGTACTCCAGCAGAGCTAAAAGTGGCTAAGTGCTTTATCTCAAAGAGTATCTGATAAATACAAAAATACTCGAAGGCAGTGTATTGCATCATGCCACAGGCATTGCACCAATCAAATAATGGGATTACTGCTTCAAAGCCCATAGGTACACACAGCAAGATGAGAACATGGCATACCAGTTGAGGGCCTTCACCTTTATCACTGCTGCTCTTGTGATGCCCAGGCAGGTGGGCACATTAAGGGACCTGTGTAGAGTCTCTTCACTACCAGTTTGCATTTCTGTCTATCAAAATCACTTGCAGCATTACACACGCTATAATTATGAGTAGAGTAGCCAAGTTTTGGTGTTTTTTTAACTTTATGTTTGATTTAGACTTTTTAAAAATTCACCATAGAATGTCATTAAAATTTTTTTATATGTTAGGGTATTCCTTTGCCTTCTAGTACAGCATGTTGTGAATAGTACATGTGCCAGCATTTTCCAACAAATAGTATGGCTTTTAAGTAACAATGGGAAGATTTTAGCTAGCTGAGTGTGGCGGAAGTAATTAGTAGGCATAACTTGGTGGTGGTTTTAAATGTAGATGACTACTGATTTTTTTCTCTTAACTTTCAGGAAAATATTTGCATTATATATATCCAAGAATGGTATTTGCTTTGTTTAAGTGAACAGTGAGTGGGTAATTCTAATATGAAACACGTAAATTGTTATTAGTTATGATTTGCAAAATACTAGTAATGTGCGGGAATGGAATTTTGCCATCTGGAAAAATTTGGGTGGGGAACTTAAATTTCCTGCGGGAATTTGAGAAAAAACGGGATGTTTGTGGGTTTTTAGACGTAGTGAATAACATTCTATCAGGACTTATTCCATTAAAACAAAATGTAAACATAGAATAATGACTGTATGTGCTAAAAATTAGATTTGAGCTAGAAAAGTCTTACTGTTCTATATTTTTATTCACTTAGTAGTTACACTACGAATTAATCCTCTGGGTTTGGAACACTTCTTTATAAAATCCTTGCGTCAATTTTAATAGGAAAATTCCTTATAATAATTTTTAAATAACAAAAAGAATTGTTCTTACGACATGGAAAAAAAAACTTCACTTTATAAATTTGTTTGAAAACATTACCTTCATGTTTTCAGTTCGCTGCTATTTTCTTTATAATTTCATGACGTTTACTACGGAACTTTTGCATTATTCGTTACATTTTTGGTAGTAAAATGTGTGTACATTGACACAAATGTATTCAAAATTAACTTTGAGTGGAAGTTTTAACATCTGTAAACACAGTTACGCTTCTAATCACGCAGTGCAACTGCAATCAAAACCAAGTCGCATCGGGCAGGTTATGAATTCATCATACAAATTCTGTATGCTACCAAAGCTAATCCTCTATCAATTAGGAAATTAAAAGTAGCTAAGTAAATTAATTTTATTTCTCTCATAGAAAATTTGCTACGTTTGGAGTTTGTCAACGTCTCTGCGATAAAAAGTGAGCACAGCGCACAATTAAAAACAAACACATTCCAAATGAAAAACAAAGACAGTTCGTTGGCATTTTTCGAGTGGTTTCAACCACACCCATTAAAAAAAAAAAAAAAAACATTTTAGATCTCAGTCAAATAGTTAAACATTTGGAGTCAAATTAATCATTCATTGTGCACTAGCTTAATTTTACATGGATGTTTAGGTTATGTATATCAAAACTCATGTACCACATCAACAGCAATCCATACTTTGCAATGTATCAATGTCACTCGCATATAAGACAAGTGCAGTGCACACGGTTCACCGTAACTCCATAATAGTTTAAGTTTACAAGTTTTACTTAATTTTTGCAATAGACACATAGTTTTAACGTTACATAATATAATACCTAAAAAAATATTTTAGCACAAACTTCGAAATCTGTGAATAAGTGAAAAAATAATTTTCTACACTAGATTTGAGGCATCAAATCATAATGGTGTACATAAGAGTCAATATGAAGCTTATCGTACGAAATCCGACTTGTAATTTAGTTGGAACAGCCTACAAACGTGAACATATATTTTCCCGAAAATTTTGTGAAAAAATTATATCACACCAGACATCTTTATGTATTTCCAAAATTTTTCCCGAAATTGGAGATCCCGCACACCACTACAAAATACTTGATGGGAGTCCTCGTGACACAATGAATGCTTTCTCTGTCATCTTCGGTAAAAATATTGATTGCGAAACAAAATCAATTGCTTTTATGATCTTAAATTATTGGGCACAAGGGCTGATCATAATTCATGGCGACTATTGTGTATCTCCCGAAAGTAACCCAACACAGGAAATGTACTATGTGCAGGTGAAAGTGAATGAAATGTACATTTTAAAGGTGACACCACATGGGGTATGGATACTGGAATGTCTGGCAAGGAACAAAGTCAACATGGCTACTTGAAATCACAGTTTAATTGATATATTCTCGTACGAACAGTTTACACTCATTTTAACGGTTATATATTGTACATGTATATGCTGTTTAACATCCTTCAAAATAGTCTCAAGAGTGATGAGCCAGAGTGGGAAATTCCATCGGCTGCATGAGATCTGTCAATGTATGCCACCTCAAATCGAAATTCTGTGACAATGTCTGCTTCATTCTGGCAATGAACCGTGGACAACCACGCAGACAAGTGATTCTAACGTAAAGTATAAAAAGTCTTAATTTATGCCGGGGTGTTTCGAAGGAATCTAATTAGAATTACTGCGTCGGTAATTGGATTGACTGTACCTCGATGTCCAGAAGGGATGCCAGAGTGACCTGCTACCATGAGGAGCGCTGGAATAATTACCAGGTGGGAGTCTGGGGAACGTCTTCAGGAGCCTCTGACGATGTCTGCCAACAGTGGTAGTGTCCTCGGGGTGGCTGCTGGTAGAGTGACGACTTCATAGACCGTCTTCCAGATTGCATTGTGGATAGGTCTAGTGGTCAGGTCCCTTTTAGATATGTCTCCAGCCTTCACAAGCTGGGAGAGAAGAAAGAGGAACCACTTATTCTGGAGACATTTGCGGACTTCTTGCGGCGCATGTACAGTTGGTCTAATGGTCAGCGCTCTTTTAGATATTTCTCCGGCCTTCACAAGCTGAGAAAGAAGGGTTGGCTGCCACTTACCCCTACTGATGCCTTCAGTCTTTGCAAGCTGGAGGCACAGCGACTGCCCTGAGCCAGGGAATGGCTCCTCCTCATATACCAATTCTCCAAGCTTGCTGGCTCTCTGGGGAGTGCGAGGGTTGCTAGCCTCTCCACAGGGGTAGTTTATTCCTGCTTGGTGGCAGCGCTACCCTTTTCTTATTTCCTGTGTCTGAGGCAATGACGTATCTTATCGCCTTGGCATGAGGCGCTATGCTCTAGTGGAATGAGTGCTGCCCTCCCGTAGCATACTGTGGAACTGGCTGGCCTTCCAGGAGGGTGTCGATAGCTCGTTGAACAGTAAAATCCCCAGTCGGGGGTAGGGCGACAGCATGAAGTCTTCTTGGACTCGTGGTGAACTGAAAAAGTGTTCTTGGTATGTGTCTGTAGTCCCGTGTGACGTACATCAACGTACCCTGTAGGCACGTGTCCATTGTATTGTTTAGGAGTGTGGACTTGCCCACTGTGAGCTGCTTGCTTGATGATGGGGCAAAGTCGAAAAGTAGTGTGTGCATCGCTGATGTGCATTAGGATCAAAGTACACAATGCTTATATCAAGCACAATTCCTTTCTAATTGCGTAACTGTCCGTGTTGTAATGCCATAGGTAGAGGCACCAGTTTTTGGTGAAAATAATTTCTTGATTTCGTCAGTGTTGGTTAGATGATTTCGGTATATTTTTGTCACTTTTTTTTTGATTTCGTCAAAAATTTTCGTCGATTTAAAAAAAAGTGCTAGTATATATAAAAAAAATGTACATGTATGATTAGTCATGCCTGTTTATGGTTTAAAAAATGGCAAATTCTATCTTTTTTTATTTGATTTCGGTTCATTTTTCATAATTTTTATAAGTGACTTAAGTACTTTTCGTTATTTTCTAAAATCAAAACCTTCATGTATGAAATTAGTTTTAAAAAAGTTTTTGGGAAACACAGGTATTCAAAGGACTGAAAACAACGTAGCCTAATAAAATTTCATGTATAGTCCATTCACGCTTTCTTCGTCCTTTTGGAATCAAACCTTTGAAAAATCACCCTGGGCGTAACATGTCAACCTGTTGTGTTCAATCACTTGTATTCCAAAATTATATAACCCTGTGGTTAAAGTTAAAGTACTGTGTTATTGAATAGATTAATAATCTACTTAGTATCTTCTATAACTTGTAACATTCATTTTGTATTAAATACAAATTATATCAGCGAGAGCAGCAACGTGTTGGCAATGGCTGATAAGAAATAGTTCACAATTACAATATTTGTTAACCTCGTTTTTATGTATACTATTTGTAAATTAAACGTTGCCAAATGATATATTTGTATTGTTAGGTAGCACTGACGGAAACACATTTTATTGCTGCAGTAAAAAAACAGCGAAAATTACAGTGCTTATTTTCGCTCTAGTGGCTCAGTATTTTTTGAAAAGTTTAAGTGAAGAGGATCGTGTTGCTCTCTCTGTCTCTCTCTCTTTTCTCTCTCGGGAAGTTCATACCACCTGTGTGGCAGGAAAGTGTAAATCTTGTTATTTCTAATTTCAGCACATTTTATGCTAATTACAGCAACAGTAATGAGGTTTGAAATTGTAATTTTTCTACTGAAAATAGATTTTATTATTTAAATACCTATTATATATTATTTAGATGTGATGCGATGGCAGACGTGGTGTGAAAAGGAGAATCTAAAATCATGCTTGTCCCTACCCAACCCAATATGACGTGTTTCTGAACAAAGCATCATATTCGTACTCATGTTTTTTTTTAAACATCCTAGCAAGTTACAATGTTGTGATAAAAATGTTTCTACGGCAGGGTAAAAATGTTGTGTTGTTGTCACTGTGTTTGAAAGGGCGTGGTGGCTGCGTTGTAATCGTTATGCAGGCCAGGTGTGTGTGTGGATTTCAAATGTGTGCAAAATGTATACGTTTTAACCATTAACTGATGTTATCACGAAGTTACTTATTGAAATTCACGTATGTTTATCACAACGTTGTACCTTTGCGCTAGGTGTTTGAAATATAGTTGTGTAATGAGCTTACGTTTCTGTGATTAGAATGGCTGCCACAATCCCCTCAAAATACTAAGCCCAACCAGATAGATTGAAATAAATAGTACAATAAACCTACAAACTAGCAAGTACCAATACATGTAAACATTAGCAGAATAAATGTTACGATAGGCCTATATGTTTGTATATTCACCATTATCTTTTAAGTTTGTCGATGCTACAAACAATAAATACGCGATACGAGTTGTGTGCTTGAATTTACTGTCCCCCTTCATTTTAATTTTTATTCCGAATAATGCCGTCCTTTTAACGAAATAACCCAACACATATTAATAACAAGAAGTTAAATACTACTGTTGTTTCCGCCACAGTTGTAACAAACACCGTCGTGGCTAAATATTAATGTGTATTACGTGTAACATGCTGTATCTTGTATACCAAATAGTTATAAAGACGACCTAAATATTGTTATAGGCCTAAATAGTGAACATACGTAGGAAATATGACAGCATTATTTAAACAGCAACCAATGCATTTGACAGTTATAGAAGTATACATCACATGGCAGTGTTTATGTTTACGTGTAGCGGAAGGATACGTAATCAGTAACCAAAAGTAGATATTTAGCAGGGCTTCAGAAAAGGCCGAAGTTATCGTGAATCAACTATAGGTATGTATAGTTATTAGACCAATATTAAGCATCCTAATTGTCGTGCTTGAAAACTTGCATTCAACTACACCATTCAGTTGTAATAAGTGAAAATAAATATTCAAGTATTTTTAAATAAACATAAATTAGACTAATTCAGCTTTAAGTAAATGCCAATGTAGCCACCAATTTCATATTTTCTGCTGTGTTGTCATTCAATTTTTATAATCAGGTAGCAAAAAAATATCAGCATTTTTCATACTGTATTTAAGTGAACATCAACATATATGCGTACTGCACTGTATTTGTTTTTAAATTTTGTAACCAAATATTTATTTAAAATTAAATCACAGGCTTGTGACAAAATTGTAACATGTGTGTCAGCAATGAATTCCTTTTCCTTCAGTAGGTTTTAACCATTTTTTAGACAAAAATATTTGCAAAAAACAATTACATTCGGGGACTGAAATCAGGTCTATAAATGTGAAAAAGTTAGATAAGGCAGTCGGGAATATTGTAGGCCTAGGCCCAGCATAGGTTAGTTTCAATATAGCTTTTTACACAAAAACAATTTTAGAGGTTAAGTAATACAAACATGGTCAGTGGGTCAGGATTGATTCCAAGTAGGGGTTTATACATATTTTTTAGTATCTGCAATGTACTTATTCATCCACTCCTGTAACTTTGGGTGATAAAGTTTTTCCAGTGGAATGTTATCTTCCATGAAAGCGCTAGTTGTTGACAAAATAAATTTTTGGTTTTCAATTTTTTTTTTTTCGACCGGGGAACAAGATCGGTAAGCGAAATTTGACGTTTTACACCAGACTTTGATGCACCCTGAACTTGTTTCTCTTCCATCGCTAAAGCTTTGTTTTTATTATGAGTAGCACTGCCCTGGATGTGCTCTAGACAAGTGTCCTTCTAGACCTTTCTATTCGTACATTACAAAATTTGCAGATAAATATTTTATTGATTTTGTCAAATACATAAAATCCCTCGTGAGAAAATTCTTTATTACGGTTATTATTACTACACTCGTCCGGCATCTTTGTTTAGCATCACGTTGTTACTGATTATCTGCAGCAATATTAATTGTGTCAGTGAGGAATGCAGGGTTAACTATGGCTGTCCTCTTTACTAGCTGACCAGGCCCCGGCTGGTACAAAGTCAAATACGGGCATCACTGTCAGGCGTGTAGGGTGGCACACAGTCATGGGTTTACCTGGGTTGGTGGTGGCCCAGGGGGGCTGTAAACCCAGCTACTGTGACTGCTGGTGGAGTCTGAAACTGGTGCGTTGGCGAGTGATGCCCGGGGCGGATTGCTGCTCCGGTGACCCCTGAATTGAGGGTTAGGGATCATCCCGAGTGGCACGTGCTGATCCTGGTAGAACACTTGTCATGATTGGGTGTGGTCCTTCGTTCTTGATGGGGGCTGCAATTATGGATTGGGAGGGAGCCGGGAGGAGAGGCCTCTCCAGCTGAAGGGTGGCTTGAGCTTGTTCCTGTGGTGTTGGCGTGCAGCTTTCGTTGGCTTTGGAGGAGGCACCTGCCTTCTTTTCTTGCTACTTAGTGTCACTCTACTGAGTGTAAGGCATAAGGTAGGTACAAGTATCTTCCTGTCAGGGGAAGCAGGCAACGATGGTCCCTGTCTGGATGTGAAACCAAAGACCAACACAGAGCCGTATCCATATACTCTTACTTGCAACTCTGAGCATCCAACAATGACAGTGGGTGTGGGTCCAAAGGTGGTCAGACCTGCAGGACCAGACTAGTACTCCCTCCAGTGATTGTTCGGCACGGTGGATGGAGTACAGACTGAGCTGGCTTACTAGCTGCCTTTGGATTGAGTTTCTAGTGGTAGTGGCTCTACCTTACTGTACACCACGTGCACAGTATGGGTCGCCGTCAGTTTCTGACATACGTGCGTCGTGGTTACGGGAGCCCGCAGTCCTACAGTATATTCAGAAATGGTTTGGTAAAATATGCTGTCCCCAGCTTCACTCTTATGGGCTGTTGTCTACAGAGGGGTAAAACAACCACCCTTAAAAATGAGTATGCAAAGGTTTGAGAGATAAATATGGTGGCCCGTATTCCTCCTAACAAAGAGTTGACCTGAAGTAACCTACGTAATTCCATGTGAATGAGACCTGGGTTTATCCTCAACAACGCAACTTCTTTGGGGGTTGCTGGTGAAAAACTTCTGGAAGGTCTGAAAGATGTTGGTAGACAGCAGAGATCCACAGCACACTAGGTGGTGGAGCAAGCTGCTGGAGAAGAGCTCGAGAGATCAACTGGCATTTCTTGGCTGCGCACGGCCGTATATTCTACCTGTCCGCCCTCGTCTGGGGTGCGGGGCAGAGCTGAGTGCTAGCGCCATCCCTTGGATCGCTGTACACCTAAGCAGCGCTGGAATGCAGTCTCAGCCACTTGGCCGGCGGTGCTTCACACTTGGGGGGGTTGGCGTGAATTCTGACATCGGGTAGACAAAACAAGCTGGCGTGTCCGTGGGAGCGCATGTGACAAACGTTGTTCCTGTAGTCACTCTGATAGCAAGCTGTTTGGGTTCAAACCCTGCTTGGCGTGATGTGAACGCATGTGCAAGTCAGTCGTATAAAAGTATTGTCAGAAAAGCGTCAAGCAGATAGTCGGATCTTTTCAAGGTGGTGGCTGTAGCACATACTAACAATATTAAAGTCCAGTCTGGTTCAGTTCTAGTAATGCTTTGCTTTAAAGGTGTTTGGTATTGCCTATCTCCACAAGATGTTTTTAGCAGCATGGTTATGTAGGGAGGGGGAATAGACACAACTACAGCTTCTCTGTGATTGTGCATGTATAATAAATCAAACTTCAGTTATGTTGGAGGGTCACACAATCTGTTTACTCGAGACACCATTGGCAAGGCACGTTGGGATGGTACGGTCATCAGTAACGCATGCTGCCACACTGCTCAGAAACAAAGAATATTACAATATATTATTTCTTATTCCTGGACCCTGTTTGACCATCTGGGGCCATATTAATAGTCATTTCTCAGATCTTGTCTTGAGATCGTATCACTTGATACAGTCTTGATATGAGTTTCTAGTCTTGAGATGCATGCAAATTTATACTCGGTTCTTGAGTCGTACTCAGGTGAAATTTGTTTCAAGTGTCTGTTCTCAAGTGATATTAGATTGTGAGATGTGTTTTTTTAATCTAGCCTCGCAAAGGCCTCTTGGAAGCAGAAATTGAGGTCTTTTTTTTTTCTGTCAATGTGCATTTGCTTGCAGCTACATTCGAGTATTTCTTGTGTTTAGCTATATTTTCTCCTGTTTCTTGTACGAAAACTCGTTTTAAAAATACTGAAATTTACACAGGACTGAATTAACATTAACAATTCAACTTGGAAAGTACAAATACAATAGGAAAGTAATTTTTTGTAACAAGTAGGGTGAAATATTTCCGTACTTTCACGAAATTGATTAAACAGATGGAATTTATGTATTTTTAAAAATATGACATTTTTTTGTAACATTTCAGGCATACCAACCTGTTTTATTTTAGCGTAGTTAAGTTTATTTGGGTTCTGTTTACTTTGTTTCGATTGTAAAAAGGAAACCGGGAGAAGTAAATGGAGATTGGAATGTATTTGGTTAGGGGGTGGTGGTGGGGATTTGGTTAAACGTCTTTCATGAGACAGCATTGTTTTCATGTTCTTGCCAAATGTGTGGCATTCTGATTTGCATATTGTTTTGATGGGAGCAGTGGAAAATTTTGCTCGGATGGAAACATCATTCAAATTAGGCACTATTGTATCTTCAGAAAATTTTTACGTCAATGATAAAACAAAACGAGATATATATGCATAGCTGTTCGTATTCATACAGATGCGGCAATACACACACACACACACTCTTTGGCAGAAGTTAACCTTTAACTCATTGAATTCACGATATGGGCAAAGAAAGAAATATTATTTACACACTACAAAAATGTTGAAAGTGTAAACTTTTTAGGCCACGGGCATTTCAATAATTGTAGTAACAGTTTGCAAATACATTATTTACAAAACACTCAAACTTACTGTTAAGTTCAATTCGCAATCTCTTGAACATGTGTTTTCCTATGGAAATTCTTACAAGTTTACTCACCAAAATCACGTTTATTCGTCACTAGTACTATATAATTTATTTTCAGAATCGTTCAGTAAAATCGTCACTGCGCACATTTCCTAAAACCAACAAACTTGCCCTTCTGTGTGTTGCTGTCTACCTCCAAACTCGGAAGGAGATCGGAATTACTTTGCTGCACGTATTTTGCACTGTGAAGGTAACGAAATGCGGGCTTATTTTCTAAGGAAGGAAAAAAATACAAATGAATAACTTTTCATTTGTGCAATAATTTGTTCAATCATGTTTGTAAACAAAATACCTTTATCCCGCATGTGTAAAATGTAAACATGGAGCTTGACCATAGTTGCCGTACATTAGAAAATATTTTCACTGCTGTAAAAGAGAAAGATATCGTACATAGTTTGCACTACCGCTGCCGCACCACAAGTACACATTGATGGACGCCAATTTGTATAACATGTTGCTGTAGTTTAGCTTTCTCAAGTCAAGTTACCATCTGTGGAATAGTAATTGCGCTACGTATATTTGTAAACATTGAACCATAATACAAATTTTCTGTCACAAATGTTTTGTAGAATTTGTTGGTGTTTGTACGGAATCGTGATTTAACAATATTTACAGGAATACAGAAACTCTGTGCTAGTTTTAAAACATTAATATTATAAACAAAGTTTTACTAGAAAAGTGTCTATTTTAGTGCATTAAAGTCCGATATACCTTATTTTGCGTATAAACCAAGTTTTGTTACATATTTGCATTTATCGTCGTTTATTCGCGATCACAAATGTTGAACATGCTCAATAATGATGTGGATTTTCTGTGCTCCATATTCTCAGATTATGACGGTTCACTTTCCCATTGAAAACAAGATGACTTGCAGCAAAGTTCATGCCCCTACATATAATGGAACCAAACAGTGCACAAATTCAAGTCTCAAGTGACCTACAATATTGAGACTCTTGTCTATTTTCTTAACATGCACTAATGCTCTTATTCTTTTTACTTTGAACACATCTATTACTTTTGTACTGGGGACAGTACACAACATTTAAATTGCAAATTTATCAATGTCCCACTGGTTTTATATATTTATTTTTTTTATTGGTCCTGTTGATCCGATATGGAGTAAAACCATATAAAATAAAAACATTTTCAAATTTACATGTATACATAGGACCATCTATAAAAGAATAGCTTGTAGAAATTTTCTCTCAAGAAATCTCTCGACATCAATTACAGTGAAATCCTGTACCTACGAGTACGGCCTATTACGAGAATTTAGTACTATAACTACCAAGGTTAAATTATGTGGTTACAGCGAGTGAGGGTTTAATTTGTATTTCCATTTTTACGAGCAATTCGAATGCATTTCGATTAATTGTATTTACCTTTTCTACCACTCCTCTTCTTGTGAGGCATAGGGCAACCAGTTCTATAGTCAACCCGATGCACTTAGCCAGGAAGGTTGACAGTGTAACCCAATAGTGACTTTCCAGTACGAGCTCGATAAAGAGTCCCCACTGATCCCCCACAGTATGCGTGCTGATCAGGGACGTGGAGCCGTGGGGGCCGCCAAGTGTCTACTGGTTGTGCGTTCGCAGTAGGGTGAACGGCAAAACTTCAGGCTGTGGTCACCACGCACTGACTTAGTGTGAATGGCGAGAAGCAACCTGAGTTTGTCGTGACTCCTGGTATGAAGGTGTTTCTAGGAGTTGTGGCGTCGCTGTTTCTCCCCCATGAGCACTGACTTAATGCTAATGTGTGACTGGTAAGAAACAGGTAGCCATCTAATATGTATGTCTTTTGACGTGCAGATACCTGAAAGGGATCTAGTCAGACTGACTCCCGGTTCCTGTCGGCAGTGTACGGCGTATTCTGTCTCCAACTGTTGATACAAACATATACCCTAAAAATGAAAATCAGAAAAGTAGAGATCAAAGAGTGTTTATTGAAGGTTCAATAAACACGTTACCTGTGCTACTTCCTACCAAGTCGTGGATAGCTGAAGGTAACTGCGGGTTCAGGTTCTAAGTAAAAAGGGAAAAGCTGGTTCTAGACGAATACAAATTAGTTAAAGTTAAACTTGTATGTAAAAGGTGTCTAGAGGAGACAAAGTGAAGTTGAATAAATATTTGATCGTGTTCGCTGATTGTCGGGTTGACTGGTCGTCAATGTACGTAGTAAGTAGCCGCTGGGGTGTACTTGAAAGTAACAGATTCTCTGAAGATCTCGAGCACTGACTTAGTGCTGTGGGAGGTCGCTAGAGAAGAATGCGTAAGAATGACTCCTGAGCTCGGCAGCGTCCTTACTTATACAGTGGAAGTTTGTAGGCTACCGGTGCGGGGTAGGCATTACGTCCTGCGCTGGTGGGCGTTTCTGCATCATGCCTCGTCGGTGGCGCTTGGCCTTGCCTGAGGTCTGGGCAGTTTGTCAGCTCTGTGCACGGGAGGGGGGCATGCAGGCCGGGTTGCATATCCTCCAGGTTAAGAAAATATGCTCATAAGTTCCTGTTGCCTCTAGGGTAGGCAACGTGTCACTAACGTCTGTAGTGATGGAAGAGGTACCCTTGGCGATGAGTCATAATCGTATTAGATTAGATGTATAAGCGGCACGCGACACACTTCTCAATAGATTGACTGATACAAGAAATTGCTGTTTGTCCAGCTTATCACTGTTGCTACTTATGTGGGGTTCAGGACAGACAATGAACTGAAGTGTGTCACAGTAGACATCTGTGGAAGTACATTGTATGTGGATGCTCGTGGATAACTTCTGACCACCATGGATTTCATTTTGTTTGACCTCATCAATTAGGTTTTGTCGAAGACTGACCTGACCTCAATTTTTCCCTATCCTACTGCAAGATGTGGAGAGAATGGGCTGCTTTGCTACTAATTACAATTTTAAAAAAGATAGCTAACAAAAGTACTTTACAAGGTAGTACTAATGGAGAGGCATACATATACAAAGTCAGGTGAACACATTTTCCGCGCAGTTGTGTCGTGACATTTTGTTAATGAAGCCAGCTTATTCAGGCAGCGAGTGAATGACACTGACTAGTCTCTTGAGCAGTTGTTGTCATTCTGTGAATCCAGCAGCTGCGATGCAAAGCAGGCAGGAAATTTGTGCGTTTAGGCCAAGTGGCTGTGTGGATTTGGTGATGTATTGGTTTCTCATGTCTGCACTGTTATTTGAAGGTGCATAATGATGCTTGGGGCTGAGCTGTTGTACACCCTCGAGGAAGAGAAATACATGCGAGGCAGTGATCATTGCAGGAAGAAGGTATCGGGTAACCATGGTTGTAGTTGGCTACCTCCTGACACACACTTGCAACTAACTCTACGTCTAGGGTAGGTACAGTTAGAACCTTGCTGATAGAAAGAAGTGTAACTACTTGGCTCTCACTTACATTACAAATTATGATATTTATCCTTCAGAAAGTTTTTCTGCTTAATAGGTGAAAGTACTACACACATGTGGAGAGAGGTATAGTCCATTTCATATAAGTGGGGTAAAATCAGGCATAGGGTGTGACCAATCTGCGCACTATGTTAACAGTAAATGCTCCCCTTTTACAGTATTGTTTCAACTAATGAATTGCTGCAGGATGCCTGTTGATAAGTTGGTGATTTTGATGATGTCTTTGGAAGATGATAGAACTCGGAATTAAAAATTATAAGTTAGAATTTTAATTAAACTTCTAATGTTTATTGTTTAAATTGTGAATTTAAAGCAATTTTAAATTTTTTTCCCTTTTAGTAAATGTACTTTAAAGACATGTTTAGCAATTATGACAGAGCATGTTGACATGTACAAACAGTAAATGTTTCCAGCCAATGGCTAGCCATGTTTATGTTTCCAGTTTACAGCCCGGTGAAAGCCGTTGTGCATGTGCTTTTTCCCATCGTGTTTATGCGAGTATCTTGTTTGGGTTCTCGGAATATTTTATTGGTAGTTAATTATTTTATTTGCTTTTTTTAAGCATAGTATGTTGTGGGGCCGTTGTAGTGGGTTTTGTTGAGTAAATTGTAATATTAATCGGCACGTGTTTACCGCTTCGTTAAACTGATTGTTCCGCCATTTTCGTTATCCGCTGTGTACAATGAAACAACACAATTTACGTAGTTTAAGTGTGTTGGTTTCAGGAAATGTGCGCAGTGTTGATTTTACTAAATGATTGTTCAAACAAATTATTTAATGCTGGTGAATAACAAACATGATTTTACTGAAGTAACTTTGCAAGGATTACCATAGAAAAACACGTGTTCAGTATGTTGCAAATTTTACAAACAGTAAGTTAGTGTGTTTTGTAAATAATGTACTGTATATGAAGTTAAAATAATTTAAATGTTATTTCTATAGGAGCAGAATTCTCCACTACTCCATCAAAACAATGTGCAACTCGAATTGCTACATACGTGTAGGAACATCAAAACAATGCTGTCTAATGAAAGGAGTAAACGAAAGAACCACATTTCATCACTGTTTCCTTTTCTCCCTCGAAATAAAATAAACTGAACCCCAATAAACTTAACTTAGTAATTTCAATAATAGAACAGGTTGGAATATCAACCTATCTGTAATATCCTATATTCACTTGATGCATGTCGCTCTAATTGTCTGTGTGCAAGTGTCTCTTGGGACTGCGCTAAGTCACTCGCGCATTTATACTAAGAAACTTAGTTCAGTCTTTTACTGGTTACCAGAGTTGGCAGTATGGGTTGCCGGCTGGGCACAAAGTCCGTTACTGTCGGTCGGGGGATATGTCAGTCAGGAACACTTGTCCTCTGCGGCAACGTCGACTTACTAGAGTTTGGTGTGCTTGGCTTTGGTGAGGCAGTAGCGACGCTGCAGGATGGTCAGGTGGTCTCC
Organism: Dryococelus australis; assembly: GCA_029891345.1. Classification (NCBI taxonomy): domain Eukaryota; kingdom Metazoa; phylum Arthropoda; class Insecta; order Phasmatodea; family Phasmatidae; genus Dryococelus; species Dryococelus australis. The sequence continues at coordinate 83,864,289 of CM057007.1, read as the reverse complement.
GTTGTCTTCATGGTCTCGGCGGTTTGGAGCTTTTGTAATGTTCCGCTAGGTGTTGGTGATTCCACTGGGTACTTTCCCAGTTGCCGAAGTGAGGGTTGGCGCGCCCGAGCCTGGTGTCGCTCCCGGTAACAAGGGCCCGGGCCACTTGGTGGTACTCGTTGTTGGTTCTAGTTGGGTTGGAGTGGAATACAAAACTCCCAACAGGATAAGACGGTCTCCCCTTGGGGCCTCTATACCCAGAGCGACGATATTGGCTGCCCACACCTGCTTAGCAATACTAAATTCCGTCTTCTTCACCGTTCTCCGAGTCCAGTGCCCGACATGGAATGGCATAGAAGTACAACACACTCAATAATCCTTGGAAGTGGCAAGCAATTGAGTAAGTCCTGGCTTGCATGTATGCCAACAATGGCTGACGGTGCGTCCCCTGACTCTAAACAGTATAAGTACCTGGAGTTGTGGATCGTAGACCATCTTCCTGCCACTGCCGGGTGTGGTCCATAAAGGTAGGGCCTCCAGTCCCAAGCAAATACCCGTACCAGCACCTTAGTTTGGCACTCCGGTCAGCGATACAACTTGAGGTGGCTGTCCTGCCTCGGTGGGGTGTATACCTAGTGGCAGAGGCTCTACTGTTCTATACACCGGGGTATATAGAATGGGTGGCGGTCTAAAGATGAGGTGTATGTGGTGACAGGCAGGCCCCTGAAGGGGAACTGGCGACTCTAGGTTCATAGTAAATCAGCCTGGTCCCTTGTTTGCCCCGTCTGAAGTTTATACTCAGTGACAGATAGGTTTTACTCCTAGGAAAGAGAACCCCGGATATGATAAAGAATTAGTATTTATTGAAACAATAAATACTAGGTGACTTCTACGTTAACCAAGCAGGTTTGTGCGGCAGAAGTAAAAGTTATGCAATTAATGGGTGTAGGTGACCCGCTCCTAAGACTACTTAAGATGCAAGTGGATAATTAAACTATAAATGATGCAACTATACCTTGGGGTTTGCCTAGAGCAGGCATTAGCTTACGGGGTGAACACTACCAGCAAGTAGTGGTGGCTGTCGACCTAGGAGGATCGGCAACGGAAGTGTTAAGTATCTGGTTGATGTCTTCTGGTGGTAACGAGTACCAGAAGGGGTTGAAGCCTCTGGAAGGTTGTGGCGGCAGCCACTAGAGGTTGGTGAAGAACTAAGCGCTTGGAGACGACCATGAGGGCCTAGATCAGTAGATAGCCTCAGCACACAAAGTGTTGAGGCGAGCTACTGGAGACGATAACTCCCTACCGTGCCCCTTCATGGCCTTATATCTGGCTCAGTGATGAGTGCGTGCTGGGTCAGGGTGGGAGGCGTGACGTGCCCCGGTGACATCTGCCTGGAACGAGTGGGGTGGGAGAACTACCCTCGTTTGCTCTGTATATGGCCTCCGGTGCTCGGTGGTGTGTTGGGACACGTCAGTTTTATTCAAGGTGGTGACGGCCATGTTGGCGACGTCGGGGGTAGTGTGCTTGTGGCCGCCATATTAGTACCTTGCTTACTCCGGTCGGGAACGGTTGCGTCCGGTCGTCAAAGTCTGGAAAATAGGGTGTATGGGATATTGCAAATGCTACATTGTCCGAGTGTAGACTACCTTGGACATTTGCGCAAGTTGTTTCGTGCATTGTGCTGTGAATTCCAAATGACTTTGTGAGGAGACATGTACATGCATCGGGTGTGTAATGACCTGTGAATAAGTGACTAATCTCTTTTCTGTGCAAGTGAGTCAAAACAATGTGGCTGCTTTGAATACCATTTGTTTTATCTGCAGGAATAGTCTGGTTGAGGTGAAACTATTCTCTGAGCACTTGTAAAACTCCACGCTTGGTTTGACTTTTCCTCTGGTTTTAAGGCTCCTTAAAGAGAGAAAGGGCAGGTCAGGAACAGTCCGGAAACCAAGCATCATCAATGTCCCTTTCCTGGAACACATCCTGTTAGATGTCTTGGAGTCGTATCCTCAGGTTGTTGAAGCACGTGCGTGTGTGTCGTAGTCGTATTTGGTATATTGGTATAAGCAGCATGCGTCGGATGGAATGTAGCTAATGTCAGTATTTCAGTGCCTGCCATGACAGGAAATGTGAGGAAAGAGGAAAATGCAAGTGTGCATTGGACTCCAGTACAACCATGCTTGTTTTGCAATATAATTCAGTTTCAGTTTCGTTCCTGCAACATAGTTGAGAAGGTATCTAGGAAAAACAAGTGAAAGATGTCGGCCTTGTGTTTTTATATTTTATGGTTGGCCATTTAAAAAAAAACTTTAAGTGTTAAAATATTCTATTTTTCATTTGTCTTGGAATGTTGAAATACCCAAGGAAATATCTAGGGGCTAAGCCATCTCACACCCTGTTGACTGCGGTCTGATATTCGGCTAACCAGTATGTCCTCCCCAGTAGCATCCTCTTGTGATTTAGTGTTTGCAAAGGGTTTGCCTAGCTCTGCCTCCTAATAGTCCTACATGTGAAATGCTTTCTGGGCAGCCTTCTGCGCCCTTAGCCCAACTTTCAGACATATGGAGAAACAAAGATTGTAGACAGTGGGTGTCCTGTGAGGAAGGATACGTGTGCTATTTCTAAGTGTTCCATTGTAGCCAGCCGCCAAAGCAAGAAAGAGACATTGCTACACTACATGCAGCTGCCACTCAGCGCCACATCACTGGCAGCAGGTACCTGCCACGTGCCATATCACAGCGCGCACAGAGGACGAAGCCCTACAGAAGCTGAACTCACTCTGTTAAGTGGTAACAGTTCTACTTTACTCCAAGAGAATTTTTTCTTATCCATACGATTCTACGTCTAATTGGGAAGAGGGTGAGGGGGGCGATTAACATGTGGCATATTTTCAGATATTTCTATACTCAACTTTGCCCCAACTGAACGTGCTTGTGCTTCACTAAGGCAAGGCGAGAACAGTAATAAGGATTGGTCATTTGCCTACAGGATAAGCCCTTGCAATAAGGAGTATTATTACAGACATGTCCGTTGAGCTTTTACTGTTCACTCCACAGTTGAAAACTTGAAAATCAGACGTCTTGTCAACCTCCCCGAAGTAAGATTGTACTATTGGCCGAGCAGTCCAGCCCGCCGCCCCGGGTCACATAGTTCTACGGGGCATCATGGGATGTCACCACAAGCATAAACGTTGACGCATGCTGCTTCAGCAGAAAATCACAACAGCAGAAGTTGCTAGCAGACAACTCATAGGGCGACACAAACCACCCGCTGCCCTCGCACCTCAGAGGGCCTGCAGATGAGTGTGTGTGTCTCTCTCTATATATATGACACACACACACACACTCCTCGTGCGAGGGCAGCGGGTGGTGAGTCACCCTGCGAGCTGTCTGCTAGCGACATATATATACACACACATACACATATACATATATGTGCACTGCCCCCAGAGTCTCGGTTTGTCTTGTTCTTTCCACCTCGCTGAACTATGCCAGAAGGAACCAACTCAGCGTCACTTCTTCCACCGCACTTAACAGTGCCGGAAGAAGTTACCAGGTCCTCACGACATACCAGAAGCTCTTCAGCGACTTGAAGAATGTCTTCCAGACCTTCTGGTAACTCTTCAGCAATAGTTCAGGAAAACGACGTCAGTCCTCTTGCATTACCTGTTGGTAACAGCAATTGTGCTGACAGTACCCCTCTGGTAGTAGTGTTTGATGGTCCCTTCAGAACACCTTACGCTCACCTTACCTCCTGGTAATGGCAACTACTCACCACTACCACCTCTGGTGGTGGTCAGCAACTGTCCCTTCTGGACAACAGATCATATTAGTTAGGGCCAGTTAACCATTAACCACCTAGCAGAATCACCTTTTCTAGTTTAGGACCAGGTCTCCTTCACCTGAATTCAAAGAGTCCAGAGTGAAGCAAGAGAACAAATTTTGCCTAAGACGATCGGTTTCGCACCACACATCCATTATACAGCCATCCTTGCTATGGCCCCAGGGTATAGCATGGTAGAGCCGCAACTATTTGCAAGACCTCCCTAAAGGCGGCTAGCTAGCCAGGCAGACGAGCCTATACTTCGCCCACCGTGCTTAACTGTGCTAGAGGGAGTAAGAGGTATGTTCTGGATGACTGACCACTTTTGGAAACCACACATAAGTCTCGTCGGCGAGCAGCTAGAGGAAACCCAACCCTGTTTTACCACCGCGCGTAACAGTGCCGGACAAAGCACAGGGTACGACCCTTGTCTGTTCTGCTTGGACGTACTCGGGTTTTTTTAGGTGCTCCACCTTATCGAGGCTAGTATTAGTTCCTTTCCTTGATGCCCTATACTCAAAGGAAGGGTTTTTGACAGAAAGAGAAGGCAATTACTAACTACAAGACTAAGCAGAGTTGTAACCCTGTAATAGCTGCACTTCGCAGCATAACCCCATGGGAATGAGCTCTTGCTGCCCGCAAGCTAGAGAGGCCTCACCTCCCACCTCCTCCCCCATACGTATTTCCTGCGCTCAAGACCGCCGGACAACCATATCCATTGGTAGCAGCCATCCACAGGGGCAAGGACATCCCGTACGGAGTTGCCAACCCCTGGTTCTTGGGTTACCATGTAACCTACATCTACAGCACATCCCTGGCTATCAGCAGCATCACCGGTGCACCACGTTGTGGAGCTGACACCGCAGCTGTGTGCCGCACCATCCGCCGGACCGTTACAGTAGTGGATTTTGTGACTGGTAGGTAGGCCATACCCATCACGGGCTGTGTGCTGGTTCACAGTCACTAAAATTTTTATCACTTTTCTCGTGTGACTGGCGACACAATTAAAACTGTAAATTGCCCACAGCGTCCAGCTCGCAGACAAAGGCAGCCACGTAGTAAGTGTTTTCGCGGCACACCACAAAGGCCGTCATGCATCAGGCTTAAACATTTTAAACTGAATTTTGAAAGTCTAATACTTGTGCCGAAGACTCCTGCCAACACCTCTGCTGTCTTCACCAAACCCAGGTGCTGCTATCGTCTGTGTCTTCAAACACAAGACACTATCGGCCCCTTCAGGGTAAGCATGTAGCGTAGTCAAGTTCAAGATAATTTTATAGCGCTCATCTACCTATCCTCGCTAGCTTAGGAACAGGTCTCCTTCACCTGTCAATGCAAAGGACAGCTACCATAAGTTCCTGCTGACGTTAGGATGTAGTGCGACACCATGCTGTTTATTTCCTTCACTGGAATAAACGGAGTTAAACTCATTGAAACAAGGGTATCTTTCCCGTAGAATGGTACCTCGCCCTGTAGACATCAGGCCCATCAGAGGGACAGCAGGTGACCAGGAGATTTACTCAAACCGCCACACACATTCTGGAAGACCACCTCTTCCGTGCACCACAGTGTATGGAGCAGTATAGCCCACACTAGGTACGCTTTCCCTTGGGGTCAGCTTGTCGGCTTGGTGCTTACTTTCTCTATCACGCTACTTGCACCAGAACTAATATTCCCCGAGTTGGGAAGAATGGTCCTCAAGAGGAGTTCACCCCCATATCAGGACTGTCTGCCAGTAAGATCTGACTCTCGATATTTAATGCGTTTCTTGGGTCGAATACGGCCATAGGGATACCGCACTCGGTTGGCAGACATGGTACGTGGTTGTACACCTGTATAGGACAACACTTCACCTGCTCCACTTTCGCAGGTTTAATAGTGATTCTGCCCTCATGCTCTGCTCCCATCGGAGTGGTATCCGAGAGAGGGTTCGACGGGCAAACGCTGCCTCCGACCACCAGAAGGAACTTAACCCTTTCCTCACAGCACTTGCGTACCTCCCACCTAGGGAGAGGGCTCAAACGATCCGACACTTGGAGAGAACTACCACGCCGGAGAAACCCACGGACCTCCTCATGCCACCCGTCCGACTCTGCGAACACACACACACCCCGTGTTTACTGCCTACCTTAGTGGTCAGTACAAGGTCTCAAGAGATCGCTAATCCATCTTTTAACAAATTCAGATTGCAGAGCTGACCCCAGCGACTGTTAACACTAGCAAGCAACTGTCCATCATCCCACCCAGTTCTAGCTTATGCAAGTCAGAATCACCATAGGTCAGGCAGCCTTCACAGGTTACGCGTCACCCAGGTATTCCTGCCAGAGCAAACCCACCGAAGTGCAGAGTAGTACTCGCAGTATCAAACGTTGTGCCCTGCTGCAAAGCTATCAGGCCCGTATTGTATACTGTGTGTGCTCCAGTAGCACGCATGGACTATATTCTGAACTTTCCCCGGATGTGTTTGTCATAACACCCACCAAAAATGCTTGACATGGTGACGTACCTCCTCGTCACAGGCTGTCACATGCCAAGCTTGACGTGGTGACGTACCTCCTTGCCACAGGACGTCACACACCAAGCTTGACGTGGTGGCATACCTCACACGCTAAGCTTATGGTGATAAAGACTTGTGACATGAAACTGCATCTTTATTAATTACGCTAGCATACAGTGCTTGATGTGGTCTTTGTTTATTGTTGGTTAGCCCATTTGTAGAATCTGTTTTGGTGAGACTTTCCTGTGGTATGTCATTTGAGGGTAATACTATGCAGTTTATATCTTAAAGTAAAGGTAGGTTGCAAAATTTAACTGGAAAAAAAAAATAATTTTTCTTCGCCCGGGTTCCAAAGTGGTTGCAACTGCAAAAATCTATTTAGCCTCGCAAGTCCTTGCAATGATTATTCAGTGAGTATACCATGTCTTTACGAACTCCTTTCAAGCAGAAGCCATGTGATTGCACTGCATTGTTCAAGCAGACGTTTGAGCATCGTGTAAGTACTGTCCCTGTGTGTTGGCTCATCTTGAGTTAGTATGTGAGCTGGTATGTTGTTGCTTTCTTGGGAACATTTTAGAAATGTGGTTCCTCTGATGGTGTGTTTGAAGTTTCAACTGTTCTTCTCAGTTTTACACATGCATTAGAAAAAAATATTCTTCTGATAAGAAAATGAGTCTATAATAACAAGTTGCGGGGAACATGATGAAATTTAACAATACAAACATTTGTCTTGTGCAACAGCATGTTTTTCCTCATCAGTATTTCATGTTTGAAGAGACTCTTTATGAACTTCAAGAATGCAGTCTGAAGTATGTCTAGCTAGTTGAAATGGAATAACATCCAGACACACAGACTTATGCTCCCATCTGTCATTTTAATGTAATAACATGTAAGAGACGTAAAGTCTTCACTAGTGTGTGTGGACTTCGTGTCAGTTATTAATGTGCTCTACTCTACTGGTGCTGAAACTTCTTGAACTTCATCTCCCACTCTGTTATACAAATCAGGAATAACAACTCTAAAGAACATTGTTCTGCCAGGTACTGTGTACCTCATCTTAAGAAATGAAATCAAATTTTGAAACCCTTCACATTCCACAATCCTGAAGGGCAGAATAGCACAACAAATCATTTTCCCAATGAGTTAAATGATTTGAGTTGATCACCTACTTGTAGATGCTAGAGTAGCCGCCACCAGTCGTGAAGCTGAATTCTGGTTCCTGTATATAAAAATCCTGTAATATCCTGGTATCATTGCGTCAAAACCTGTAAAATCATTGGAATTAAAAAAATGGCAAATTACAGAAAAAAGTGGATATGAAAGACTTTTACAGATTTAATGTAGTTTTGGTTTGGAATGTGCAAACCATAATAATTATTTTCTCCATAGACACATATATGTTCGTTTATAACAACAACCATATTAGCGATAATTTCCAGTTTCCTCACCATTGTGATATCAATGCCAAATGAAAAACTGCAAAGGTTCTTTTCAATAATGGCCTTGGCCTTTGCATGTGATCAGACAGCCAGGAATAGAAATAAATAGATAATCGTATACCCGTGCCAGTGAATAATTAAGGGAAATATTTTGTACGCACACTATTAAAGCAATGGCGTATGTCCGAAATATTTTGTTTAATTATTCACCTCTGTTGGAAGAATCTTTGAAACAAATGCATCAGTGAAAATGACACATTGCTGTGGGAGCTGCTTGTGTCGTGTGTGCTCAGCAGCAGCAAAAAAAAACAAGGTTTGAATTTTTCTATTGGTTTCTAGGTCTGTCAAAATGGATAAAATCTGTTAAAATGGCAGGCCTGTGCTAGAGGTGTATGTAAACATATTGTCAATTCTGTGGAAAGTAGTAGGTTTGTATATGGTTGTTGAGGCATATTTTGAGGTTTACAGTACATGTGTGGTACTGCTTGTTGAGTCAGACGTTGAGGGTAACACTACACATGCAGGTGTGTTTGGGTTATCAAAATATTTCATAATTACTTGACAGTCAGATGAATTTGCATTGGACACTAGTTTGAGGTTGGCATTTTAACTTTTCGGCTGCGAACTTCCCGAGAATGCATTCCGTCGCAGTACTGCCAAAATGACAATGAACAACTGATACATGCCCTGGGGGAAAGATAGTTGAAGGGGCTAAACATGTTAAATAATGATCTAAGACCTTCAGAGATAAAAGTTACCTTTATTTAAGTTGCACAACATTTCATAGTATAAGAAGTCTCAAGTCACCTCAGCAGTTTTATTCCATGATGCCAGAATCACGATATGGAGCTCCTTAATAGGGTGGGTACTGGCTTCTGGCCAGTGTAGAGAACACAACGGGTGGCCCAGTGCCAGGGGTACAAAATCCAGAACCACTGTAACAGCCCTACGAGTCGGCTGACCCTTAATCACACTTTTACCTTTTGTCATATTGGGCTGCGGCTGTTGAGGTCCTGGCTGGAGACGCTTCTCCTGGTGTGGTGAGGGTTGGTGGTTGCCTTAGAGACTCGTGGCCTGGGTACATGTATTGCATGGTTTACTGTTGACGGCTATTGGGGATACACAACCAGGGGTTGGCTCTAATATGGGATGAGCATACCTACCAACCCTCCCACTTTAGGGGGACACTCCTACTTTACCACCCATTCTCCTGCCCTTTCGCGTAGGCATTTTGATATCCCACTTTTTTGTTACAGAGTTGTGGTTTTCAATTTCATAAATTTTATTTTGTACAGTGTATAGGAATATAGTACGTGCTATAATGTACAGTAATTAAAATTGCGTTAATAAACAGAATCTCCTGAGTTTTGATTTCTGGAAGTTGGAAGGTCTGTATATGTAGAACTGTTTTTAAGTGATCAATTTCTCTAAACAAAAAAAATGTTGACTTTTTGCCATGTTATATATTATTGTTGAAGAAACACACACATACACAAATCACAAATACGAAGGAAAAGAGCAACAAAGTCTAAAAGCAAATTTTTGAAACTGTGAGTAATTTTTGAACGTGTGTAATAATGCGCACTGCATTTGCTGCTTTCCCCCTTTTGTTTTCTCTCTTTTCCCCCCTTTTTTCCCCCAAACACTGTATTTTGTATCATATTCACTAATGGGAAAATCTCCCTTATTTTTGACTGTCCAAAGTTGGCAGGTATGGATGAGGAGGACCGGCAAGTTTAATCAAAGAGGGAAACAGTGGTGTCTGCAATAAAGAGAGGTGAAGCCCTTTTATATTGCAGGCGGTTCGAATTCTGCCCTGCGGAGTGTAAGTACTGCGGAGGGCAGAAGTAGTAGCAGTAGTAATAAGAAGTGTTCATGTTGGAGGAGTGTATTGTCTTTCTCCATACACCTCTCTATCCTACAGAATGGCATGAAGTAAAAGCAACTAAACAACCTCGCAGAATATAAGCAGGTAACTTTTTCTGGCTGTGTATTTCTAAGTACCCGGTCTTGCAATGACAGTACACCCTTTGTTTCTTTCGTATGGTCCCAAAGGAAGCAGTGGACAGAACGTGGATTGCTCAAGCTACTCTCTGATTTAATACCCAGGTGTGGTTTCCAGAGAGAGTTGATCAGTCCAAGCTGATTCTAGCCCCTTCCTAGCCCCAAAGTAAGTGGTGGCAGAGTGTGGAATAACTTAGTCCGTTCAATTCACCTGGTGTGGTGGAGGAGTTCTAGTGCCTTGGGCTCACGTGTTACTATTATGTAAGTAATAGTAACACAGTTACTCCGTACTACCTCCTAAGCTAATATAACTTGCAACGGAAGTTACCTATCGTGAACAGTCAGGTGAAGGCTACCTGGAGAAAAAGCTTAATGGTTATGGAGGTGATTACTTCTAGCTAGAAAGTTACATATTAGTAAACATATTCAACAACGTCTTAACTAACGGGATGTTCTGACGGAATGCTAGGGTTGGACGTCTACTAGAAGGGTAGTGACGTTGATTGCCAGCACTGTCTGGTTTGGCTGGGGAGGTGTCCTGAAGGGACTTCGTCGCGAACTTTACTGGGATCTTTGGTAGTCGCCTTGTTAAGGGGGGTGGGGGGGGTAGTAAGGAATGAAGCAGTCTTCAAGAGCCTCTGTGGAGGGTCCAGTCTCCTGGAAACTGCTGGAGGACTCTGTGACAGACGCTTCACACTTCTGGTTGGTGATGTCTTCGGCTGATGGCTGATTCCGGTCTCATAAGAGTGATGGAATCAGCGGATCTACCATTGGGCACGTGCCCGAATGGCAACCACTTTCCTGTTTTTTACACATGCATTTTTTTGCCCCAATGCTGGTTTTTATAACATATGATTCCCTCTTTTTACACTTTCATCACAGTTCATGTTGAGATACGTACGTAATTGATACTTTCCCATCGTCTTGTATTTCCTTCAGGTCAGCACTCCTTTTGTTAACTGTGAAATTTCTTTCAAATCTTTACATTTTTTTTTATTTATAGCACATTTTAAAAAGAAAACTGTATATGAATGTATTGTGTGCTCACATAATGTATGATTAACTCTGTACAGAATAAATGTGGAATATTTGTTACCCAATAATAGCACTTAGGGAAAAATTTGTTTTTAGTGTGTAATAAGGATTTTGAGGAAACCTTACAATCTCCAGAATGACTTCTGAAAAATGAAATTGTCCTTGTGGTGTTGTTAATTTTTTTTTAAAATGGAGTTGTTTTGTATTGCTGCTAGTGTCGAGTCTAGAACTGGTGAGTTATGTTTTATACTTTAAGTGTGTTCATTACCTAGTAAAAATTAAATATTTTATTGATTTCAAATGTTTAACTTGTAGACATTATATGCACAGTCATTCTTAATTATTTATAACTTTTTTTGGTTCTAAAGTTTATGTATCATTAATTGTCAGTCAGAATCATAGTATTTCTGGGTGATGCAAATACTGAAAACTCTGTCACTCTCACAGATTGTGGAATCTAATTTATCTACTGAAAATGACAAATGCATATGTAATGTGTTCAAGTTAAACTGTGATTGGCACAAATAAAAGATTATTTTTCATGGGTGCATCCTTTAGTAGTTAGTTTGAAACAAAATAAGTAGAAATGGGTGGGCCTCAGTTTTTGGTCCTCAAGCCGAGTCAAGCTTAGCTTTAAAAATGTAACGTCAAGCCGAACCGATTCAAGCCAAACTTTAGAAAAGTAACCTCCAGTCGAGTGGTTTTACTGTAGTTTTAAAATGCTATGAAACCTTATTTCAGCAACAAAATAATAATTACCGTCTTTTGGAACATTAAGTATATCCAAACAAATGTGTACACACACATTCACATCATTACAATGTTATTACACACATGCACAATTCAAAAAAAGTTTTTCATATGAATGGTGTTTGCTGAATCAGTCGGCACTTTACAAACAGACGTCTGTAAGTCTGTCGTGGTGTTCAGTACAGCCAGTGTGTATTTTCATCCCATACTTTCTTATGGGTCATGAGCAGCATAGTATCTTTTGTGCAGAATTTTTTTTAGGTGTGTATATCACATTTTCTACCTGAAAACTACATGGCTCTACACACGTGCCACCAACCATAGATACATGCTTTCCATTCTTAACTCAGATAAGTGGAACACCATAAATACGTGGATACTTTGTACTGTCATGGATCAGGTCTGTAAGAATGAAAATGGTGGTACAATTGTACGTACTTGTCAACGCAGATGCTATGGTGTGAATCTCGATTGAACAATCGTGATTACAAATGTAGTGCTGTCAATGCAATAACTTTGAGATATTAACAGCCTTCTCAATCTCGGCCATTGTGAAGCCCATAAACACACTGAAGTTTAGGTGATGTATTTGTTCTCAATCGCATTTAATCACTGTAGAGACATAAATAAATGTAAAATAATTAGCTATCCATCAAATTGTATTGTATAGTGTATCAGAAATTGAAAAGTGAGGAAGTAAGAACACGGGCCGGATTATTGAGCCTAAGTTCAATGAGACAGTTCAATTTGGCTCAATTTTTAATCCGGGTTGAACGTAAAGGCCTGGCTTGACACGGCTTAAGTTTTCGAACTTGGACCCACCTTTAAAAAATGAGGCATTTAGTAGTGTGGCTGCTGTCTGTATGCTGACGTGTAAACCGAGGGTATTATTTTAGTCAGGAAGTTCAGCGTGTGCCGTACGCCAACCACGACCATCGTACAGTAGCAGACTCTAGAACCAGCCCCCATGCAAGGTAACTACCATTGTGACAACATGTCTTGTCAAACTGGAGTGCAAAATTTGTGATGCTCGGTTGTAGAGGGTCAGTGAACGAATGGCAGATGTCCAGGAAGCAAAACCAGTGTATTGTAAACTACTTTAAGAATTCATTCCATCCTTGAATACCATGTGTCATACAAGGTTCCTTGAAAAAAATGTTTGTTTGGCAATTTGATGTAGCTCTCAATGTTCAGTGAAGATGTCCATCTACTCGGAATGTACACTTTTCTGCAAAGCAATCAAAGGTTTTTTTTAAATTTTTTTTTTTTATGTTTTTAAAATTTTTTTTTTAGTGAAAATATTTTAACAGAAACTGCATAAACATATGATGCTTTTAAATGCAATTTCGAAAATAATTTTGCCCAACAGTGCAAACATTTTGAAGCATTAATCTTAGAAGTGTGTATTCTGAATGGCACATCTGTAAACCCATTAACAAGGGGGTTACTGGAGTGAGTTAGTGTGCATTACGATCAAAACATGTGCTTAGAGTAAGCATTAAGTTTTATTGCTTCTGATAGATATCAGTACTTTGTAGAATTTCTTAAGATTTCTGTTATTCTCCATTTTGTATAACTTGAGTATATTTGGACAGTTCTCGAAAGTAGTGCTGCCACAGCTGTTCTCTTAGTGTGAGGAAAATTATGTTTGTTTACAAACTCCACAAATCCAAAAACGTGCACTGAAAGACCAACAACTTCTATCCAGTACTAAAACTACTATTATAGCTGATTGACATTTCCACCTATTTTATGACCAAGTAATATAAGGATTCTGTTTGTTTTATTGGTTGGGTGGACAAGTCTAGTTTATAGTCTTTCATGAGACGCAATTATTTTGCATCTATTCTTATGAGTAGTAATTTGAACTGCCCATTGTTTTGATGATGCAGTGGAAAATTTTGCTTGTAGGGAAATAACATTCAAATGACTATAACTCAAAAGTTGTAACTTCATCAAAAGGACAGAATGTGATAATTGTGTCACTGTTCATACCAAATTGAGAGATACACATTGAACATTTTCAGTGAAGTTTGACTTAAACACATAAAGATCACTAGATTATTTTATATAATGAATGAACTATGCTAAAAAGGATGTTTATTTAGGCTACATGCATTTGATAACTTCTGGCAAGAACAACGCCCTATGAATATGTCGCTGCTCATACCAATGTGAGAAATGCACAATGTAAACATTTTCAGTGCATTTAACTTTGTATGTAAAGATTGTAGAATTTTCAATTAAAAAAACTAGGGCATAAAAAAGTTTTTTGTATTGTCCATGTACATTTCAAATATACTTAACAACAGTTTTGAAAAACATTATTTACAAAACACATTTTTTACTGTTCGCTACGTAATTCCTAAACGTGTGGCGAGCCTTGGATGATTACTTCACTAAAATCATTTGTCAGCCACTGGTATGAAATAATTCATTCTCTTCCTTATTCAATTAACAAAAAAAAAAACACTTGAGCTTTGTGTTGTGATGCATGCCAGGCTAGGGAAGGGTTCCATTTACTGGGGCTGCGTGCTTCGAACCTTGACCTATTTAGGTTAAGTGCCACACAAAACTTAGTAAGATAAGTTTTAAGGAATGAAGTTTTAGTCTAGGTCAATTTAACAGTTTTATACTGTGATGCCAGATTCACGAGAAACATATGGTAGAAAGGGGGCATTAATGTTTCTGAGGTGCCCGGCTGGTGTACAGGACAGGTCTTGTGGACTGTCTTGCCGGCACTAAGTCAACAGCCGCTGTCACGACTCTGTGAATGAGAGGGCCTTTTATCACTGGTTTACGTGGAGTTTTGAAGAGTCTCCATGGCTGGTGTTCTCCTTGGGACGTGAAGTCCTACTGCGGTGACCGTTGCCTGCGACTGCTGGGTGCTGGGTTGTCTGCTGGTTAGCCCCTAACCAAGGATAGGCTAGCCCCAAGGCATGGCTCTTCTCCCTATAGTATTGCCTCTACTACCGGGTGAGGCAATGGTGGAAATAAGGATTGAGTACTGGGTCTCAGTACTGCAGGCAGTATGAACTCTGCCCTGCGTGGTGGAAGGGAAAATTGTAACTGGAGTATTAGGGCGGCAAGGCAAGCTAGCTTCTGAAGCATAAGATGCCCTTCTTAACTTATTCTGTCAACCTTCCTTCCGGATGGCATATTGCCTCTGGGTGTGGTTCCGTAGGCTCGTGCTCCCACTGCCATTCTCCCAGGCGTCGAAGAATTAGCCCTAATAGCAGCGGACTAGGATTGGAGTCAATGGCCTCTTTGGTGCATTTGTGCAAAGTAAAAGGTATTCTGGGCAGATGTTTGTCCCAGTGGCGTTAATCGTCTTCCAACTGGAGGCACAGACACTTCTTGAGCTCTTGGTTCTGTCGTTCACTCGGGTTGGCTTGGGGATGGTAGGGTGCGTCATCCAAGTTTCAGCTCCCCATCCCCGACATGTCTGTTGCTGCTGCTGTTGCCTCGTAAATTGGGTGCCATTGTCCGTTAATGTGCTCTGTGGATACCCTCAACGTGGGAAGATCTCTTGGTCGAACTTATTGATGATGTTGCGTGTCTCTTGGCTGGGTAGAGGCATTTCCTCGGTCCAACGATGGAACAAATCCGTTATGACAAGCTGGTATTGGTTTCCTATTGTGCTGCGGGGATATGTTCCCATTAAGTCCGCCGCTACCTGGATCCACGGCATGTGTGGTTTGTGAGATTTTGCCATGGGGTGCCTGGCAGGGTAGACTTTATGTCAGCAGCACTTGGGGCACTCACAGACATGTTGGCAAAAATCCCGGCTTATGCCGTCCAAGATGTATCGAATGCTGTAGTCGGCGAGGGGTTCCCTGAGTTCCAGGGTGTCCTGCGTCTGGGTGGTTATGGAAGTGCTGCCGGCAGACTTTGCGTCTCATCTCGGGGTATCCAGATCCTCTGTTTCGCTTCAGGCTGGTTGTTGGAGAGACCATGCAATATTTTCGCACAGTTCAAACCATTGTGCTGTGTGATAAGGTCCTTCACCTCAGAGTCGAGTTGTTGATAATGTTGAATCTGGCTTTGGCTCAATTGTAACTGGAGGAGTCGTATCTGCTCTTCTAGTCGTAGTAGGAGAGGTTCACGTAGTCCATATCCTCATCGAGTTTGGCCTCCTTAGGCTGGTCGGGCAGGTGGGACAGGGCATCTGGGAAATCATTTTCCTTCTTTGGGTAGTGCTGAATTCAATGTCGAATTCCGAGAGAAGGGAATCCCAGCGACCCAACTTGACTTTGTTGTGGCATATCTCCTGTAGCCACTTGAGCGCTGTGCTTTCTTTCTGCAGGAGGAAATGGGTTCCTTTCAGGTAGTAGCGGAACTTCCGGACTGCCCAGATTAAAGCCAGATTTTCTGTTCGTTGATAGGGTATTTCTCCTCCATCGCGTTCAGTTGGGTGCTGGCATATGCTATCGCGAGAGGCCTGCCATCCGGGTCGTCCTGGTATGGCACCGCATATTCCGTTCTGGCATGCATCCATCTGCAGAATGAGGGGTCACTCGCCTTGCGGTCAGTGCAGGTGTTGGATGTTTAGAAAGCTGGTCTTGAGAGCTTCAAAGCCCACCCGGTGATCCGGGGTGTACCTCCATTTCGCTTCTTTCTCCAACAAGGGGCAAGGAGGGGCCATCAGGTCCGCAATATTTGGCACAAACTTGCTAAGCCAGTTGCACAATCCCAAGAAGTGCCATATGAGTTCCTTGGTGCGAGGCTTTTCTGCTTCCATAATCGCCCTTATAGACCGGCCTTGTGGGTGAATACCTTCAGGAGATTGGGTGTGACCCAAGTACTAAATGGATGTTTTTTCAAAATGGATTTTGGAAAGTTTAACAATAAGTCGTTGGAGCTCTATTTCAACACACGTAGGTGGACTATGTTCTCGTCCCATGATTTGGAATGCATAATTATGTTGTCCGGGTAGGCGAAACAAAAATTTGCCGATGTAGCCCTTCAGGACTTCCGATGACATCAGTCGTTGAAAGGTTGCCAGTACTTTCTTAAGGCCAAATGGCATGACCCTGAATTGAAATGTGTGTCCTTCTGGCAGCGTAAAAGCTGTATATGGGCGGCTGTCGGGGTGTACGTCGATTTGCCAGCCTCCAGAGTGCATATTGAGTGTGCTGAAAATCTTTGGCTTGCTTATATTCCGCAAGGTATGTGCTAGGTCGAGTGCGGGCTGTGGAATTGGTAGTGTCACATCGTTTAATATTTTGTAATTGACACAAAAGCATAACTGGCCATACTTCTTCGGTACCAACACCACATGGGAGTTAAATGCAGAGTTGGATGGCCTGATGATCCCATGTCGCTTCATTTCTTCCAGCTGCTCCATGATCATTTGATGTCGTCGGGCGGAAACTTTGTAAGGCCAATTGTAGATTGGTGCTGCGGTATTCAACAATATTTTGTGGTAAATTGTGTGGATTTGGCACAAGTTTCCCCTGGTTCCAAAGGCCTCTGCATGTTCAAGTACCTCCCTCAGCTGTTGCTGCAGCTGCACTGCTGTTGCCGGAGCCATGGGTGGTCACCAAGTATGATGTCCTTTTGGTTATCCGGGGACACAGAAAATTCTGCTTAGCTCTAGAGATGCTGGATTTCGAATGGGAGTTCGATACGTCCGTCGACAGCGAGGGTACATTCTGGTTTCGCCATCTGTACATTCTTGGTCTGTGGGTGCAGATTTGCTCTATGGCCTTCGCCGATGATGTTCTGGTAGATGAAGTTTCCAGATGCCACAGAGTCGAGTGTCGCTAATGCATTCCTTCCTTTGATTCTGACCTCTATGTATGGATCTTCAGGTATTTTGGACTCCTCATCTTAAGAGCTTGATGGTTTGCCCTTCTTTACTGATGGGATTGCCCCCTTTGATCCGCTGGTGAAGGTGTTTCCCTTCTACTGGCCGTGTGTCTGCTTCCGCTCGGTTGCGTTGGGTCGCGATGCATAATTTGTGCCCTCTTCTCCCATGCGCTATGGCTGTGGGCCGAGTTTTGAGGGCAGTCCTTGTAGTGATACTCTAGGCAGTACCAGCATTTAAGTAGCTGAGGAGCTCGTGGTGCGGACAGCTTTGGTTTATTTTGGTGTTCCTCCGTTTTCCTATCTTCCAGGATTGTTGCAGGTAAGGCTGGTCGAGCAGAGCTTATGCCTGAAAATTCCTCTCGGCTTCACGGGCTCTCTCCATGAGCTTGTCCATTATTAGGGGCTTTGGTATCATTAAGATATTACGAAGTTGGGGCAACAATAGGCGGGTTATTTGTCTGATGCAGCCGTCTTTGTCCCCCTCACTGAAGATATGTTGGTACATTTGCATTTTCCTCCAAGCAAAGATCTCGACCTTCTCTCTTGGTTTCTCGTATGGCTATAAAATTTGGTCATCAAGCAAGCTAGGACTTTGTTGCTGGTGAAGCGTTGCCCTAGGTGGGTGCTGAGCTGCTTCCAGTCGGACACTAATTCCCCATATGTGTTCCACCAGTCAAGGGCTTTACCCTTCAGTTTAGCTTGGGCTCAGTTGACCCAATACTTCTGTGGTATGTCATGGAGTCAGAACTCTTTCTCACATTCAGTTGTGTACGCAACTGGATTTTCGAAACTGTCTCCTGGCATATTCCGGTAGCTGTAGCACGCCCCAGGTAGGGCGGCTGGCTACGTGTAGAAATTGGGTCAGGGTTAGAGTGGTAATCTGAGACTCGTTTACAGACCTCACATTGGTTCACTAGGCCAGGTAAGTTTTTTTGGTTTGTCGGGCCACCCTATGCATCCGTGGGATAAGTCTGGCTGCATAATATACACCGGATGATGTAAATTCCGTGTCTGGAGCACGTGACCCAGTTGCATAAGGCGATCTTCCTGGTTCGACATTCTGTACAGTAGAACTCAAGGCTGTCTGGTATTGGGGCTCATCTGCCCATCCTAGGCAGGTACAATGATGCCACTTGCTGGCAGTAGGCACACTGAATTTGGTTCACCCCCGTACTGGGGCAGTTGGCCTGCGAACAGCGGTTGTGTTCGTTTGCAGCCGTGTTGGCCTTCATCAAGTTCGTTCTTGCTCGATGGATGGCTGTGACTATGGGATGAGGCATCCCAGGCATCTTCTTTGGGGCTGCAAACATGGAGGGGGGGTATCTGGGAGGTGAGGCCTCTCCAGCTGATGAGCGGTGTGAGCTCGATCCCGGGTGTTATCGTGACAGAATGCAGAAGTGGTTAGGGTGCAGATCTAGGTAGATTTGTAGGCAGCTGCAGCCTTCTTCTCCTGCAAATCCTTTCAACCCCTTTATGGTGTAAGGCATTGAAGGGTACTACTACCGGTCTCGCAAGAGGGGAGCAGTCGACAAATAGTACCTAACTTGAAGTGTTCAGCCACAGCCCAAGTCAAGCTGACGCAGAGTCATACCCTTCTCCAAACTGCGATACAAGTGGCGCGTTTGTTGGAGGGACAGTTTTTTCTGAGTGGTCCGACAACTGTGGGTGTGGGCCCAAAGGCATTCAGACCTCCATGACCAGTCAAGTATTCCCTCTGGCGACACAACTGCGCAGTGAACAAATTGCAAAATTAGCTGCTTGACTAGTCTCCTTATGGGTTGTCTTTCTAGTGGTTGTGGCTCTGCCTTCAGGTACGCCAAGGTGCACCGAACGAGTGGCCGTCGAGCATATGTGTTTGTTAGACGTACGAGTTCCTGAGGAGGAGCTCGCAGTCCTACACTAGATGCGGTAAAATCAGATGGGAAAACCCAATCTCCTGCTGCACTCTGGTGGGTGTGGTGTTTACGTGTTATCACATAGTTACTTAAGGAAAGGAAAGTCACACAGCAAGGGGAATGTATATAGGAAAGGGGGGTGGGGGTACTACCTCCTAACTATCTCAAGGAGACCAGAAGTATAAACTAGGCTGAATGGTGAGGTGAAGGGGACCTGTTTTAGACCGGAAGGCAGATATGACTAGGTAGCTGTTAAACTTTCCCTGTCTTCTCTATTTTTGTGTCCTAAAGGGACTTAGGGCAAACTTCCTGAAGGGCCATGGTGGTTGCTCTTCCAGAGGTAAGCAGCAAAATGAGGTTGATATCATCTTCAAGGTCTGCAGGGGGAGATCCTCTGGAAGGTCTGGAAGATGTAGAGGTCAAAGAGTTCCAGCACACACAGTGGTTGAGCGAGCTGCCAAGGCTGTGTGGCTCTAAGAGCACACAAACAACAGATGTTCCTGGGTCGTGCGTAGTTTTTTAAGTATCTGCCGGCCCGTCCTCATCCAGGCTGCGGGGATGCAGGCGGTTAAGTCGTCTACTGGTGGCCCGAGCATATCAGGTTGCACCATCCCTCTATGTGCTCTTCAACTACTTGACCATACAGGGTGGTTTCAGCCACTCGGTCGCTGGCTCACTCATATTCTCTGAAGGGAGTTTGGCGTGACTCTCTAGATGCAGCAAACAGTACAATACTGATGTGTCTGTATTCCTCCCTGCAACAAGAGATGTATACTACAGGCACTCTGGTTTGGGCCCCGCCTGGTGCGCCAAGGAGATACGCACAGGTGAGACTAAGTCGTGATTGCATATATCTCAATATAGCGTTACACCTCCTTTGTTGTGACGAAGGCTCATCTGGGCAAAAATACATTCTTTTGGTGATGAAGTAGAACTGTCATCCTGCGAAGGCTGTTTACAGCTCTCTTTAGCTTGCTCGTCTGTGTGCTGCGCTCGGCGATGTGGCTGCACACGCCACATTTATCATCTGGTGTGGCGGCTGGCGTAGCAATGTCTCTCTCTTGCACCGACAGCTGGATGTGGTTGCCCGGGGGGGACCAGCTAATGGGTTTCTACCCCCCCCCCCCCCCCCCCCCGAGCAGATTGTTGGCATGGGGAAAGAAAATAATGTGACGTGGCGTTGGGTGTGGAGTGCACGTGCCCATCTTTTTAAGTATGGCACTTTACAATGATTAGCTGAAGCCTTGGTTACGTTATACAGGCATCATTTTACAGATAAACCTGTGGTAAAGGGAGAATAAAAAACAAGCTTCATAAAAAAAGACCCACACTTTCTTTGTAAGCAAAGCCTCACGTGAGAGGCATATTGGAAAGCTGGCTTCTACCTGCCATGCTGCTGAGGGCAAGGAAAGAGTGTCTGCCTTTAGCCTTCCTAGTTGTGTTACAAAGCAGATAGCAGTTACATGTGACACATTTTCTAAGGGGTTTGCCAGCACTATGCCTGTGGAAACTAGCTAATATTCACACAGCAACACGAGTACACTAGACAATTAACTAACCAATTGTCGTACTGACCACCTACGTCCTACATTATTGAACACAGAAAACGTAGGACGCTTAAAGGACTAACATAAGCACTAAAATTATCTACAATGGTATTTTTTGAAAAAGAAAAATATTTAACAAATTTTAAACTCACTCGTTTGTGAGAGTCCTTTTGCATACCTGCCAACTTTTATGGTTTGCCCGTAAAATGTACGGAATTTATATTGTGTTTACGGAAAAAGTTCAAAGTTTTACAGTTTTTTGTTCAACATAACATTTTGGTTTTGTTTGTTTACATATTTTTCTTATGATCGCCATAGATAGCGCGATAGAGATGCTTTACTGTAACAAAGAATCTGGTAGCTAATCACGGAATGTTTTTGGCTAATTGAAGTTGTACACATCACTGAAGTCGTATTTTTATGAAGTGTTCATGATTTGTATCTCGCCTTCTTTGCATCACACAGTGTGCTTGTGTTTACTTGTCAGCCAAGTTCGTGTTGAAAGTGAGTATTTTTTACAAAGTTCTGTAGCGTAGTAATTGGTAAAATGAGTGGAAATGTAAGAAAACCAATTTTGTGATTATTTTGGAAAGCGTGCACTGAAGAATTTCAGTGCATATTGGAGTCTAACAAAGGAGAGAAGTTCAGGTTTTGCCGTGTTTGTAGGTGCAATGTAAACATTGCAAAAGTCGGCAGAAAATATGTTTTCAACCACGTGAAGTGCGGAAAACACATTTAAAATGTGAAAGGCGGTTTTAATAATTCGAAATTGGACAGTTCTTTGTCTAAAGTTCTGATGTGGATAACGTTACAGGAGCAGAATGCTATTTCACGTCTTTTCTAGTTGAACAGAATATTCCAATAAGTGTATCATATACCATGCCGTGCCTATGTTCAAAAAGACTTTCCTGATTCGGAAGTGTCAAAAAAGTATATGATGGCCAGTCAACAGTATTCATTAGGATTAAAGTTTGAACTATTGTTTTGAATAATATGTAAGACAGTGTATTGTAAATAACTACTGCAGTGTTAATGTGAACTATTACTAACTGAAGTTTATTGAAAGGAAAGTTGCCGTGAAGGTAAGGCTTGTAATGTGTTAGTGTTTACTGTTAGTGTTACTCTCATTGTACACTAAGCTGCAAAGTTTTTTTTTAAATGAATGAAAACATATTATTAACAATTAGGCCTAGTTTAGTAAACAATTTGACAGTAATTTTTCACTTTCTTGCAAAGAAATTTAACTTTTACTTCCTATTTATTTTGTAATTTAGGGTTAAAATGATAAATTAATATGTAAGGTAATAGACATGTGCGGAAGAAATGTTCTTTATACTGTAGGTTTTTGGAAATATGCCACATCTAGTTTACGTTAAAATTTACATTTTCAAAATGTTTCACTGTTAGAGAATTTGAAAAGTTGGCAGGTATGCTTTTGTTTGGTTTTTATATATATATATATATATATATATATATATATATATATATATATATATATATATATATATATATATATATATACACACACACACACACACACACATACACGCACGCGCGCACACACACACACACACACATAACACACCCCCCCCCCCCCCCCTTCAGACATGGGCCTGGCTGTCATCAGCTTCTCAGATTTGGAAGTCTCTTTCACTGGTGTCTTAACAGGATGTCTCTGCATCTATTTACACTGGCACTTGAGTAACATCCTTGGGTGCCCTTAGCTGGTTGCACACAGCACAAATATCACATGTGTGCACAAATATCTCTTGTGTTTTCACTGGTTTACTAGGGCATTTAAATTATGGCTGTGTAGCAAAACTTCTTCCCTCTTACGTAAGATAGGTGATTTTGCTAGCAACTTTTAAAGTATATGTGCACTGGTTTACTACAGCTATTTACGGCTAACTGTTTCTAGAGCACTCCTACTAATTGCTTTGGGGATACGGCCACGTGAACCTGGATGTGGTCTTCCACGGATACTCTTGATACCGGCCAGGCTGGGCAGGCCCATGGCAGGCGCTGGCGGTCTGCTCTCTTCTAGACTGGCTGCAGTGTGCTGAGTCCTCGTCCCTGGCAGTAGCCAGCTGAATGCCACCAGGTGCCGGGGAATGATTGTGTGTCCCTTCCTGGAGGTGTGACTGCTGGGAGGCCGGAAGTATTTGAGTTTCTGGGTGGCCCGGCACCTCTCCGGGTGGTCTGCTGGGCTCATCCTCGTATTCGGACCGAGTCTGGGTTTTGATCCCAGCATCTCCTGATGCCTGAACCTAAGGTTGGACCGTGTTGTTCTGGCTGGACGCGGCTGTGGGTGTTTGCAGAGGCTGGGACTCCTGGGTTCTCCTGGTCTCGCTGGGACTACTGGGTTCCGCTGGCTATCTGGGTGTCAGTCCTGGCATCTCCTGATGCCTGGACCTGGGATTTGTCATGTCGTCCTGGCTGGGCACGGCCGCGGGTGTCTGCAGAGGCAGAGACTACTGGGTTCCCCTGGCCCCACCGGGTCTGCAGAGTTCCGATGATCTCTGCGCTATCCAGCGTGGTGGCAGGGTGGACTGCATCTCCTTGGGCAGGAGCTGTCTGGTTGGTCAGTAAAGGCTCTTCTGGCACCTTGGCCCCGCCGGCTGGACTGCTGAGGTAATCCACCTGTCCAGGCTGCTGAACCGCTGTTTTCTTATTTTCGGCAACTAGGAAGCATAGCTATCAGTGAATCTCAAACTAATAAATATTAATATTATGTAGAAATGTTATTTTCTCTCGGACGAATATAAATGTGTTGGTCAAATAATCAATACATATTTTAAAAAAGATTAAGTATGCTAGTACCCGAAAACCTATTGTTAAATATACTTAATTAACATGTAAATGAAAAGTTATCATTCAATGTGGCTTTAAGAAGCTTGACTGTTAAAACCATCCAGTTGTTGAAGTGGATCTCAGCTCCGATATTGTGAAATACAGATAGATAGGAACGTTCCACGAAAATCGTGTTCTCTTCCAGTAATTCACCAACAATTCCTTTGGTACATTGCGTCTGTGTCCCACGGCACCTCCGTGGTCAGAGTCTTGGTGGACGTCCATCATGTCCGGACTGGACAAGGCTGTCTCTCATTGAAGGCAGAGGTTCTTCGGGCTCCTCTGTCCCCTTGGCATTGTTGGTGGTTTCCCTCTGGGCAGTTGATAGTTTCACTGGGATGGCTGCTGCGTCGTCAGACGTAGTAGCCTCGAACTTGGGCAAGCCGTCCAGGTCTGGCGCTGTTGGGGTGGCATTGAGGTAGATGCTCTTGATGCTCCTTTACCTCAGCAGCTCTGCTGGGTTCGGCCTGTTCCTGGATTGAGCTTGGTGGTGTTGGTCAACGGCAAGGTTCGCAGTCCAGTGGACATCTCCAAGAAATCTCGGTCGTTGCCGGCAATATCTGGGCGTCTCAGGTGGCGGCACTGCATAGAAAGCTGATTGGTTTCGAGTGCAGGGTTTGTAAGGAGGCTGCTCCCCGGCACTCTGGAAAATCTACCTCTACAGAGGTGGTTTGTTGGCTCATACTATAGGTGTCGACCCGTGCCTCTTGTCTCTGGGGCGGATGTGGGTCAAGCGTAGCAAGTACGTGTTCTGGGTAGTCCTCCCTATCTTCCTCTGCTGAACCTCAGATTCTGGGGCCTGGGCATCATAGTCAGGCATCATTTCTGGGGAAGGGTCGTATCTGTCCTCGTCGCCTTGTGGATGCATCCCCTCACATCTGCCCAATATACTGATGCGTGACGCTGTCTAGGTGCTAGTGCTGACCATGAGCCCTTACTAGGGTAGGGTAGTTTGGCTGACTTATGTGTATACTACTACAGGTTCTGAATATAACACAAGCCATGTCTGTTGGTCGCTGGGTACGAAGTCTGCTACAGCCTTGGCTACTGGCCAGAGTGCTGGCTTGGAGCCTGTGGCTTACGTCAGTGGCACCTGGTCAGCTGATTGGCGGGGCGGGTTTACTCGTTGAGCTGTGACTTATGGAGTTGCTGCAGCTGTTCCAAGCGCTGCTACTGCTGCTGCTGTTGGTCCGACTGCTGCACCATGGACTACCGAATGTTCTCTGCGGTTTAGGATAGTAACGAATAGAGAACCAAGGGCTCACTAGACCAAATGGCAATGGTACCCTTTCTCCTCGACGAATGGCTGCTGTCATTGGATGTGGGTTCCAGCTCTTGGGAACGTTCCGGGGAGGTTGAAACAGATAAATGAGTCGGGAGGTTAAGCCCCACCAAGTTTAAGCGGTTTGAGCTCTATCCCCTGGGGGCGGAGGGGTACTTGGCAAAGTGCCTTACTGCGCTTGGTGCAGCTCCGGGTAGACTGGTAGGCAGCAGTGGCCTGTCTCATTAACACTCCCACCTCTCTTGGTGAAGGTTATTAGGTGCTAGAACCTTATCCTTGGAGATAGGAGCAACAATGTGTGTTCTGTATCTAAAAGTGTTGTGCCGCCTAGGTGCACCAGAACGGCCGAGTATAACCTTATTCCTCAACCGACAACACAAATGGTGCAGTGGTAGAAGAGCGGGTTCCTTTGGAGGCGCTCCAATACCTTCCACGGGTGAGTCCCTTGAGCAGACAGGTCCGACCCAGAGCCAACCAAACATTCCCTCCAGCACACAAGCAGTGCAGTGGCCGGGTGCAAGCTGGTCTAGTGACTTATCCTCTTGAGAATAGGTATTACTAGTGGTTGTGGCTCTATCGTTCGACACTTGTGGTGCCCCGAATGGGTAGTCGTCGAATGTTGTGTGTGTTTACATCGTATGAGTCCCTGAGGGGGAGCTCGCAGTCCTACACTGGGTGGTAAACTGGTGTACTCAAAACCCAGTCTCCTGCTCCACTCTTTCAGGATGTAGGTGTTTACTATGGATTTTTTGGATGAAGAAGGTATGGTGGCCTGTACTATCTCCTGTCTACCAAGAATTGACCGGAAGTAGTAAACCACGCTGAACAGGTGAAGGGGACTTGATTGTAAACTAGCTGGAGGCAGTTTTAACTAGTTAGCTAATGATAACTTTCCGTTTGTGTTTCCATGCCCAGAAGGGGCTTAGGGTGCCTACGTCCTGATGGGCACGTAGAGTAGCCATTGCCAGGGGCAAGCGGTTAGGGTGGCAGATGATTTCTGGAAGGTTTCCCAGATGGAGGGCTTCTGAACTGAAGTTCTAGGCCGCACTGAGCTGAATATGTTTTATGCGGTGGTTGGTCAGAGAGCTCCAGCGAACGAGCATAGTGGAGAGCAGACTGTCCAGCTGGTGATGTGGCTTACAGAAGAGCTGACGTACAACTGACAATTTCAGCATCTGCACTGGAATAAATTCTGCTTCTGCTGAGGGCTCGCCGGGGAGGTAGCGCTTTGCATGACTTACTGGGTGGCGGTATTGTTGAACCGTATAATTCTGACACGCCTGTAATTATTCCCTCTGTAGGGAAAATCCTGTATGCTCCCAAACCCCATTCGTTGTTGCTTGTAGATGAAGCAAAGTCATTATTTTCAATAGACGGTAAGCGCCACGCATCAATCCGTCCCCATCCCACTGGTGTGACATTCATCTGGGCGATTCAGTAGTGTGCCATTCTGTCGGTGATATAGAACTGTTGTCCCTTGAAGACTGTCCATCCTCTTGGAGATGATGTATAGCTGTCATCCCATTGAAGATGGTGGTTGCACATCTGTACTGGTTTCTGCTTTGTGCGCCAGAGTTCCGACAAAGCGGCAGCGCATGCGTTGAATCATATCTGGCTGGCAGGTGACTTAATGCTGTCTCTCGCTTTCACTACTCGATGGCTTGGTGGCCGGGATAATGACCACTGGTGGTTGCTCCTCTTCTCCCCCTCCCTCGGGGTCTCATAGCGAAGAGGGATAAAAGTGATGGTAAAATGTGTGTAAAATGTTTGTCATGGTGTCAGGTGATGTGCTTGCCACCATTCGTTTTTAAGTGTGCCATTCACAAAATCAGCTGAAGGTTTAGGTGTGGGGTTACAGTTCTCATATTACATATATCTCCTGATTGTAAAAGAAAAAGCAAGACAAGCAGAACTAAACTGTTGACACGTTTTGCGTGTATTCAATGTCTCACTCGTGAAAGGTTTGTCTGCTACATAATTACCAGCTGTTGCCACAGAAGGCTGAGAATATAATGGCTCTACCAGGATGTCCTAGGGTTTGCCAAATCAGGACCTTCCATCATCCTGACCAACCGGAAGCTAGCCAAAATCTCATGCAAACACAAGTGCAATTGAAAATTAAGACTCTCAACAATTTTATATGGAACTCACCTACGCAAGTAAAAAATAGACTTTACAGAAACCATCAAAACAACAATATGAGCACTGAGTACTTACAGCAGCACATCTTAGATGTTATTTACAACTGTGAAGAAAAAAATAGATTTGCTCGTTGAGAGAAACTTTTATCAGCCCTTAGTCTGTTGCCATCTGCTTCTCAGTATGAGAAATCTCTTACATTTGTTTTCATTTATTCTGGGTTGCCGTCTGCTTCTCAGTATGGAAAATCTCTAACACTGGTTAACACTGGAGCAGTAGAAGGCCTTTTCTTCTTAGTTGTATATCACAGCACTTTACGCTGCGCAGAAATACAGCATCCTTGGGTGCCTGATTTATAATGCAATATAGGTGAGCGTAATATTTACATTAGTTCAAAGTCTGTCTTTGAAGTTCACTGGTTACACTACTCTGGATATATTCATGATAATAAATTTGACTGCTGCGAAATGTTATACGTGCTGTGAACTACTAAACTAGGCTGCAATGTACTACCATGTTACGAGGTTACATCACTTTGGTTCTTGACAGTCGGTGAAAGTTTGTTCCTCTCATTGTTTCTGCCGAGATTTCTTGGGTGATAGACCCCTCTTCTCGAGTGCCTTGTGGACCGGGTAGGGCCACGTAAAGCGTCTCGTTGGTTGCACTGGGCCTCTTGGTACCGACCAGGTGCATGCGGGCTGCTCTCCCTGCCTGGCCAGTCAGCGTTGGGTTTTCGTCCCCGGCAGTGGTCGGTTCTGCATCGCTGGGTGCCGTGGGACGATTGTCGGCCACCTCTTCGGAAATAGGCGGAGGCAGGGGTGGCCTTGGCATCTCTGAGGCCGAACAGTTGGACCCATCTTCTCGTACTGGTGCTGTGTTGGCCTCTGCACCAGGTGGCACCAAGACTGATTGGATAGCCATGTCGTTCAGAAATGATGCGGCTGGTAGTGTCAATTCAGTCGGTGTTGCCAGGTTGACCTCGATGTCACTCTGGCAGGGGCCTCCCTCTCGGAAGGCAACTGTTGTTGGGCTCCGACGACAGACCCTAGGTGGCATGCGAGGCAGTCTCTCTTCAGATTCCTCTACCTCCTCGACATGGCGGCTGCTGGGTTCATCTTCTTCTTCCTCCTAGGCGGTGGTGGCCTTGGCGCCGGCAAGACGGGCTGGGGGGCTGCATCGCCCAGGAAGGACAGTGCTGGTTTGCCCAGTTGGGTTGGGATCACCAGGTTGGCCTCGACTTCACTGGGAGTTCTGGTGGGGCCTCCCTCTCGGAAGGAGATGTCTCAGCAGCGGCTGTTACATTGTTTGGCACTGCTGTCTCCTTGCTGGTTTGGCACTCCAGGGCCGGGGTTGTGGGGGTGGCCAGTCAAGGTGGCAGTTTCTGACGTTCCTTTGTCTCAATTGCGCTGGGTTCTTTGTTATTCTCTACTACTGGACTCGACAGTGGCTCTCTACGACGTGGCTCTCAGTCCAACGGGCGACGCCAGAAGATCTCAGTCATGGTGGGAGACACTTGGGCATACCAGGCTATGACTTAACATAGATAGCTGCTGTGGGTGGAGGGTAGAGTTCTATTCGTTGCTGCGGCTTGTGGTAAAGGAAACTCAACTTTGACAGGGGTGGCCTGGCAACTTGGTGGTCGAGTCTTTTATCCCCTTTCGAACCTTGGAGGCAAAGGGGATTTGGCAGGTGTGGGTTCGGGTGTAGGATCATCTTCTTGGTCCTCTTACTGGTCGAGCTCTGATTCCTGGGGGTTTGCGGTGGGTTCGTGTGTTTGGTTGTCTTCCTGTTCTTGGGATGTCCTCCAACCTCGTCGAGATTGGCTTCGGGTCTTTGTTAGCGGACTTGGAGTCACCGGGTTCACCACTACTTGCGTCTGTAGTAACCGTACCGGTTCCCTCATTCTTCGCTGTGGAGCTGTAGGCTGGACTGTCATGTCATTGCTTTGTTCCCAGGGGATCTCTAGGTGCTTCTGTTTCCCTCCAACATGCACCTAGCATTGCTCACTGTCCACTACACATTTTTGTTTCTGGAGCCAGGGCTGTCCCAAAATAAGGGTTTCCCCTATTTTGGATGTCACCAAAAACTCAGCATGGGTGGTCATCTGGTTGATGTGGGCGGCCACCCTCAATCTACCTTCGACCTGTAGGAGGTCGTCAGGTTGGGCCATTTATAATTTTTTGTCATGGGGGATCATGTGGGCCCTTTGTTGGGGAGTGAGCAGGTCACTCCTAATGAAATTTCTGGAGGCTGCGGTGCCGATTACAGCCGTGGTAGCTTGTTGGTTGACTTTTACTATAATCGGGAGAGGCTGTGGGCGGTCGGATCCCTCAAGCAACGTTTCTAATTTGACGTTGGGTTCGTCTGTTAATTTTTCCGTAACCAGTTGGGGGGTAGGCCACATCCTCTCTTTTCACTTCCAGCTGGCCGGCTTTGTTGGGCAATCCCGGTTAAAGGGTTGGCCAGGACAATACCAACACCTAGGGAGAGTAGCAGTGCAGGGCGAGTCAGACGTGACCTTTTCTTTCTCCTTCTCCCTACTCTCCCGTGGTTTGTGTGGTGGGGAAGTGAGGTCTAGCACATCCTGCTTGCGGTAATTGAATTTTGTTTGCTCTCTCTCGCCCTCTCAACTAACTCTTCTACAGTAATTGGCTTCAGTAGTTGCAATAAGTTGCCTAGTTTGGGGAGGACCATTCTTGCAATATATCTTACGCAGCTCTTTTCTGTGGTATTAGGACATATTCATGTTATAGTTGCACTTTGCAGTTATTAAACAACTTGGCCTCCTCTTCCGAGTGTTGGGGTTTTACCGTAAAATTCAGTGGTGAGGTGGACCACGACTTCCTTGCCCGAAAACTGGGTGGCGAGGTGAGCTCACAGCTATCTCCAGTCAGTCACAAATTCTCCTTACTTGATCAACCACTACAAGGTGCTTGCTTGCTAGTTTGGCTGGAATTTTGTACTACCATAATTCCTTTTCGTATTTGTCAGAGAATGAAACCGAGTCTTCATGGGGCGGCTCACAAATTCAGGCAGTTGAAGATCACTGGGACTGCATGTCTCAGCTGGACTGACCGTGTGTCCAGAATTATTCTGCTTGTACTTGGCTCGTGTGCATATATCTTATATAGACTAGTTTGGGCCAGGTGACTCGTTCCTCTGGCCAGCCTATGCAACTGTGATGAATGGCTGAACGCATATATTGCAGTGGACCAAATTAATGCAGCGCTCTGGGCAGGTGATCTAATTACAATAGGCTGATTGGCGTGTTCTGCATTCCTGGCATCTGAATTCCAGCGTGTCCATGTATCGTACTTCTGTCGGTCCATCTTAGGCTCCGATAGTGAAATACCTGGCAGTGAGCATACATGATAGAATGGATGCTGGTTCCGGGGCAGGTGGCTGTATGACGTGGACATTTACAGGTTTGGATATCATGTGGTAGATTTCCACCTACATTTGTAGCATTCTTGCAACAGTGTACAATTAGTACTGTATCATGTCAGAAAGTGCCCAAAAAAAGAAAACAAGTGCAGTTTTTCCAATAAAGCCATGTCACACAGCACATAGAGTGACGTCGGAGTGAAGTGAGGCAGCGAAATATTAATAATAGCTGTCTGCCATATGGCATCCATCAAGACAAAAGGTCGTTTATTGTGGATAATCGAGGTTCTACTGTATTATCTTAATGCTTTCATAGTCGAACCATCATTGAATGGTTAATTCCGGTCAATGCATGCGAGTTTGGTACAGGTTCAGGCTATTTGGAAAACCAAAGACCTGTTGCTGTGCAACATAACCTTAAAAAATTATGTGAAAGTGGACGAGGATTTTCAATAATTAACCGTTCAATTCTTGATTTTCTATACCTGTAATAATCGAGGGTATCGAGGAATCAACTCTGACATCTCTACTTATTTTTCATCTTCGTACGAGAATTAAATACTTTGTGTTAAGTGTCACAGAGACTGCTGCTTTCAGACCAGGTTAACAAACGAAAAGAAAAGACAAAATGAAAGCCTAAAATTGTGCGGTATTGTGTAATGTTTTTAAATGTGTTACAATTTATTATTGTGACTGTAGAATGGGATGAAGCCATGCATTTGGCTTGATGTTATGTTGATATTATTTTGCCATTTTTTTGTTATACTAGGCAAAACAAAAGAAAAAGGATAATCATAGTTTCTATAAGAAATTATTTTTTTAAATAGAAGACCATCAGTAAAATGATAAAAAGTTTCTACACTTTTATCCTTTTTTTTTCATTACACTTTCTTCCTAATGTTATAATTCTGTTTCCTTTGGCAACACTGTTGTTGTCTTGTTTGGGCAGTATTATGAAAGCAGCAGTGTTCCTGGTCTTCTAAAAGCAGTGCCAATGTTTCCTGTGTACAGTAGTGTGTTGTATGTGTTCAAAATGTCTGGAAAATGTGTTTTTAATAACTCATGGTTGCGTAGAGAGGTTTATAAAGGCTTGTGTGCTACGAAAAATAAATATGTTGCCAAATGTTGTTTTTGTATTAAAGAATTCAGTGTATCTTCAATGGGTGAAAGTGTTTTCAAAAGCCACATGAAGATTAAAAAGCATCAAGACTAAACAAAGCTGCAAAAATTGCCATCAGTGATAAGCATGTTGATGCCCTCTGACAGTACAAACCAGAATAAGCCCAATACACAAATAATTCCAGGGAATTTGACATTGTTTCAAAGTACTTCTGGTAATAAATTGCATGAAACACCAGCATCATGTATGGCCCCCTCACATTTTACACAATGATGTCCTTGATGCAGACATTTTGTGGACGTTAGAACTGTAGGTGTACATGCCTCGTACAAATGAAAGGAAATATCAGCAGTATATTTTTTAAAAATCCTCAGTGATGGTGCTATTGCATCAAAATTCTCATGTGGGGAAAAAAATTGGCATACTTGGCTGTTTTTGCAATTGCTCCTTATTTGCAAGATGAGATAGTAGAACAGCTCTCTCTCATGAAAAAAAAAAATTATGTACTGCTTTTTGATGAAAGCCTGGATAAAACGAGACAGAAAAGGCAACCTGACATTCAAATCAGGAATTGGTATAGAATTGAGGTTAAGACAATATTTTTTACATCCATTTTTTTCGGACATAGCACTGCTGAAGACATCCTTAATGGACTTTTGGATGTTGCTGCCCAGCTGAAGTGCTCTCTTGCTTTGCAGTTGTCGATGGTCATCCTAATGTAAATTGGAAAGTGTTTAGGTTGTTGCAGGACCATGTATTGAGAGAACTAGGGCTGATCGGTTAACCAAATTTAATTTTTGGCCCTATTTGGTAATTTTTATAAAAACTGAAACCGACTGGAATACTCAGAAAAAAACTCAACCAGTCAGGTTTTTCTTGCACTAAGTTCAAACTAAATATATTTTCTTTTATATGTAGCAGTAACACCAGAGGGGTAATAAATAGGGTGGCGTCTTTTGGAGTAAGACATGCTCAACTGAGGCACTTAACAAAGTGGAAGGGTGGGGCGGGCTAGAGAAGCTACCCTGGTGAGTGAGAATCATCTACAGAAGTGTGAGGAAGAGAGTGAGATACTGCTCCTACTCCATTGTAAAATATAATCATCTACAGCCTGTACTGCAGGGTCGCCTAATTACCAGCTTTGCAGGTGTCACACTGCGGCTCCACCTTGTCATTTCAGTATTTAAAATTTTTTAAAAAGCAATATGAAATCTGACCTTCATTACCTAGCAACTGGCAGTGCTTCAATTTTACTCTCATTAAATCAGTAAAATATGGGTGTGCTGATTTAAAAATTGTACATAAAAATAATTTTTAATATAAACAAATTTGAATTATGCATTGAAATGTGGTACACAACCCCGTTGATTTAACGTTTTATATTTGATAAGTTTAAAACATAAATTGTTTAAGTTACAGTGACCTAAGGTTATAAATATATTTTCGTATAGCGATACCCCGATACTAATGCCCTGCACACTGAATTGTAGAAACCAATGCCCTGTGTACTGAATTGTAGAAAAAGTATTGCTGTTGATAATACATTAAAAAACATTTTGCCTAGGCTCATGTAGGTAAATAAAAAAACATCTTAAAACACAATATATCTTTTATTGTAATCCGACACAATGCGAGCTGACTGAAAACTTTCAAACCCTCTGAAAATATTATGTCACCAAATGCAAGTCAAAGTTTTAATGTCCCGCTCGCTCTATCAGCTAAGAACACATGGAGAGGTTATCAATCTGACAATGTCAAGGCTGATGGTTGGGGTGTGGGTGGCAGCGTGAAAATTAGCTCTCCTCTCAATGCCATCTCGTTGTTGACTCCTTGCACGTGTGGCAAATGTCTGTCTTTTAAAGTAATTAATCACATTTTACTGCAAAGAAAACTTGCAATTTTGAGACAGAAATAAGGCCATTATAATGTATTTCTTCACTGACTTTAATATTTAATAATTCAAAACCACGTTTTCTCATTTTTCCTGTTGTGAGTTACACTGCACTCGGCTCGGTGCTTACCTATTCATTATTAGACGGCGAAAGGTGTTTAATAGGCAC
Source organism: Dryococelus australis (assembly GCA_029891345.1). Taxonomy (NCBI): domain Eukaryota; kingdom Metazoa; phylum Arthropoda; class Insecta; order Phasmatodea; family Phasmatidae; genus Dryococelus; species Dryococelus australis. The sequence goes on along the minus strand of CM057007.1, from coordinate 83,830,675 downwards.
TTACATATTATCAGTTTATTCAAAGACCCATATCTATTGAAATAAATTAATACAAATCCTCCAATTTCCCCACAAGCAGTCACTGAAAATGAACTTGGCACTTGTAATACATATTGCTCAATGTTCAAACAATTTTTGCTGACAAGTTGTAGAGTATACTATGCTTGTGCTTCTGGGCATAATATTTTATTTGCGAAGATGCTGCCCTTTGAGTTAAATTAATATTAAATTTTTAAAGTCATGTTAATTTTACGTCTGATACAATGAAACTTCAACCTTACTGGATGAAACGACTGTTAATCACAAAAGAAAACATTTTTCCAAAAAATAATTCCTCGTAATATTGTCAAGCAAAACCCATTTGTTTGTAAATACTACATAATAATCTTGATAAAATTACGTTCACCAGGCACAGTTTATTTGCTGTTCTGCCGGTGGGCGGCGTGTGGTTGGCAAACGAAGCGGGCGTGGCCAAGAGAGAGAGATGACGTGCTTTATCTTTTGCCAGACAACTTCCCCCTCTCGTTGGCATGTATGGCTTGAGGGGAGGAAGGAAGGTACATGGCTGAGAGAGATAGAACGAGGGGAGAGAGAGTGAGAGGATGCTAGGTCACTACTTCCCCTTTTGAATGCGTGTAGGGGAAGAAGCAAGCCAGACTCATGCCGCACGGCTGCAGTATTGAGAGACGTGTTCGCCGCAGAGTAGTTATAAAAGGCAGCACGCATGACGTATTTCACATCCAGTTACTAGCAGTTTGCATAAACAACAAGCTTAAAACCGATAATAGCGGGACATCTTAGGTGACAGGACCCAAAATATACTTTGATCAGCGCAACATGCGATAAACAATAAAAGGTTATATTAACATTATTTAAATTGGAATTTCCCCAGAACCACAAAAATTGTTGGTGGATGCAATGTATATTTCTTATTTTTCTTTTTTTATAATGTGCTTCTTATACACACCGAAATGCTGTAAGTTTTGTGTCTAAAGAAAGTAATAACCTGACTTATTGTCTACAACCGATACTACTCTCGGCCTGATACCATGCCAGATGCAGATATATCGGAAAAGGCGAAGTATCTGCCGATATCTATACTTAGCATCTGTATCGGAACAACTCTATTTTATATTTTTGTTACAGGAAATTTTCAGGTGTTTGGACTGTGAATGCTTCAAAATGAAACGCTGGAGCAATGATCTTTACTAGATAGTTATTTTATGAAATTTTAGTTCTTGAAGTGTAGATTTCAGTACAAACTTGGAAATTCCTTGAAACATCATTGAATTTACATCTAAAATGTTATTTGTAACCCTGGGCTGTATGCCCTCATCCTTCGTCCTCTACTTTGGCCCTCTACGGTATATGAGTGAGGGCAGTAGAGACGTAGCATGATATTTTGATGTGGGGCATTCCATGAATGCAGGTCCATGTTCAAATTAGTAAAACTGAAATTCTGGGTCTGCCGCCCTCCATCCACTGATGTTTGAGAAACAAAGTATAAATTTAAGGTTAAAGTTGACGTGTAACATCTATGTTGATACGTAACGTGGGAGCTAGGTTCCAGTGTGTATCTGGTTAGGTACATGCTCAATGAGTAAAAGCTCTTACTGTAGAGGCATTTGTACTATTTGGCATCTGGGTTTTATTGGTCCCTTTGGAAGGAAGGGTTCGGCTGGTGTTTTGCCTGTAAGGGTGAAGTGTGATTCAATGAGATGAAGCCTCTTGACAAGTGGTGTGGTGGTAATAGAGGTCTTACCTTCACTCTTCTGCACCAGAGGTCTGCTGGTGGTAGAGCTCATTTGGGTTTAAGGTTACTGGTCGGGCCAGAGTAGTGATCGGTCGAGGGCCACGAAGGTGGTCTGCATGTTCTCGCACTTGAAGGTGTAGTGTTGACTTGATGTGAAGTCTTGCCTGGTTATCCCCGGTGTTACGTTCAGTCCCAGTTCGGAGCTTGGTAGTAATTGGGTGCTTTCTCCGGGGATTTTGATTAAAGGACAGAATAGTTGTACGGGGATAATGAAGTAAACTGTAAGGTGAGGCCTTGCCAATTCCCTGGTTGCTTGTGCTTATTGTTTGGGGATTGTGAAAGGTGTGGCTCGAGCCAGTTACCCAGCAATTGGCCAACATAGAGGACAGCTACAGCCTTACGTTCATCCGACTGTGAACGGCATAAGTGGGTAAATTCTAAGGTTTACTTCCTCCCAAAGGTGAGGCAGGAGACAATCTCCTACCTGGTAATTACCCAGAGATGGCTAGGTTACGCTTCGTCAAGCCTGTCATTCCATCCGGTGGATTTATGTGGATGGAGGGGGTTAACTGACTTATGTGGCCTAACCGTTTCGTCATGTAGTGTTCCTAGTAGGGGAAACTACTCTAGTACGAATCAGGTACCTTGCCATTCCTCCTGCAGTACAAGTGGTCTTTGAATGTGCGTGTTTGTGTGATCCATGGGTATGGGCGTACAAAATTCACATTTGCAATAAAACAAATTTTTGTATTTTATTTATGTATTTTTTAATTTTTGATACTCGATGCTATGGGTAAAAACATGTCAATAATGCATTCAGATTTTTTAAACTACATTTATATTCATCTAAACCAAATTTCTGATAATATTTAAAATCTATAAAAATTGCGCAAAGTAATATTTCAGATTTACGCATACCATATCGTGCTGCTTACTCAAATGACTTAGCTTCATTAGTGCGTACCTCCTTGTCACCCCAGGCAGGGTCCAAACCAGTGCTACAAGCTGCCAGTGTGTGTACAGGTTACACTCTTGTTGCAGTGGCTCTTACAGATGCGTCAGCATGCATTGTTCGCCTAAGTGTTAAAAGCCATGCGAACCCCTCCTGAAGCATCAATAAGCCACTGGCCGAGCGGCAAGACTGAATTCTAAGGTGAAGCAGTTTTGGGGAGCGCTGGCTACCTGGCTCCAGCCACCAGCAGATGCCTCCTGGCTTTGCCCTCTGGCAGACAATGTGACTGCCTGCACCCCAACATCCCAGGTGAGGGCGGGCTGGCAGATGCAGAACATTTACCTTCACGCAGTCTGAAAAAGGCAGCTGTTCACCGGCTCTTCTCAGAGTTAGCTCTACTCCGACAGCTCGCCCCACCACCCGGAGTGCACGGAGCTCTCTGCCGACCTCATCTTCTACCAGAAGATCAACAGCAATCCCCTGAAGAAGTCTTCGACACCTCCCTTGCCAGTCTAACCTTCTGGTAACAGCAATACACCCCACTGCCCTTCTGGTAGTGGCACCCACAAGTCCATTCAGGATAACGGTACACAGTTAGTTAGGGGAAGTTTCTATAATAGATACATAGTCGAACTGCCTTGCCCAGCCTAGAACCAGGTCCCCTTCATCGGGCTTGTGTAGATAGTAGTTACTTCCTGTCAGCTTTTGATAATTAGGACGTTGTATGGGCTACTGTGTTTATTCCTTCCTGAATAAATAAGAGTTCTCACGTAACCTCTGAGTATCATTCCAAGGGTGAGTGGGCTACTCCCACGTAAACACAGTGTCAGAGTGAAGCAGGAGACAACATATTTTCTACATTTCCAAACCTAGTGTAGGACTGCGGGCTCTTTCAGGGATGCATGTATGTCAGAAAACACACACACTCGACAGCCACTTGTACTTTGTATCCTGTATACAGTAAGTTAGTGCCCCAATCACTAGCACGACAATCCATAGAGAGGCCCTTGGACCCACACCCACTGGTGTTCATCAAACACCTCTGAGAAAACCCACCCCTCCAGTCATCACGCCACTGTCTCGCTGGTAGGATAAAGTGTAGGGCTCTGTGTCGGTTAGGCTTCGGGTGTGGCAGAACACTTTATTTAGGGACTATCATCGCCTGCTTTCCTCTTGCAAGGCCAGTCATAGAACATACCTATGCCTTACACCCAGAGGAGCGGGATAAGGTGGCTGGAGAGAAAGGCCGCCGTCGCCTCTTAAGTCTAACGGGAGCTACACCCCAACTAATTCTGCACTGTACAGCAGTAACTCCGGGAGCAGCTCATGCCACCCGTCAACTGGAGAGGCCTCACCTCCCAGCTACTTCCCCATCCTTGTTTCCTACCCTGCAGAAGACGCCAGGATCGCCACACCCATCAGCCAAGGGGAGAATATTCCACTTGGAATCACCAAGCTAAGCTGTGGTTCTTGGGCCAACAGTGTCAGCCCGCCCCATGCCTACGCCACCTACGGCAGCCGCAGCACCTCCGCTGCAACCAACTCTACCAACAGCTGCCAACACAAGTGTCTACTGGGTTAGCAGCCCATCCAGAACACCTCCTACTCAAGTATCCATGTGGCTACGACTCAACCAGTATCAGACTTTGTTCCAAGCTGCCAAGCCACACACCCTATGTTGTACACTGGTCAGGCCCCAGTCAACCAGTAAGAGAGGACAAATGTTTATGAACTCTGATGACTGACCTACACAGCCGAAATGCCTATCTTGACCCTGCCGCCCTCCCCTGTCAATTGGCATCATGCATTAAAATGATGGGAACTTTGGAATTTTGTATAAACGTAGCATCTATGGTAAGCCTGTCAGTGTTAAAAAATTACAAATATTTATACAACTCTGAAAATACACATCAGCCATGTCAATTTTCATACTAAGAAAGCTTACAAATTTTTATTTAGGAAAACAAGCATTAAATATTTTCTGTATTAAATAAAACTGTAGGAATGTGGGAATTGTTTATACCCAAACGAAAAACAACAATGGCAATTCTTCTGCTAGAGGATGATTAATTTATTATTTTGTTTGTTGTTTTGCGGTGGTCATTTTTACATGTTGTACACACGTAAAACACATAAAATAATTTAAAATGTAGGTTGTAAACACCAATTGCATGTAAAAACTCAAATACATATGTACTTGCATTCAGAATACTAAACTTAACATATTGCATTTAAAGCTTTATTCGTAAGTCATAATGCATCTCCAACAATCAGCATGTGCTGTTCATAAAATTGTATTTACGGCAGCTTGAACTGCCTATTCTTAATGGAAAAATATACCAGAGTGGTTTAGTTTTTTCAAACATAATCTGAATCCATCTCGGCAACTACTTAACTATCAGTTAGTTTGTAAGTAACGAAACATGTGATGTTGCACTCTATTAAATTTAAATTCACTAAATACTGTCTTATCTCATATAAGATGGCAAGATCTTGACAGTTCAACGAATGTTTACTTTTAGTTTATGTATCCTTTCGCCATCAGCTGGTGCGTCAGTTGGAGGCTATAAGCAAATAAGGAAATGGGTTTCTGGGGAAAAAAACTTGGCATATTTAGGACATAGACGGACAATTACTGGCCCAATAGAAATTATTAGTAATTAAAATCGCTGTACAGAAAATATATGTTACTTAAAAAATTATGCAGAGCTCACGGAAAACAAAATTATTGGTATCTGTTCGTAAATGTGTTATTTTACATATGAAACATATTCATTTGAGCTTTATAGCTGGTTAGGTTTGAGAAAGAACACACAGATGGCGTGTACGTCATGGTAAAGCATGTGATCTGCGCGCGGTACCAACAGATACAGCAAGTTTGCAGCCTCTATATCCTGCTTATAACTTGACTTTTCTCCTATTGCTGTCTCGAAACGCCACAAATTTGAAATATATTTTGTCAAATTATTTGCAAAATAATTCACTATTATCATGCAGCAATATTTCTGTAGGCTTTTGGAACCATCAAGCACATATGGACAGTATGGATGGACAGTAGGAATACAACATGAAAAGATCTAAGGTTTGAAGTCGCTTTTCATTCGGCTGTGAATCGTCTTATTGTGCATTTCATTTTGAACATCCATACATTACTACGTTAGCAGGAAGATTAGTTTGTAACACTTACAACCGCTGTTTTGTGACCGGGTAAAATATAATATGTTAATTAATCTAAGAACTCTTTGTAATAGAGTATTTTGCATTTCTCTGATGTGCGTCACCAGTGCACTCAGAATAGCCAACTTAATATTAACTTTTGCTCGTTCATTTGTGCATCATCTGATACGCAATTTTGTAAACGGTACTTTGTTTGTTTTGTATACAAGTTGCTACTCACTGACTGTCAGAATCTTGCAATCTTATATGAGATAGACTATATTGACAGTTCTAGAAACTTAGTGCAGCTACATTGTATCCTTGCGAGACAGCTGCTCTCTCTATGAAGAAAATGGTGAGTGTAAACAAATGCTGTGATCAATGTAGGTTTGCATTTCAACCTTTTGCTACGTCAAATTCATACTGCTGTGGCTTCGTTAATTTTATTGCTAGTGGATTGGTTGGTGTTGGGAGAAGCTTTAGTTTGTCTTTCATGAGACTGCATTGTTTTGCACCTCTTCTTACGAGACTATAATTTTATATTACAAAAATGTTGTAATGGAACATAGTGTGCCCACGGCGAACAACAAATATATCTTTGAAAGCTGCTGGTAGGCAGGTTTTTTTTGGGAATTTCCCGTTTCCCCTGCCTCTTCATTCGGGCACTGCTCCATACTCACCTCACTTCACCCTCATCTGCTCTCAAGACCTCGCTGTTAAGAGCCACCCAAATCTCTTCATTTGATCATTCTACAGTAAATTGTAGATGGAAGTATGTAAACACATTTTGTTGATGCATCTTTATATTTTGTATTGCCACCTGTTCCTGTTTAGGCTGATATTGCATTGTGTATGGTGTGTGGGTGAAGTTAGTTTTGTGTTAATATTTGGGCACTTTATATTATGTAGTTTTCTTTTTAAAATATCAAAGCCTGCTGTTACTGCAAAGCAATGTGCAGCAGAATTTTCAAACCATGGCTTGTATGCAAGTGATGTTAAAACTATATTTTGTAAATTTTGAAATGCTACAGTTATTTGGGAATGTAAACTCGTGTTTAAAGCACGTTGAAAGAGAAACACACAAAAATTGATCAACCGAAAATTTAAAGTTCAAGGTTATCTTCTTTTGCCTCATTTTATAAACTGTTATTATTTTTATGTGGTTTTGTTTGAATTTGCATATCTAACTGTTTACCAAATATAACACAGCTTTCATAAAAATAAACACAGATTTTTAAGACTAGTAATAGTAACCTCAAATTCTGTATGAAACTAAACACACAAAGTGCATGCCCCTATGCATAGGCTGTCCTCAGTCGTGTGATGCTGTATTGTCCTACTCTACAATTGGAAAGTATTCTCAATGCCCTGTCTCCTGCTGTATCTTTGAAGGGGTAATGCTTAGCAGGATTGTAGCGGAGGATTACAGAGTTCATCCTGAGAAATTTTACGTAGCAATTTACTGTTAGTGTATTAATTCTGAAGAGAATAAACACGCTGTCCTGTACTGTTGAAGTTTGCCAGACGTTCAGCAACTGACTGTCCCTTTGGAAGTAAACTTAGTAAAAGACAGGTGAAGGTGCCTGTTGGAATACAAAAACAATTGCCCAAAAGATTAAAGTTTAGATGAAGTCTTTGCTTGGGGCACAGTGTATGTACTAAAGAAACTCTGTGTACCACTTAGCTGAAACGAGGTTATGTGTAACATTGGCTGATATTGAAGATTGAGCATCCTGAAAGACTCTTCGGTGTTGGTGCTGGTTGGCAACTGGTCACTTCTCAAGTGGCTGCTCCTCAAGGGGTGGAGTAGGCAGAGATCTTCAGCACAAGTTATGCTGAGGCGAGCTGCCAGAGGTGAACCGGCATTTGCCAGGGTGCGCAGCCTTATATTCACGTGGCAGTGTGCGCTTCTGCTGGGGAGGCTTTGATCATCCCCTCTCTTCCTCGCCAGCACGGCCTAGCTGCGCGCTAGTCCGGTGTATAAAAGGCTGGGATTAGTTTTCCATGTTCGACGGGTGAGCATTGGCCCTCGCATAGGGGCAACATATCACTTTGCTGTATTTGGTATATTCCTTTCTCAGGTAATTAAATAAATGTGTGCATTCGGGCTAATCATTATGGAGAGTTCCTCAGTCTCTTCCTTTGTTTCTCACGTGTCCTTGAAATCCTGCCTGGTTTATAGGTGTGTGGTACTGTGTATAGCACATCCATGGTTGCACAGCATGGGTGCTTGTGGCTCATGCCTCTCGTTACGCCAGCCTTTCTCTCATACCTAGTGGTGATGCAAAGTCGAAAAAATACAGCCCTTAAGTGTAATGCATTAAAGTGCTTAATATATAGCTTTAAATAGTTTCACACGTCTCTTTGGCACTTGTAAAGCGACTTGTTCTCGTGTTCAGAGATTAAGTAATTGAGGTTATAAAAGCTAATTTTTAGTTGCATTATTTTACGTACATACAGTATAATATAACATGCCTAAACGTACAGTAGCTGCAAAGCATCACATGTTTTTGTGCATTCAAATCTTTTTTGTATTTTTTTTGTATGTTACAAACTAACACCACCACCACGTTCATGAAAAATAACACAGATTTTTAGGAATAGAATATTGCATTTTCTATAAAAAATATATAAACTCAAAAACTGCTTGCCTGTAAGTATGTAAGAATAATAATATGTATACACCCTTCTTCACTACAGTATTATTGCAGATGTACTGTATGTCTTGTTTGCTACTTGCATTTGCGAATGACCTCCTTCACACGTGTTTAACCAAGCGTAGTTATGAAAGGTAGCGTCTAGCCCACAGCTTAGAAAAGTTAAGCCATAAGAGCTTTCTTAATTGCAGTCGCTGCTAAGACCATCAACATAACAAATTTTAAGTGTAATTTTGTTTACATATGAAGTGTGTTTATATACATGGAGACAATTCTTTCTTCTTTCCTTGAAATCATGTTGTATCAACATCTTGAAAAGCGAAGAAGCCTAGTAAATAGGTTTGATTATTGATCAGAGATTCAGAGAGACTGAATCTGGCTCATGTTTCAATTCAAAAGTTGAGAACAGACTGTGCTGGTGTTTTAGAAACTTGACCTATTTCTTCTGATTAGGAGTTGCATGGTTTGTTTCCATCTACCGTATGTTAAAAACCAAAGGTGGAATGTTTCCCTCGTCACTTGCCCAGGGATCTGGTGTTGTGAAGAGGCATGGTCTGGGACATAGTGGTCGGGAAGAGTTGTGCATCTTCCCGCAGACTTGTTCTATGGGTTAGCGTGGTTCCCGAACTGAGGGTGACCATGTAGTCAATAACAAAAGCATGAAAAGGAAATCTCTTAGGAAATTTGTATCTTGTCCTGCGCTCCCATTTCCTTAAATTTACCTTCTACGGGCTGGTGATATGCCACTCATTACCAGGTAGAGCTTTGGAAAGTTTAAACCTAGTGCATGTAATCATTAACAGTAAAAATGGTATTATTTAACTATGATGTTGACTATAATTATTCCTATCTATGGCTCTTTTGATTCTATTAACACAGTTAAAGTGGAGTGCATTCAACACTAAGACTCCTTTCACATTGAGCAGAAGCTGCCTGTACACGCACGTATGTGCGGAGCCACTGGAAATTTTTAACTGCTTGTGCTAGTGTAGGCTGTCAGTTTGAAGTGGCGTGTGTCTGCCAGAACAGTACCCAGATGCATATATCAGTGTCAAAACTTTGTGGTGGGTCTGCAAATACATGTTATATTTTGTCCATGGGTCCAAATGCAGATTTGCACATGATGTAAGTGTGAGCTGCATCCACTCTATGTGAAAGGAGCATAATGCAATGATTGTCTTGTCACAAGGAAGTGGAGAGATTTGCAATGTGTATGATATTAGATGGCATATCAACTGCAAGTGTTATGGATTCTATCGCAGGTACTACGACGACAGATACCGCGAGCGGGAGCGGGAGAGAGAGCGGGAGAGGGAAGCCACTCGCCGCGACCCAGAACGAGAGCGCGAGAGGGAACGAGAGAGAGAGCGCAGGGAGGAGAGAGAGTCCTCCCATCGCAGCTCTCGACACTAACCACCTTTACCATGACATTGGCACTATCTTTTCACCTTGCCACCATGATTCCTTTCCTCAATATATGTTATGCCTGAGTTTTCTTTGGCTTTCATTATCCACGCTTTGTGCCTGGAGTTTTTCTTTGGCGTTTGCTATCTAAAGAAAGGCATTTTGTTAGTCACACTGATTTATTTTCAGGTTGGTACTGCTTGTATCAAAACAAATAATAAAAAACACAATTATTCATTGCTCTGGTGGTACGTGGACACTTGTTAATCATGCTACAAGTTAATACCGAACAGTTGAATATTGCTGTTTGATGCAGATTTTGCACAAGCATTGTCTTTGCACTGAGTTGAAATTTTTGAGGTGATTTGCTTCATAAGTGGGGATGGGATTTAGCTCGTTGTTCTTCATTTCCTGTTGTTTTAATTGTCTTCTCGGTGAGAATTGTAGTTGTAGCTCTAATACAGAAGCAGTGCCTGGAAAGTACAGCAATGGTTCATGTTAGATATGTAGTGTAGATACTGTAGTTCTCCAAATTGTTGTCACTCGGATGTGTTGGCAATCCTTGTCCTTTACCTGACCCCACGATGTTCACAATGGTGAAACTGCTATGTTGAATCTGTAGTTGTGCGGGAAGATTGTAATGTGAGTTGCATTTTCATTTGTCACTTAATCACTAGCATATGTGTAGTTTTTAGTGTAGTAAAGTAAGAACAGTAATGGATATTTGAAGACGGTGAAGACAACTCATCATCTAGTTTTAAGTGAACATAATGAAGAGGAGACATTGAAGATTGGATACGTAGAAGATTGTTAGCCATAATGTGGATTCCAAGAAGATTGTTAATCTTAACTACTATATATATATATCTATTCAAAGTATATTGTAAACTAGTTTGTAAGAGCAACAAATGTTGTAAAACTTAGCTTTTACTTGATATATGGGGGTTTTTTCTTTCTAATATAAAGTGTATTTTGTTTCTGTAACTTTAGAATGAATCCTGCATAACCAGATTCAGAAATTTTAGTATGGAATCTTATAAAACTGTTGTAATAACTTTTAAGTTATAAACAATAAAAATCTCATTGTATAAAAATTGTGAGCTTATATCTTGTAACCCATTCATTACCTAACCTTTAGTTAGTATTGATGTATATCACTGATTTTATGCTTCATGCGCACACATTAATTTATATAGTGTTTTAATATAATTAGTGTGTTAATTTTTGAAATGTTATATTTTTAAGAAAGTTATCATACGTTGCTTGTGTTCTGTATTATTGTTTCTTTTTAGTTAGTAAATTTTATTAAGTTTTTTCATCAGGAAGATAATGACGACGTATAACATTGGTAACACAGTCGTAGGTAAATAATTAACAATCATCGTCTAATGCAATCTCTTATTTTGTTTGAAATGGTTACATTTCATAATAGCAGCCTGTGCCACGTGTTAGCATGTTTTTCATGGTCTTTTTCTTTTGCGTATTTGTAGAGTTAAGATTTAAACTTACTTATGTGTGTATAAGTGTTTTGTCAAAATATTTTTATACAAAGCTCTGAAACTGAGTCAGATCTATAGTTTGTAGTTCCATATATAAGTGTTAGGATGCAACTTACTTCCTGAGGTGTCAGGTGTTGAGTATGAGTACTTGGTAGGGAATAGTTAAACTATATAGTCATTTCATATAAGTGGGGTAAAATCTGACAATGTGACCAACCTACTCACTATGTAAACAGTAAATGCTCTCGTTTTTAAAGTATTGTATCATTTGATGAATTGCTGTGGTGTACATGTTAAGTTGGCAATTTTTATAATGGCCTTTGAAGATTATAGTACTCGGAATTAAAAATTGTAATTAAAAATTTTAATTATACTTACAATATTTCATGGTTTAAATCATGTTTTTAAAGCATTATATATATATATATATATGGGCTTTCAGGACTTTAAAAACATGTTTAGCAATTATGACACAGCATGTCAACATCTACAGAAGGAAAACGTTTACAGCCTGGTGAATGCCGTTGTGCATGTGCTTTTTTCGCTTAGTGTTTATACGAGTACCTTGTTGGTTATGTCTGAATATTTTATTGTTAGTTAATTATTTTCTTTCTTTAAGCATAGTTGTAGGTACTGTTGTGCATTTTCTTGATTGAAATGTAATATTACACATGTTTATCGCTTCGTAAAACTGCTTGTTGTGCCATTTTCCTTAACCGCCATCTGCAATGAAGTGACACAAATATAATTTACGTATCCAAGTTTAAGTGTGTTGGTTTCAGGAAACGTGCACAGTGTTGATTTTACGGAACGATTCTGCAAATAAACTAGTTAATACTAGTGAAAAACAAACGTGATAATAGTGAAGTAAAAACTTACAAGGATTACCATAGAAAAACACTTGTTCAAGAGGTTGCAAATTTTACAAACAGTAGGTTTGCACGTTTTGTAAATAATGTACAGTAAAACTTTGTTAATAGTTTTCTGAAGGGACTGAAAAAATAATGCTTATTAACCAGGAAAACTTCTTAAAAGGGTTAAATTACACATGCGTGTAGACAAGGTGATAAATTATCAACTTATTAAGCAGGAAAATTTCTAAAATGAGAACTTCGTAACATGGTTTTACTGTATTTGTAAACCGTTTGTGTAATTATATTGAAATGCTCTTGACCTGAAAAAACCACACTTGCAAAACTTTTGTAGTTTGTATATTCTTTGTTTATTGGTCTATATTGTAAATTCGAGTGTAAGGTTAACTTCACTAAAAGGGTTTGTGTGTATTGCTGCGTCTGTAGGAACATGAACAGCAACGTATACATAGTGTTTTGTTTTTTCATTGAAGTTAAGACTTTCGAAGTTACAATTATTTAAATGTTCGTTCCATATGAGTAATATTTTCCATTGCTCCATCAAAACAGTACGCAACTCAAAATGCCACACACGTGTAAGAACTTCAATACAATACTTCCTCACCAAAGACGTTAAACTAAAGCCCTCCACCGCACTGTTTCCTCCCCCCCTCCCCCAAATAAAATAAACGGTACCTCAACAAACTTATTTTGGCAATTACATAAATAAATCAGGTTAGAATGCCAACCTAGCTATAATATGTAGGGATGGCCCGATACCGATTCTCAGCTGCCGATGCTGCCAATTACTGCGATGCCGATACCAGTTTTGATGAGCACAATCATAATTCTCAATTTTTGGAAATATTTTTTTGTTATTTAAGATTAAGTCTTCAGTTTTGTGAACACTTTAAGCACTTTGTATTAGGCGTATACAGCATATAAATGAAATACAGCACTAATTTTAATAATAAATTATAAGATAGAGAACTGAACGGTGCATATAGTCGAGCAAAATCTGTTACCAGACAATACAGCATGCGTTACAAACTGATTTCATTAAAGACTTGGATTTTAGATGTGAGAAGTATAATACATAAGCACAAAATGCATGTTTATTTAAACCAACAGCCTAAAGATGTCGTGAGAAAGTACTTAATGAAATAAATTTAATATTAAATATTCACTTGAAACTGAGCGAAACTTAAGCAGTGCAAAAAATCTGTGTAAATTTTAGATGCATAGACGTGAAAGTAGACCCAAAATTAGCAAATAAAAAAATAATAAAAAAAAAATCAATTTTTCCTTCAATCTTGTTTATTTTCAATATCAGGCTTAAAATTAAGTAACCTAGCAAGCACTAAAAACAAATAACAATCTTATACAATTTTAATTAATTATTTTTAATAATTTTAATTCTTTTTTACTACCTTTCCCTAAATGGGTTATTTTTCTCTGTCTCTTGGGGAATAATTATATCCTTGGTCTATTATGTAAATGCATCTTGTAAATAATAACTCAACCCTAGTCATGTTACACAAGTAGTGGAAAGCAGACATGCTGTGTAATGTAGGTCTGAAAACCAAATAACAAAGGAAAAAATAACAGTTGCTAAATTTGATTCTGCTGTTTGAAGTTAGGTTTAACGCAGCTTGTATATTCACAAGGTTGACTACACTGTAAAGCAAACTATTTACCACTACAGAAAATGTGCATGGAATTTTATGCTAAACACAGCTTGAACATATTTTTCTAGCCAGTTTCTCATGCTGGGATTGTTGGCTTTTTCCAGGGGAATGCTCAATGCTACCATCATTTCCACAAAATCACGTATAAATTTTTGTTTGTTTTTCTGCAAACTGGTTACGCTTTGAAGCTATTCACTAATAGAAACTTGTTTTGTAGAAAATTAAGATTGACAATCTCTTTTTTTTTTTACACTGGTTTTTACGCATCCAGTCCATGTGCACGTTGCAAAACCTAGACATCATTATTTTGTGTTATTTATCAAAAATGTAAAATCCATCTCTTTTATACTCCCTTTAACAATTTTTAATTGACAATATCTTTGGCATTTTGTGGGCTTTAGTCAACGCACAATTTCATTTCAATTTTTAAAAAATTTCCAATAATAAAGAATCGAAGACAACCCAAATCAAAAGAATAACAATGATAAATTCCAGTTGGGAATGCAACGCCCAAAGATTACACGAGATATATTTAGTTCTTGCGAGAAAACGTGTTCAAATTGCTTGTGCTGCTCTCTTTCGGTTCACGATCGGTCCAAATAACTATTATTGATATATGTCGTACAAACCCTTATTTGTGAATTTTTGCCTTGTTTTGGGTCTTTGAGAAAATAATGTGCAGTGTCGAATAAGGTTACTATCGTTTCTAACAACATTCAATAGTGAGGTGACGTCTCGCATGTAAACAAGCGTGAATATACATTTTTTTTTCTGGTAAAACTTTGCGTTTTAATAACAAAGAGTTAAAATTGGCGTAAAACTGTTAAAAATGGTAAATTTTTTCTTTTCCATGCTTCACGATTTTTCGGGGACACTAAAGTCACATTGTTTTGCATTTACATAGTGTCCAAAAACTAATGATGCACACAATCTTTGACGAATGTACCAACAGGAAATACGGTAAAATTTATACAAAAGGAACAAAAATCGGGAAACAATTGTTCCAAATATGTTTTGTGTTTTGGGCACGATATCTGATTGATGGATGTGATCAATTAATGCTTTACAAGATATAGCACGTCGGTGTATTTGACATTGTGTTAAATTAGTGCTACTAATCAGTAAATAATAATCAGCAAATAATGTTCTGATGCTGCCAATGGTCGTATCGACAGGTTAATCGGTATCTGTATTGGCATTAGCCCGTCCCTATTAATATGCTACATTAATTACTGGATGGAAGTTAGCGAACGTCAGTCTTTCAGTGCCTGCCTTGACAGGAAACACGAGGAAAGAGGAAAATGCAAGTGTGCGTTAGGCTCAAACATTTTCTTACAAACATACTCAGTGACAAAACAGCTGTGTTGGAAGGATACATTATGGCCACGCTACTTTTCTAGGACTGTCAAAATTTACTGCACTTACATGAAATGGACTATTCCATATGCAAATGTGCGTTTAATTCCAACTTACAATGCGTAACAGCTCAATACTTACCTTATTTACTGGCAGGTTTCTTGCCCTTGCATAATTCATAAATCCTAATTTTACAATGTTATAATAAGAGGGAGGGAGGGGAAGATACATTTCAGGCATATTTTTTTTTCATATTCTTTGACTTGCAACACTTCACTGATAACATCACGACGTCTGCGCCCAATACTTTCCAGCAGTTATTGTCCTGCTTCCCGAACAGACCACAGTGCCAAGCTCACGGCTGTATATTAATGATCCCTGGCTCTGTGTGCTTCTGTTGTAACACACAGTATTGTGAGGGGGAAGTGACATGTGATGATGCTACAGAGTTGTGAATCTGTACTGTGTGAATGTACAATGGGGAAATATGACAGCAATACAGCTGCATTTAAACTTTACAAAGTGATTGTCCAGAGCAGCGTAAGAATATAGAAAGAGGTTGAAAATCTTTTTTGTCCTAATTTATCTGATACTGACATAAACAAAAGGTTCTACAAAATACGAACAGTTCCAGTAAAGCTTTTGAGGCTCGAAAACAGGAAAATTGATAAATGATGAGGTGGAACTTGTGCTGTATGTAAGGGAAGTAAAACATGTCGCACCTCTAGTCTAGCGTTTGAATGTAGTTATTGCACCTCTAGTCTAGCGTTTGAATGTAGTTATTGAAGATACACTAGCATGTCTGTTCATGTGACGTGTTTGTGTTAGTCTTGTCACCACAGTGTTAATAATTGCAGTGTGCTATAGTAAATTCATTCTTGTTTATGTTTGATTTAGTTATTTTATTCTTGAAAATAATTCTATTTTCTTTACATGTTGCAAGTAACTAACAATAAATATGACAGGTATTCTATATATAAATTATGTTAGTATATGCCTTAGAATCTTCTCATAATTATGCACCCAATTAATTTTTTTTGCATTAGAATTCCTTAAAACTGTTGTTACTGTTATGCCAGTAAATACAGTGTGTTTGCATTGTATGTAGCACCATATTTTCATTTATGGTTTGTAGCCGTGTGAGCGTACAGTGAGTTGAAACTGCTCATATATGAAGACTTTCAGTTAGCAGATTACTTACAAAAAACAATGATGAAAGTTATATTTTTCTTATTGTTTTGTGATATTGAACATTCTCCTGAACTGTGCAGATGAAGACTGAATACTATTACATGTAACACTACTTCCAAACACCACCATTAACTGGGACCAGATGAACTGGGTAGCCCGGCAGTTTTGAAGAGGGAATTTTATAAATTTCTTTACGCATATCGGGTTAACTCTCTTAGGCATATATAAATATACACCGCCAGACAATGACAATAGCGCACGCTGAAGGATACATCAGATGGTACTGAAATGCTATAGAGATAGCGATACAGATGAGTAATACACATGATCACTAAAATATAGCAGCAGGACAATTACATAAGAATTTGTGGTTCGCCGTTCAGTTATCTTAATAGTGCTTTGCACCCCCTCACACTGCGATACATGCTCCAAAGCAATTTGGCATGGAGTCCTGCATACGCCAGATGATGTCCTGTGGTAGACGGGCCGATAATTGTTGTACAGTGTGTTCCGAATTCCGGATACTGTAAACACTGCACGTTACCAGTCTGTGGTGTTCATCCTTCACTGACCTGGTACCGCTGCAAACGGAGCTGCTAATTTTGTAGACACGTATAATGGCCTACATGTGATTGCAAATCACCTTTGCAAAGTATCAGGAAATGGTTTGTGGGCACACAGAAGCCCCAACGCTGACCATTATCGTCAACTGGGTTCTCATGGGATCCATCTGTGCATGATGTACAATCCTTCAATCCCCTCAACTGGTAATCAACCTCATCCATCCTGAGTCAGTCCTCTGTATCCACTGTCCCAGCAAAATAGGTCTGGACTATTCACATGATGGACTATACTGAAATACGGCCCAGTGCTGGGCCAATACCGGTGCCAGTACCACAATATCTGTTGTTATTTATAGTATCTGTATCGTAAGAGTCTGACAAAGTAAATGCAGATACCACAGTTCACCTATGCTTGGCCATAACGCCAGAGGATGATAAATAGGGTGGCAGCTTTGGAGTAAGACAGGCTCAACTGCTGCTGTTTTGAGGCAGCAGTTGCTGTTCGTATTCTAAGAACTAAACATGCAGTGTGTCACTTAAAGTGGAAGGGCAGGTGGGAGAAGCTATCCTGCTGAGAGATAATCTATGGAAGTGTGAGGGAGAGAATGAGGTGCCGCTCACACTCCCACAGGCATTGTAATAGACAATAATATACAGCCTGTACTGCAGGGTCGCCAAATTACCAACTTTGTAGGCGTTGCACTGCAGCTCCAACTTGTCATTTTAGAATTTAAAATCTTTTTTAAACAATATGGATTCTGACATTCATTACCTAGCAACTGGCAGTGCTTCAATTTTACTCTCAGTTAAATAAGGGTATGCTGAATTCAAAAAACTATACATGAAAACAATTTTTTATTTTCTGCATTTAAGCTAATTTGAATTACGGTGAGGAATGTGGTACACAACCTTGTAGATTTTATATTTGATTAGTTTAAAACATAAATTTAGGGATCTGAAACTATCAAGTTTTCTCGATTCCGATTAGTGATTCCAACTGCAAAACCTTCCACTCGATTCCATCTCAATTCCGATACCATAAATTAGGATATAGTGATTACATCATGTGCCTACAGTCAATGTATACTTTTGAAATGTTGTTTTATAGGTCAAATTAGACAGACACATCTATGAAGACAATTACACAAAAGACTTTGTGGTTGGCTACGTGCAGTTAATTTCCTATATTTATGTATTATCCAAACTTATCTAATTAGGCTTAACAAGTTCATATCAGTATTTTTTATGAATATACAATTTATTTGAAATTAATATAGAGAAAGTATTAAACAAAAAAGTTAAACAAAAGTTCTCAATGCAATATTTTAGGTCAACTTATGAAACTAACCAATATGTACACACATATTGATTCTATTCAGTTATGAAACAAATACAAGTAACCTTTCAGTTTGCATTGCTAAATGAAAATGCTTCTACCAGACATTTTAAGTTGCAGGGACACTGGATGTCTTGCTGCACATGCATCTTTGCCCAAAATATCTTCTGAAACATCATTATTGGAAATTTTCTTGTACTCGTGTTTACTTAAGTGTTTTCTCATGTTACTAGTTGTGTGACTAACCCCACCTCGTGAAATTTTTGCTGCCCACAAACTGCAAAGTGCGTCATTTGCATCAACTGAAAAATAATTCCACACTTGCTAGATATTTTCTTCACGTCTATGTAAATAAAATCCTAAGTACATTGAAAACTTTAACACTGTCCACTTTTAGAAAAAAGAGATTAAAATTTCTGGTAAAGGTAAACGTGAAAAAAGAAGTGTTTTCAATCTCGACTACCTCAAAAACGAAAATTTCACAAACAGAAAATATGTATGGTACGAAAAATGTACCTGTTCTTTATTTAATATACCGTTAAATAATAGGTAAAGGAAATAAAAAAATCGAAAAATACCAGGATCCTTATGCTCCCACTACTAATAACTATTGTGCAAAAGACTAAAAGCCAATGAATGTTCTGCGTCAGCGACCTGTAACTCTAGGAGCTTGCAGCTAGCGAGGGTTCTTATCCACAAACATCATCCCATTGCAGACCGACACTGGCTTCCAATGCACGGCTTAACTAACGCTGATTGCAACACTTACGCAACAAATGCTATCCTCAACAGTATTTGCATGTGCAGCGGTGGTCCTTCATCCGTGACTGCCAGTTTGTTTTAATGTTTCATCTACGTGGACAGTTACAAGTTTAGATATTGTGCGGTAGATTTCCACGTGGGTTTGTAGTATTCTTGCAACAGTATACATGTAGTACTGAATCATGTCAGAAAGTGCACAAAAAAAGAAAACGAGTGCAGTTTTACCAATAAAGCTATGCCACACAGCACATAGTGTGACGCCGGAGTGAAGTGAGGCAGCGAAATACTGATAATAGCCGTCTGCCACATGGCAGCTGTCAACATAAAAACGACTCAAACCACACGTTTCGATTATCTGACATGTGTCTCTTTTGCCCTGCATTATCACAGATAATTAAGGTTCTGCTGTATTATCGTAATTTTTTCATAGTCGAACCATTATTGAATGCAATTTTTAGTGACGGGTGTGAATAATTTTTACGATGGGTAATAAAATAAAAATTTTGAAAATTGATTGTAGCTGACTTTTCATCTTTAACAAATAGGAATTTTGCTGGGATTGGGAAAGCATACGTTAATTCTAGGTCAACACATGCGAGTTCGGTACAGGTTAAGCCTATTTGGTAAACCAAAGACCTGTTGCTGTGCAACATAATCTAAAAAAATTCATGTGAAGGTGGGCGAGAATTTATAACAATTAACCGTTCAATTCTCGATTCTTCGATACCTGTAATAATCTAGGGTATCACGGTATTGAGGAATCAACTTTGACATCCCTACATAAATTGTTTAAGTTGCTTTGACCTAAGAATAAAAATATATTACTGAAATATTTTTGAGTGCTGCTTTTATTCTCTTGATTTTTTAAGAATTTATGTGAAGTTAATTTACCTATTGTTTTGTATGTTTACTAAATCATCAAATAGCACATAGTGTGACACTGACTTAAACACAGATTCCCATCAACTTTCCAAAATACTTTTAGTGCTAGTAGAAGTCGTTCAGTTCACTACTCATAAATAATGTCTTACTTTCTTTCTAAAAGTTAAAATGTCACAAATAACTATTTATGATTTATTTTTACTTGTGATTTTGTAGGAAAATTGTTTTATGTAAAAAAGTCACGTTTTTGTAGGTATTTTTAATTGTGCATCTTAGTGGTTGTTAAAACTGTCCAAATCTCAAAAACATCACAACTGTGAGTAGACCTACACTAAATTTTATGTTTATACACTTAGTAAGTAAATGGTTTTGTTTATAAATGGCGACTTCAGTTCAAAGTCTTCCACAGTTGGTATTGTAATGGGTAGACACACCTGAAAATTTTGCTAACGTGAATTTTCATTTAAAAAAATGAAAAATTGTGATTTTGGATAATTTTAATTGTATTTCACTAATTGTATAAAATCCTATAGTATTTTCACGAATTATTGTTTTATGTTACATAGTTGCTTCTTACAATGCATTTTATGTGTTAATTTGCATATTCTAATTTAAATGCATGAAAAGTTGGTCAGTTAATTTCTTTGATTTATCACCATATACGAAAACATATTTTACTTTCCATCACAGATAACGTGAGTGCAAGTGATGATGCATCACTTTGAGTGAACATTCCAGTGCACGGCCCTACAAAAGGTTCATTTGTTGATTAGGAAAACCCGCCATTGTAGTGTTCATGTCTACCAAGCACCATGTTTTCTATGGAAGTTGTGCCAACTAGCTCGCTGAGTTTGAGTACGTTCATAGCATCATTACATTCTATCCAACAAGTCTTTATTTTTTACAAAGCGGCATGGTGGTGAAAAACGTGTGTGTATGCATTTTCCTATTTATAAATATTTGTAAATTGATTTATCTCGTAATTTAATCTTGCATTGTTCCAGCTAACTGAATTTTTATCATACGTATTCCCTGTAGATATGTGCAGTAAAAAATTAAACTTTTGAACAAAAAGAAGTATTTTTCAGTAGGCCTAATGAAAAAAATCTGTTGTTGAAAGTTTAGATAGTTCAAAAACAGTAGATTTCTCAATTTTTTCTGTTTGTACAAAGCAATTTTATATTTTTTTTAAACAGTGTTTTTATAATTGTGTATAAATAGTTTACATTAGTGTCTTCATGCAACAGTATGCCCTTCCCAGTGCATTGTGACTGTTGTTCCAGGTGTCTGGCAAAAAAAAGAAAATCTGAATTGGTTTTCAATGTTGTCTGTTGATAAAGGAAACTAGTGGTTTTGTCTTTAAAACGTACATGTATATTTCTCGGGGAGTTAATATTTTTTTGCAAGGAAATTACTTTTGATTTAAAAAAACGCTGCTCTTCAGTAGAAATAACACTGCCAAGTTTAGGTATTATGAATAAAATGACATTTCTCATATAAAGTATTTGGAGCAATTCTTGTGCAGAAACCTGCATTTTAGTAGCAAGAAAACAACAGCTATTTTTGACAAAAATAACACTTTTTTTAAATTTTATTTTAAATAACACCTACTTATTCAGGTCTCGAGTCATGGGTACCAGTATCTGGTATCTGTGGTATCTGCAACAAAGTATTTGTATGGAGGGTATCTGCAAAATCTGGTATTGGCCCAGCACTAATATGACGACGCTGCAATTTTCATCCGTATTAAGAATACTCTCTTGAAGTCTGTAAATTAAGTAAAGCGATGTTTTTGACGTCTTCCTGGCCTTCTTCACTATGTACACTTGCTCGGTATCGTCTGATGTGTCTGTGTGAATCCGGTTTCTACTACACACCAGTGTCGTGCTTGCAGCATCACTGCCGGGTGTGTTGCATGGTTTCCTTATGGTGCAATATTTTCATTGTCTGATAGTGTATAATTTCAAGTATTTGCAACAAAAACATTTTGTTCGGATCTGTTCCTAGTACTGTATTTGTATAATGCTTTGTCATACATCTGAACCAATAGAAGTGTCGTTCTGTATTATATTACTGGCATAACACTGTGAGGTAACAGAATTTCTGTACAGTGAAAACATACTCATTAGCAGCTCAATAAATTCATTTGAAAGCTGTTGGGTACAACAATATTTTGTGCTGTGAGAGAAACTGCATTGCAAGTAAAGAATTGTAGTGCTTGTAGAGTATACTATTGTCAGGAACAGTAAGTTAGAATTTTTAATTTTATTAAAATTTGGAAAAGCAGTGCTTTTTTCATTTGATTCTGAAGAATGTTTTAAGTACGTTAGAAATTTCTCTATTTTTTCTCTGGGAAACTTAGAAAAGTAAAGGAAACTGAATTTTGATACGACAGTAGGTTTCATTCCTGACTCCTCCAAGATTCAGTTGAAAATATTAAGTGAAGTTTGGTTACGCTCCTGCACATGTTTCAAGTTAAGTTACCGACACATGTTTTGAGGTCATTTGAGAAATCTAAAATGTAAATGCGAAATGGCTCATACATTCAGTTATGTATTTTCTCGTATCTTCAGATGGATTTGTTAAGTCAGTAATTTGAATCTGAGAGGATCCAGTATGTTGTTACAGTGTTTACAGTTGGCAGAAAATGTTCTTTTGTCCTGTTGGAAAATGATACTCGAAATTTAATGTTGGTACTCAAGAACTGGTGTTAACGTTTACTCTTTCTGTTTTGTCTTCATGAGGTTTGAACCGTAATGGATGGTATTCTCCTTATTTTGTGTTTATTTATATCTGCCTGCAAATAAAACCTACCAAAAATATTGTGCTCAGTTGTAAATTTTGAAATACGTAACTCAAAATATTTGTATGTCAAGTAACTTTATTTTTCTAAGATTTTTAGTTACTTTTTTAACAAATATTATATATCACATATTTTCTTTTTTTATTTGTGTTTTACCTCAATCTCCATATTTGGTTTTGTTAAGTTTAATTTCATGTTTTGTAAAATATAATTGTATAAAGTGTATTTTAAAATATTTAACAAAGTACAACAGACAAAACCTGTCGTAATGAGAGCGAGTGAAATTCTGTCCTTATTCGAAATACATTAAAAGTAGGGATGGGTCGATTTGATTTTTCAATTCCTTGATACCGCCCATTCTTCCATAAAAATGATTGGTTAATGTCTCTAAAAATCGATTCGAGTCAATAAAGATTGACTCATCATTCGAGATGAGATTTTTATCTTTCTAATTAGTTGCTAAACCACTAAAGTTGCTCAAGTGAAAATACCTATCTGGGCTACATGTCACGACGCTTGGTTTACGTTTACGATGTTCAGTTCCGATAAAATCTAGTGGGTGTTATATTCGTGACTTAACCATTTTCTTCGCAGAGAAGCCCTTTCTCTCTGCCGCCATGCTGGGTGACATCAGATAACTAGACCAGTAACTTGTCAAGGTAGACAAGTACAGTCTCAGTTTGACTCAAATAAAGCAAAGCACCACTTTAACATACTTCACGGCAATGAACATTTCATTTTAACAAACAACTGCTTTGGTCCCGAATAAAGCCAATCCAATACAATTTATTTTTCTTTCAATTTTATTGAATTTTTACATTTCTACTTCTGGAATATTAACCAATTTTCACCTTGATGCGTGGCTGCTATGGCGAAAGGGCAGAATGTCACAATGCCTAACGTTATTGGTGGGTGCTAGGTCAGCCGTACCTGGGGGCGACACTTGGACTCTAGTCTTTGCATGGAACTGGAGCGCATCCAGTATACAAAATAGGCCAGGTAACTTTTCGGTAGGGCATGAAGTTTGGTACTGTGAGTATTACTTTACGATTCGTTGGTACCACTTATGGGGTGACCTGAGCGACGCGTAACCTATGGAGTCTGTTGGACCAGTGGTGGCTCAGTTGATTTATTGCTGGTGCACGGGCTTGAACTGGCAGTGCAGGTGGGCAGGTACTCGTGATTGTCTGTGGTCAGTAAGGTCGGGTCGGCAAACTGGAGTCTCCAAAATCATGGATTAAATATCCCGAGGGATCAGTCCTGTCCACTCAGGTATGCAGCTAGTACTGGGTGTGCATCTCTGTTTAGTTTGACGGGTGTGGTGAAGAGGTCCGGGTGTATTTCCGGTGTGATCAGTCATTCTAAGTGGTGGATATGTTGAGCCCTCTCCCGTGAAGGGAGGTGCACGAGTGCCACGAGGAAGTGGTTAAGATCCGGTTGGTTCTTAGAGGAAGACGGTGCCTTGTTAGTCTGCTCTGGGATACAACTATGACGGGAGTATGGCATGAGGAGTGAAACACGCTGATCAGATCACATGAAGTGGAGCAGGTGATGTGTGTACCTCTGCAGGTGTACGACCATGTACTGTGTCTGTAAACTTAGTGCGTATCTCTATCACAGTATCCGGTGTAAGTACCGTGGTGGAGAGGGTAAGTACCAAGCCAACAAACTGATCCCAATTGAAAGAGAACCTAGTGTCTGGGTTCTACCGTTCCGTACACCATCTGCATAAAAAGGGTGGCAGTCCAGAATGCTTGTATATACTCTACTAGTGTGTGGCGGTATGAGCAAATCTCCTGGTCACCTACTATCTCAGACGGGCCTGATGTCTATAGTGCAAGATACTATGACTACAGAACAGATACCCTTGAGTGGATTAAAACTTGTTTATTCCTTCTAAGGAAATAAACAGTTTGGTGTTGCACTACCTCCTACTATTATTGGGAGCTAACAGAAGCTGACCTATGCATTGACAGGTGAAGGCGATGCTTCCACACTAACTGGGGTAGGTAGACAAAGTGCTATGAACATAACTTAAACTTGCTACACTACTGTGCTTGCCGTGGAGGGGCCATAAGTGTCAACGTGTTCGACGACGTTAAGACGATGATAGGAGTCTTCGGCATGGGGAGTGCGGTGAAGATATGGTAGTTAGAGATGATCTTTGGCACTGAGATGCAGTGAAGACCAGGGAGCTTATGGTTCCTTCGGCATGAGTGTGCAGTGAAGGAACAGGACCAACTCGTGTTCTAAGGGCGACGTTCCACTATTTATACTGGCTGGCTCGCCCTCTGCAGTTTTGGAGAGGGGGTTACACAGCTGTGTTTGATTGTTCTCGATCCTCTGAGTGTGTGACGTCACCAGCCGGCGCTGGATCCAGGACAACCTTTACGAAGACTCAATGTTTAAAAAGAAAGTTTTGTGGGAGCGCCATAGCTATTCCACAGATGTTAATGTGACTGAATGTGATAAAACCATAGCAAATTGTCACACGAAATGGGGTCTTGGAACACAAATTGGCAGGTGTGTGAACTATGTAGTCTTTTTCTTGCACTGCAGCCAGATAATTTCCTTGTGTACAGCATCTATGGTATATGTGGCAACGTTTGTTTACAAGCGGCACGATGGTTATGTTGTTTTCGAATGTGAATTGACGCTGGACTGCCTTTGTCTGAGGGGGGTCATCATAGTCTAACAATATTTTCTCGTGCAGATCAGAGGCATGTGCGAGTTGAAATTGCTGACTTTATTGTTGACTGATTGAGCGTCAACTGGTACACAAAGTCAGATGCGTGGCCTGGCAGCAAGGTATGAAGTCATTAGGGGTTTTGATGGTCCAGCAGATTGGTCAGCAAACTTCTACTGCTTTACCTGTGCTTGCTGGAGCCCGGGGTAGCTCCTTGGTTTCTTGCTGGTGTAGTTGCTGGAGTTGAGTTGAGCCCATGGAGGGCTGCTGGCCCAGCTGTACTGGAACCAGAGGTTGGTGAGTCCTAGCGGTATGTCGCGTCCCAGATCCTAAACTGAACAAGGCACTCCTGCTAGGTATGTGTGAAAATAACTGACTAATTATTACTAGTTGTACAGAAGGGAGCGTTGATGGCCACTACCAGAAGAGATGGTGGTGTGTCCAGAAGAAACCTTTGGAGGCCACTACCAGATCTTTGAATCGGAATCCCTTGGAAGGGGGGCGGGGGAGAAGCATACTCGACCCATCCCTAATTAAAAGGAAATTTTGTATGTTTGTAACATAGGTAGTAAATGCTTGCGGTTTCATGAAGGGAAATATGAATTCAAGAAATACTTCTTTACATAAACTTATACAGGATAATGCCTAACAGGAAAGTGTCCTATAAAACCAATAAGTTTTATATTGTTGAGTGGTTATGACTTACATTTGGATAACATGCTAATAAGGGAGTGAAAGTGATACATAATATTGAGTCTCGCAAGTTGTTTTTATGTTTACACATATACACTAAATATTTAAATACTTGTGATGAGTATGCCACATTATTATGTGCAAATAACTTTTAAGCTGAAACGTATAATTGTAAAATGGAAAATGTATTCAGGGGTTCTGATGTAGTATTTTTACCTGAATAGAGACTGATATTTACTGTAGAACAAATCCTTATATTTTGGATATAATTTTGTGAAAAACATACACTGTATTGTCTTTAAATTTTTTTGGATAAGTAAATGTAACCAATTATGCATAGCCAGTGGTTATGACCAAAGCAATATATTTGTTGCATCATTTAACATTGTTAATAATTTCTTGATAAATATAGATAGCAAATTGGGTAACACTTTGCATATTCACAATATACCAACACTGAAAACTTGCAGTAAACCGTATCTGTTTAAATGTGTGTAAAAATTTGTTCCTCAAATTAAAAAAAAATGCATTCCATAAAAACTAAAATGAATTTCCAGATGTGCAAGTTTGTGTCGAAGTGTAGTATGGGTCTGTGGTGGCTGACTGATTAGCTTGCTCGCCTCGCACCAAGGCGAACCGGGTTTAATCCCCGGCTGGGAATTGTGCAAGACGATACCACTGGTCAGCTGGTTTTCTCTGCGGTCTCACGTTTTCCTCGCCTTTTCATTCCGGCACTTACTCCATGACTTCACAGTCATCTGCTCTCAAGATCTTGATGTTAAGAGCCTCTTAAATCTCTTCACTCACAAGTTTAGTATGTATTAGTGACATTTCCGTTTTCAA
Organism: Dryococelus australis; assembly: GCA_029891345.1. Lineage (NCBI taxonomy): Eukaryota > Metazoa > Arthropoda > Insecta > Phasmatodea > Phasmatidae > Dryococelus > Dryococelus australis. The sequence continues at coordinate 83,803,600 of CM057007.1, read as the reverse complement.
AATTCATGTGTAATTAATAACTGGAAAGCTCTTAAGATAAATGTTGTATGCATTTATCACATCACATGTTGAACATTGAATACCTTAGTTTGTAATCATATGAGAAATTCAAACAAAAAAGTGATTAAGATGACATATTTTGCAAGAAATTCTTATTTCTATTGCCTTCATTTGTGTACCACATGTGAACTGTGATGACATATTATGCTTCTGGAAAAAAGGTCAACATATTATTTTTTTACTTGTGACGCATGGTCATGTAGCCGAAAAATGTAGATCTTTGTTCACTAGTAGAATCTAGAGATGAGGAAACAGCCATTTATAAAGAAGTATGGATTTACTTGACTAAGTAAAGAAATGCATATAATATTAAGACATTCACCAAGTATAGATCACAATCTTTAATGTAACATACCTATCACAGTGTGAGATCAGTAACTAAATCCAAGCATAGTCTCAACAAGAATACACAGAATAAACGCACACATACACCACCGAAAAAACACTTGACAAGATAGTCTTATCATAGGTTTGATGCGTGATGCTCAGTGACTGAGAAGTGTGTCACGGTCTGGGAGAATTTTTTCGTGCCGGTCAGAAGCACAGGCGAGTTCAAGTTCGTGACCTTACTGTCGACTGATTGGGTCCTGGTCGGTATATAATATTGGGAACGCGGCCTGGCGACATGGCACAAAGTCAGTTACTATTGTCACAGTACGGCAAGCTGGGTGGCCCATTGCCATGAGTTTACCTGAGTAGGTGGGGTCTGGGGGACTGCAACTGTTAGCAGCTACTGCTGCTGGTGTTGCGGTTACTCTGTAAGCGATGCCAACGGAGATGTCCTCTCCTCTGCAAACTGTGGTGATGATGGGATGAATGATTCCTGGTGTCCTTGTCGGGGCTGTAAATAAGGATTGGGTGGGAGGTGAGGCCACTCCGATTGGCGGGCAGCCTGAGCGTTTTCCCGAGGGTTTATTATTGCAGAAGGAGCTGGGGTGCAGTTCCCGTTAGCTTTGGCGGCAGTAGATACCTTTCTCTCCTGTCACTTGGTTCCAGGCGTAGGATAGGCACTATGACCGGCCTCACAAGAGGAAAGCAGGTAACGATAGTTCCTAGCTAGGTGTTCTGCCACAGCTGAAGCCAAGCCAATACAGAGTCGTTCCCGTTTACTGTAACAGGCGACACAGTGGCATGGTTGTTGGAGAGGTGGGTTTACTTTGAGGTGTCTGACATGTGATCATGGGTTCAAAGGTGGTCAGACAACCAGTACCAATTGAGTACTTCCTTTGGCGACAGTTCAGCGCGATGTCCCTACCTTACTGTACACTAGGTGCTCAGTATGGGTGGCCGTCGAGTGTGTGTGTTTCATGATGTACGTACATTCCGGTCAGGTGAACCCGAAGTCCTACACTAGGTTACAAAAATGGTGATATAAAAGTATACGGTCTCCTGCTTCGCCCTGACAGACTGATGTCTACGGTACGGGGGAGGGGGTATGACAGTAACCCTTTGAAATCAATACACAGAGGTTTTGAGAGAGTTTATGTCCTGAGGAATAAACATGGTGGTCCATACTACCTCCTAACTATCGGAAGTGCTGACAGAATCTACTTACATAAAACCAGGTGAAGGAGACCTGAGTCTAACTCGGACAAGGCAGATGCGGCTAGGTAGCTATAAGAACTACTAACCCTAACTAACACTAATTCAGCTGTCCAGAAGGGACATTTTTAGGGTGCCAGTACCAGAAGTGTAGTGGAGTGCCATTACGAGAAGGGCAGGCAAAGCAAAGGGGTTTTGACAACTTCTTCGTTGGTTGCTGGTGAAGAGCTTCTGGAAGATGTTGAAGACAGCAGAGCCCCAGCACACGTGGTGGAGCGAGCTGCCTGAGAACAACTGGTGTTTCTGTGCTGCGCACGGGCATGTATTCTGCCAGCCCACCCTCATCTTAAGGTGTAGGGGTGCTGGTGGTATAATGAGCTCTGTCTCTGCTTCCGTGCAGAGCTGGGTAGGGGCGCCATCCCTTGGCGTGCTCTGGAACTAGGCAACCTTGGAATGTGGTCTCTACCACTTGGCCATTGACTCGTTCACAGCGTTAGTTCCGGCAGCGGGTGAACAGTACAAGCGACAAGGGCTGTATTGTGTAGGTGCACTGGTAGCTTCTAGTTCAGGTTCAAACCCTGCCTGAGACGACGTGAAGAGGCACACTGATGAAGCGTAGTTGTTTAAGTATTGGTCGCAACATTGTCATAGCATCAGGTTTTTACTCATGTTTTGTATATTTTGTTGTTGACTATTCTGGTATGGTGGTGGGGTTTTATTTTTATTATTAAAAAAAAGATTAAACTCTTTGTTTGATAGGTGTCTTGTAATTTTTAGATTAAAAACAGTTAAGCTTTCAAGTATCTTTTCTTGGTTCTTTTGTTCCTTTGTTGTACAAATTACATTTATACAAAGTCTGAAATTTATATATGTTTGTGCTAAGATTGATACTGTGATACTTGGTGAATAATTCCTACGTTTAGTTCTGTATATTTGGTGTTGTTAACCTTTATTTTGAAGTAATTTTGGAAGAAATCAGTATTGTGCAGTTAGATTGTAGAACAGATACCTATCATTGAAACAAATTTCTTGTACCCTAGAGGTCTGCGAGCCTAGGAATTTTAGTTTGAGCAGAGTGCAAGTGAGCCTACCTAACAGTTGAGTGTCGAGTCGAGTTTGATCGTCGAGTCGAGTTTGATCGTAAGCTATTTCATCACATCCAAAAAAAGTTTTATAATAAAGATAATATTGTGTTTTGACAGTAATATCTCTACCTATTTGCAGTTGTGAGGAATAATTTTATCCGAAGCAAGCCTACTTATTAAATATTTGTGTGCTGTCAGTAAGTAGCTTGTTATTTTCTTTCTTTGGTAGTAAAACACCATCTCATTGGTCACTGGCCGAATGACGTATTGTTCATATAAAAGCTCAATTTTTTGAACGTGGAAAATATTTAAAGCCGAGCTCTAACTGCAAGGAGGTAACGTGTTTTGACGTGTATAGGCAACGCCAGAAGGTTTTCATGAAATATTAAGGTTAATTAATATTTCAAGTATAGGCTGCACTGAATTTTTGTAATCCTGTAAATATTGCCAGGCCTAATTGTGTTAGTGCAGTGGCCAAGCGACGGCGGACTGGCGCAGCAACAGCAAACTAAGACAAGCACGCACACATACCCAGCTGCTGCTGGCTGCCTCATCCGGTCAGAGGGGGAGAGAAGAAAGGGGGTGAAGGGGGCATTCTAAAGATACTGGTAGACCACCCAGCCTTCATTGTACTTCCCCTCCTTGGCATTTCTCTTTAGGAGAGGGGATTGGACGGGCGGGATGCCGAGCGAGAGGGAGAAGGAAAAGAAAGAGCGACCCATAAGCGTTTAAGCACGAGTGAAAAGCTATCAGGTGCCCCCCCCCCCCCCCCCCCCCCCTCTTCTCCTTTTAGAAACTAAGTTAAAACATTAAAATGCACTGTGTGTTGACAAATTTCTAAACATGTTTTGGGAGTTCAGAAATTTTGATGCCAATATCTCGTAAATAAGCTGCACCCCATTTTTTGTTGTCATCTTTTTTTTTTTTAATTTGTGACCTATACACGTTGAAATACGATTTTAGACTGCGTGAATTTTTAGTACTCGCAGATTTCTTAACTTTTTCATTCCACATTAGTTGCTAATATTACAGTTAGAATGGGGTGTGCGATATAAGCAAGCACTGTGGCAAGTAGCAGCTTGTACCGTCTTGCACATTCACTGGTGTTGCCAATGTTAGTGTGCGACATGCAGTTTGGCCTTCTAGATGTGCCAGTGATGTGCTGTACAGTGTGTAGAAACACAGCTGTAGCCTTTATCACTGATCATATCAAACTGTACGTGTTCACAGTGATGTCACAAGTCTCATAGTATTTAGTATTTATTCTCTCTGCTGCTTCATAAGCACATAAAATTATGCATTTAGCCATGTTTACATTTTCGTCTCTCATTTGTTTTGTGAATGTCCACATCTCAAGATGTGGATATATTTATTCAGTAGGAAAATATAGCAGCGTGAAAACTAAAGTTTCAAGAAAATTACACAATTGGTAACTAATCTTAGTGCAGTTATTGGCATGTATTGTATCTTTCAAACAGTAGGTTGACAGTGTATTAATTACTACTTTGCGACTGCAAAAGATTGTTTTCAGGCATGAAATTTAGGTTCATTAAAGAATATAGCATATATTTGCAGTGTACTCACTGGAATCTCTGTACGTAGTTGGATGCATATGCTAATAACTGCTTATCTGAACAAACTGGCCTTTGTACTGAGCCACTGAAAGTTAAGAATAGTGCATTCAATTTAAAGAATATGTGCGATATGTATATCTGATGGTTAAGTAATAACTGAATTCCTATGTTTATTGCAGACTGCTGTTATGTTTTTTACAGTTAACTATCAATTCTAAGACTTTTCGTGTTACCCCAAAAAGGGGCCTCTTTTTAGTGGTCTTAAAAATGAGAGTTCACTGTATTTGTGGTGAGAGACAAAACCGCTGAAGGAATGCTCTGACATCAGGATTGCATGTGTAAGTAGACAATAAATGTACAGTCACTCACTATTGTAATTAGTCCAGTTCCAAACCAAAATGAAGGTACATATTGTCAAGGTACGCATATGTGAAATTTTGTTGCAAAATATTTGAAATCAAAGTACTGTAGGTAGCCCAAGCTTAAATTTTACTTTTGTGTGGCTTAAAAAAATTTTTATTTCATATTGCCTTTAAAAAAATATATGTTCTCTTAAAATGTATGCAGCAACAAAGTAATCATACATAGCCAAGTGACTTGTTAATGGCATCCTGATATTATCAGAAGCATGACAGTTGGTTAACTTGTATGCTGTTGCCAAGTGATGAACGAGGGACAGAAAAATTTTGTTTTGGAATAGCAGAAAGTGGTAGGCCTACTGTATTTTGAAATCTGTAAAGTGATGTATTCATTTGGGCATTTTATTTTAACTAATGTTTTCATAGTTATATCTTCTAAAAATGTTAGTAATTTTTTATACAAGCCCTTAGTGATTTAGATATGGTTTATTTTTGAAAATTTACAAACAGTGGACATCATAGTAAAAATGGTTTACAAAACATGATTCCATAATCTGCCTTCCTGAGTAGTATAGCAGAATATTATAGTGTTTCTTGGCTAAGATTATACTAAGGATGGGCCGTTGCAACGATACGGATTCTCAACTGCAGATGCCGCCGATTACACCGATGCTGATACCAGTTTTGACAAGTATAATCAAAATTCCCAATTCCCAATATCTGGAAATACTTTTTATTGCTTAAATTTAAGTATTCAGTTTTATAAACACTTTAAGCACTTTGTATTAGGTGGTTACAGCATAGAAATGAAATACAACACTAATTTTAATAATAAATGATACGATAGATTATTTAACTGTGCAAATAATTAAAACAGGCAAGGAAAAAATGTTACAGCATTAATTACAAACCGAGTTCAATGATGTCAACCTTCAGAACTTCATGCAATGTGATACGAACTTGGATACTAGATCTCAGAGATTCCTTACATAACCTTAACATTCATGTTTGTTTAAACTGATACAGTCGGGCGAGACACGAGACAACAATGACACAAATTCCTTACTGATGAGGGCGTAAGCGATGCTTCTCAATCACAGCACTGTTGAGACTGAGGGTTCTCAGGGATGCTGTGGGTTCTGTGTGTCCATCTCACCCGAGCGTACTTACAAAACACTTTGCATTACTAAACATCATTACTAAACTTTTATCACTGAAAACAATGGCAGGAAGCTGCTGTCACTACAAAGAAACACTTGATGCACTGTTCTACTGGCTTTTATAATACCACTTATACAAAAGATATGCCAGGAGTTTGTTTATGAATTACACTCGGACATGTCTAGCGAACTCTGTTTGGGTGCTCCCCAGCCTGCAATTAATCTAGCGCACTCCTAGATGGATGCCTTCTCTGTGGTGTTAAAAAACACATTCTTCACAAGGAAATAGGTCGACAGTCACTAGGGTGGACTGATGATCCTGAAGACAGGGCGCAGAGAATAGTGAAATTAATGGGCGAACACGTGTGATTATTTGGCATCATTAGCTCAAACTTGTCGGGGCGCGTCTTCCAACACGTGGTCAGTGTGGTGGCGGCCTATACACACAGCCGGCTAGGATGGAAATGTCGCTGTACAAATTACACAGAATGATACAAATATAACTGGAACTCAGATGGGGCACGACAGGAATGGTTACAATAAACATGCAAGCGTGTGATGCCGCTGGATATGTGTTGCAGCGGAGCACATGGTGCAGGTGAAATTTCAGTATTTCTCCGCAAGAACGGCAAATTCTGATCGAACAAATTATTATGTCTGTTGAGGAAATTATTCATTTGTATTGGTTCATTTTAATTGGTTCTGGGCTTGTAATGTGCCGGATGGCAAGAAAATCAATCATTAAAGTGACTGCGTGGTCAGACTTACAAAACATCAATTACATGAAAATTGCATGGAATCCTGAGTGAAAAATACATAAAACCCTGAAGTAAATTATGGTGCACATGATATTACACAAATAAGCTCTCAAAGTTATTGATTGGCGCAGATATTGACTTGGCCGCTACTAACCATGTGGTCGCAAGTTATGTGGCCGTAAAACAATTACACGAAAAAATACCCTCATATACATGCACGCAGCAATTATACAGAAATTACAATGAAGCGCCTTTAACATAGGCGGATGGCGCCTGATTCAAGTTACGTGTGTCCTCTCGGACATCTTACCTCCCTTCTCCTCATTTACATTTTAAAAAGCCGCAAGGGCACAAATTATTAGGTTAAGTGGAAGCATAATGCTGGGGAAAATATCTGGCGAAATGTACACAAGCAAAGTTAACCGATATACTAAGGATGAACTACGGTAATCTACAGCAGTGCAAAAAGTTTGAAGTTCGTACGTGACAGCATCTTACCTCGTCAGACCTTCTACGACGACTGCGCCAAGGCTTGCGTCTCGCGGACCTACCATGGCTGCCTACAGGGTTCACATAAGCGGAAGTGCTATGCACTCCGAGTAAAGCTTTCATATTTGAAAATAAATGGCACAAAAATTATTTAGATATTGTTTTACTTTTTTCTTATGAATTTTCTGTATTCTTTAAATGTCTTTATGGCTGCATTCACACTGTAATAATTCTGTCCTCTGTCTTCGTGCAGCTTGTATTTTGAATTTATAACCAAGCATTGTGCAATCATCCACGTGTCACGTGAGTGATGAGCGCTGTCATAGGATTAACGCTGCTGGCTGTTGGCCGGCGTCAAAAGCAACAGCCTAAAGATGTCATTGAAAAGAATTTTTGAAATCAATTTAATATTAAACATTCACTTGAAATTGAGCAAAATTTTTTTTATTTATATTAATATTTTCTCGTAGTATTCCTTCGTTGTCCGAGCCATACTCAGTCCCTTGGTTAAAATCACAACTGGTATATTTGCGACAATTTTTACAAATTATTACTTTCCGAGTTTTATTGAGACCTTTAATGCACTTACCAGAACCGCAGCAGACAGTTTCCAAATAGAACTATGCCCGTTATAATCTTGTGTTTTTTTTTTTTTTGCTTTCACCCATTACTTTCACCCATTACTTTCAATAACAACTGTGTTTTCATTGCTGCCAACCTACAAATGCAGTAAACACATAAGAAAACAAGTTGCTTTGTCATTTTCGCCAACATACAAATGCAGTAAAAATGTAAGAATAAAATAAAACAAAAAAACTCTTGTGGGGAGTAAACAATACTTTTGATAGCACCAGTTGTCGATTAACTGCATTGTTTTGCATACACTTAGTATCAAAAAACGAATGATGCAAAAAATCTGTGGTGAATGTACCAACAGGAAATACGGTAAAATGTAAACAATGGGAACAAATTGTCGAAAAACAATTGTTCTGAATATATTTTGGATTTCGGACAGAATATCTGATTGATGGATGCAGTAAATTAATGCTTTACAAGATGTAACATGCCAGGTTATTTAACGTTGTGTTAAATAAATTGATGCTACCAATCTGTGATTAATAATGTGTAAATAATGTTCAGATGCCGCTGATGGTCATGGTAACGGCAGGTTAATCTGTATCTGTATCGGCCCATCCTTCGTTTTTACCGCTGAATGTAGTGTTTTCATCTCTGAGAAAACTCAGACCTTTTTTAATATATTTCCAATTTGTTGTGTTTCAACATTTACTGTCTCATTTTAAGTTAAAAAAATTTAAGCCTGTCGCGTGTTGGGGAAAGTATTAAATGAAACAATTCACATAACACTTCACATATAAACTAAGACATTGACGTAAGTCTGAGGTGAGACACAAGCCCAAAGATTACATTACGCGAGTTAGCTTGAGCGCTGGCTAGGCATGGTATCTCCCATGTTGTGACAAGGGCTTCATGGTAGGGTCTTGTTGGTGTTCACTCTAGGATTCGAACCCTGGGCTTTCAATATCAATTGGAATCGGAAGCTAGAGAGGTGATTGTGTGTGTGGTCTGTGTTTTTACCACAGAGGAGGACGACCAACCCGATGCCAGTACCGCGAAGGGCATTTGAGAAATGTCAAAACAAACCGAATTTAATTATGGGTTGGTGCTTTGCCTTTAAATAACACTGGCCTTTTAAGCTTTCTGATGGGTACGAAGTTGTCTCAGACACCGTACCTTATTAACTCTTGGCCGTGTTGCTCCACGCTGCTTAGTCAGCTTGACTAGAGGATTGTGATTGAACAGCAGCCGACATTGGCTGGTGTGGAGTGGTGCAGAAGAAACCTCAACATTTTGCAGGATGGTATTTGACTGGGGGTGTAGTTTAACAAAATAGGATATAGTCCTAATAACGCTTTCTTATATTTAATAATAGTTAGGTGTATTTGATACTGTCCTTTGTGTAACTGAGTAGGAGGCTCAAATAATGGTTAAGGCTCGTGTAAGTTGGAGACTACTAGCTCAGTTACTAATTCATTCAATATATTTTGTACATCCAATTTTCTTTTGTATTTAAGGCCACCCCTGCGTTTAAGGCATGAGTATGCCTATTGACAAATTACTTGGAATTAGACTTTATATCCTGGACCCTAACGAGTGTGGCTGAACACCCTTACTTGACAATGGGTTCGCTCACACTGCTATTCCTGGCCCGGGTGGAATAGACAGGGTGTATACATCGCAGTGGTTTTATTCAATGATGCACAGGTGTGGATCCACTGTGGGTCAAGTGGTCAGAGTGCTCCTCTTTCACCCCCTCCCCCCTCAATGTCTTTTACAGCGGAGGCAGAGTAGTGAAATATTCTGTCCCTCAATTCCACAAGTGGATAGTGTGTGTTCCTGCCTTAGTGGCTGAAGACATGATGCACAGACTTTTCCTTAGTATTCTATTCTCATCTGGCCTGAAGGGTTTATGTTTATAAAGAAGCAATACCAGTTGCAGTTAAAGAAAGTTATTTTCAAAATATGTTTGTATTAAAATGTAAATAGCTAAGAGGGGTGGCACTCTCCTGATGAATTTAAAAATTATAATAATTAAGCAATTATTTATTTACAGGTGGTGTTAATGATCAAGGGAAGGTACGCTGATATCATATAGCTACTTGAGTGTGTGTTAAGACTGGACAAGTGAATTTAATAAGCATTTAATAGCCACAATTATAATAATTATTCTATTTTAAGGCTATGTTCTGAAGGAACATAAATTCTGGGAGTTCAGCACCAGAAGGGTGTGAATAAGTGGTGTGGCTAGCACCCAGAAGGGGGCGTCGATATTGTGACTGGAAGGATACCGTGAGGAAAGGTTACTAAGGATAAGAGGAAGGTTGACGAGAGTGGCGTCCGCATCCAAAGGCCTCTGCAGCTGGAGGTCGCTGAAGAGGTGGTGACCCTCTGGTTGCTGGTGGGATCTCGGAAGCTGTTGGCTGTTGACAGCAGAGGACCCTCTTGAGGACGCTGGCTACCGACGCGGAAGAAGAGTTCTATCACTAGCTTTCAGGAGCAAAGCGTCCATGGAAGCAATGGAAGTGGAAGCATTGCTTCCCCTTTCATCTCCGTCTGTTAAACAATTATTACACTTGAAAGTTCACAGCCGAATATCTTTAGTTTTTCGTTAAACAGGAGTAGGGTGGTTCATTATAGAAGATTTTGTAATTTCTGATGGCTGTGCTGTTCGTTTCTCATGATGGTCTGTGCTTGGAAGCAACCTACTTTTGTGCTTCTAGTGTTACGACTGTTCAAGGCTAGTGCGGTGATGGAACCTATGGTGTAAGGTGTTTTGGGGTAGGCAGCCGTGGAAGCAACCGAATGACGTGCATACGGCACGATGTTAGCCAAGTGGCAGCCGAACTGAGGCAAACGATCTAAATATTGACTGCTGTCTGTTTGGTTCGCAAACAACCATCAATGTTGATTTTCACGCACATATGGGAATAATTTGTAAATTAATATTTGTGTTGGTTAAAGCATGTATGCTGAACTGTTTGTATGATAGTATTGTAATGTTATTCCTTCTTTTCTGGAACGTAGTTTCTTGGACAACATTTAACTTGTTGAAAAGTACCTATGGTGTAACTAAATGTGCGAATGGATATTTACGGAAAGATGTGTGACGGTAACGTGCATCTACCTGTTGTTACTCGCCAAGAAGTTAAGAAATGCCTTGTTTTATTGTAAATTGAAAGACATGTCCTTAAGGTAAGTGCTGTGTGAGCTTGTCCATATATTATCACAGAAATTTTTGATACTTATCTTTCTCGTGGGTCGCGTGAATAACGTATGTCAAATAATTATTACTTTTAATGAAAGTTAGATTCTCGGAGTTAATACACAAACAAAAGGTGAATTCTCAGAATCATGACATAGCAAAAATTATTATTTCGTATTTTGTAAGCACATTAGAAAAAATCATGCAGTTTGGTTCATTATTGTATTTGTTTTGGAAATTACGCGATCCACTGTGTCGTATTAGAAAAAAAATTATTCAGAGGATGTGGCGATGTCAGTTTTTTTAAGTGGCTGATTTGTACTCTTCTTTTTAAATCTCACTCAATTTATAAAATGTTTTCTTGAGTGAACTGGAAATTTTTTATAAATTGAGAAAAAATAGTAAACTCATACATTCGACTCATTGTTAACAACGAAAGCATTACATTATCTGATATTGTTTTTCACAATTTCAGTTATAAGCATGTCGGAAGAATGATACTCTAATTTCGACTTACAACTTATTTGCATACAGTAACTCACAAGGCGATGTGTAAGTAAATATTCTGCAAGTGACAACACTGCTCATCAATGGATTCATTTAGTAAATACGTAATTTTATTTATACATTTTTATTATGTTGTCTTTGTCTTACATAAATGTCTCATTCCTAACTGGGCAACAGGAATTTCGGAAACGTGCAATATGTAAACAGTTTTAGTTGCTTGAAAATTACATTCTTAGTAAAATTGTCTCGGGATTGTGTGCCTTACATGTACATCGGTTAGTGTTGCAGATTTATGTATGCATTTTTTTCATGCTAGTCTGTTATTGGTTTCATGTTGTTGGCTAGTTTTTCCAAGATAAATTTAAACTGTACAGTAATTTTGATTTTTAAAAATTTGATGCATACCTGGATAGACTACTAGGCACGGTGGTCAAGGATTTTGTCTGCTAGACCAAAAGCGGGGTGGTTTAGATCAAATAGACGGCGAGAGGCGAAGGTGTTGGTTAGTACGTATGTACTCTTGCTTCTTGGGTGCCGTGGTTGTGGTGGGTTTTAGCCATAGCGAGCTTGGCCCATGCCGAACTTGCGATTCCACAGGTGAGCTTCGTTGATCCAGAAGTGGAGGTTATCCCAGTCGAATCTTGCTTCAGTACCTGTTAACAACCCTTTTACCACGGGACAGCAAGAAGGGTGAATTGATACCGGAGCAGTCAATACCAACTCATGCCTGGGTTGGGCGGTGCGGTTCTGTTCCTCCTGGTTCTCCGGTGTATGTTGTGGAAGTGCACTCAAATGTCTGGTGGCAAGGAACACTGCATTTCATTCCCTACGCATACGGCCATGCCTATTTTCGTAAGGCTTCAAGTGTCTGCTCGCAGTATACTAGGTACACCATGATGCAAACAGATTAAATACAGTTTACAGTGTCAGTCCGGTTTTGGCTTGCTGACCAGGCTCTGTAAAGTCTCCACTGATCCCCCACGCTATGCGGAGTGTTTGGGTCACCAATGCCGCCACTGGATGTGCGTCCACACAGGAATGGGCGGCAGGTCTCAAGCTACGAGTTATCCCAGCACTAACAATGCTGTGGGATAAGGTAATAACTCAAGACGGTCACTTCACCTTGGGTGGAGGTGTTGCTAGTGGTTGTGGCTCCTCTGTTCCTCTCCGCCGGCACTGTTACGGTGCTGCGGAAGTTGGAAAGCAACAGATGGCCGTCTAATGGGGGTGTAAAAAAATATGGCTGACCTCTGAAGGGCAACCTTTGTTGAAGTTAATTTGGTTACATCAATTACCCGGTTCTTGTCAATGATGTACGTAGCAACCTGTGTCTAGAAGGTGAACAGACTGATACTCTAAGAAATAAAAGCTGAAAGGTAGGAAACAAAAATTATGTTCGTTGAAGGTCCATTAAACATGTGACGCACTCTGCCTCCTACCAGGCAATTGAGTGCTGAAGTTTTCTACGCTGGCCAGATGTAAGCGACATGGTTCTAATGGAAAAACGGGAAAGAATTATCAAAATGAGAAAAGGTATAATATTTCTAAACTGTTCTAATAAAGATGTCTTGAGGAGACAAAGTGAATTTAAAATGTATTAGTGAGCGTGTTCCCTGGTTGTAATGTTGACTGATCGTCGATGGGGAAGTAGCCGCAGGGGGCATACTCAAAGCTTTAAAATTTTTCTGAAGGTCTCGGCTTTGAGCAGTGCTGTGGGATGTCGGGAGAGATGAACAAGAATGACTTCCTAGCCTGGCAGTGTCCTGACTTATGTAGTGGAAGCTTGTAGGCTGCCGGCGCAGGCTACAGGGAGGGTGTGACGTTCTGCCATTGTTGACATGAGAAAAAACTGGTCAGCATTTCTGCTTAGTGCCTTGTCGGTAGCGCTCAGCCTTGCCCAAGGTCTGGGCAGCTTGTCGGCTCTCAAATGGTTAAGGGTGGTGAGGGGGGCGTGCCTACCAGGTTGCGTATCTTTCAGATGAAGAAAATTCGCTCATAAGTTTCTGTTGCCTTAGGGTAGACGTGTCCCTCACGTCTGTAGCAGTGGAAGTAGGTACTCTTGGTAATGAGTCGTAATCGTATTAGATGAGTTGTACAAGTGGCACACGTCAAATTCATTAGAACTTTATTAATTGCTGGTAAATCATTGTGATAAATTGCATTTTTACAACTTGCTTTGTGGTGAATATCAGCCCCATATATTATTAGTAAGTAGTGTAATGCTTTAAGGGGATTATGTCTATATGTAGCTAATGGCAGCTGTTTACAGTATTTTCAAAATAATGCTCTACTTCTGTTCTGCACTAGTTGCTTCCCCTCCCGAACATCTCGCATCGTGCCACTGCTATCTTTTCCTTGTTCCGATATACCTGGCCATTACAGCAGGGGATAAGGCAAGCTAGAACTTACCCTTAGCCATCACCCCAGGCCAATTACATCGGGGAGGTGCAGCAGACCGCTTTGAGGGCTTAGTCTGCAAACCCTATTTATACTTATTATTTGAACTTGTTGATCCTCAGAAGGGTGAAGGGGGAAACTGGCCCCACCTCCAAGGGTGTTGGTCTCCCTGACGTCACACATGGGTGCCTGGATCCCTTTCTGCTCGGTGCGGAAGCATTGACATATCTTTGCCCCTTGCCACGTACTTGTGGAGGCTGTGATGTTCCAGCGATCTGTGCTACTCTCCAGCGGTGCAATGGTGATATGCCACAACGGCCCTGGAGAAGCGCTCGCGATATTGTGAGTGCTTGTTGGCACGTGGCGAAAAACAGTAAAATCTAGGATCACGTTTCTGTAGTATCAGTTGGGGTTTTCTACTGTACCCTGGCACGTGTCCTGCCTCAAGAATGACATGACTGACCCGTAAGGATTAATTTTTTCCTAGATGGGGTGCAGTCGTAGCATAGAGAGCGCTTCCTAGAAGTGCAGAAATGCGTTACATATTCAAGGCTGTATACTTTTCAAACTAACATATTTGAGTAAGCTGAGGTATTTAGAATATTGAAGTACTTCATTTTAAAAGACAGGTCTTAATTACATTCTCTATTGCCTCATTACGTTTACACAATATCTAGGAATATACCGATTAAACAATACAACTAATCATTTCATATTACACTACATGATGGAATATGGACCAGTTGTTTAACTCTTGACAAAGTCCCTATGGCAAGCTAATTTTACTGACTTTCGCTAAGCTAATACAAATGGTTTAATCGTAAGTCTCTATAACTAACACATAATACACCACAGTTGCCAATTTGTGAATGAAATTTACGGTACAGATCTCTACATTGCATGCTAATTTACATTCTTCCATTTCACAACAGAGTACACTTTGAAAATCTATGTTGTATGTATCGCTCGATACTTAACCTAAGGCACGCTGGGGGAGGTAGTGGAATTTTCTCTGGTTAAAGCAGTTCTCTACAACTTGCAGTGAGATAAAATTCTTCTTCTCATTGTTTTACTCTAAGATACTTAAGGATAGAAATGCAGTACAGTGAAACTCTGTTAAGCAAAAATATATTTTGGCAAAGTTCGTTTCCCATACAATAAAAGTATTATTTTTACACTGAAAAACAGAGTTTAAATGGTGGTTTTTTAGTCCACGTACATTTCAAACATTCTAAAAACAGTTTCAAAATACTTTATTTACCTGAAAAGAAGACAATCCCTTCCTTAAAAAAATATTTTTTAGAGAAAAATATTTAAATCAGAATTTAAGAGTACCTCTGTGAAGTACTGAAAAAAATATTTAGTTTGAAAGTATTTTTGCATGAATTTATGACAGACCCTTCAAGAATAAATGCTCTTATATGAATAATATGATATATTTTATTTACTTTTAAAGAAAAGCTAATCACAATGAAACAGGTGTGTCTAACCTGGCTGTATGGTAGCAGCATCTTTCTTACACAGTAAAACTTTTATGGGTGTTATGTATTCATGACTTGAGCCATTTTTCTTCCCAGCAAGTAATTTCCTTTCTGTCACTGGCATCAGATAGAGGACTCTTGTCAAAGTCGACAGTTACAAACTCGCCACTACAAAAATACGTAAAACCATAGGAGACACACTATTTAAGCATGAAAAGCCTTTGTCAAAATCCTCTTGTCTCATGGCCCACCAATTTTGGAGGACTAACTGCTACCTGAGTAAAAATTATGAATAGAAACCCGATTGTAATTTCGTCCATGTAACATGAACTTAAATACTGAATTAGCAGTGTTGCACATTTATGATATTTGTGACTAGGTTTTGAATTGTAGACAACCCCTTATTTTTTCCATTCCTTTTCTGTAAAAAACCTCTTCTTCCTTTCAGGTAAATACGGTCTGTTATCATGTTATTTAGAACACACACTGACTTATTGTTTGTAATTCCTAATTGCAACTCCTGAATACATGTTGTTCTATTGCAATCCTTAAATGTTTTTTTGCTGTGAATACAAAATAATTAACTGATTCATTAAATAAATACGACACTTCAGGCTTTCCGAAACTAGTAAACTGTAGAACGAAAATAAATTTTTCCACTTCGTGACAATAGGGAAAATGGTGGACCAAACCATACAGGCATATACACATGCCAATAAAAAGTATTAATATGCACTTCACGGTACTTGATACTCTCGATACGGTCCAGTCTCGAGGTATCGAAATACTAAATGTCCCATCTCTACTAGTGTGTGTGCACATGCGTGTCTGTGTCTCTCCCTCCCTCTCCTCTCTCTCTCTCTCTCCCTCTCCCTCTCCCTCTCCCTCCCCCCTCCCTCCCCCTCCACCTCCCTCCCTCTCCTCTCTCTCTCTCCCTCCCCCTCCCTCCCTCTCCTCTCTCTCTCTCCCTCCCCCTCCCTCCCTCTCCTCTCTCTCTCTCTCTCTCTCCCCCTCCCTCCCTCTTTCTCTCCCCCACACACACACACGTAATGCCACACTGCCGAAGACAGCCAAGCACCTGAGGTCATATCCCGAGTGCACGAGGGTAGTTCTCCCACTCCGTTTACTCCATGCAGATGTCACATGAGCACGCCACGCCTCCTACCCTGGTCCACTGCGCACTCCAGAGTGAGCACTATTTAATTCCGTGCACGTTCTAGCTCATGAATTGTCTCCAGTAGCTCGCCTCAACACTTCTTGTGCTGGGGCTCTCTACTGTCTTAGACCCTCACTGTCCTCTCCAAGAACTTCCAGTTCTCCAGTGGTGCTGCCACTACCTACCAGAGGCTTTAACACCTCCTGGTGATTGCCGTCACTAGAAGCTTCGTCTGCAAGAAGACATTGATCATCGACTTAACACTTCAGTTGTTGACACCTCCTGTTAAAGTTAGGGTCTCTTATAGGCAAACTCTGATGGTATTAGTTGGGACAGTCAGTTTATTTTACCCTTTCATACAAGTAGACCTAGAAGCGGGTCACCTTCACCCGTAAACTGCGTAGCCTAATTTACTTCCGAAGCACATACCTATTGGTAACACGTACGAGTCACCTAAGTATTTATTGATTTAATAAATACTAAGTCTTAAACGTAGCCAAGAGTTCTTTGTTATAGTTGTATAACCTGTCTATCACTAGTATTAGACCTTCAAGGGCAAGCAAGTGATGGAGCTTTGATAAACCTAGAGTAGGACGTCAGAACCCCTTCAGGGGCCTGTCCATCAATACACACACCTCATCTTTCGACGGCCACCCATTCTGTACACCTCTATACTCAGAACGGTAGAGCCTTCACCACTAGGAGATGCCCCACAGAGGCAGGACAGCCAACCTAAGTTGTATCGCTGACTAGACCTCCTAGGTAAGATGCTGGCAGAGGTAGCTACTTGGGATTGGAGGCTGTACGTCTGTGGACCACACCTGGCAGTGGCAGGAAGGTAATTTACGACCTGCAACTCCAGGTGCTTGCACTGTTAGGAGCCAGACAGCGCAAGTCTGTGCAGCAAACGTCGTCGTGCTGGGAGTCAACACACCTTGGAGGCAGGCTAAGACACCCGTCATGCGAGGAGCCTGACATATCCCTTCAGGAGCTACGTATTTTACTCCGCCCCAGTTAGGACCGGCTACAACGTCCATCCGGCAGTGCAAGCTCTGGTCACCGGGGCGACACCAGGCTTGGGCGGGCCAACCCACACATCGGCAGCTGGGCCAGCTTTGAGTAGATCCGTCGACATCTGGTGGAGAATTATAGCAGTTCCATCTCCACCAATACCAAAGGACTCCAGGACTCCACACGCCCCACCTGCAGTACCACTTCGACACCTACCAAGAACATTCCGACGAAATCTGGCAAGTCCACTTTGCCCTAGAAGACCAGTGTCGTTATGAGACACATTGCTTGTCAGACTATGCTTGATTACATACCCAGCAGACAGATTACAAGACAAACACTAGTGTCTAAAAAGAAGGGGAACTGAGTCCCCAGCATAAGCGTGACACCTAGCACAAAAACAAAAGTCTCTTGAATGAACAGGGTTTAAGCGACACGCGTAAACGTTTTCTCCGCGTCTGCAAGATCTGTTTGGATGGCTTTGGCCGATGAAGCGGTTACCAAGGATGTGGGCGGGCGCATGACCTCCATCTCGGTTTGTTGTTGAGGTTCGTCGACCTCGACGATTATGCTGGGTGGTCCAAGTCCCTGGTGAAGGGCTCTGCCAGGAATCTTCAAATGTTACTGTGCTAGTCCTCCTGCCACACCTTGCTGCCAAAGCAGGCAGGTAGGAGCTTGGTGTAGGGGCAAGGTCCGTGGGGACATCCCACCTCTAAAAACTGGTGGTTCAGTTGTTCTCATGGGTGTTTGAGGAGTAAATTCCTCTCTGACTGCAAAAGGAGATTCACACTTGGGCGTCTGGTTCGATTCTCGCTGCAGGCCTTGAGATATCTTTCCTTTCTTGTCGATATCGGGTGCGGTCCGGGAAGATGCTGGCTTGGCTCTTCGGTCAGTAGGACAGCCCTCAACTATTTCCACGTTGCCCAATGAGTCCAAGGCAGCTATCCCCTGTTTACCGTGTTAGAATACTTTAAGTGTGTTTGGCTAAGTCTTCCAACGAATCCCTAGTTGCTTATAGTTCGGGTGGTGTACTCTTGAGGTTAGGAAAAGGTTTAACGATCGCTGCCCGGCTTCACCCCCAGGGGATCATCACACCAATGCCAGTCTTGAGGTGTACAACTTTTTGGCTTTTACATTGATATCTGGTGATACAGTGAATTCCAACTATGTGGGATAGTTGATTAATCCATATCATAGATCCAGCTTTCCTTTAACTTTTAGGGTTTGACTGTCTTGTGTCATTCTGACAATGTGAGTTTGCGGTAGTAAATTAGCCCTCTGGTGGGTCGTTAACAGGTCACTTCAAATTAAATTTCCAGTCGCCGCCAAATCCAGCAAGGCTAACCTTAGACATCCGTTTATGTGTACCGAAATGGGGCGTGCGTCTGGAAGTAATGTGTCCTCACGATTTGTGTCTGATTTCGTGATGTTCAGGAGCTGGGTTTTGTCTTAGGTGACTGCCCAGCGTGCAACACAGATTTGGCATTTCCCACCTGGACGAGGTCTTTAATGTTGGGATGCTGCTGTGCGGTCGGTGCCCACACGTTTTTTCTTCCCTTCCTCAGTCTTGCTGAGTGGGAGAGTCTCAGTTGAGATGCCTTCCTAGGCAGCATCAGCAAAGTGTTGGTAAGGGGGTATGAGGAGGTGACGGACCGCCGACAACTTGCCGCTCAGAGAGAGAGGGCGGAGTGTCAACCTTGGAAGATTGTGCCGGCCTGTCTAAGAGTGCCTGTGCTTTGTTATTTTTCTCCATCTCGACAAAATCATCCGCTGTCTGCATTTTCTGGGTTAGTAAGAGGTCCTGGAGAGAGAGGGAACCAGGATGTGTGCAATGTTGTGAACGCAACTCCAAATGTTCTCTACCGGATAGATGCATTGGTACATCTCCACCTTCCTGCGGATGTATGTTTTAGCTTCCTCCGAACCCTGGACCTTAGTATTGACACACGACACATTTTCATGCTTCTAGAACGTTCTGTCTACACTATAACTGTGCCCAGTCTTGGAAAGCATTTACCCTTACGGGTCAGCCATGCCATTCTTAAAACAGTAACTGAGGGGGGATGCGTGGCTACAGTGTACATTGGAAAGCCCCCAAATGATACTTCAGACACAGGATTCTAGATTTTACTGTCTCTCGTCACGTGCCCGTAAACCCCCCCCTCCCAAAGATGGCTCTTTCTATGAGATTGCCAGTGCTTCTCCTGTATGGTTGAGGTATATCAAAGTTGCATTGCTGGAGAGTAGCACAGCTTGCTGGAACATCACGGCTTCCACGAGCATGCTGCAAGGCAAAGATATGTCAATGCCTCCGTGCCGAACTGGAAGGGATCCAGGCACCCATGTGTGACGTCAGAAAGACCAACACCCTTCGAGGTGGGGTCAGCTTTCCTCTTCACACTTCTGAGGATCTACAAGTTCAAATATTAAGTATAAATAGGGCTTGCAGATAGCCTCAAAGCAATTTGTTGCACTTCCCCACTGTATTTAGCTGGAGGTGACAGCTAAGGGTAAACTCCTGCCTGCCTTGTCCCCTGCTGTAATGGCCAGGGAAATCTGAACAAAGTTACGCTAGAGCTAGAACTCTTCTTTCATATCAGTAGCCAGCATCATCCAGAGGGTCCTCGATGGTCAGCAGCCACTAACAGCTCCGGAGATCCCGCCAGGTCACCAGCTCTTAAGCGACCTCCAGCTCCAGAGGCCTTTGAATGCAGACGCCACTATCATCGACCTTCCTCTTATCCTTTGTAACCTTTCCTTAAGGTATTTTTCCTGTCATGATGACGTCCCCTCTGTGTGCTAGCCACACCACTTCTTCAGCATCTTCTGATGCTGAACTCCCAGAAACTAGGCTCCCTCAGAACATAGCCTTAATAGTGAAACGTAATTTTAATTGTGGCTTTTAATGTTATTCATTAGTCCAGCCTTGACACACACTTACAAAACTATTTCATATCAGGGTGCCTTCCCCTGGTCATAATACCCCCTATTTAATAAATAACTTATATTAATTTCATTAGGAGAGTGCAGCTCCTCTTGTCTATTTACGTTTTAATAAACAAACGTATTTTGAAATTAACTTTCATTGATTTCAATTGATATAGCTAAATTTAAACGTAAGCCCTTGAGGCCAGATGTGAATAATATTGAGGAAGAGCAGGCGCATCACATCTTTAGCCAATAAGGCAGGAGCATACACTATCCACTCGTGGAATTGAGTGACAGAATGCCTCACTACTCCGCCTTTACTCCAAAAGGCAGAGAGAGAGGGAGAAAAGTACTCTGACCACTTGACTCACAGTGGAGACACACCTGTGCACCACTGAATAAAACCACGGTGACCTACACACCCCACCTACTCCACCCACCACTGTGAGGCCAGACCAGGAATAGCAGAGTGAGCGAGTAAGCAAGGGTGTTCAGCCAGACTAATTAGGGTCACTGGATACACAGTCTAATTCCAAGTCATTTGTCTTACAGCATACACATGCCTTCGAAGTTCAAAGGCGGTATTAAATACAGGAGGAAATTAGATGTACAAAATCTAGTGAATGAGTTAATTAAGCTTGTAGCCTCTATAGTAGACAAACCTAAACCACTATTTGAGCCTCCTATTTACAAAGCACCACGCCTCATATATGCTACCATAAATAAATACTGGGATGCTCTGCTAGGACTTGATCCCGTTTTGCTAAACTACCATCCTACTGAGGATTTCTTCTGTACTACTCTACTGCAGCCAATCCAGCAGCTGTTCAGCCGCCACCCTCTACAGTCATCCAGACTACGCAGCAAGGAGCAACTCTGCTAGACGTGAATAAGGTACTGTGTCGGAACCTATTATCATCCAAGACATTGTGCCCGTCAGAAAGCCTACTAGACCGGTGTTGTACAAAGGCAAAGTTCCAACACATAGTTAAATCCTGTTTGTTTTGACATTTCACAAATGTCTTTCACGATACTGGCATCAGGTTGGTGGTCATCCTTCTCTGTGATCAAAACACAGACCACTCACATGGTTACCTCTAGCTTCAGATTCCGACTGACATTGAAAGTCCCGGGTTTGAATCCCAGAAGGCACTCTGGCAAGCCCCTACTACAAAACCCCTGTCCCAAATTTTCAGATTGCACCCCCAGCCAGCCCACATGCTAAACTCATATCAAGTAACCTTTGGGCTAGTCTCTTCCACTCAAACCTATGCCAATCTCTTAGTTTATGTGTGAAGACTTTTGTAGTAAAGTTTTTAATATTTTCCCCAACCAAGAGGAGTGTACACGTGACAGTATGGAAGTCCAAAGAGATTTGAGCTAATACTTCCTCAGTAAACTTTAAAGTAAAGCTGTTACTCAGCTATTCTCACTCCATGACAAACTCCCCACGCTGGATCCACCATTCTTTTGCCCTACTTAGGAGTTGGCAGTGGGTTTTTGGAACCCATCGTTTGCGTGGAATATTGTGTTCCCTCTCACATTCCTGTACAAATGTGATAGGGTCCTCATGTGGCCTCCCACTGAATTCTGGTGGTTGGAACTCTGTGAGTGTGGTGGACAATGCTAAGCTAGATCGTGTTCCAGGATTTGTTGGTCTATGGTGCAGGTTACGTTGGCAGCCATTGCAGTGATATACATGGCCAGGACGAGTGATCTGCTCATGGGGCCAGCCTATACATGCCAGATGGAATTCAGATCTGTAAGTACTGCAACTGACTGTAAACGTACCCTGCCCATCGCACTCAAACCAGCTACACCTAACTGCTTGACGGTATCTGCATGGTATACAGCATTATTCCAACCCATCTGTGTATCTAGAGATGTCTTCCCACCTGATGCAGGTGTAATGGAAGCTTCGTGGCCAATGTGCACAGTGGATCCATTGGATGCTCTTACCAAGGCACGAATCCACATCATCACATTTCTCTATTGCATCGAGAGCATTATGTCCGGGCATTGAAGCCACTGGGGCATCATGTACGCTCTGGTCAGAGTTTGACATGGGACTAGCTGATGTTAGGCGCCACAGGGTGTTTATTTCTGCGGACTCTTGGAAGTCCTGACAAGGGTTTGAGAGCCATTTAGCGTGCGCTAGACTTGCGGGGTCTGCTGTGCTAATAGTGCCTTAGGTTGTACCATGCTCTAAGGTGACTAAATGGGGAATCATGTACCAGGTATGCAATTTGTTTATCACCACGGCTGCGTTATAAAGCACTAGTCAACAGTTTGGCTAAATACTAGCTTGAGGAGAGGTTGTGGGGTTCTAGCAATAGCTGGACCCACTCTAACCATGAAGGCTATGAATTTGACCATAATAGTCGTGATCTAGGGTTTATCACTTGAACAAAGCGTGTGCTCCACTAGTGACCAAGTTATTACCTCCTAAGGGCATGGCTGGCTTATTCGAAACTACCAAGGCTGAACTATTTGTAGTTTATGCTCTACATTGGTCGCCACTCATCGATACCTGACAAGGGGGAAGAGAAATGATAGTGATTCCTTTCTTTTAACACCTAACACCTGTGGAGCTGTGATTTCACACAATGGTGTCGTCAAAGAAGCCTCAGAAAGGGAGGAACCTAGTTCCCGACCCTTAATGTCACGATCACCCTATCAGGAAATAAGTCGTCATTATTCCGAATCCTAATACCTTCACAGGTCGAACACAAGCCCTTACTTACGACATCGTTGGTTTCTGTGGGAGGTTGGGTTCGCTTACTTGAGTTCTAACAAGCACCGTTAAGGCGGAGTTCTCCATGTTGGGTAAGGTATATGTTTTGCTATAGGATGATCTAGTTTTAACACACGACAGACTTCAACAATCGTGATTCCAGTGTCGGGAGAGGCATTTGTATTACATGTAACTATACGTGTGTTAAGGCAAGGCTCCAGTATAGAGGGTAGGTCTAGTGGGTTTGCATGCAGGTACAAAGTCAGGTGTCACATTTACCACTCTCTTCCGAGGTCTTACCTTGTGGATGCGGGGCAACTGCATGCTTCTCCTCACTGGCTGGCTCATTGAGGCGGTTGGCAGCTGAACACTGGCCAGCGCTGGTTATGTGGGGGGGGGGGGGCATCTGGGGAGTCCCTGGTGTGTTGGAGGAAGTGTTACAAGGAGGAGTTCTCAGGCCACTAATTATAAAGACCTAGGACTGTGTCTCCATGTTGTACAATTAAGTGATGCTCAAGATGTGAGCTGCCTGGTCCTTTTTTAGGTAGCAAGAAAAGGAATGTTGTTATCTGCCACTGAGGGAGGTAATTCGGCTATTTCTTGTACTATTTCTTTTACTATTAATTTTAATTTCTGTTTGTTAATACTTTACGGCATGAGAACAATGAAATGAAAATATATAATATGAAGCCGGTTATTTGTTGCGACCCTAACGTGTACTTCAGGACACACTAGCGTGTCAACATACTGTCACACACTGTTGTTCCTGTCCAACCATTGTCCAGCGATGGATGGCATTTCTGGCCATTACTCAGTGGTGGAACAGAGCTTAGGATATTATACGTCGTTTAATGCAGTAATACCCCAGTGTGGTATCAATTGTGGGTCAAGTGGCTAAAATAGTCTCTCCTCCAATCCGGCCATTACCCAGCAGTGGTAAGCAGGAAGTGAAGGAGTTTCTAGGGTGATTCAGGTGCCCCCGAAGTTCTACCAGCTGGCAGATCTCAGTTTGCCTCTTAATTTGTGTGGTTTTTTATGCGAGTTAGCTGGCTTTATATTAGAGCAAGGACGATGCAAACTCTGAAAATTACCTTAAGGGTGTAGAGGGGTTTCAAAGCTGTGATAGAGAAAGAGAATCCATAGAAATATAAGTTTGATAAATAAAAATACCTTTATTATGATTATGTATTTATAAACACGTTCTGCCTTCAGGCTCCAATTATAATGAAAAATTATATGTAATGGAGGTCTCTTTCACATCACTATAAAAAAAAAAGTAATGTATGAATGTGTAAACAAGCTCATTTTCTTGCTGCTGGAGTTGCAGTTTTAAAGGATTTGAGTGTACGTAGTTGCAGTGCAACACGTATGGTTCATGTGATTTATATTACAGTACTTAGATCACCAAAAATGTTGTCCTTTCCTCTTGAATTTTAAGAATTAATTTTTAATATTCTGTAATTTCAGACATTTTTTGGTATAATATAATTATGTATTTAATGTATAATATCTACTGTACATAGAAAGTTTGTTTATGAATGTAAGGCCAGTTTTTTAACTCTCTTGACATAGCTCAATTCTCAATTTGTTTACGAAAATTAAATGATAAAAATTAATGGACTGAATTACAGTCTATCCATTAAGTGTTTATGTAGATTTCTTGGAATATTTGGTAATCCATTTTGTATAGAAAAATGCATTTAACATCAAATACATAAATCATAATTATATGTATTTGTAACTGTGCAAAATAATTTAATGGTGTATTATGTTCAAAGTATTTTTACATGTCTAATAGGTTTATTTTGCAGCTACCAGCAAAACAGGTCCTGTACGCTGGCCCCTGTTTATCAAACGCACCTAGTAACATCTTGATGCGTGGCTCTTCAAGGCTAAGGTCATCATTACGTTAAGGAGCCTGGTTTTGTCGGGCGTGCGAGCAGGCACATCCTCTGTTGGGCCGGGGGGGGGGGGGGGGGGTTTGGTTCTGCATTCTTTTAGTATGTATGTGATACTGCTGCACGTCCAGTATAAAGAAACTGGCCCGGTAGCTTTGCAGCAGGGCACGAAATTGGGCTCAGTGAGCATGACCTTTCACTTTAAAGGAATAACTCTTAGCTGTATACCTGCTGAGTGTTGCATAACCTCGAACGATGGTTTGTCTCTGGCGGGTGTAGGTGAACTACAGGTGGGTTAGAGGTCCGGTGCTCGAAGCTTGTGCAAGCTGTCTGCGTTGATTCTGCTGATTCACGTCTGAAGCTGGTGTCTGCCAGTTCCAAGGACTAATCTGGCTGGTTTAGAGATGCTGTGATCCAGGGGTGTGTCCCCATTCAGGTGTGTGGGGGGACCTCAAGTGTGACTGGAATCTGTAGTGGGCGCAATGTCTGGACTTGATACTTTGGCGAGAGCTGGTTGAGCAAAGCGATGAGGGAGGAAGTAAGCTCTTGTAAGCACCTAGAGGCAGTAAGCACCCGTTTGACTTTCTCTCAGATACCACTCTGACAGGAGTAAGGCATCTGGATTGAAACACACACTCACATCCATGAAGTGAAAAGGTGACGTGTAGTCCTACCTGGTGCAAAGCCAAGTGAAATGTCTGCCGACACAACAGACACCCTATCTCAGTACTCAGCTCCTGAATGCGGTGAGCACTGAGAATCGGGCCTCATTGACACTACCTGCACGTGGGTGAGGGTCTTATGAAGGGACGGGCTCCAGAGAACACGAACTCTGGTGCTGAAAAGCAGTGGAGAGAGTGGGCTACTGAGTAGGCAAGCCGGCCTCGTAAGACAGAGTACCTAGTGTTGGGGCCCTACTGTTCTGAACTCCGTGGAGCACAGAATGGATTACTGTCCAAGGTCGTGTGTGGGTACTCAGTTGTTGGGTATGGCTCGTGTAATTACCCGGTCACATGCTATCCCTTGAGGGATGTGAGGTACACTGGGAGAGATTCTATGTCTACGGGAAAGGATACGCTCAAGTCAGTAAAACTGCTGTTCATTACGTACTTTTGATGGGAAATAAACAGGTGGTGTCGCACTACCGCCTAACGCTGACAAGAGCTTAGGGAAGCTTAACCCTACGTTATCCAAGTAGAGGCAACCTTGTTCTGAGCTAACAATGGTAGAGTAGATGAGCACTATGAAAATAACTACAACTGGTACTACTTCCTACGCATGTGTTACCCAGAAGAGGTCGCAGTGTCTGGGTGTGTATATGGCGTGTGGTATGGATCTTCGGCATGAATGCGGTGAAGACTGAGCAGGTTAAGGATTGCTCCGGCGACGAGGTGCGGTGGAGACCAAGAAGTGTTTCTTTTGGCACGAATGTGATGAAGGAAAGGTAGGTAGAGCGAGGAGCGAAGAGAGTAGGATAGCTGGTTAGCTGCAGACTGATCAGTTCCTTCGGGATTCGGACACGAATGCGGTGAATGAATGAAGACTGGCCTTGTGGCTCTTAAACTAGCCGATGAACAACTCTAATGGGTAGGTTGGGGAACTTCGGCAGTGGGCACGGTGAAGCTAGCTGCCTAGCTGGTGTTGT
Source organism: Dryococelus australis (assembly GCA_029891345.1). Taxonomy (NCBI): domain Eukaryota; kingdom Metazoa; phylum Arthropoda; class Insecta; order Phasmatodea; family Phasmatidae; genus Dryococelus; species Dryococelus australis. The sequence continues at coordinate 83,777,035 of CM057007.1, read as the reverse complement.
GGCTCTTCAAAGAGCTGATGCAACAACTGGTGTTTAATGGTGACGTCCTGCTATCTATACTCTACCTGGTCCTTCCCTTTAGTCAGCTGGATAGGGGTGGCGATGGAGAGGGGTTAACCATTTCATAGTTTCCTCAAGGTGTGGCGTCACCGGCCAGCTTGGAGAATCGAAATGCAGTAAATTGTACTAGCAAAGCCATCTAGCGACGGGTATTGGTACTTCCTGGAATGCATAACTTTGGTGGCTCAGCCGACGCATAATAAAATCTTCGGCTGGACGTCCATTCATGCTGGAGAAGACAGTAAAAATTTTTAACATCTCACATGTCAACAATAAAACTCAGTTGCAGATGAGCTGCAAGGATTGCTCACCGATGATGCGAAGTCGTTTATATCATTGTTGAAAAGACGTCATGCGTTGTGCACTAGCTATGGTAGTATAGATGCAGCTTTCATGTGTAAGGAAAAGTTTCTATAAGTTTGTGGCAGGTGCATGCAGAAATTCTGTTTAATTTCTCCTCCGATGTGGTAAACAGCTGTGGTGGGGTCTTGTGGGTAGTTTAGCCTTACTTTTTATAGGTGCACCCGTTCAAGTTCATCTATTCCCATTTCCTTAAACCACTGACGTATAGCTTTACTTTTTTGATTGTTACATTATTGTGTCGAAAGTGAGTGGGGTATGTCCAAATAATTGCCCATGTTGAATTGCCTGAAATCTTCTCGTGTGCCTTGGTATTCATCTGTACTTCACAGTGCGATTGATTTGCAATTTACAGTTAACGTTCGCTTGGCAATTTTCGTATCCACATGGATCTTTCGATTCACAACATGTACCGTATGCTCATCTGTTGTTCTGAAAGTTCTTCTGGGACCGGTTTTATGCCATTGTAGACAACTGGTGTATTTCCTTGCAGAGATTGTAAGCCATGGGATAGGGCTTCTCTGTAGAATTCAGCCTGTTTAGCATCATTAAAGTTACACAGTATGTTCTTACCAAAGGCTGCTGCTGTCATACATGTCAACATCTTTAAAGGGAAGGGCCGCAGTGATGTAGTATGTGAACAGGGTTCGATTCCCGGTAGGCTCGCTTTTGGAGTTTTGCATGCGAGAATTGTCCCATACAATGCCGCTGGTTGGTGGATTTTCTCAGGGGTCTCCTGTTTCCCCCCGTCTTTGCATTGCAGCACTGCTCCATACTCACATTACTGTACTTCAACCTCATTGATTTCCAAGACCACAATGAAGAGCCATCCAAATCTCTCCTCTCCTCTCTTTTTAAAACGGCATGATATGTACAAACAACCCTTCTTTCCAGAGGGTTAGTGGCGATTTGTTGTGATAATAGTGTACATAACATTTACAAAATTGCTATATTGTGAAACAGCACTGTAACAGGTATGCATTATGACATATTTGTTATAGCAATAATGTTTTAATGCACTGTAATAATGCTCAGTTTAAATACAAGATTAATATACTCGTTTGAAACAGTTGACCTTTGTGTTCTTGATGACTGTACCAATAGTATCATAATTTTCGGGAGTTGAAATACTTGTAACTTTTTATTTTTGGTCTGTAAATACGTGTTATGTTATAATTTTTTGGTCTGTAAACACATCTCGTAGACAAACATGTTGAGGTTTCTCCACTTACAAAAGGAAGGTATTGTAATGAGTTGCAGCCCTTTCTTCCCATTTACTACCCTCTTGACCTTTGTTGGCTATTGCTTTGTTGCCAATCGAAGTTGCATTAGCGAAGCAAAGAGGGTTGGAGAAACGTATTGGTGGCATGAACAGCTACTAGAGGGGAGGCAGTGAACGATAAAGGATAGTGCATAAGCAAAAGGTAAATGGAAATACCATCGCTTGGTCATGGAAAGTGTAAGTAAATTTTACATTCAGCAGTTGGTTCATCTGTAGACTATAATCTTTAGTTTTCAACATTGTTTATTTTTAATACTAGATCAAATAACGGCTACTTTAATGGATATAAAATGCCTGCAACTACACTTTTAGTCTTCGTTACACGTGTTTCAATATAACTTTTAAAAAAATGTTTCCCTCTACTTTTAGTGTTTGCCACTTTTTCTAATTTTGATAGTATTCACGTAAAGAATTGTTGCAAGTAGAAAATGCTGCTATCAAAGGTCTGCATTGTATTCTATAATGAACTTGTCAGTTTCTGTGTTCATAATGCCATTTAGAAAGCACAGGCTGTCCATGGAGCATTTTGGTTGTAATGGTAGTAATTCACTCTAGTGACCATTTATCTTGCCGTCATCAGTTCTCATTATAATGTGGTTATACTGTAACATATTTTAGAGTGCCAACATAGTGGAAATAAATATTTATTTATTTATTGGGTAATTCCACAGACTGCACTGGCATGCATTGTGTGTGAGCGTGTGTGAGTGATGCTCTTAAACGTGGTACAGTGTGTATGTCCGAATTGTAAACATCATTTACGAAGCAAGTGCTGAGTACAGTGGTTTCCCGACTGTGTCAAGTTGTGGTTTGACATGTTCGTGACTCCACTTCTTATTAATACTCTGCAGTATGCTAGTCACTTGTTGCTCTAAAAAGATGTATAGCGTACTTGCCAGGCTGGGTCTGGGATTTCCCCCACGTTAGAGAAGTCAAGTTTGAGTCTTATCGACCTTATCGCTAGTGAAGGAGAGGAGTCAAACCCCAGGGTAAGCTTATCCTGACACTTTGGTTTTACTCACCGTGAAGGCTGTCAAAATTTGTGAAGCCAACTTTCACGGGGGAATGAATGGAACTGGACTTAGGCAGGGTCCTTAGTGTCCAGTTTAGCGCTGCATCTATAAGGTGCCTGGTATGGTTGGCTGGCGGGTAGACACGAAGTCGAGAGCCACTGAAACTATCTTAACAGCGGTTCTTTACCTGCTGCTGGATGCGGAAGTTGAAAGTCTTCCCCGCTGTCGTGCTCACCCGACACGTAGGAGGTGGTGACTGCTTGCGGGACAGGACGAGAGAAGACCACTGGTACTGACACTGCTACAATAGGGGTTATATTCTTTTAATAATCAGTCCCATACCAGTGGCAGTCTACTCTTAATGAGTCCCCGCCTGGTCTTATTGCCGCAAACCCAGGATGTTCACTAGGGGCTACTCATATCCATGACCCAAACAAAGGAAAAGGATCCACAATTGAGGGTGAATTATCACTGTTAGCAGGAGGTGGTTCTACAGATTCTAATGTTGTTAGCTCTCAGATTGTTGCCCAGAGGGCTTGCCTTCGTAATATACTTAATCTCCCTTTTGTAGCGTAAGGCATAGCAGCTGAAGGCTGTTAAGAGAAGGTACTCTTGCTGTGAGAGCATTTCCAGCACACAAGGTATCACCGGTTGTCCCCTGGTCCAGCCTTCGCAGGCTGGACTTAAGACGTATGGTAGTTGTGAGGCCTGTGGTCCTGGGAGCGAGGCTTGCCAGAGGTCAGGCTACCCGGAATGTTGTGAATTCCACTTCGGCCTTTGCTAGTTGGGACTGGGTTCAAACACCTGAACTTTTCCTTCCTTGTAGCAAGTCTGATAGAAGGGAAATCTGGTATTACAAGTGCTGTTGTAACTGGTGTACTTCCTAAGTGCAGTTATTTCACTCTCCGTTCCCACCGTCCGGCTTTGTTCAAGCTAGGACTGACCGGGAACAGATCAGATAACTGAATACAGGGTGAGTGACCCTCAAGACGCCAATCAGGGCGGCGCACTTCAGGTTCTCCTCCAGCCTTTGCAAGCTGGGAGTCGAACCAAGTACCCAGTCTGGTCACATCTCTAAGGGGGTGCCGAGTTGTTAGAGCTTTGGGATCCATCTACGATCTACCCAGCGGCAGACCTCGATTTTTCCCCTTAGTGTGTTTCTACAATGTAGGTTTTCTTTTGAATACCAAGTAAACCTTAGTGGCGTTGCTCTGAATTTAAACAGAGCGTTTACCAAAACTCCAATAGAGTAAATTAAGAGACACTACGAAAGGTTACAATTGCTAAACAAAAGACACTCGCAAATTCTAAGTAAAATACAGGAAGACGTGATGCATAGCTAACTCCTAAATTAAGAGCAGGAAGCTAATAATTTGTTAAATCAGATGAAGACAACCTGCGCAATGCTAAGTGAAATCTGAAGATTTAACGTCAAGCTAATTTGAATTTTAAGAAGGATGTCCCGCAGGAACCTATGTAGGTTTATCAAGGTATTAATTAAAATCTAAAGAAAGAGAGGTCCAGAAGGGATGTCCTCATGACCTACTACTATGGGAGGTGCTGGAGTGATTTCCTGGGGGGGGGACGTCTTCAGATACCTCTAGGCATCGTCCAGCAGTGACAGCATTTTTGGAGTGGCTTCTGGCGGCTGCGGAGCACTGCCTTCAGAGACTGTTTACCAGCTCACTGCGCAAATCGGTTGAATGGTTGGTTCTCTGATAGATAGGCCTCCGGTCTTTTGCAGACTCTTAGAGAAGGGAGACAAACCAAGTACCTTGGAGACTTAGACAAATAACCTCTGTGCGCGAGTGGTCTAGTGGTCAGAACCCTTCTTCAGAAAGAGCTGTGGTCTTCGCAGACTGAGAGAACAGGGTGGCTGCCTTTTGCCCCTCCCTATGCCCTCAGTCTTTTCAAGCTGGAAGGGCACAACGACTGTGCTGATCCAGGGAATGGCACCTCCTTATATACAGACATTTCTAGTTTCTTTGCTCTCCGAGGGGTGCGGGGGTGGCTAGCCTCTCCACAGGGGTAGTTTATTCTGGCTTGGTGGCAGCAGCAACCTTTTCGTATCTCCTGTGTCAGAGGCGTTGACATGTTATTGCCTCGGTGTGAGGCGCTGGAGGCTGTAATGATCCACTGCAATGACTGCTGCACTCTTGCAGCGATCTGTGGAACTCTCTTATTTTCGGGTATGCTGTCGACGGCCTGTCGGAACAGTAAAATCCCGTGCTGGGGTTAGGGCGCCTGAGTGAGTGTTTTTAGTGGTGGACAGTACAATTTTGTACAACCACGTGTCTGTAGTCCCTTATGAAGTGCAGCCCTGTAGGCACGTGATTATTGCACCATTGGGTGTTTGACTTATTCATGTGAGCGCTGGTACTCGATGATGGGGCAGAGTAGTAAAGTAGAGTGCGCAGAAATGCATCACGCGTCAGGTTATTGGAGTGCAAATATGGCGGGCAGATAAGCACTCATTTTGACAAGTCACCTAGTTATTACATTTTGCTAGTTAACAAGTTGCACTAAATGCATACCTAGTGCTGTTGTTTGGAAAATGACATATGTTATGTAAACAGATAGTAAGTATTCAAAGTGCTAAGTTTATTAAGTTATATTATTTTACCTGATATTTATGTGACACACAGCAGACATGTCACTCATGTTTTTTTTATATCTTTTACTTTTTTCACTCTTGGAGAAGAATATGCCATTGAATCTAGTAAACTGTAGGATTTACTTAATACATACCATGTGTGAGTTGTACAGTTAGTTGGGAACTTCCATGTTTTAAGTCCATTGCTTGTGATACCAGCCATTTAAAAATCTGTTCTCTTAAGTTATATCGACCCAAATCGTTAAAGTAGGATGCACACTAGCAAGACAGCATGGTAGTGATTCTGTAAGCTGTTGGAAGGTTGCCAAAGGTATCTGGAGCCATGCAAACTGCAGTGCATCCGACAACTGCTGAAGGCTGTATGGCATTCCATATAGCAAACTGCAGTGCATCCGACAACTGCTGAAGGCTGTATGGAATTCCACATAGCAAACTGCAGTGCATCCGACAACTGCTGAAGGCTGTATGGAATTCCACATAGCAAACATGAGATTGAGGTGGTCACTAAGTTGGTCGCTGGGTTCGAGTCTAGGGAATTGGATGATTAGTGAAGTACTTGAAAGTCTAAGGGCCGGTTTCACAATGTCTAGTTTTCTTCTGATTATCGACTGATTAAATGTTAAGTGTTGGTTAGGACCATTTTCTTTTTCCCAATATACGGTTAACATTAATTGGTTGATTATCTGACTGTAGTCAATGGTTAAGTTAAACACAAGAAGAGGTTCTGATTAGCGGGCTAATCAGAAAATTCATAACAAATATTTGAGGTTATGTAGATACATTAAATTGTATGTGATATCAAAAAATTATTTATGAAGTCAAATGTTTTTGCATATCAGGTTATCTGAGAATCATATTAATTCTGGATTTTTTTTTTTGCAGGTTTAATGGGCATTTTCACGGTGTAAAATACAACTAAAAATAAACAGCATAAATAAATAGGCACAAAAGTTTGTAATAAATAGTGACAATACAAATTGCTAAATAATCCAGTAGTTTTTTTTCTCCTTGCTGTTATGATGGCAGATGATTTGAATTATTTGTTTGAAGATGATAATGAAGAAATGGTATATTTCATAAATAGGCCAAGAATATTTCGGGATCAACCAAATCACTTGCAAATAATGACAAAGAATTTTTCACTAGGTTTCGCCTGAATAAAAATACTGTCCTAGCACTTCTGTTTTTGGTATACTGCAGAGACCTACATACTGCTAGACCTAGACCTACTCTCATAGATACACAAGCTTATGTCATACAATTTGGTGTCTTAAGTTACGTGCCTTTGTAGATTGTTACATAACATACTTGTGTAAAATATTTTTCATAATTCTGTGTGTTACTATAGGCCTATTTCTTTTCTGGATTTTTTATAAGCGTTTGTAGGTAATACTGTATATTTTTGTCAGTTATATTAAGCTGACAACTGATATTAACAAGTAGAAAAATGCAGAAAAGAACTTTCTGCAGTTTTCATAATACATAAATGTTGTTTATCATTTACGTATGTTTGTTTCTGCAGTTAATTTTTCTTTTGGTTTTAAAACCACATTCAACATTCACATATGTAACTATTAATCCTAAATAAATTCACAATATTCAAGTGATTTGTTTTGTGTTGCTGCAATCAATGAATTTGTTGATACAGTAGTTATGATGACGGTGTTAGGTCTGTACGTGAATGTAGACACAATTTGCTTCAGACACACCAGACTTTGACTACGTAGTGTTTAATGTAAAGACTTGCAAGTTGGCTTAACTTTTATACAATACATAACAATTTGCATTATTTGCAACTTTCAAGTTGTAGTCACATCACCAATGTCATGTTATGGTAACGCCAGTTCGATTTTGTTGGTTCTGTACATACCTACTTTTGTAGTCTTATGTTCTTTGCCATTTTAAGTTTATGTTAAATACTCAGATTATGTTAAATATTTTAGTAGGTTATGTTATATACTTTTGTTGAGTTTGGTACATACTTATCTAGGTTCTTATACGAGCTACTTGCCTGCCTTTGTTTTCAGGAATTATTTTGTACCACCCATTGACCAACTGCTAGTAGCCTTGAGATTTAATGCATCGGATGGATGTTACATAGCTGTGGGAGATTACTTTGGCCTACACAAAGGTACTGTGTGCCGTATAATAAAAAAGGGTGACCACTGTAATTGCAATGCTTTGGAGAGAATATGTATATGTACATATAAAGTTCCCAGAAAATTATGAAGTCTGTATACAGATACAGCAAGAAAGTTATTGAAGCCATGGACTGTACACACATCCAAATTATTTCTACAGAACGTTTAATATTATCATACTTCGTTTTGAGAGTTTTCAAGCCCTGCGGAAACACACCACAAGCTGAATTGAATTCCAGTTAAATTCTTCTCCATGCATCTTCTTTCTGTGCCCAGGTAACAGCACCGGATCTTTTGCATTCAATAATACCAGACTATTTCTCTGCATGTAGCCGCTTATGTTGACACACTTAATCAGCAACAGTAAATAAACAAACAAAGCTCTCATTGAGGCCAATCACGAGCCAAGATGTCACTGCATTGTTGCCCCATTTACTTTAGACATGGTTGCCTAACCATCAGATCAAATCATGATGAGAAACACTTAAATACTAATCAGAACTTAATAGTTCTGTTTAAATTAATCAATTGATTAGATAACCAGAACTTTTAAAAAGACATTGTGAAACCGAGCGTTAGTCGTGTTCAAGTCACTCCCAGATAATTTTGGCCGTATGATATATCACATTCACTTGTCTGTCCTAGAGAAGGAAGTCGTGTTCATGATCTTCAATGATGGATAGATATGTAACCCAAAAGTATGAGCAGGTTCAAAGTGCTAAGAAACCATTCCCCATACCATTGGGTCATTATCAATTTTTTTTATGGTGTTACTTTTGAAGGTTTTTCACGGCATGCCAAATCTATCCCATCGATAGAGCAAAAAAATTATACTTATCAGTGAAAGCAATACTCAGAAGGGTCCAATTGGGGTACTGTTGTGCAAATTGATGCAATTTCTTCCAACTTGAATGCAGTGACCAGTTATCTGTTTTGGTAGTCCCATGGTGAGTTTTCAAGCCACAGTGTGTCATGAGCCCTTGCACAACTTGCAGAGGTTCAACTCTCTCATCATTGACCCGTGATGCTCCGCATTTGTCACGTTGTTTAATCATGGTACCTACGCTTTCTCACAGCAGTATGCACAAACTGCACTGGTTCAGAAATGTTTTGGCCCAGGAGCTGACAATCGTCACCTTTTCAGTATTCCATAGGATGCACATTGTACCCATACCAGCAATAGTTAGTGTGTCTGTTGAGTTCCGATATCCCATCCTAGATATACCCACTCAACCACACACAGCTGATGTCACACTCAACCACACACAGCTAATGTCAGCAGGCAGTCCTAGTAATGTGACTTGATCGTGTAATTATATATTTTAACATTGTATTAAAAGTGTAATGTTTAAACTGCTGGTTTCTTGAAATTTTTAAAATGCAAACCAGAGCAATGATTAAATAATGTAACAGTAATATATATATATATATATATATATATATATATATATATATATATATATAATATGTGCATGCATGTAGCACTTTATAGCTGTTAGTGGACGCTCACATATACAGTGACCAGGTGCATGGCAGTGTGCAGCGTAATGCTGAAATCACAATAATATCATGAACATGACACAAAACCATGGCATGTTGAAAAATGTTCAACGATTAATAGGTAGCAAGGTCAGCTTCACAAAATTGCAGACCTAACAGCATGACAGAAGTAGATTCTGTTTCTACTTAAGTCGTGACAGGTTTATCGGATTGCACAGAGAAGGTGAATGCAACATTAACATTTTGTACATCTACATAGTGTAGTAAACAACTAACTAACTTGGGGACAAAATGACCCTTTTGTTTGTTTTTAAATATATTTTCATATGCATTTAAATTTTGTCAAAAGCTAAGAAATTGCTCACCTATCACAAGTTTTATGCCTTATATAATGGATGTTATAACCATTCCTGGTCATTTTAGGATTTTCCAACTGCAAGGTGACCACTTGTTAGTCATACACGTATTGTTGAGATATCATGAACACTAAATAAAATATACAAAATTTTTGTTGTGTTCTATGTTATTTTGGGGATTTCATGTCATGCTCATCATGCTGTTGCGAACCCAGCATTAATGTTGTGTTTGCCTGACGCTGTGGGAGGAGACATTGTGAGCTGGGAGAAGTAACCAGGCAGAGCTTTCAAAAGCGCTCAGTTAACTTCATGCTCCCACAATCTGTATTTTGTCATAATGGTATGAATTTTGTTTCAGGTTGCTACATTGTGTTTTATTGCTGGCCCAGCCTGCTCATTTCTAATAAAGTTGACGTTTGTGAGAAGCCTCAATGAGGGCCTTAGTATTCTACATCTGGGTTGTTGGACTGTGTGTTGGTATGCCACAACAGCATGTGTGATGTGGAATGCTCCATCGCTATCTTGTGGCCACCTGCCTGGGGTGTTCGAGATTACTGCTAAACCAGACCAATAAAATCAAAACATTTGAAATGGGGTCAACATCCATTTTTTAACATGTAATTTGTGGTCCCATTTCAAGGATCCAGAAACTAACACCTTAATCAAACACGAATAAAGACAATGGTTTATCGTTGGAAAAGTTGACTGTTTGCTAGGATTCAACATACTGTACACTTGTCCGACAAGTTTTCTTTCCTTATAGGCTGTGGTGTATGTATGAAGCTACTACCTCATTTCACTGGACCAATGAGGATTCTGATTCTATAAGGCAGAATGTTCGTGATTGGTCTGCAAATAACTTCGCAGAGTCAAACTTGTTCATTCAATCATGAAAGGCTAAACTAGTTAACGAGTTCTGTATAAAATACGTTGGCTCAAAAAATGTTGCAATATTCCATCGTCTCTAAACATGAAGTGTGGGCAAGTCAAGCATTGTTGTATGTATCTCTGATACAATGAAACCAACAAATAAAGAGGTGATATATATTACAATTCTCACCATGTTTACAAGTGTTTGGGCATTATAAACCACAACAGACAACATTGCGTGAAATCCCGTACCTACGAGTATGGCCTATTACGAGAATTCCGTACATACAGCAGTTATTTAACACACTGCCATACAGTACTATACTACCAAGGTTAAATTACCTGGTTACAGCGAGGGTTTATTTTGTATTTCCGTTTTTACAAGTGATTCAAATGGATTTTGATTAATTGTATTTGCCTTTTCTAACAATTTTGGTGAATTGAAATTGCATAAATTGTGCATTTAGTGTAATTAATCTCGTAAAATGTGTATAAGCCACACTCCATGAGAAGTGGCAACGCTGCAGTACAGTAGATGTTGCAACGCCGCACGCTTTGTCTGACCCGCACTCGCATCCATTGTCAAGGCATTTAGTTAGAACAGCGACACAGAATCACTATGAGCGCGAGCAGATGATCGATTGTAAATATGTGGAAAAACCTGTGGCATGTGCTTTATGTTTCACAAAATGGCCAGTATAATAGGGGCACTGTCATTTAGTTAGAACAGAGGCTCTGGATCAATACAAGCGCGAGGTTTCGTTATCGATAAAAGTTTTTAAATTGTTGGTTTACATGTTGAGTTAAATTTTCTAATAATATTTACATAAACACCAACATTTTTATCATCTTTTGGTCTTGCGGGATGTTTTGAAATGTACGAAGCTTAAATTCTCTTTTGTCCTTTCCTACTAAGCTGGCATGTTGGAAACAGTTGCATTGCCATTACAGATGTTTACACACTCCTTTTTTTACATTTAGCTGCACAGTAGAATAAAAGCAATGTGCAGTAATACTAAAGGTTACCCTTTATTTCTTTATTTTGTTCCTGTACTTATTTCAACTGATGATGTAGAGGAAATAGCTAGCAATCGGCTACAACATGCAAGTACAGTGGACCTCATTTTAATGGTTACATGCACGTGTGTCTTGGCGAGTGTTCCTTGTATAATTCACGCACTCTAATTTTTTGGACTAAAAATTCTGTAAAAAAGGTGCAAGAATAATGCTATTAAATATGGAATAGAGTAGTAACTTAGTGCGAATAATTTTTGCTGCTGTAATGACGTCCCCCTCTATCACATCAAAATATAAATTTCATACATACATATTTTAACATTAAAATCATGTTTTAATTATGGGTCATGAATTCAGACATGGTTAAGTGATAGCGCACATAATCTAGCTACTATATTTGTAATTCCTGCCATGTTTATATCATCGGAGTCACTCTATGTTTTCCATAAAATAATACGGGATTTCACTGTAGTTTTTTGTAACACTTTACTAATGCATGTTTTTTTGCGTGCCTGGAGCATGTATTCATGACTATATGGATGCCAGTTACATGCTCCCACAGACATGATTTCCGGGTTTTGTAAGTTCATACTAATTTACTGTTAAGGCAGGGACACACCTTGTTAGTTCATGTGTGCTAGGCCATTAGCAACAATTACATTCCAGACAATGATGGAATGCTACTTTCAAGACATTGTACACATTGGAAACATTATTAGCCCCCCATTGTAACTAAAAATGACTTCCACACTGTTATATTTCAAAAACATATGAACTCGATACATATGAAACTACAATAGAGGCATCCATTGGAATTTGCAACATAGTTGTGTCCAATATAATTATAGGGCCAGCGCTTAAAGTCGTGTTGAGGCGAGTCGCCGACAGAAAGACTGCATGCAGAGTCGACACTGCTTTAAAAACGCTGGTATGCATCACCCATAATGCTTCATATATTTATGCCTCACTAGGTGACTATTTTTATTTTAAGTTGGATTAGTGCACCGATTCACCTGTTTTGGAGAAATCATAGGACAGGGTATGCACCGATGGAAAACGTAAAAGTGAGAGGAAGTATCAGGGTATTTTCACCTGGGTCAGGGAAACATAAATAATTGCTGCTCTGCAAAAGTTGTTAGTTTTGTATACAGGATAAAGCTATTATAAGCACTTGAATTTTAAAATTTAATTTTTTATGTTTATGAATTGGCAATAACATATCTTTGCCAAGTTACATAGGCCTTTATGTACAAAATGAAGTATTTGTGTGTTGGTAATTGGCACTCGTGTGAAGTCAATAGTGTGTATCATGAGAAATATTGATGGACTGAATAAAATGTTGGCTGTGCTTGCTTGGTATTTTGCAATGTAGTTTAATTTAACTTTACTGACAGCATATTGGTTCAGTCAGTGATGGAAAAATATTGTATTGGAAGATTTTGGTCCTGAAAGTAGGTAGGGAATAATGGTAAGATTCCGCCTGGAAAACGGGGTAAGTCGGGGAATTCCAAAATTTTATTTCATTGGACATCCTGTAAGAATGTATTTGTTATGAGGATGTAGTTTTGACGGCAGGAAGAGATTGGCAGTAATGTAAATTCCACACAATATACCTAATATATCATATTTGCATGGGTCAATAAAAACTGTTTTTGTACTATAGGTGCAAACACATTTCTTTTAAGCATTAGTTATTAAATTATACAATGATAAAGAACTGTGTAACTTACATTTTACAGTTTTCAAAAGATTGTGTGAAAGTTGCTCAACACTCAAGGTAAGTTTATTTGGTAGAATAAAAATTTTGATTGGGAAAGTGCAAATTAGCTGTTCTGCCGTATATTATGTAGTTATGTATGTGGAATGTATCATTTTTCTACAGTAACGCATTACCTGTTTCCCACTGAACGTTGATTGCATTTTAAATTGAACCTATAATGGGATTTTAACTGATTTTGAATTTAACATGTAAGAAATTTTGGTGACAGGTAGGTGTACAGTATTTGTGTTACATGAGGATTGAGTTACATATGTGATGTAAAGGTGGTGATAATAAAGTTTTAACTTTTTTATGTATTTCTTTTTTCTGTCCTCTTATATGGTGCCTGTGTGCTAAACCATCAGAAAATTTCCTTGTTCATTGGTGTATATTTATAAGGTAAGTTTTTTTCACTTTTAAGATTTTTACATGAAGACATTTGTCATTTTATTCCTACAGTTATGGTAGTAAATATTATTTTTGTAACAAACAGGCGTAAAGAAGTCTTGTCTCTATATTAAATACTTATCGCCAAACATTGTACTTTTGAGGTCAGATTGACGGAGAATAGTGTGACACGGGAGTTGACTGATGCATGTACTGGAGGGTCAGAACAACTTTCATGTCACATGTTGTGCAGTACGTAGGTAACAGAACATCCAAATGTCACTACTAACTACACTACCTACTTTGAACAAATACAGTATGCATTATTTAGTCATCTGCCTGAACTGCAGATAAGGAGAGTAATTTAAAAAAAAATTTGAATGGTATTCAAAAGTCACATGCATATGAGTGCCATGCGTGCATGCATGCTTGTGTATGTGTGTATACATAGATATGTATATACACCGGTATAAAGTTCTCATTTTAGTCTATACGACATGAAATTTAAGACGACCTTCCTCAATGGAAATGTCTTGAGCATGTCTATACTGGTTGTGTATTGTATGTATTTCTTAAAACTGTAGTGTTAATGCGTCTTCAAATGGAAAAGCATTTAATGTTCTGTCTTCTGATATTTTGAAGTGACCTTTACAGCTGTATTAACAATGCTTTTCAGTGAAGTTGTGTTCCCAAATTGCAACTTGGCTACTGTGATGTGGCATCTGATCCAAACAGCCAATACAATAATGCAAGAGGCATGTAATAATTTTACAAACAATGCATATTGGTGAACAAGTTTATTTTTCGGACTGACACGCACATATCGTATACACAGTGGAACAAGTAGAATGAACATGGACAAACACATCACTTAATTAGGTGAGTAAAATGATTGATTGTTAGTTGATGTGCGCTAAGAGGAATTTACTTAAAAGCAGTAGCATTACAAATAGTTATAAATTTGGCACACGCAGCCGTTATAGACTTAACAAAAATAGGATGTCAAAGTACAGTCTTCACATTTTACTGTGTGTTCAGTAATTCTTTAAAGGCACCTGTTAACATACTGATGTTTTCAATATTCTACCTCGAAGGCAAGGATCCTGGTAGTTGCATTTAGGTGTGTGCTGTACCTCTTTATATCTGTCGTAGGTTTAATGATAATGAAAGACACCGGTATGACAGATTGACTTCGGAGGCAAAGCTCTTTAAAAACCCACCATTTTTTCAGGACTTCCAAAATTCTTGTACAGAGAGAGTACTGGTGTGCATGTGATAAAGCAGATACAATAAAACCCCTCACAACCCAATCCCGAGGAACCATGAAAAGTTTGGGTTGAAAAAGTCGAAAATTTGAGACAGCTAAAAACAGAGTAATAATCCCTTGCCAACCGCTATTTCAGTTATGCGCAGATTTGTTTTTGTAGACCTCTCCAACTGCGGTACTAGTTTCTATTATGCACGGTTTTTAGTCTATGGAAAATTAGCCCTCACTGACATTAGTGGTTGTGCATTTCTCAATCTGCCGTCATAGATTTTGACATTTGTTATCGCAAGTAGTGTATAGCAATAAATTACTTAATACCAGAAGGGGTGACTGGTGCATTGTATGCGGAAACGCGTGGGTTTTGTGTGTTGTTTGCGGGGGAGGGGGATGGAGTTGCAGGCTGGGTCAGTAAGGATTATTTGCCCTAGTCACATGCCACCGCCTCTGTCTTACCCTCCCTGTCTCTTGCTTCCATTATCCTTCTTTTTTGCTGTAAAAATAGCGGCACATTACAGACTAGTTTCTTAATCAGTGTTTGTATAACTTCAAATTTAATTCAATGTCCCCCTTTTTTTTTTAAATGATTTTTTTTTAAGTTTATGTACGCCCATGCTTACGTAATATGCTAATTTTTTTGGTGGGAATTAGTTTCTTCTTGTGAAGTCAGTTTTATGTGTAAAGTGAATAACGGTAGGTAAGTGTGTGCAAATATGTGTTCTTATAGTACCATATTTTGGTGAGCTAGGCTGTGCGGGTGTATAGGCCATGTCAGAAGTTTTCGATAAAATGTTCGAGATAATTAATATTTCAAGAAGACCATATTCAATTTTTATATTCTCGTAAACATTGCTGGACCTCCTCGTGCCAGTGCAGAGGCCAACACGCCGCCTACATTTAGTTTAAATTCAACACATTGATGTGAATCGCATCTATCAGCATGTTTTTATCAACACCAGGCCACTGTTCTGAAGTGAACCAGCCGTGTTATGACAGCACTGGCGGCTGCCGGCTGGCTCCCGCCCGCCAGAATAATCTGTGGTTGTAAGGCATAGGTCGGTTCTACGACTAGCCTCATGAGAAAGAAACAGGCGACGATAGTCTCCAACTATGTGTTCTGCCGACGCAAGAGCCATACTGGTGTACCCCAACGCGACAGTGGTGTGGTGGTTGGAGCGATGGGGTTTCTCTAAGGCTTCCGACAAACAACTGGAGGTGGGTCAAAAGGTGGTAAGACAGGTAGGATCAATCGAATACTTCCTTGGGCGACCATTCAGCGTGGTAGATAGAATACTGACTCTGTTGGTTTACTAACCTCCTTACGGATTGTCTTTCTAGTGGTTGTAGCTCTACCTTACTGCCTGCCATCGAGCATATGTTTTTTCGACGCACGTGTGGCTCTGAAGGGGAGCACGCAGTCCAACACTAGGTTCGGAAAATGTACCAATTGTAGTCTCCTCTCTGGCTTCACTTTGTTAGTTGTGGGAGTAGCCCAGTCACCCTTGGAATGATAATCGGAGGTTAAGAGAACTCGTATTTATTCCGGAAGGAATAAACACAGTAGCCCGTACAACCTCGTAATTATTAAAAGCTAACAGGAAGTAGGCTACTATCTACACAAATCTGGTGAAGGGGAAAAATCATATGTGGTTTAATTATTACTGTCAATACACGTGTTGCGAATAGTCACTTTGCAGCAAATCATTTACCCCCGTGCGTAATTAATTTCGCGTAAGCCCCCATATAGCCCTTAGGCGACGCCGGACTTAACCTGCCTGCAAGGTAACACTGATTACAAAAAGGCATGTGGCCACCATTAATTAATATGAGAAAATAAGCCTCCCCAGCAATGATATTCTGGGAGAAGTGAGACGCGGAGAAGTCTTGGGTGGCTAAAAACACACGAGGTTCCGAACATTAAACAGTGTATTGCAGTGAATGATTGGTTATAAAATGTTGATGTGCCGCCCAAGAGCGCGAAATGCGACCCGTTCGGTCAGCACATCCGGCTCCTGAAAAAAACAGTGGTATGACTAAATTCTCCCTCGTGGCATGCTAGCCAGGTTGGCAGGCAGCACGATCTACTTTCTTACACTTCAGTCTCTTACATATACATATGCTCATTGATTACATAATCATAATTCCTGCCTAACAATTCTACAAGACACAAAAACCCTTTAATGCATGTCACACACTGGATAAGGTGAGATGGGGATGGAACATGTGAAGAATGAAAATAAAGGAAAGACTATTGTTACACTTAAGCCCATGGGGGCTCTTAAAACGTAATAGGGCCATTCTTTTATATGTTTCTTTGCGTGGTGTGTCTGAGTGTGCTGTAATTAATTACACTTTTCCTGAGTTTGCAGGATCTACTTCCTTAAAACACATGCATGCAGGTACATGTGGTTGCTCTGCACCTTGCACTACACTTGCACTTTTTTCACGAGCGCTTAAATGGCTACTGTTCACTTCACTCGTGGAGTAGCATTTTCCGGGTGTGTTGTGGTACACTACTGAACCAGTCGAGTGCTGATTCTTGCAGTGGTCGCTAGGCTTGGGGGAAGCAGCTGTCGTCAAATTCCCCCCCCCCCCCCCCCCTCCAACTTTTTCCTTGGCAGTTTGCCAGGCGTCCAGTCACTCGCAGCAGGAGCACCTTCTATGCTCCCTGCGACGAAGACATAGCATGTAGGGCTCCCCACCTGCTGGCAGCCTGATGATTTGCTTCTGCTGCTGCAGCGGGAGAATCTGCACCCTCTGGTGTGCTGTGGTAACACCGCATATGGTGCAGTCCTGTGGTGGCTGTCTTCTTCGTCTGGACCTTCTGAGAAGCAGCGAGCTGGTCGACCTACTATTTTCGCAGTCCCCTTCACTACTTACATCTTCCCTCCTCCTGCTGTCGTGCCCTTGCTGACACTAATTGCGATCTGGTAGTATTTCCCTGACAGATCGATCTTGTGTCACAATCTCAGGTCCTCTTGCCGTGCAGGTATTTGGCATTTCTGTGGAAAGGGCCAGCTCCTTCCATTCTGGGTCTCATGATGGTGATATCGGGGCTTCCTCCAGCCTTCTAGGCTACACGGTAACGATTGATGGCGCTGCGCCGTCGGAATCTGTGACGTGGGTCACTCCTGCCAGGACTTCACCGGGGGGGGCTTGTCAGCACAGTCACCGTCGTAGGGCTTCTGGTCGTCCATCTCCTGCTGTTCTCCTGCTCCTATGTGCCTGCTATTTATTATGGGAGTTCCTCTCCTACTCCCTTTTCCATCTCGTCGTCCATGGTGGATGTGACGACCTGGTTACGTGAGACGCTGGCTTGATTCTGACCTCTGGTGAACCGTGTGGCTTTCGGCGTCGAAATCCTGTCGGCATCGAGTGGTCTTGCCTCCTCCTGAGGTCCGGGACCACTTTCTCCTCCGTTTGCATATTGCGTTTGCTCGTCTAGAGCTTGGCCATCCTGGCTAATTTCTCCCTCGTTCTTTTACCTCGCCGGGACGTCTTCAGCGGCTGCCCGAATATCGTGTCTGTGTATTCGTACCGTCCTCCGTCCGATTCTGATCAAATACGTCATCGGTCCTATTGCATGCATGATTCTGTGCGGACCTGTCCACCTCGGTGCTAGGCCGGCACAGAAATTTTTCTTGGCGGCAGATTGCGGATGCATCTTCGTGTAGACAATTTGTCCAAATCAAGGCAGCAGGTGATCTGTTACTGCGTTGCAACCACCGGTTGCATTCTGTTCCTGTTGGTCCCGTTGATCGCGGTATCGGTGTCTGCACATCTCTTCCCTTGCACCACTGGTCTCTGTTTCGCTACTATCTTTAGAGCACGGGCAGTTTCTCTCACTGGGCAGTTGAATATTTTTCCCTAGTAACACTTGCATGGGTGATTTACCTGTGGTGGCATTTACTCTGCGACAAAGCGCGAAGTGTGTTGTGGGCAGGTGATCGGCCCAGCTGTTGTAGTGCTCAACCACACCGAGACGGATTTGCTCCCTCAACTCCTGGTTGTGCCTCTGTGGGGTTCACACAGGGGTGGTAAACCGCAGTCTTTAAATGTCGCACTCCCCAGCTCATGCAGAATTCGCGCCGTTTATTCCTGGTAAATTGAGTACCGTTATCTGGGAGAACTTCTTTTGGATAACCCCAACGTGCATAAAATTCATTTTTCAAGATTTTAGCTATCTGTCCTGTGCGTGCACGGTTGATTGCATACACATTAACCCATTTTGAAACACTGTCTGTGATTACTAGTATAAACCATTTACTTCCCGGCAAGTTTTGGGGTAAGGTCCTATTAGGTCATGGCAGATTGTTTCCGTGGTGGTGGTTGTTTTTGTCACCCATCTGTGCTAGAACATTATTCACTGTATGTTCCGCCCCTGGGTGTCTAGCCGTTGTGCTCGCATTTGCGTGTGTAAAAATCCTTTCTCTGCATTCTGCGCGTACGTACAGTCTCCACATGTTTTTGTCATGTGGTGAGCACGTTTTCACTCGTCCTTATATCACTCCCCATCCTTCCACATGCTATGTTGCACACTTGTTTCGCATTTCCCAGGCAAACACGCAGTTCTCTTGCGCCATTACAGTGTCATTGTATAAGTCCACTACGATTGTGTCTTCTACACTATTAATCCTGCTTACTATTGCCTCCGTGAACTGTGCTTGCGTTACAGGAGGTAAAATGCCTTCCCATTCCACTACCTCAGTTACTGTCACCTGTGTGTTTGGAGCCCCTGGCACATGCTCTATGTTGAAGTCGTAGGCTTGTAGCAATAACACCCACCAGGTTAATTTACTTCTCGGTTCCTTCATATTACTTAGTCATACCATCGGGCATCGCTATCACGTGCACGAGAGTCTCTCTTGCGATAATTTGAGCCGTAAAGAATTACAGACCGTACTTAGGATACCATCGGGACTTGTGTTTCGCGCGCTCGGACAGCAATCACCATGTTGGACTAATCATTTCACAGCAATAGTTATTTTAGCATGCCGGAACCTTTTCGTACTTCAGTTTCCCGAGACTATCGCCCCTCGCACCTACCCAGTGTTTGCATCGCCTGAGTAGGCTTAAATTAGACTTAAGTTATTTAATTTGACCATGTGTCTTTTCCACAGTATTACCCAAGCTGACAGGTTCGTAAACAGCATCAAATGTAAGCATTTCCCGACAGGAATGTAATCATGGAACTGATTAAATCACAGTAGTGACGAGTTACCACATGTGGTTTAGTTTCAGTTCACCGCAAGGTATTTAATGTACAGGCCTTCTCCCGCCAATTTTCTCAAAGTGTATCTTGCTGTGCAAGTATGTCGGAAATGGTCACTAGTCAGCGTAATAAGTAACAGTGCTTCGTATGGGCATGTGGGGAGCCCAGATATCCCACAATGCAAGTAAGGGAGTTATTCAGTCAGTATTAATTTTATTCTACTTGGTGACAACATCTGCACTTGGAGGATATGCCATGGTCGTCGGCCGAGCGACCCTGTGGAACGAGTCCACAGTTGCTCTCCGACTTCACAATATTATCAATCCGACAATATCTTGTGCCCTGGGCAATTATCTCCACCAAGATTAGTAAACTATATTCACCGCTGCTCAACTAACCATTATCCTTATTGACCAACACCTTGGCACCAGTTGCCAGCCTTCTGCGCATTAGACTGTCATATGTCGCCCAACTTTGGTGCAAGTCCTCATCTTAAAATCTGAGCAATTTTTCCCGCAAGTTTCCCTCATTTTACCTGGATTTACCCACAATGAGGGGAAAATGTGGTCAACCAGGCGACCCGCATGACGTGTGGCAGAGTCGAAACGCCCCAACGATGCCAGGGAGAACGTATGTGGCCGGCAAGGAAAGCGTGCCAAAACATCTTATCGCCGCCATTACTTCAGCGCAAGGGGTTAGTGGTGAGGATCAACCATCTTGGAACAGCGAAGAGACGTTACAGCAGTGGGACAAAGGACAGGGCGAGTTGAGCGCGCCAACCCACCCCTCTGTCCACGTCGCATTGCACCACTTCCTTACATGAGGAGGGAGTAATGATAGGAGGGAGGAACATCTGGCTGCTACTCCATCCACACTCTCCGCCATGCGCCAAGCGGAACAGCTG
This sequence comes from Dryococelus australis, assembly GCA_029891345.1. Taxonomy (NCBI): domain Eukaryota; kingdom Metazoa; phylum Arthropoda; class Insecta; order Phasmatodea; family Phasmatidae; genus Dryococelus; species Dryococelus australis. Next base: position 83,756,296 of record CM057007.1, on the reverse strand, counting down.
AGAGCCTGCCATCCGTTGATCTGTGCCATGCAGGACCACAGCACTACCGCAATACTTCCATACCATGCTATCGTGCTTCGGCATACCTTGCTTCCATATTCTGCGCTCGTGTTGTAGTGTTGTCAAACTACCCTGGCTGTCCAAATGCAGTGCTGTGCGCCGGCACCACTGTTTCTGCAGTGTCTGCATCAAAAACCACTGGACGTGATAGACACTTACAAAATGGGGACCCGATTTTGCAAATGCAATCCAAAGACCAGCCCGGTGAGCAACCACGGAGAAGAGCAAGTGACAGAACATTCGAATAGGAAGATTGTTATGCACAGTATCAGGAACCACACCGAGCACATGCACATGGTACAATATCCACATGCACCAAGAATGCGTGAGTCCCACAGAGTTGCACACCACAACCAGATTTTGGTTTATTTGCAACACGTGCATTGGACAGTTGAAACCGACTGTGATCACAAGCATTTCTACCGACTTACTAATGGGCAACAAACCTGATGATTCAGTGTGTCAAACAGAAGACAGCATGGGAAACAACATTCAAGCAAATCAAGCGGATTGAGATTGCATCACTATGGTGAACACTGTATGTTACTTCGAGAGTGAAGGAACAGACGAAAAGGCAGTGCAAGTCGAGGCAATACACTGCAAGGTCGAGGATGTCTGCAACCACACCTCACCTGCGGACGGGGCCCCCATGAGAGCTGTCAATCATCGGGCACAGCATAGCCAGTGCTCGGAACCACTGCCATCACCACCCCTGTTACCTCTGCCACTCCCACCTATGACGCCTTATCTACCACAATTTACCACCTACCAACCCACACCGGTATTCCCACAACAAATACCCAGCATATTTCCCACATCTTTTCCGGCACCGACACCTCTAACATCTGTTCCCGCCAATCACTACAGTCCGCAACTTGAGTCCAGCTGATAACCAGAGAGGGAGCTGCAATGATAGGCAAAACAGAAGCAGCCCAGACATCGTCAGTAACCCGAAACGAACACCGACACGATTTCAACACCTACTGACATTTACTGGTATGGCAAGCCAAGACCCTAACACTTTCTTAAAGGAGTGCACATAATGTCTGAAACACTACAGGGTTGATGAAGACGAGTGGGCCAGTTGCATCGGTGGCCAATTGCGAGGAGAAGCATGGAAGTGGTGGGGCGCTGTCAACCACTACGGCATGCAGTGGGAGGAGATCATACTAGCTTTTCAGTGCCGATATGGAAGTATGTTTACAGCCCTACAAGCGCAGAGCAAGTAACTCTGGCAGGAGCAAGAGCCTGGCGAACAAGTACCAATGTTCATCAGACAGAAGTCACATCTGATGCAGCGATTACACCTGTAACTACCAGTTCGAGAGGCACTGGAAGTCATTGCTGAAACGGCCTTACTGGAGTACAGAGCTGCCTACTACCTTTCCTAAGCAGCAATATGGAGAAGGTTCTCAAAGCCGTTATCATTCTGGAACGAAACTGGAACTCATCACGTCGTGAGAATGGGACCGCACGATGGAGGTACAAGCAAAATGGGAGTGACAACAACATACAACGGGACCGGGCCGACTGTCCCGCGTAACTGTTCATGAGCAAACTGGAACGGGACAGTGCACGTATGAGCAGTGAAAACATTCCGTGCCGTGGCGATAAGCTAAGTGACAATACGCGCGGGAATACTAGGCAAACACAAGTGCGGTTTGACAAGAGTCAGCCACCCGCAAACCTGTGTCGCTACTGTTGGCCACCGATTGTTTTCCACTGGCAGAGTGCATGCCCCAACAACCCGCACCTGGATATCTACAAATGGCCCACGCCAAGGGGCAGGGAAACTGCCAGTAGGGGTGAAGAAGTCGGAAGTTTCTTTCGCTTTGGTCATGTGAATAAAAACCGACGAAACACAGCAGCAGGCATACATTCAGCAGGTGAGTGGATTTCAGGCGAAATTTATTCGCATCCTTGTGAGCACGAATAGTCAACCCTGTCACGCACTAATTGATACGGCCCGGTCACCCAACTTTGTACAGTCGCGTTTCGTGAATCCCAGTGACAGAATATCTAGCAATCCTGTTATTTATGCTCGCTACTGGCCAAGTCAGTAACGGTAAAATTCAGGGACCAAGAGACAATAACGAGTGCAATTGTAACTGCAGATGTTATGGAATACGCAATATTGGGCGTGCCTTGGTTACAGGAACAGAAACAGAATGCCTTAGTAGAACCAGTGGCTAGGAGAAATAATTTTGGCTCAAAGAGCGGCGCACAGTGTACACTGTAGAGAGGGCAGTTTGCTAGTGATTTACCCCTGTATCATTAGAGTAATTCTATCATGAGATCCCGCAACAAGATCAGGTGGCATTTTAGCATATACTAAGCGGAAGGAGGGATGTTTTTGCCAAAACCGATGTGCTCAGAAGAACGACTGTAGCCGAACATGAAATTCTGTTAATGCAAGAGGGACCGATGTACGCAGGGCGACGGAGTTACATGCCATATCAAACCAAAATAATTAACGAGCAAGTTAAAGAGATGCTAGCAGACGGGATTATCGAGCCGACACACAGTAAATATAATTTGGCCATCACATTAGCGCCTAAGAAAACGAGAGTTGGAATTTTTACGTGGATTTCCATCTTATCAACTAGGTCACATGTAACGATCTGCCACCTTATATCATAGTAATAGACATACAACACTCGGCAAGGCAATAATAATGACGTCACTAGATTTCATAAGTGGATATTGGCAAATTCCCGTCAAACAGGAAGTCAGGGAGAAAACTGCATTCACGACACCTAACGGGCCGTGATTCCATTTTTGTGCTATGCCTTTTGGCCTCAAAGGAGCACCCGTTACCTTTCAGTCAGTGATGGTCTGTGTGCTGGACGGGCCTATCGGCGACTTTATGCTAGCATACCTGGACGATGTGATTATTTGGTCGAGTAGTTGGGAGGAGCACATACATCATGTCTCCATGGTACTAGAGAGACTCGCAATCAATGGACTTACCTGCTCTGCGAATAAATTCCATTTGGGTAAAAGCAAGTTGGTCTTTTTAGGGCACATTGTAGACGAGGATGGAAACACTCTTAATCCAGAACAGTTGAACCTAATAGAGAACCACCCAGCATCATGCACATGAAAATAGTTCTGCAAGTTTTTTGGTTTAGTTAATTGGCTGAGGGAGTTAATTAAAGATTTTGCAGTAATTACCGCCCCCTCTCACGGATCTACTTTCGTCCCAGAAGTGGTTCGTGTGGAGAGACATGGAAAAAATTCATTCCAAGCAATAAAGAAAAGTTTCCGTTCTTGCCTCAAACTAGCACATTACAAGCCAGGCAAACACCTTTACTTGCAGATGGACGCCAGTCAGGAGGGGCTGAGTGCAGTTTTGTATCAATGCGCGGAGTACTGCTCGAAGCGAGTCATCGATTTCGCCAGCACAAAATTGTGACAAGTAGAGCGCTGATACAATGTAAACGAGTGGGAAGTGTGGGCGGTGAAAAAGTACCGGCCCTAGTTGAAATACAAACATTTCACATTATGAATAGACAACAGGTGCTTCGTTTGGCTACACGCGATGAAAGAAACTCGCAGTAAACTCGCCCGGTGGGCATTGCTCCTACAGTCCTATGATTTCACGGTAGAGAATGTCCCCGGGAAGGAGAGTCAACTGGCAGACAAATTATACCACGAGCCCGATGCAACCATAGTGGTTACAGACGACGCAGAATGGGATGAACTTCTCCTCCCATCCACCCCTCAAGTTCGGGTTATTCCGTGAGGTGCAAGTGAACCAAGTACGATCCATGGATGATGATATCCTTGTAGACGCACTGTACCAGGAAATAGTTGAGGCGCAAGGCAGCTGCGGGTTAACGAGAGAGAGAGAGAGAAAGGAAAGAAGAAGTGTGTGAGAGAGACCGTGGAACAGTGGTGTGTGATGGAAGGTAGGTTGGAAATGTGCGCGGCAAACAATACGAAATTGCGTCTGTTTGTACCAGCAATGTGTAGGGTGAAAATATTGGAATACGCACACACAAGTAATGTAGAGGGGCACTCAGGTGCACAGCAGATGATCCGAAATGCCAGACAGCATTTCTTCTGGCCAGGTCTCTCGCACGACATACGAAAATACGTGCAAAAATGTGTTAGGTGCCAGACATTCAAATCTCACGGGGCATATGGGGTATAGCAGCAACAGCCTCGCCTACCGAAATGAGTGTTCGAGACCATAAGCCTGGACCTAATGGGGCAGTACTCACAATGGGAAAAGTTTATCTTGGTTGTCACTGACAACTTCTCGTGGTGGGTGGAGGCCTATGCAATAAGCAGTGCAAGAGTTACCAACATTGTACAAGTTCTGGAGCAAGAATTTTTCACCTGCTGGGGCTACCCCAAACAAATACTAACGGACAACAGAACACAGTTCATCGGAAAAAAGTGGCAAGCAAAGCGCACCTGGTGGGGGTGCAACACTTGAAGATGGTAGTGTACCTCACAGAGGGCCACAATCAAGACCTGAAGGTACAACTGCGGCTCCGTGTAGGTGTGGTACACACCAGCTGGGCAGATCACCTGCCCACTGCCCTCTTCACCCTCCGCCGGTGTGTGAATGCCAGAACAGGCTGGTCACCTGCGGACGACCTGGTGGGTCAAAACATCAAGCTTCCCAGCGAAAGGAATTGCCCATGCAACATCAAGAGCGAGATTATGGAAGACAGCGTGGCAAGATGAAATAGGACGAAGCAGAGAGGCAGAGAACAGAGAGTCAAGTAGGAAAGGTATGCATCTGGGTTGGTTCCGATTTGCAACTGGACACCACCCACGCTCGAACATGGACAGTTAGTGTATGTGAAAGCGCACCCGCAGTCGGCAGTCCGTTAAAACTTCTGTGCCGGGCTCACTGCACGATGGACAGGCCCGCACCAGGTTATCAAAAGGCTAAGACCAACCACTTCCTGGTCCTAGTGGGAAGAAGGATGAGCAAGTATCACCGAGACGCCATACACCTGTCACCCAGAGACGTCCGCAGCGACGAGGCCAGTGATATCATAACCAACAATGGTGCAACGTCTGCCAAGTCTGATGAGCAAGGGAGAGAGGAGGAGAGTGGGGCGGCACCTGGCACCTACTGCAGGAGGTTCCCCACCAGAGGACACCATGTCGCCGATGCTAGACGAGACCACGTTTCCAAGGTGCCAGGATGACATTGGCCAAGGGCCGACGCCACCTCAACATCCGCTGGAAACAGCTCACAGCAAGCAAGAGGGGAGATGCACGCACAGCACGGAGGAAGCACACAAGATCTGGAGGCTCATGATGGCGCCATCGATTACGAGTTCCATGGGAGGACAACAAGCACTGAAGGTGGGCCAGTACCTGCACCAGGACCACCAGCAGTGGGTGCCTAAGCCACGATGTCGCCTGGTGCACTGGTGCCAGTCAGGGCGCACCCGATGGCTTGCTCCGTGGAGATCGATGTCATAGCGGTTACCAGCGCAACCTGAAGAGATCCGGAACTGCAACCAATGGTGACACCTCTGGGAGGGGTTCCCTCAGGAGACGATGTGAGGCCCGTCAACGGGATGCCGATCGTCGAGGAGGACAGCCCCGCTCCTCACCTAACCAATATCCTTATTGACCAACACCTGGGCTGTAGTTGCCAGTCTCCTGCACATTAGACCAACGTCACCATTAACATGTACCAACTCTCTTATGAATTTAACACTGCTGCTACTAACCTTTTTTTATTAACGCTCTCTGTGGTGTTACTGTTGAGCTGTCGGCCTGGGGAGGGGTAAAGTGTACGGCAGGCAACTTTACCCTTGCAACCTGTTTCCCTGCGGTTTTTTGCTACTGGTTGGTCTTCTATTCCAGTCGTTTGGGTAGTCGACATGCCAGTGGTATAACCGACCCACACGATACCGACATGGCCATGGGGGTGTTTGGTAGATCCTACCTGACGAACCTGTTCATGTCCTGGGACGCACTCGCCACATTGTGGTACACATTGTTTCTTTCAAGGATGATAGCTTCTCTCATCACTTCCTCTAGCCCACTGTTGAGTAGCGGAACTAGGTCCATCTGATACTCGGGCAAGGCTGTCTCTGCAATAACTTCCAGAACTTCCCTCTCTGCTAACTCTGGGCGAAATCTCTTCACCAGGTGTATCTTTCTATTAATGAAAGCTGTCAGGGTCTCCGCGTCCTGCTGTTGTTGTAGGGTGAGCTTACTTTGTGCTTGCATGGACGTGAAGGTGCCTCCGAACCTGCAGTGGAATGCATTGAGGAATTCCTCACAGGTGAGGCCGTAGTGGTCAATTTATTTCCACCACTGCTTTGCTTCGCCTTCCATCTGCTTGCCTACACAACCTGGTCATTCGTCCTCCGAGGCGCCATAGTGCTGCAGGCGTGTAGTGCAGTCACTCATAAAAGCTGATGGATCATCTATTAATTGTCCAGAAAACGTCGGTAGGATCTGGAAACGTGTTGGTGTAGGTCTACAATGTGTGTTCGGTTGATTGCAGTGACTAGATGTCGTCCCTGCTGATTTATTTACATTCTGCGACTCTTTGTTTACAACAGTTGAAACTGGTAAAACTTGTGTGATATTGGGCAGAGCTGCTGGAAAATTACTATTGTGGGTTGGTGTAGAGAAGAAGGGATGTCTTGCTTAGAAAATAGGGCGTTTCAGCCAACAGTGGTTTAGGCATCTGTGGAACGATCGTTACTGGTGTGGGTTGCACTATTGGCGCCAGAGTCCTTGTGGGTACTATGCCCATATTCTGCATCGGAGACACCACAGACGTTGCCTCCCTACTGGCCACACAATCCCGACATGTAAATTGCTCTCCCTCTGTCATTGCCTGTTCTTCCTCTGGTTGGCACTTATGCTGTACTCTGGCATTGCACGTCTTGCAATACTGGATCGCCCCATTCATCAAACCTTTGCAGTCTGTGCGTTCACATGCATTGCAGCTCTGTGAAAAAGTTGTCCCAATTATAAGTGACGTGCGCTTGCTTAGATGGTGGTAAATGACAGTTTTTGCAGGTGAACAATAGCCTGTGTATTTTCTCTGTTGTTCATGGAGGCTCCGTTGTTCCAATGATTACACTGTTAGCATTTAAGGAGCGGCATGCCATGACCTGGACAGTTCAGATTGTGACACCAGTTTACTGAATTAAAGTCCGAAATGTCTGAAATAAATTTAGGTGATTCTATTGCCATGTCCTGTTGTACCTCACTATCGCGGGTGATCGCGACGCGGATGTTTTCCGGGCTGGGCTTACTTTCGCACAGACAGTTCTTCATAACTCGCGATCCAGTCCTGAGGTCGTGGTCATAGGCACTGTGGACACAACAGTGTAGGTGTGTTGCTGTCGTTCCGGCCAGCCATGATGGGTACTAACAGTCTAATGTATCGTGGAAGGGCGAGTCGCAGAAGCACGGCATGGATGATGCACAGCGCGGCAGACCTGTACGAGCGCCATGTGAGGCAGGGGTCAACGGTCGGCGTGACTCACAGCTGATCGCCGGCGCAGCTGATAGCGTGGGTAGGAGGAGACTTTCGTTCCTCCTTCTCACCATTCTTCTTTTCGTCCTCGTCCTTCTTCGGCGTGTGCGACATGGTTGGTGGAGGGGGAGGTTGTTGCAACCGCTTTGTATTGCTGGGCACCTAGTGGGTGCATGGCTGACATCACAGTGGCGCTCCCAAGATGGATGCTGTCTTTTACACTCGTGGTTGCAAAGATGGCAGCGCTTTTCGAGTTTCCACATGCTTTTCCTCACATGACCACGTGTTTTGACTTCCCACGACTCCGGTTGTACACTGTTGCTATTCTTCACGCTTCTCCGGTGTCGGTTTTTGGGCCAGGATAAGTGGGAAATACTGGATATTGAATTTTGAAAATTTTAAAAAATTGCAGGAAATTTCGGAAAGGTAATTCTGCGGGGTTTTGAAGTAGGAATTAGCGGAAGGACGTCGCCCCTAAGTTGGGCAACGTGGTTGGGGGGGGGGGGGGACACACACACACATATATTTAAGTATAAGAAGTTAAAACACTGAAATACATGATCGCAAAATCTTTCCTGATCATGCATTAGCACCATCTAAAACTACAGAAAGATGTGTGGGCTTCCAGGATGATGCAGTCTGTTCTATCTACCTTATCTGCCTCCATAGAAGTCCAAAATCATGGCGATTCTGGCTACATCGCCCCAGTCTTCTGAGTCAGTCAAGTTCATTAATGAGATAGGTGGGTCTAGCCCCTCACCATCTCTGCGAGACTCTCAGACCGCAAGTTACAGTTTCAGTGTCTCCCCAAGTGATGTTATGAAGCTGTCACATGCTAAACGAATGATCACAACCAACTCAAGATGCGGTAAGACAGATGTTTTTACATCCTCACCACATAAGGCTGAATCGATTTCATCACAAGGAAGAAACCGAAAACTTAAATCTCAGAAAAGAAAGGGGAATTTATAACTCTCACCACCACATTTACAGAGATTACGCCAAACTAAAATACCAAAGCAGAAGCCAGTTGCTCATAAAAAACAAGAGAACCGAAATTTGTCAAGTTCAGAAGAGGATGATCCAGATGTTGCATATTTATTTTGTGCTGATTTATATTCCAATTCTGCATCAAATGAGACCTGGATTATGTCCGTATCATGTAAAAATTGAGCTCACGAGGAGTCTAGTGGTAAAGCAGATTGCACATCATTTATTTGTGACATGTGCAAGTGAACATTTTAAATAAAAAATGTGGTTTGTCTAGTTGCTGCAGTTGTTCAAATTTTTAAAGTAGCCTAAATTTGTTTTACTAGCAATTCGATTAAGTGAAATATATTTTTTTATTTGAGAAAACAAATTTTTCTTCAATTTTAGTTTTAGTTGAGCTATGTAGTTCTCAACTTCAAAATCCTTAAACGTTTGGAGAAAGTTTTCACTTTATTTTAGACAACGTAAATATTATTTTATTTGATATATTATATGAAAATCTTAGTTACTGCAAATCACTGGTGTATGGCTTTTTTATGTGTGAAGTAGAGTTTTACGACTTTTTCATAACAACAAGCTATAATTATACTGTTTAGTAAAATATTTTCTATTTTTTTTTGTTTAAAATTTAATTACTTGATAAAACATACTATTCAATGGTAATTTATGATAAGATTAAATGCTAGTGATTATTTGTGTCTACATTAATATTGATTAACTCATTATGTTACACCAAGAAGCATTATTGACTCATTTTACATTGTTTTGAATAGCCACCCCATTTTATCCTACAAGTTCTCTAAAACAGAGTACTTTACATTGTTTTGGTAACTTGCTATTTTTTTTTAAACAAATTACATCTTTAATGCAACTACGACATGTAATCTTCAAAGAGAATGTTCTACTTAGTCACTTGAGAAAGAATAGATTTTTAGCCCCAATTTTGCTATTCATCGCAGACATTCAGATATTTTTTACCCTGTTTTGTCCAACTCTCCCTTACATTTCTCGTCAAAAAAATGAGCGTTCTCGTGTAAGTGAAAATATTTATAAGTCCCCTTCGAGTATGTTCGGCAGGCTGCTTGCTCCCTCCCTAGTCACAGGTGGGTGCCACGGAGTGGGTGTGGCTAACTGCTGCAGGGAGACATGACTTTGGAGGAAAAAGCATACAACACGAGTAATAGTTCTATGAGCTCAGTTTTGTCCGAATATATTTCAACACATTATATGCTATGCAGTTAAAGTAAATAAGCCGTGAAAAACTTCTGAATTATGAACTAGTCTGTAACAGAACTGAGAAAAAAAATTGTAAATGATAAATTTGAACAGACCACACTGGACCCCTGGAAAAAAACTACTTTTAAATCATGCATAATTGTAAATATGAAAGGAAGTGCTAAGTTTTAAATCCTCTTGGCAACACAGGCGAGATCTTTGAAAACATTAAGTTATAATCACTAAAAACATTGAATAATACATTACATGGAATAATGTTTTCATAGAGACCATTATGAAATATTTCGGAATCAATGGCCAGTAGTGTGGACTTCACAGTTCAATGAATACTCGATCAACTACTGAATATTCACTGCATTTTTCGCCAGTAAGTGGCCAATATTACTCCAAAACATACAGCACGAGATCCCAAACGTCTTTCCTCGCAAGTTTCGCATTTAGTTCGCACATTCCTGAGTGAGCCTAGTTAACTCTAATCCAATGTAAAGCTAGATTAGGTTTATAAGTGTGTAAAGTTTAGCTTGTCCTCAAAATAATCAGCGCAGTTTTCCTGTTCCATGTGATGATACTGCGGAAATTTGTCTAAACAATTTTGTTCCATTCATAAATTCTTAACCAAATTTATATTCAAGGAAATAATTATTGATTATTAAAGTGTTATAAGACGAAATTGCTACAGTATTATCTGCGGGAGTGATTATAAGTTAACCTCTTGAAAGATCTATGGTAATTAAAAAATACTTAAAATATTAACCTTTAAAACATAATAACATAAATAGAATACATGCAGCGAGCCACTAGATATGTTTCGAAGGAAAATATTCGCATTAAATAAATGTCATAATTATTATACTAATCATTCGCATTAAACTGAGCACTTCTTGATGCCTGTCACATTTAATATATGGATGTATGCAGCCAAATGTCAATAACGCTTACGTATTAAGTCGTAACTCAGTTTTTATTTTCCATTATACAAGAACTGAAGTATAAATAAAATGGCCTGCATATTTTCTGTGTGTGTTATAGCACCATTACGAAAAGTGTAAAGAGCTCACATTGGCGTGAACAGCCTATAGTACCATTACATCTAAGTGGAACAGTTTTAACTTGACGTGTTTTGTCATGATGTGGTTTCCCTCCTAACTGCCTCCATTGGCGAGTTGTGCTATTAATGTAAGTAAGACAGTTTGAAAGACTTGGTGGCTGGAAGACACCACACTAATCAGCCCCCTTACTGATTGGTGGATACAGGTGTAAGTGTGCTTTCTAGCAATTTGCCTCCCAATGTTTCATGCCATGTTATGCGAATGCTAGCCACTGTGGGTGAATAGTAAGACAGTTTGAAACACTTGGTGGCTGGAAGACACCACACTGATCAGCCCCCTTACTGATTGGTGGATACAGGTGTAAGTGTGCTTTCTAGCAATTTGCCTCTCAATGTTTCATGCCATGTTATGCGAATGCTAGCCACTGTAGGTGAATAGTTAGATTTAAAACTACATTTGGTAAGCAACTATCACATTGGAACGAGATACATATAAAATCATATTTAGAGAGTTTATACACAGTAAAATTTTTGTAAAAGTGTTTCCGGTATGTCGCCGGCATGAATTTGTAATTGTCGATTACTCAATATGCAAATTTACTTCATGTATGTTCATCCCAAAAACTTTGTGTTTACAATATGTAAAATAGTGAGCATTTTAATGGTGACAAATATAATATTAAATAGGCAGTTCGTGGAACTGCGTGACAGATTGTGTCAGATGTTAAATGCAGCCCTCGGATTTGCATGCACCTTGTCATGGTCCAAAAAAATAATAGTTTCATTACTTTTGGCTACTAGTGCAGTTAATGTGAAACTGCAGAACAGTTTTTGTGCTTACTGCTGGTGTTTAATTTGTCGTAGGTCTATAGAAAAATGTGTATTTATTTTAAAATTTGCAATTGAAATTAAGTTGCTCTAATTAAATTCCTTTTCTAACAAGGAATTGAGATGTTAAGTTTAAGATTTTAAAGTTTCATTTTACAATCATTATGTCTGAAACGAAATGTGTTTACAATACTTATATGTGCTGTTATTTCAGTGGTTCACATGAAAAATCTCTTCCAACTCTATAGGGATTCAGAAAACTAAATAAATTACTTTATTCGAGGTAATTTTCCAGGTGAAATATATTTTATTATCATCTGTTCTTTCTGTGGTTGTTCAAGAAGGGGATGTGGTGATTTAGTGGTAAGTGCACCAGCCAGTCCCACGGCATTGCATCTGAATCTCGGACACACATGAACACGGTTCTAATACTGTCATACGAGAACTGTGGTGGATATTGCCAATTGTGGGTGTGGTATTCCAGGTAGCTCTGTTTATCTAAAGTAATACAATATCAGTTTTTATTTACATGCTTCACTTGATGTTCACAGATAAAAGTTACATTTTATCCGAGTAATTCTAAACAACGTTTAGTTTCGTTGTGTCACAATTTCACTAACCATTAATTTTATTGTTCCAATGCCATATCTTACAAGTTGGCTTTTGGATGAAATAAAAATATTTTTTTTGAGGTCACTGCATTTACTCACACCACAAAAGACAGTCGCCATGTTTATAAGTAGAGGCCTATTGAAAATCTTGGTGCAACTCAATAATTTAAATAAAATTCAATCAATTTCAAGCTAAATTCAAATAAATTTCTATTTCCCTGTCAAATCTTTCAAAGCGCAACTCAAAATCAATCATATTTAAGGTCAAAATCAAAATCAATATTCAACTCGTGCTCACTTTTTGTGCTTGGTTCTTCAAAGACTCATTTTCAAGCTAAATCATCATATTTTTTTATGAAATTCCAAGAATTTTAATACTTTTCTTGTGATATTATTTTATACTAATTGATTTGGCTTTCTAATTTAAAGTAAATATTTACCCTTTTTGACCTAAATTCAGGAACATTCACCCTGAAAATGGACCACTGATCAAAGAGTGAACAAAGCATGTATTAAAATGTGCGCTTAATTGAGAATAAAGATTTGGGTCAAATTATCTTGATTTTGGGGGTGAGATTGATAAGATGAATCGTTTTTGAAGAAGAGATTGAAACATTTTTGCTTGAAAGTGAAAAATTTTCGTGAATTTTAGTTAAATTATTGTACCACGCCATGATCTGCAATAGTCCTCTACTGATTTATTAAAAATGTGTACATATAACCACAAGAGAAAGAAAAAAATTCACTTTGATTTTAAAAAATGATTTTTTATTCGATAAAACAAAAATATCTAAAAATTGCATTAAAATATCGAAACAATTTCTTGTTTCTGTAAAATAGTTTACATTATCAATTTAATAAAATTAAAAATGTATACATCTTCAGTGATATTTTCTTTCAAATAATCATAAGTTAAATTTCGTTGGCTAATTAAAGAACATTACAAATTGTACAAGCCTCAACAGCTTTTTCAAAATCTACACTAATATCTAAATTTGTTTATCTTTAACTAATGCTGTTTTCCAATATAGACAGTCAACAACATATAAAGGTCTTCGTGCCCAAAATGAATAATAATTGATATAGCCATAATAGTTTGTAGTTGGCTTATAATAAAGTTCATTATATCTGTATAAAGTATCTAATTTTGTTCTTGAATTTCTGAAATCATTAAAAGCGAGAAACATTTTGTGACAAAGATCATTTTCAATGTCTATATTCCAATTTTATTTTGGAAAAATTACATTTCTACCATTTTTAACAAAAATATTTCTCACATTACAATGATCAAACATTGAAGCTTACACATATTGCTCAGCGAGATTTTTTCTATTAGTTTGGAAACCCACAATTACAAAATCAGGCATGTCAAATTGAAAATTATTAAAATGATCTTTTATATCAAAGTTAAAAACAGTTGTCCCAGCAGGAACTTCTTTTTCTAAAAATTACCAATACTTAAAACCAATGAATTGTAGGATTTTTAAATATTTTTTCTTTAATTGCAATTTATGTGTTAGTTTCGTATTCAGCGTTAGGCCACAAAATGTTTAATTTTTGAATAAAAATTATACCAGGATCAGCATAAGTTTCATCAACCTAACGATCAGATTTTTTAGTTTCATAAACAAATAAACAATTGTTATCAAATGAATTTCGGAAAAAAGTGATTTCATAACCACCTTTCTAGTAAACTTCATTACTATCGCGAATAAAGCCAAACAAATATCTTAATAGATACATTATTTCATTTAATTTTATCACTAAGAACAAATTTTACTCGAAATTTATTATCAACACCAGTAGACGCTAAATAATTTTGTTCACCTGATGTTCTTGGCAAAATATTCATCATTGTGGAATGTATTCCTGGATTATCAACAGCTTCAATAATATGTCCATGTTTTGAGATTTATACTCTAGAAAACTGAAATTGGGAGGGGGGGGGGGGGGAAATTAGAATAAACATCCATATTATCTAATTTTTCGAATTTTTCCTCAGTTCCAGTTTTATCTCTCTTTAGTAGGCTGTATTCTTCCAAAACATAAGCATAGTTTGGAATAGAAAAGCCATCTCCTATAGGAATATCAAACTCGTTTCTATTGTTGGAAATATTTACATTGCTCATCGTTTTATCAGTTGGGGGAAAAGTTTGTCTCTCAAAACTCTCAATGCTTTTATAACTCATCTATAAGTAAAAAAAAAAAAGTATAAATGAAGGATTCAGAGGGAGTTTGTACGAGTGAAATTGCTCATCGAGAAGTATAGAAATTATAGAAAGAACCATGAGGCAGAATATGAAAAAAAAAAAAAAAAAAAAAAAAAAAACAAGAAAAAGATCTACCATTAATTCGTGAATGACAAAATATCGGCAAAAGAGTAGAACAAGTAAGTGAAGAAAATAAGAATTTAATAACAGCACTAGTACCTGTTGCTGCAAGAAATTTAGATTATCCACAAACACCAGAAGAAACATATTTAGATTATCCACAAACACCAGCAGAAACATATTTAGATTATCCACAAACACCAGAAGAAACATATTTAGATTATCCACAAACACCAGAAGAAACATATTTAGATTGTCCACAACACCAGAAGAAACATATTTAGATTACCCACAAACACCAGAAGAAACATATTTAGATTATCCACAAACACCAGAAGAAACATATTTAGATTGTCCACAACACCAGAAGAAACATATTTAGATTATCCACAAACACCAGAAGAAACATATTTAGATTGTCCACAACACCAGAAGAAACATATTTAGATTATCCACAAAACACCAGAAGAAACATATTTTGAAAGAGAATTATTCCCGAAATCACCAGATTTGGGTGTTACTACATGAAAAAATTTGCCACCTATAGCAGACATTTCTACTATAAAATTAGGGAAATATATTTCTGAAAATATTAATGTTATTGATGATAAATTTGGTTTGTGAGGAGTTGGCCACTGTTTTGAAATTGGAGATAGAAAAGTAAAAATTGATGGTGATTTTTTATTTGTCAATGACGAAAAATATAATATAACATAGGGTCTCACTAATTTGTTAACAAAAAGTAAAAAATTAGATCTTGTAGATGAAAACACAGGCAAAAATAAATTTACTAATGAGGACTATAAATTTTATGCCGAAAGTGTTAAAGCAATAATTGCATTATATCAAGAATATAATCCTAAAATGAATGTTGCTTCGAGTAAGAAGTGGAAATATAGAGTTATAATTAGACCAATTTATCAAGATGTACAAAAAGATAAATTGAAATCAAAATATAGACTAGAAGGTTTCAGTGACGATGATTTGAAAATTGGAGACGGCATAAAAAAATAATAATAATTTGCCAAAAGAATATATTTGGATAGACAATGTTTGAAAATTAATTGATAGATTATTAGTTATTCACGGTGAAGAAAATGCTGGAAATAAAATTTATCACAATGAAAAAGTAAACATTATGAATATGCTAAACAATATATTTTCTGATTCTGTTGTAAATAACTAGAAAGGTATACGATATCTAAGACGAGTTTATATGTTATTTCGCACTCATTTTGGAATTCTGAACACCATGGCAAAGGCATATTAAATTGGGCATTAAACGATTTAAGTTTGCCCGAATTGCATTTGCCAGGTTATAATTATTGTGGACCATTTATAAAATTAATTTAAATATTAGGAAGAGGAGATGCAGGAGTGAATAAATTAGATGAAGCTTGCAAATTTCGCGATGTTGCTTATAGAGATCATAAAGATTTAGAATCTAGGCACGAAGCTGATCAAATTTTATAAAAAGAAGCAAAAGAAATCATGTTAAATGAAGATACGCCAATTGGAGAAAAAATTGCTTCTGCAGCTGTTGCCTCAACAATGTTTACAAAAAGAAAATTAGGTTTTGGAATGAAAAATGTTTTATTAAACTATTAATATTATTTTACTTATAAATGAAGATAAAAAGCTTAAGTTTTAATTTACCCATTGATCAATAAAGATATTTGGTTATAGATAATTTTTTTTATAAAACAACTTGAGAAAAAAAATATTTGAAAGAAGGAAAAAGTTTTTAACTAACTTTACCATTCCCAACAGTTAAAAAAATTACTAATGAAAAAACATGGAGGATTTTTTTCTACCAATTTTATTTGCAGCTTTAGGGGCTCTTGTCATAATAGCTGGAGGAGCTAGTGCGATTTATGATTCTGTTGAACAGACTATATATATATATATATATATATATATATATATATATATATATATATATATATATATATATATATATATAAGAAAAAGAAGAATCACACAGGCACAGTTAAGCAATGGAAAACAAGGCTGGTAGTGGTGTAGTTGCGAAAAAATGAGGAAGGCAAAAAAATTAGCTTCATTATCCAATATCGATATTGAAATATATGTAAAAAAATTAGATATAAAAATTTCTAGAAATGTTTAAATAATTGATGAACTACCAAAAATGTGCACAAAAATGAATGTGCTGTGGTTAATTTTGATATTTTAACAAATTCTGGCTCTTATTGGGTTTGCTATTTTAAAGAAAATAATAATGTTTAGTATTTTGACTCATTTGGAGGCAATATTCCTAATATTTTAACTAATTATTTCAAAAACAATGTTTATTACAATGATGATCGAATTCAGAATTTTTATTCTGTTATCTGTGAACATTTATGATAAATTCTTTTACACCCTTTTTCAAGAGAATTTAAGTTTAATGAAATAATTTCTATGTTATTAAATTACATATATGTTTGGGAAAACATTAATCTAATCCTTAAATAAAGACTTTGATAATATTTCTGAAGATTAAAAAAATATATATATAGATACAAAATGCAATTAGAGTGTTTCTTCTTTACAAAACGAACTGAGCACTTGTTTTGATTCTACAAAATCGTATGTTTATTTTCTGGGGCGAAGAATTGTTAATATAGGTGAACCTGTAGATAAAAAAGATGCGGTCAATAACATTTTTTGGATATATGTATAGCATATTATGCATTAAAAAAGGATGTTGAGTTGATTGAAAATATAAAACTATTGTTCCTGAGTGTGCTGTAAAAAAAGATATAAATTTACAATTCAATAACGCTATTGCTGATTATATAAAAAGAATAAATAATGCAAAACAGACATTAAAAAAAGAAGCATATTCAAAATGTAAAACTATTGTTGCTGTTTATGCATTTAAAAAGATGTTGAATCAAAATACAACACAAGTGTTTCTGATTTAAAAACATATGTAGATTCGAAATATAATATAATTGTTTCTGCTTTATGAGATCAAAAAGTAAAGTTTTTGTTTACACAACAGACTATGTTTCTACTCAAAATCGTAGAATTAATAATATGGCTGATCTTATTGATGGAAAATATGCTGTCAATAAAAGATATTTCGATAAAGAAATAGCTGATAAATTACAAAATTTAAACCAATCAGTTTTGAATTACTGTGAGACACATATTAACACAAAAGTCTAAAAAAGCAAATAAGCTGTTGATAAAGAATTAGATGTTACATTGCAAAATTTAAACCAATCAATTGAAAAATTTAAGGAAGAAAAATCTTATGTTTTTAATTTGCATGGGAAGTGGAATAAATATTTTTCGCATAGACCATGATCTAATTTTTTTTTTGATAGATTGTATGTACTGTTTATAAAATAATTTCTGAAAATTTATCCGATGATACCCTAACTGTTATTAAGGGAACTACAAAAACAGATCATAGTAAGCCTTTCGATGTTAACAGAGGTGAGTCTTTAACTTTTAAACTAAAAAAAAAACTATCTAATTATTTTGACGATGAAATATTTTCCACAATAGAAATATTTATAAAATATAAAGAATATATATATATATAATTAAATGGAGAATACTTGGTGTTTGAAGCACAATAGTCACTAAGAATAATAATATAAAAAATTAAACTACAAAAAATGAACGAGTGGTCCAGTAAAGTATATACTTGTTGTGCAATTCTAAAAAATCAGCACTCTTAAAACAAAAATTTGCTCAATGTGAGAGAAGGAATAATTAATGAATTATATAAACCTGCACGAAAATTTTTTTTACAAGAAAAGTGATTTCGTATGGAATTGATGATTTGTGGCAAATTAATCTTGTAGAAATGGATACTGGAAATTTAAAAGACGTGTTACATTTAAATAATAATTAAAAATATGCTATGTCAATTATCGATGTTTTTTATTTCAAAGTTTTCATTTGCTTTACCAATCAAATATAAAATGTTAAAAAAATGTAGTAAATGCTTTAGAAAATATTTTGATGAAAAGAAAACCTAATAATTTACAAAGTGATAATGGCTTAGAATTTTATAATAAGATATTTAAAGATTTAATGCAAAATCATAGTATAAATAATTTTTCTTCATTTCCCGAATTAAAAGCTAGTGTTGTTGTAAGATTTAATCGAACTTTAAAAAAATATAATATGAAAAATATTCCGCTTGAATGGCAGCTACAAGTGGATATATATATATATATATATATATATATATATATATATATATATATATATATATATATATATATATATATATATATATATATATATTGGATGCATTAGTTAAGAATACAACACAAAGCACAGCACTATTGACATGAAGCCAATTGAAGTTAATAGAAAATGAAAAAAAATTATTGCAAAGAAATTCTGTGAATAAATTTAAACCAAAATATAAAGTTGGAAATAATGTTTGTGTGAGCAAACTGATTTTTTTTTAAAGGTTATACATCTGATTGGTCAACAGAATTGTTTACTATGTGTAAAGTTTTAAATTTTGATGTGCCAACTTACAAATTAAAAAATAATAATGGAGAAGAAATAATGGGTAGTTTTTATGAATATGAAATTATGAAAAAAAAAACTATCCCGATGAATATTTGGTCAAAAAAGTTTTAAAAACTACAGGTGATAAAAATTATGTAATGTGGTCAGGTTTTTGATAATTCTCACAACCATTGGATTAATAAAACATATATTTTGTAAATTTGAAATATTAATTCTAGAAAATATATAAAATTAGTTTTTTTTACTCAATTTGATAAATATTATTAATATCATTTATTAATTGCTGTTGACTACAGTTATTTCTATCAATATTAAGATGGTTGTGAAAACACTCAATGTTGCTATTCATGGTATATTTCATTCTTTGATATAAATTGATAGAATTTGAAATATATTCAAATTTTAATGATATTTCACAATCTGGATGTATATTTTCAATTCTTTGCATCTGTTTTCGAAAACTTCTTCCTTGAATTCTAATCACATAATAATCATTATCGAAAAATTCTAGAAGAATAAATGTTGGATTTAAATTTGGATCTTGTGTTTGCTGTAAAATATGCTGTACAACACAATTTCTCGCATTACCTTATTTCTGCGATTTATTGCCTCTAATACTATATTAACTGTTTCTGTCAAATTATCTATATATTTATCTTGAATTTTTTAAATATATTTTAAATGATTAACTTCGATTTCTTTTAATGCCTCATTATATTTTCTAACATGTTTATAATAATCATAAAAAATTTCTTCAAATGTTATATAATATTTTATTTTATCAGCTACTTTTGTACCTAAACTAATTATAAATTCTTTAGAATTTATGACTGAAATTAAAATCCTAGTTTTTTTTAACCAAGTTACTAGCTGCTAACATTTTTATTTAATTGCGAAAATATTTGTATTCTAAAGTGAGTTTATCATTGTATTTTATTTTAGTATATTCAAGATTATAATTATTAAGCATTTTTACAATATTTGTTTTATTTTTACTTAATATTTCAGGCCCTATGCTAGCAGGGCCTGATAATCCATATTTAATCAAACACAAAACATCATTAGTGATTAAAATTTTTTCTCCTTGAATAAAGGTACCAAATATCTTGAAACCAATTCCCTAGATTAATATTATAATTATTATTCTTAAAAAATTAAAAATATTTAAACATGAATTAGTAGTCATTTCTGTATTAATTTCTAGTTTTAAATTTTCTAGTTACTACTCTAGTGATTCGGCCATGTTATATTCGGGGAAATATGCTTTTTATGTGTATTCTTTTTATAAAATAAAATGACAAATTGAAGAATATGAATTTATAAATTATAGACCAAAATTATTCATAAGTATTGTATGTGGTTGAATATTTGAAGGAAGCCCAGTTTTAGGGGACCCCCTTTATTTATTTTCAAAATGTAGCTTATCTTCATCATATGCATGGTTCTGAATAGCATTTATAGGCCTCGCATAGTCAAAAATTTCAGCAAAATCTTTTGATTTAAACCAAGGATTATTATTCTGATCGATAATCATAAAAAACTTGTTCACCAAAGTAAGATAGCTTGTTATTTTTTACATCCAGAATTGACTCCATTTTTATTTAAGAAACTATGCGCAAGTGAAATTGGTGAGTTGTAATAAGTGTTTTTACTAGTATTCTTTTTTATGAAGAAGACGAAAAATTTAAGTAAAAATTCTATAAATTGGAATTGGTATATTCAAAAATGTCACAAATATATTTAGCTTTAAACAATGGTTCATTATTATTATCCCATACAACATTAATTCTTTTATTGACAAAAATTGAATTACTAAAATCATTATTATCTTAGAGTTTAATATTTTTTTATTGTTTAATTAATGATTCGGCCATTTTGTATGTGGGGAAATACGCTGTTTTTAAATATACTTTTTTTATGAAGAAAACGAAGAATCTAAGAAAATAATTTTATATAATATAGACGAAATTCATTGATAAATATTGTGTGTGGTTTTATATTTGATAATCGTCCCTATTACTTAGTGTCGGTGTTTTGCCGACACCTAATTCATCATATGATTTTTAATATTTTTATCTTAATATTTATTTCTATCTCTTAAATTTTCAATAAGTTCTACTTTAATTTTATTTATATATTTTAAACGATTACCGTAAATTTCTATCACTTATATCTGCTGATATTTTAATGCATCATTATATTTATTAAAATATTTAGAATATCCATAAAAATTTTCTTTGAGCGTGATATAATAAACCTTTATTTCATCAACAACTTTTGCTCTCAAACTCATTATAAGTTTTTTTTTAAATTTCTAACTGAAATTAAAAACCAATTGTTCTGAACTAAATTATTTGGTGTAATATTTTGTTTTTTTTTCTTCTATTATTTCATTATAACACAATAACTCATTAGTAATTTTTGTGTGTAATAAGTTCGTAGTAAAGTTGATAATTATTTAAACATTAAAAAAGTGTCATTTCTTTTAAAATCTAGGGGTGTATGCTCATCACCCCCTGAAATACCACAATGAATAAAACACAAAATATCCTTGGTTATCAGCTTATCTTGATAAAATTTCAGCATCAAATTTTTTTCTTCTTAATAATTTTTTCTTTCTAAATAACCATAAAATAAAAAATAGAATTCTCTACTCTGCAAGTTAAACAATTCACTTGTATTCACCAAACTTCAAGCTGTAGAAGATAATAAATTGTTAAGGGCAGCAGATTTTGAAATTTATAAATCTAATTTTGCTAAAAAAAAAAATAATAATTGTATTCTAGATGGCAAATTAAAAATTTCATTACCAGAGCGCTATGTCAACATACTCGATAAAAATTTGTTGGAACTAATAAATGTGAAGGAATTTTTTTCTAAAGTATGAAGGTTTAAAAGAAATGAAAAATGTAAAATTTGTCCATGATCTAGAATTCTCTTAAGCATATTGTTTAAGCATTAGTTAAAGCATTTTTATTCTTTTTAATTTATTTATTTCTTTATAAATAAACATGACTTCACCTATCTTTCCTTGCAGTTTGTCCAATATTTTAAAAGGTGGCGATGGCGCAAGTCCGCCTTTATATAAACTAGATAAAGCATCTGAAGATCTTATAAATTTAGTCCACACATTTAATTAAAATTTACAAAGCTTACAATTATCACTTTTAGATAACACTGACGACAAATATGAACTTCGAAGAATGAGTGAATATCTAGAGCAAATAGAAGAATTTAAAAAATTAGTAGTGCTTCGAGTATAACATTCTTTTGTTTGTCGTCAATGTTCTTGGGTAACACTGAAATTGTGCTACTCGAAAATATACAAAATATTAACAATGTTTATAAATTAATATGGTTTACATAAAAATGTTGATTTTTTATTTTTATTTTTCTTAATAAAATCTGTTTCTTTATGAATAAAAATGGAGAATAGTAGAATAAGCAAGCAATGTAAAAAAATGTAGAGAAAGTTTTAAACATTGAATGTTTTCCATCACATAATCACACACAAGATAAGCATATTAACACCTGTAAAAATTGTTACAATGAATATTCTAGAAGTCGCAATGAGTTAGAAAAAGATATAGTACTTTGCGAATGTGGAAAATCTGTTTGCAAGGTAAATCTCGAAAAGCACAAAAATTCTAAATTGCACAATACTTATGAAATTCTACAATGTGATTCATCAAGCAAGACCTGCATATTATGCAGGGAGAATAAAAGTATCAACGATTTCGCATCTAATAAAAAAAACAGTAGATAACTATTTTAACACTAGCAAAAAATATTATACTGAATATGCGAAAACAACATTATGAGTCAAAAAAAGAGAAAGTGCAATGTGAATGCAGAAAATTTGCATATAACCATTCTCTAAAAAAGAACAAAAATAGTAACACACATTTACAGAATGGATATTCTAAGTAAACTCGAGCATTCGCTGACTTCATAAATTTTTATTATAATAAAATTTATTATATAAGAGCAACCTAGTGGGTGAGTTAAGAGAAAAGAAATTGTGCAAGTTGAGAATTATAGGTAGAGAATTAAAAATGAAAAAATACATATAAATTACATAAATATGATTTTATTGCAAGTATTATTCAGAAGAGTGAAAATAAATTTAAAAATCCTGTCGAGAACCTAAATGATTTAACCGTTTTTGAATTCAGAACTAAAGCTATAAGCTTTAACACGAATAATGTATTTAATTTAAGAAAATCTGATTTAACTACAGCTATAATGTCAATAATTAAAAATAAACAAAGAAAAAGAAACTTTGCAAATTTATCTTTACCAAATGGCAAAATAATACATAGCAAAGCTAAAAATTTTTGAAATAAAGTTTCCCCTTTTCCAATAGTGTATATGGGAACAACATAAATAGAAAAACTAATAACACATAAGAAGTTGAGAAAGCTTTCAAATTCAGGTTATCAACATACTACATTGAAAGCAACAAATATTTAAAATTTTACGTGATCATATAATAAAACTTACGAGCTGTAAAATTTAACATTAAATTTGCTACTTATTTTCGAAGCCGAAAAACTGGCGAGATTAGAATATTTGATGACATTCAATAACACACTTTTACAATATTGAATGAAGGAGACATTTAAAAATTAACAAAGAAACAACAAATGAAATAGTTGAATGGATAGAAAACATTGAATGAAGTACTTCAGATTGGGCTTTACATAGTATAGTTGGGTTGCAACTAGCAATAAATATGTATAATCCATTAAATGGTTCGTCCTATATACAATTACCAGAAGTGATTAAGAATAAAAAGCATTCATTAATATGAAGAATGATGATCAAAAATATTTTCTTTGGGCAGTAAAATCTGTAATGTTTCCTGCTGAAAAAGACACCCAAATAATATCTAAATATAAAAATGTGGGTTTTAACTTTGACAAAGCATTATACAAATATGAATATCCTATAAAAAAATTGACGATATTCCAAAAATAGAAAACCAGAAGGATGTTTCTATAAATGTTTACTCTATTGTTTATAAATTCAATGTTTATCCACTAAAGCTTACAAAAGATAAAAAGGACCAACATATAATTTTACTCTATTTTAAAAATTGTGAAAACTGGCTTTATTGTTGCAGAAAAGATTTATCGAAGATAGCTTTCAGCACAAAAAAAAAATTAACACCAAAGTAAAATTTATATTTGCAATATGTGTCTTCAATTTTTTTATTCTCAAGAGAAATTTAATAAACACACAGACGACTGCTCAAAAAACGAACCTTCAAAAGGCGAACAAATGAAATTAAAAAATATAAAACACACCACGAAAGTCCCATTCACAATATATACCGATTTTGAATAAATTTTAAAGAAAATATCAACCACCAAACCAAATCCAAGAGAAATAAGAAAAAAACAACTTAATCAAAATTATACAATTATATCGATAATGGTTTTTACAAAGAAATACTCAAAGAAAAATATATTCTTACAAATGAGCAAGTAAATAATATTAATTTAAAGTTGAATGATGCATCATACACAATGAGATATCAGCTACACAAAGCTTCTGGTTTTTGCTATTATATTGTATCTGCTTATGGCGATTATAAACTGCCAGTTGTATATCGAGGCCCAGATGCGCATAGAATTTTTATAGAGTCAATAAAAAGAGAAGTAGAAGAAATGGGTTAAATATATTCGCAAATTAAGCCAATGCAACCACTAACAAAAGAAGAAAAAATATTACATATTTTTTAAAAATTGTACTGTATGCGAGTGTGAATATACGAAGGACAGTAAAAAAGTGCACCACCATGATCATGTAAGTGGGCAATTTACCAAGCCAACATGCAAAAAATTGTAATTTACAATTAAAATTACTAAATATTGTACCAATGAATTTTCATAACTTAGCTGGTTATGATGCTCACATATTTATTAAAGTGTTAGGCTATGATGAAAAAAAGAGAGATTTACTTGCGAATAACGAAGAAAAGTTTATAATTTTTGGGGGAAAAAAAAAAAACAGAAAATCTGAAGATGCGATTCATGGACACATTCGAATTTATGGCTAATAATTTAGATAAACTATCGTCTAATTTAACTAAAGGACAAATGAAACACACAAAAACATTTTTAAGAAGATAAAATAGATTTGGTTACTTAAAAAGTTGTTTATCATTATGATTTTGTGGATAATTAAAAAAATTAACGAAACTCAACTTCTCCCAAAGAGTGAATTTATAATAAAATAAATGAAAATAGTACATGTTATGATGAATACGAACATGCAAAAAATAAGGAACAAATTTAATATAAAAATCTTGGCGAATATTATGATTCATATTTAAAAAGTGATAGCAGAACTATTCGAAAATTTTAGAAATATATATATAAATTCTAATGGTCTAGATCCTGTGTGGGACTTTACAGCAAAAGGTTTATAGTGGGACGCAATGTTAAAATTGACTAAACAATCACTAGAATTATTACATGATTATGATATGATTTTAATGATTGAAAAAGGAACTCGAGGTGCTATTTCACAATGTTGTAGGTGATATGTTAAAGCAAAAAAAAAATATTTGAAAGGTTTTAACTCAAATCAAGAATCAAATTATTTAGCTTATCTCGATACAAATAATTTATATGGTTGGGCAATTTCTCAGCATTTACCATATGGAGGTTTCGAGTGGGTGTACTATACATTATATGATTTGGATTACTGGAGTGAAAAAATATTAAATTTGAAAAACGATTCTGTGTTTGGTTGCATATTAGAAGTTGATTTAGAATATCCACAAGACTACATAATTTACACAAAGATCTTCCATTTTTTACAGAAAATAAGTTAGTTCCAGGTACTAATGAATCTAAACTATTAACAACGTTACATAAAAAAGAAAAGTATGTGCTACATTATCGTAGTTGGAAACAATGCTTAAATAATGGATTGAAACTTACTAAAATACATGGAATATTGACATTTAATCAATCTCATTGGTTGAACAAGTACCAACACGATGATGAGGACTAATGCAAAAAATTATTTTGAAAAAGATTTTTACAAACTGATGAATAATTCTGTGCTTGGTAAAACAATGGAGAATATAAGAAACAGAATTGATATAAAACTATTATCAACTGAAGAAATTTGCGAGAAATTTGTGGACAAGCCAAATTTTAAGAAAAGTGCGATATTTAATGAGAATCTTGCAGCTATTCAAATGAATAAAATTAATGTAAAATTTAATAAGTAAATATACATGGGCATGGCCATTTTGGATATTTCGAAAGAATTTATGTATGATTTTCATTATAAAATTATGAATAAAAAATATGGTGATAAAATTGAATTGTTTTTTCAAGATATCGACTCTTATTTTTATAACATTAAAACAGAAGATTTTTATGAAGACATGAAGTCGATGTTACATAAATTGATACAAGTGATTATCCAATAGACAATATCTATAATATTCCACAAATAAATAAAAACATTTTAGGCAAAATGAAAGATGAGCATAATGGCAATGTAATTAAAGAATTTGTTGGTTTACGAGCAAATATGTATGCATACAGAGTTGAGGATAAACCAAACAAAAGAGCAAAATGTGTGAAAAAATGTGTAGTCAACAATAGAATTAATTTTGATGACTATAAGAAATGTGTGTTTGATAAGAAAATTCAATATAGGGCAATGAATTTGATAAGAAGTGATAAACACAAGATATTTACAATAGAAGTTAATAAAATAGTATTGAGTCCTTGCGATAACAAGAAAATTATACTAGAAAATAACATTGATACTTAGCCATATGGGTATCAAAATTTAGAATTAATTTTTTAATTCTCCACTAGCGGTGGTTCGCCACTAGTCAAATCTTCATAATTTTATTAATGAGAGGTGCAATGAGTAAGAAAAATATTTAAAACCATATGACGAATTAGGTGTCTGCAAAACACCGACACTTAGTGCTATACAAAAATTATTCATCACACCTATTTCTGAAAGAAAAGTTTTATATTTTATTTACCTCCTAAGGGCGTCTAGCAGACCCCCTTTAAATTTTATAATATATTCAATGAAATTATATGTTTTATTTACTATGGAATAGCAGGCCCTACAAGCATAGGGCCTGGAAAATTAAGTAAAAATAAGACAAATAATTCAGCGATCAGAACACCGACCACTGAAATTAAACAAATTATATTTTTAACATCTTTAATCTCCAAAACAACATAGATGTCACCACCATCAAAA
The DNA here is from genome assembly GCA_029891345.1 of Dryococelus australis. Classification (NCBI taxonomy): domain Eukaryota; kingdom Metazoa; phylum Arthropoda; class Insecta; order Phasmatodea; family Phasmatidae; genus Dryococelus; species Dryococelus australis. Next base: position 83,728,957 of record CM057007.1, on the reverse strand, counting down.
TAAATTAATTTACCATTTTTATCTCTAAATTCCAGAACAATGTTGTTAGCTTGCTCATTATTAATTTGATAAAAAAAATGGATATGGGGGCTCATAAATAACATAGCCTCTAAAACCAAACATAGTTTTTAGTGGAAAACTAGCAATTATATTACTCTCCAAATAATTAGATTCACCATATTTTTTTAACATCCCATAGGCCAATTTACAATGAACAATGATTGTTTTATATGGAAAAAAAATTGGGCAATGTAGTGCTCACGGCAACTTTGCCTTTTTCAATAATTAATTTTCTTTCAAAACCAAGAATATCATATAAGTTATAATCAAGTTTAATATCAAACTTGGTTTTAATTGTTATTCTATTTTTCTCATCGTCTGTTGTTATTTCAATCTTATTTGTTGAAAATGGCCCAATTAAATTCATAGCTTCTTTTAATGATTCAACCTCATATTTGCCTCTGGGAATATTTATAACATTATTCTTTTCAACGACAGCACTCATTTTTTCAATTGTAGTTATAGTATTATTCCCTACATTTGGAGTTAAAAATTTTGCATGATAACTAATTAATGCTATCGATTTATCTTTATGAATTATATCATAGTGAAGTTTCTTTTTTAGAATAGAACTATTGTTTGTTAACTTGAAAACTTTATTATTATCCACTTATTACAAAAATTATTATAATTAAATGAAAAAAGTTGTCTGGGGTGTTCGTGTTTTAATTTCTGAGGAAACTTCCAATAGTAAAAAAATTGGTGAGTTATTGCCTGATAATATTCGCGGGATAATTGTAAAGCCCAGCAACTACAGGTAGATGAATTTAATCATTAATTTTATTTATCAGACATGATAGCTAAATTTTAATAAACTCTATGATTGCTCTAAAAGTTTGAATCAACCAAAATATATTCATTTATAAGACGATTTTGAAGTGATATCCAAAAAATTTAATGAAAAAATGGCTTATTTTTAAAGTAGCAATAGTGAAATGGTTTCACTAGATCAATGTGAAAATAATTCTTTAATTATTTTCGATGATGTAATATTTGATGACCAAGATGTAGTCTGCGAATATTTTACTAGAGGTCGGCATAAAAATATTGATATATTTAATCTTGCACAGACATATTCAGGATTGCCAATTCGTATTATTTTTCCATAAAATGTACGGAAATCATACCCTTTTTACGATTTTACGAAAATACTTTGATTTTTTCCGAATTCCGATACTGAAAAAAAATGTTAGAGTGAATATTTCTAACGACAGGACATTCGATTCTTCTATACCTCGATATCGGGACATCGAAAGTATCGACTATCCCGATGTGCATATCGATATATTTGTTTTATGCGTGAAATGTTATATTATCGACACGTGATTGGCTTGGGGTCCACCATTTTCCTAATTGTCACAAAGCACTGTGTTTTCATTCTGCAGTTGAGTTTACTAGTTTCTGAAAGCCGGTGAACTGCTGTATTTATTTAATGATTCAGTTAATTAATTTGTATCGATGGCGGAGAAACATGTAGTAGAATTGTAACAGAATGTGTATTCAGGAGTTGCAAATAGGAATTACAAACAATAAGTCAGGGGGTATTGTAAATAACATATTTTGGAATGGTTATTGAAATTTTTGAAATGTGTGTGGCATAGAAAACCACTGTTTCAGATCTGTTTTGCAGTGTAAAAAAACACATTTATTGTATGGAAAATTAACTTCGGCAGAAATATTTACATCACAAGTGTGTTTAATATTCAAATTGGCACTAAGCACATATTAATCCCCTTTTTATTTCGGTAAAGGTTAAAACTTGACGTATATAATAATTTGAGGCCATGGCCGAATTTGCAGATTTTGTTAATAAAATGATCACGTGACAGATTTTGTATACAAAAATGGTGACTTGTTGGTATTATCTTAACATCTAGCAGATGTTAGCAAATATACAAAATGACAAAATCAGTGCCATGTTTCATTTTACTTTAAAAACATGCGAATGCATAAATAAAATTATTTTTATAACAAATCAGTATACATAAAATACACTAGGCATGTTTTAAAAATCAAGTAAGTGTTGTGCTATGTTTATATATTGTGCAACTAAATTTTTTTAAAGTCGTTATTCCATAATTTATTTTCTTATTTATTAATGTATTCATAGCATTCCATTGATGATTGCATAGATATTATGTCCTTTTGAAGCATTTCATTTAGATATAAATATTTTTCACTGTTATCTTAGTAATGCATTGCTGCGAGTGCTAAGTGTCGACAACGTCAAAATTGAAACCTATCAAATCACGAATTTACGAAATAATGAGAAAATTTTCGACTCTTCCATTAAAACAATGTGTAATTCAAGATGATAGTCTCGTAAGAAGAGGCGCAAAATGCAGTCTCATGAAAAATGTCTCTCCCAATCCCATCTAATCTGCTGTCAATAAAATTAACAGAGCCCCAGAAGTACAGCTGTCTAACCAAGATACATTGCGGCCGCACTGTTTGTGGAACTGTCACAATTTAGTGATCTTACGTTCGGTATTCTGAATGCAAGCACATATATTTTTTTTACATGCCATTTGTGATTACAACTGGTATTTCATATTTATTTTACATGTTTTGTGTGTGTACAATCTGTGAAAATGACCAACACAAAACAACAAACCGAACGATAAATTTATCTTCCTTCAGTTAGCAGTAAAATTGCTATTGTTTTTTATCTGGCGATAAACAATTTCCACATATCCTCTATCTGACTTAATCCAGAAAAAAAAGAACGCTTGTTTTTTTAAAATAAAATTTGTAAGCTTTCTAAGTTAGAAAATTGACTTGCGAGTATATATTGCACATTTTTGATTGACATGTTTTAAATGTCATTTTAAAATTTAAATCATTGCAGAATAGAGATTTTCTATATTACAAGGTTATTTTTAATACTTTTATGGTAAGTGTATAAATACTAGAAACATGAAAATAAATATGACATGGAAGATATCTTAAATGAATTTATACTTCGCCCAAGGCAAGGAATAAGTATATTTTTGCTTTGCATGCAGTGTATGTGAAATTACGTGGGCAATTTACATGTGTTTTAATAGTTTTATCCAATTTACTGATTCGAAACTTTAAAAGTTGGCAAGTTTGCATATTCCAGAGTCCCCAAGCAATTAGTACGAGATAACACAAATTCTATGTATATATTTCGACAAGATGAAACAAATTTGAGGCATGTATGTTGTGATTTTGTTGGAGGAGAAATGCGTTTTGAGAAATATAAAGAGATGTGTGCCAAGTGCTGGGACGAAAATGGTGTTTTTTTTTACATTAGATTTGAGTATAAAAATGAATAGTGCAATACCGAAATAAAATAAAAAAATTTATATATTAACTCTGTCTTGTGAATTCAATATTTGGGTACTCGTGTTTCTCGACTACCAAAAAAGTTATATCAATTAACTTATCTTCTACATTTACATGCTTGATAATAACATCTCTAGTATTCTTGTAGTCCAAAATTACAACTTCATCTTAAATTTATGTGAACCACTTCCACAACTAAACTTCAACGCACTCTTGTAGTGATAGAAAAAAGCTTATCTACACACTCGACCACAACTAAACTTCAGTGTACTCTCACGGTGGAAAAAAAGTATATCTGCGCTGGGAGGTCGCACTGAACTTCAGCTCACTCTGCCTGCAATAAGAAGAAGTGATTTTGCAGTGAGTATCTGACTTCGGCGATGCAAGTTTTCCTCGTCGAGCTCGCAGTGAGCTCTGTCTGCAACAGGAAAAAAGTTACCAGGCTGTGTTGATATCTGCAGCGTTGCTCTTGGCGAGTGCAACCACGAAGATGCAGAAAGATCACTCCTTGCAGAGAACACACTACGAATCACTGCTGCAAGAGTGAGTAAAATTATTTCCTCACCAAGCATCGAACACTCTCATGATTAATCTTGTAGCTCACCACATGCAGCATTTTTATCAGCACCTTGCTCGCCCAGCCACTTTGGCTCAGTGGTTGGGTGTGTGTCTTGTAACTCAAGATTCGGGGTTAGATCCCCAGTTGAGAGGATAATTTAATAAATGTGAAGGTGCCCACGTTTATTAAATTATTACCAAGACAAACAAAATCGGGAACCAAAAAGAAACCATTTCACTGCCCTTGCCCATGAGTATTGATGCAAAAAAATGGTACTTTTGAAGCCTTAGCAAAAAAAAATGCTCTCCACACTATACTGTAGTGCATCAGATTTATAAGCTGGAGTGTTCTCATATGTCGAAGGCGCCACAACATATGAGAAGGGAGTACCATAAGAAGTAATAAAAATCTCCTCACTTCACCACTAAAATATAAAATATAAAAAAAATAGGCTGGCCAGTGGTGAAGTGAGGGGTTTCTCCAATTGGAGTTTTGTTGGTGCTAGTATCAAGGCCGGAAAAATATATAACAGGTCACTGGTGTTGGCATTAATTTTCTCGCAAACCTGGGAGGTCCCTGGCATGGCATTGACTTGCTCGTAAACTTTTTGTCATTTTAAAGAAAAGGTGCATATGTGTTTATATGTACACATTTTTTATAAATCTGTAGAGGTATATTGCAGATCTTGGCACAACTCAATAATTTAACTAAAATTCATACAATTTCAAGCTAAATCCAAGCAAATTTCTAATTCCCCATCAGATTTTTCAAAGCACAACTCAAAATCAATTATTTTAAAAGCCAAAATCAAAATCAATATTCAACTTATGTTCACTCTTTGTGTGTTGTTCTCAAAGACTCATTTTCAAGCTAAATCATCATATTTTTGATGATATTCCAAGAATTTCTATACTTTTCTTGTGATATTATTTTTGACTAATTGATAATTTAAATTTAAATTCAAATTTAAAGTAAATATTAACCCTTTTTGACCTAAATTTAGGAACATTCACCCTGAAAATGGACCACTGATCAAATAGTGAACAAAGTACATTAAAAAAAAAGTGTGCTTAATTGAGAATGCAGATTTAGGTCAAATTATCTTGATTTTGGGGGTGAGATTGACAAGATGAATCATGTTTGAAGAAGAGATTGAAAAATTGTTGCTTGAAAGTGAGAAATATTTTAGTTAAATTACTGTGTTGTGCTAAGATCTGCAATATATCTCCACTTTTATATGTATCTATAATTTGATGAGTTTCTGTTGTTACTGCAATGTGAGATCATGGCTGTTAAATTTTAAAGTGCAGGGTTAAGTGGAGACCATGATTTCTCACAACAAAATGCATTAATTCTATTATAGAACTTCGTCATTTCTTTTACATGTTCTCACCTTCCTTAATATTTTTGCACTCCGAACTGAGATGAAAATAATTCTATGGCAGAGACCTTCTTAGGAGACGATACACTTGGGTTCTAGAGCAACAAGTGTAGAGGACGATTTTCAAGGTTCTAGTCCCCCTCTGCCCCTCCTGACCATCTGTCAACGCAGCAATGTCGCGCTACTAGCACTTCACAGCCGTGTCTGCTGGGACGGTCGGCAGTGGCGAGCGGCAGATATACTACACCCACACTGCCTGGGCATATTTAACTGGCGCTGAAGCCATACTGTTGTTCTTTGGGGCTCCATTAATGTTAGCACTAAAATGCTGCAATACACTCTAAATCTGAATTAGGGAGTATTTCACTGTTACAATCAGTCAGCAGTATCTAACTAATTCACCAGTTACTTCAGTGAATTTGACTGAAGAATCAGTGAAAAATGCCAAATTTCCTTCACTTATTGATTCAGTGATATTTTCCACTGATTCATCACTAATTTTTTTCACTGTTTACTCACTGGTTTCTTCTTGACTGCTGGCCGTCAAACATTGTTTAAAATGACTGTTAAACAATGTGTATTAAGTGAAATAACAACTAATAAAACGAATACAAAATAGTATCTAATATGTGTTTCCTCTTTCATAACACCATTTTACAGGGTAATATGGACATTCAGCCCTTCATTCCATTATCACATCTTTCACTTCGTTTTTATATAATCCTCACAGTGCACTGTTTGAAGGTTTAAACTATATATAATGGGGTGTTTAGAGTGCACTTATATATACACTATTCATTCTAACAATCCTAATGGTGCCAATTAAATTAAACCACACACGAAAAGTAAGGGCATACAGTTTAAATCTTGTTGATTTCGATAAGAAGTATTATATATATATATATATATATATATATATATATAACATTGATCTCATTGTTAATTTAACCTGGTAGTGTAGGTGGTAAGATAACGACCTAAAAGCGAGATGAAAATGTGTGTGTTAAATCCTGGCCTCCTCCAGTATTTTTTTTTACTTTTTTTAATTACAGTAAATCGTGCAATATAAATAGTAAACTATTGCAAGTATGTTTATTTATTGTATTATTTGGCTAAATACAATAAAAACAATGTTTAATTCGCTGCTACAGTCTGCTGTCACGTATTCATTCAGTTAAATTGTTTCATTTCACTAATTCAATAAGTGAAATTGTTTCAGTGAAACAATCAGTGGATTTTCACTGATTTTAAGAGGAGCCATTTCCACTGATTCGAGTAGTTTTCTCTGCGATTCGAGTAGTTTCCACTGATCCGAATTTAGTGTGTAGGGTTGGGCTCCAAATGAAGGCTTGGAAAAATGATGTAATCAAAGCCACGTCATCCTGTTCAATTTCAGTTTCAGTTTTATGCCACTGCAAGGCAAATGTGTATGGGGGGATATTTTATATACTCCAGGAACAATAAATTATAAATGCACTTTGCAGATATAAATGTGGTATATCATACAACAATGTAGATATGTTACCATCATAATTTTAACATTCCAGATTCGGCCATAATACTCGGCTCCGAAACCCAGTTTCTCAGTGCTCTTAGTTAAGTTATATTTAAGTATGTCCATATAATCATATCTGTCCTTATTTCTCTCTATGAAAACTAGTTCCTCTACATCAGACGGAGCCATAAAACCCCAGACTATAACTCAACCTCTGTCATGCTTAACAGTGGTTTGCATATCCTAGATGTCAAGTTAGGTCTAGGGTTTCCTTTACTCTATATCAAAATGCGACCACCATTGTGAAAAATTTTAAACTAACTCACATTTAAGAACAGAACAACTGTCCCAGAAATTCTGATAGATCCCTACATAACCTTTTGCCAATGCTAACCTCGTATTTTGATTCGTCTTACTTGTGTAGGGGTAGGGTTTCGCTCATGACACCCTGGCTCTGTACGCTGCAACATTGACAAGTTGTTTTATTGTTCTTGGTGTTACTTATTTTCCAAACTGTTCTTGCACATTCGCAGATAACGCAGAGGACTTAACTTTTGCAGCATTCTTGATCATTCTTGATCATCTTCATAGAGGTTTACTGACAGACATCCTTCATTTACGAATTATCTTGTCTCTATTTTGTCACTAGGTGCAATTAAGATTTCATATTACTATCGTTTTCGGGGGTTTCTTTCAATTTAAATGTGTTACCAGTGTCTATGTATTGTGTATGTGAAATAAGTTTTGTTTTACAACATTTTTGAGAATTTTGGTCAAATGCTTAGATAACTGCTCACTAAGTCGTATCCATTTGCATCTCATTTCGTAGAGAATTTTAAGAGGAATCTGATGAGTTACCGATCATTGAAATCGGGTTAATGGTTTGCGAGATATGAGTGTTATAATTACATAGTAAATAAATTCAAAGTGTAGTAAGATTTCATGGGCGGCCTAATCTTGGTTGGTTTACTAAAGCTTTCGTTTCTTTAAATCACTGGATTACACGACTTCGTACAACAATGTTTGCAATTTCAGGGTATTATTTGTTTTTGGAACACAGTGAAACAATGGTTTGTCTCGTTTCCCCAGTAGTTTCTTTTTCTTTGCCACCTTTTATCGTTCTGTAGCCAACTAACCACATTATACAACAAGTTTGAAGTGCATGAAACAGCTTTAGGTGGCAGAGAATATCAGTGAGTTAGTCTGTCCATTGTTTCTATATTCAAAACAAATTAATTTAAATGCTAATTCAATAAGCATTGTTAGCATAATGTTCACATCGCATTTGTTGTACATGTTAGAACACTTCTAAATGAAAACAAATTAGTTCCATCGATACTAAATACTTGCAATGATAAATGTATTATATATAATCAATAAGCATGTATTGTGGTGGAGAGTAAGGGGTGATGAAATCAAAAATCTATTGTGGTGTAAAATGATGCTAGTGTGAAAACATAACACGAAGGCGAATGTTCAACTAAATTAAATTATAGAAATTTAAATATGTTATGGGCGCCTTTACAGATGAATAGATGGAGAATATTTAATCAGTAATGTTTTCAAGCAATAATAAGTAATGATAAGGACTCATGTTAAACAACCTCTTTAAAACTAGTGGTCATTCAATCGTATTATTCCGAAGTACTAGTGCATCTCAACTAAGCACTCTACATACAAAGAATATCAGACGATTCTAATATTCTACCATTTTTAATAAGACGAAACAAACTATTTCTATCGAAAAATGACAGGTTTCACATAAAAATAATATTAAATTACTAAACGAGCAAAGCGCTGATTATAACTGCTGCCAGTTGTATAAAATAAATTAAATGAGTTTAGTTTTAATGGCTTGAAAAACAATTACTATTTTCCCCAAACATTTTTCATCAGTATACATGATTGTGAAACTCATGTGCAATCGTCATTTTAATCATCTTTCACTGTTTCTTGAAAATTGTAAATAAATTAAATATGTAAGTGTCCGACCAGTCATAGCTCAGTCCTTTTTAGATTCACAATACCTGATTCATTCTCTCTAGCCTCTGGGTATCTGATTAGCTTGCTACTGTACTTTGAAACACATTATTGGCTTTAAGCTGATACAGCATGCAAAATAGGATATTGAAATCTTACATTAATTCGCGACGACTAGTAGACTAGAAGTTCTCGATGCCTTCGAAGCACAGGGAACCCGAGCAGTTCTGAATAGGATTCAGGCGGACTCCCCGGTCCATCTCGTCACCATCTAAATAGAAGCCGTTCTCAGCAGTGGAATGGAACTCCAGGCCGATGAGACATCATCCTTTTAATCAGTTTCTAGCTCTCCTTCTCCTTCGTGGAAACTACCTCGCCCAGTCGTGCAGCTATCATCTCCAGAACGTAATAACTTTTTACTTCTCCAGCCAAAACGTTCTACTCAAAATGTTCCAAACCAACTCAACATTCGTGAGATCGGCAATTTATATGGTCATAAAATTGTTCTCTTTGTCAACACGTAGTGTATGAGAAATTTAATGGGAATTCATCAGCTTGTATGTGTGTTGAAAATAAATCAAACATTTAGTTTAAAACACACGTAGAGTGTGGATAAACTCTGCAGTTTCACATAAACATCTTATAACAAAGTTCCATTTTGACATAGCCTTAATAAAATTATGTTTTATATTGAAAACATACATGGATGGACATTTTAAGGATATGTTAATTTATGATGAAACAAGTAAGATAAATGAATAATGAGTGAGATGATAAGCGAGGAACAACTGTAAGGGAACTCCTTACAATATAGCATGTCTACATCATGTATGTTCTATATGTAAGAGTGCTGCCGAATAATTAGGAACATGAAAATTGCCTGGTAAACATAGTTTTTCGATTTTGTAAACTCAGTACCTATAAAACAAATGTGGTCGATGGCTTGCAAAAATAATCAGTGGGTCACGACCATGGCTACCTTTCAAGGTTAAGAATATTCAAAATGACAGTTGTAGTTAAGTTGAGAGATTTCGGCAGCTCTAAACATCGAGGTCTTGAGAATCCATGAGAGTTAAATAAGGTGAGAATGGAGCAGCATTGGAACACAAGGGCGGGAGACACAGGAGACCTCCGAGAAAACCCACCAGCACGTTTCTCACAAGCAGTCCGAAGTGACTCAGTCGGGGATTCAATCTGGTTTACCTAGGTAGGTGGCGAGAAGTCTAACTGCTCAGCTACCGCGACCCCCACGGCCATTGTATAACAGAATTGAGCGAATGTGAAACATGGACTATTAGCTCCACAATCAAAATCCTGAATCGTGCACCAGAACTAAATGTATATTTTTAATATTCTGTCAATATTAGTTGGTCTTTAATACTCAGATTTAAAATGTAGGAAAGGGAGAAAATAAAGAAGTAGGAAATACAGTTCGAGGTAGAGTTCTGAAGCGTTTCATCTTTCCTGAACTGGAAATTAAAAATTAAATGCTATTTTGTTCAAGGCAGGTAGTAAACAATTATTGGTATTTTCCACTTCGAATTATAAATGTCTGCCTAGAATGACATAATGAAGAACGAGATATAGCTGAGGATAACTCCGTAAAATTGTAGGCCAATGCCTTGAATAATACTCGCAGAAAGAACGTTTGCAAAATTATAATAGTATCTAGACCACTGTGTGCGGTTCGAAGCCAACATCCCGCACAACCCATATTTATGTGCAGCAAGTCAATACCAAGTGATTCGTAGGACACTGTGATCAACAGGTCCCATCACATTTCTTCTCATGGTAATAATGTGTATTGTAAGATCCAATAAACCACAATGTAAATATAATAACTGAAGTTCATATTCCCAGTGAAATTGTTGTTTTCGTTTGTTCAGCTAAATGGATGGAACTCGCTCATTCGCACGAGTCAACCCGGCTTGAAAAAATTGTGCCTAGGGTATACTTGAACCCTCGATCCTTTTCATCATATGGGACAATGCCTATGTTACGAAATAATAAGTTGTATCTTAAATGGTTCCGAAACTACAAACAATTATGCTTATTAGTGCACTGAGTACACAATTGATTTCTCTATCTATTTTGTTGCCAGAAGGGGGAGGGGGCTGTGTTATTAATTTGGCATCTTTATATCTTGAACAGTTCGGAAATAAGAGCAAATTATGCTTACTGTATAAATAGACATAAGGTACACTGGACACAGCGACATTTCTTGTCAACATGGGTGATGCATATGTAATGGTTTGGCAGATACATCTTACAAGGTTCGGAAATTACTGCCACCTATGCTTATAAGTAGACATTGGGTACACTTGAGTCTTTGGCAGATATCATTGTCATTGGTGATGTCTATATTACGAATATGTCAACCATATTTTACTCAGTTCAGAAATTATAGCCAACTATGCTTATAAGAAGACTTAGGGTACACTTGACCATGCAACCTTTCTTGTCATCGAGGGTGATGACTATGTTATAAATTTGGCATCTTTATCTTTCATAGTTTGGGAACTACAGCCATCAATGCTTATAAGTAGGTGTAGGGTATACTTGACCCTGTGAACATTCTCGTCATCGTTGGTGATGCATATGCTGTGAATTTAGCAACTATATCTTATGAGGTTCAGAAATTACAGCCAACTATGTGTATATGACGAGATAGAGTATACTTGGTCCTGCGACACTTCTCTTCACCATGAGTGATACCTATGTTATGAATTTGACAATAATATCTTACTTGGTTTACAAATTACATTAAACTATGCTTATAAGTAGACATATTGTATACCTGGCCCTGTGATCCCATCTTAACATCAGGGATGATGCATGTGTAATGAATTTAACATCTATATCTTACATGTTTTGAAAATTACAGCCAACTATGCTCATAAGTAGACATAGGTTATACATGGCCATGCAGTTGTTATCATCATCGTGAATGATGCCTATGTTATGAATTCGACAATCCTATCTTACACTGTTCAGAAATTGCAGCCATTTATGCTTATAGGAATATAAAGTTAATACTTAATCCCTTCTTGTCATGTAAGTGATGCATATGTTATAAATTTAGCAACCTTATCTTACACAGTTCGGAAATAACACCCAACTGTGCTTATAAGTAGCTGTAGTGTACACATGGCAGTGCGACCCTTCTCATCATTGGGGGTGATACCTGTGTTATGCATTACACAATGAAATATTACATGGTTCGGAAATTACAGCCAACTATGCTTATACATAGAAATACACTATACTTACCCCTGTGATCATTCTCTTCATCGTGGATTATGTCTATGTTTTGAATCTAAAATCTATAACTTACATGGTACAGAAATTACAGCCATCTATGCTTATAAATATACATAGAGTATACTTAACCCTGCGAGACTTCTCGATGTTGTGAGTAATGCCTTGGTTATGAATTTTGCAAATACATCTTAAATGGTTCGCAAATTACAGCGAAATATGCTTATAAGTAGACATAGTTTATACTTCGGAATTAAACCCATCTCAACATCGGGAGTGATGGCTATGTTAAAAATATGCCAACTACATATAACATGTTTCGAAATTTATGGTCAACAATGCTTATATGTAGAAATATGTTATACTTACCCCTGTGATCATTCTCTTCATCGTGGATGATGTCTATAACTTATGTGGTATGGAAATTACAGGCAATTATGCTAATAAGTAGATATAGGTTATACTGGCCCTGTGACCATTCTTGCCATCACGAATTATGCCTGTGTTATGAATTTGAACACATTATCTTACACAGTTAAGAAATTACAGCCAACTATGCTTATAAGTAAACAGAGTATATTGACTCTGCATCTCTTCTCTTCTTTAAGTATGATGTCTATCTTATGAATTCGGCAACTGTATCATACATTTTTGGAAATTACAGCACACTACTCTTAAAAGTAGACATAAGGATACTTGGCCCAAGGACCCTTCTAATCGTTCGGGGTGGTACCTGTATATTTTTTTGACAACTATATCTTACAAAGTTCGGGAATTACAGCCATACAAGCTTATGAGTAGATGTAGGGATTCTTGACCCTGTGACCCTTCTTGTCGTCTATGGTAATGCCTATGTTATGAGTTTGACAACTTAGTCATACACAGTTCGGAGATCACATCCAACTATATTTGTAAGTAAATATAAGGCATACTTGGCCCTATGACCCTTCTTGTCATCATGGGTGGTGCCTATGTTATGAATCTGACATCTATATCTCACACAGTTCGAAAATTAGAGCCATATATATGCTTATAAGTAGATGTAGGGTAAACTTGACACTGCGACCCTTTTCATCGTCTATGGAAATGCCTATGTTATGAATTTGACAACTACATCATTCACACTTCGGAAATAACAACCAACTTTATTTAAAAGTAGACATAAGCCATACTTGGCCCTCCGACTTTCTCATCACTGGGGGTGGTGCTTCTGGTATGAACTTGACATCTGTATCTTAAACAGTTCGAAAATTAAAGCCATGCATACTTATAAGTTTATGTAGGGCATACTTGGCCCTGTGAACCTTCTAATCGCTGGGGGTGGTGCCTGTGTCATGTATTTGACAACTATATCTTACACAGATTGGCATATAGGCATATAAGTAGATATAGTTTATACTTTGCCCTGCGACCCTTCTTATCACTGGGGGTGGTACCAGTGATATGAATTCGACAACTATATCTTACACAGTTCGGAAATTACAGCCATGTATTCTTATAAGTAGATCTAGAGTATACTTGACCATTCAACCCATCTCGACATCTCGGACAATATCTATGTTATTAATTTGACAACTATATCATACACACTTCGGAAATTACAGCCAACTATACTTATAAGTAGAAATAACGCATACTTGGATCTGCGACCTTATCATCATAGGGGGTGGTGCCTGTGCCAGTTCGAAAAGTACAGCCATATATTATTATAAGTAGATGTAGTGTTTACTTTACCATGCGACCTTTCTCATCATCTTGGGTATTGTCTATGTTATGAATTTGAAATATATATAATTCACAGTTCGGAAATTACAGCCATAGATGATTAAAAGTAGAAGTAGGGTATACTTGTCTGTGTGACCCTTATCGAGGGCTTGGGTTATGTCTAGGTAATGAATTTGGCAACTATATCATACATGCTTTGGAAATTACAGCCAACTCTACCTATAAGTACACATAAGTCATTCCTGCCCCTGCGACCATTCTCGTTGGCAGGAGTGGTGCCTGTGTTATGAATTTGACAACTATAACTTACACAGTTAGGAAATTACAGCCTTATATTCTAATAAGTATATTTAGTGCATACTTGTCTCTACGACACTTCTTGTCGTCTTGGGAAGTGACTATGTAATGAATTTGGCAAATATATCAGACATGCTTCGGAAATTACACCCAACAATACTTATAAGTAGACATAATGTATACTTAGCATTGTGACCCTTTTCATCACCGAGGGTGGTGCCTGTGGCATGAATTTGACAATTATATTGTTCACAGGCCGGAAATTTCAGCCATATATTCTTAAAAGGTAGATGTATGGTATACTTGATCCTGTGCCCCCTCTCATCACTTGGGTTAATGTCTACATTATAAATTTGCCATCTATGTCTTACACAGTTAGCAAATTGCAGCCCTATATATTTATAAGTAGATATAGTGTGTATTGACCCTGCTACTTTTATTGTCATGTTGGGTAATGCTTATGTTATGAATGGGACATGTATAACTTATATAGTTAGAAGATTAAGTCAATATATGCTTATAAGAAGATGTAGCTTATACTTGACCCTTCAACCCTTGTCACTGCCAGTGGTGGTGCCTATGTTATTAATTTTGACAATTATATCTCACATAGATCGGAAATTACAGCCATACATTGTTATAAGTAAATGTAGTGTTTACTTTACCCTACGACCATTCTTGTCATCTTGAGTAATATTTAAGTTATGAATTTGACATCTGTATCTTACACAGTTCGGAATTCGCAGCTCTGTATGATTATAAGTAGATTTAGGTTATATTTGACACTGCAACACTTATCGTCTTAGGTAATTTATATGTTATGAATGAGATAGCTTTATTACACAGTTCGGAGATTATGTCCATATATGCATATATGTAGATATAGGTTATATTTGACACAACGACCCTTCTCATCGCTGGGGGTGGTGCCTGTTAAATGAGTTCAAAAATTATATCTTACACAGTTCAGAAATTACAGGCATATATTTTTATAAGTAGATGTAGGGTATACTTGATCCTATGACCCTTCTCCCTGTCTTGGGCAGTGTCTATGTTATGAATTTGCATTCTATATCTTACACAGTTTGGCAATTACAGCCACATATTCTTCTAATTAGAAGTAGTGTATACTTAACCCTACGACTCTTACCGTCATCTAGGGTAATATCTATGATATGAATTTGACAACTATATGTTACAGAGATAGGAGATTATGTCCATATATGCTTATAAGTAGATGTAGTTTCAACTTGACCCTGCGACCCTTCTTATTGCGGGGGGTTTGTACCTGTGTTATTAATTAGACAATTATATAAATCACAGTTTGGAAATTACAGCCATATGTTCTTATAATTAGATGTTCGGTATATTTTTCCATGCAACACTTCTCGTCATCTCGGGCATTGTCTATGTTATGAATTTGAAATCTATAACATGCACAGTTGGGAAATAACAGCCATATATGCTTATAAGTTATTTAGTGTATACTTGACCATGCAACCCTTCTCGTTGTCTTGGGCAATGCCTATGTTATGAATTTGACAACTATATCATCTGCACTTTGGAAATAACAGCCAACTATACTTATAAGTAGACATAAAGCATATTTGTCCCTGCGACACTTCTCAGTGTCGGGGTAGTGTCTGTGTTATGAATTTGAGTACTATATTGTACACAGCTCAGAAATTACAGCCAACAATACTTATAAGAAGACATTAGGCATACTTGGCCCTGCCATCCTCCTCATCACCAGGGGTGGTGCCAATGATATGAATTTGACATCTATATCCTACACAGTTTGGAAATAACAGTTATTAATACTTATGAGTAGATGTAGGGTATACTAGACTTTGTGACCCTTCTGGTCGTCTGTGGTAATACATATGCTTTTTTTTCTAGAATTTGAGAACTATACCTTACACAGTTAGGAAATTACATCAATATGTGCTTATAAGTAGATGTAGAGTATACATGACCATGCGACCCTTCTTGTTTTGGGTAATTCCTGTGTTATGAATTCGGCATCAATATCTTACACAGCTCAGAAAATACAGCCATATATGCTAATAAGTATATGTAAGATATCCTTGACCCTGCAGCCTGTCTCATCGTCGTGGGTAACATCTATGTTATGAATTTGGCAACTATATAACACAAATTTCGGAAATTACACCTAACTATACTTACAAGTAGATATCATGCATTCTTGGCCCTGCAAACTTTCTTGCAGTGGGTGGTGCCTATGTTATGAATTTGACGACTACATCATTCACACTTCGGAAATTACAACTAACTATACTTAAAAGTAGACATATAACTTTCTCTTTGCTGGAGGTGGTGCTTCTGGTATGAATTTGACATCTGTATCTTACACAGTTGGAAAATGACAGCCATATATTCATATACTTGACCTTTCTCAATGCCTGGGTTGGTGCCTGTGCTAAGACTTTGACAATTATATCTTAACAGTTCGGAAATTACGGAAATATATTCTTATAAGTTGATGTAAGATATACTTGACCCTGCGACCCTCCTTGTCATCTCGTGTAGTGTCTATTTTATGAATTTGACATCTATATTTTACACAGTTCGGAAATTACAGCCATACACACTTATAAGTAGATGTATGGTATGCATGATGCGGCAAACCTTCTCGCCGTGTTCGGTAATGACTATGTAATGAATTTGGCAACTGTATCATACACATTCAGGAAATAACAGCAAACTATACTTATAAATAGACATAATGTATACTTTGCCCTGCGATACCCTCCATCACCTCTCATCACACATTGTGTCTGTGTGATGAATTTGACCATTATAACTTGTACAGGTCGGAAATAACAGCCAAATATGCTAATAAGTTGATGTAAAGTAGACTCGACCCCGCGACCCTCCTTGTCGTCCTGGGAAATGTCTTTTTTACTAATTTGACATCTATATTTTACATAGTTCGGAAATTACAATCATATATGCTTATAAGTAGATGTAGGGTATATTAGACTCCGCGACCCTTCTTGTTGTCTTGGGTAATGTCTATGTTACGAATTTGTCATATATATCTTATACTGTTTGGAGATAAAATACATATATCCTTATAAGTGGATGTAGGTTATACTTGACCCTGCGACCCTTCTCATAGCCTGGGTCACTGCCTGTGCTATGACTTTGATAACTATACCTTTTACAGTTTGGAAATTACTGCTATATATTATTATAAAATATGTAGGCTATATTTGACCCTGCATCCCTCCTATTCGTCTTGGGCAATGTCTACATCACAAATTGAACATCTATATCTTACACAGTATGTAAATTACAGGCATATATTCTTATAATTATATTTAGGGTATACTTGACCCTGCGACAGTTATTGTCGTCTTACGTTATGTCTATGTTATGAATTTGACATCTACATCTTTTACAGTTCGGAAATTACAGCTTTATACACGTATAAATATATGTAGTGAATACTTGACCCCGTGACACTTCTCATCATCTTAGGTAATTTCTATGTTAAGAATGTAACAACTTTATCTTACACAGCTTGGAGATTACATCCATATATACTTATAAGTATATGTATTTTATATTTGGCCCTGCAACACTTCTTATAGCGAGGTGTGGTGCCTGTGATATGTGCTTGACAAGTATATCTTACACACTTTGGATATTAAAGCCATATATTCTTATAAGTATATATAGGGTATTCTTGACCATGTGACCCTTCTTGTCGTCTTGGGTAATATCTATGGGATGAATTTGACAGCTATATCATGCACACTTCGGAAATTCCAGCCATCTATACTTATAAGTAGACATAAGTCATACTTGGCCCTATGACCCTTCTCATCGTTGGGGGATGGTGCCTGTGATATGAATTTGACAATTATATATTTCACAGTTCGGAAATTACAGTCATATATTCTCATAAGTAGATGTAGGGTATATTTGACCCTGCGACTCATCTCGTCTTGGTTAGTGTTTATATAATGAATTTGATAACTATACCATATACACTGCAGAAATTAGAAACATCTATACTTATAAGTAGACATAAGGCATACTTGGCCCTGCGACCCTTCTGATCATTGGGGGTGGTTCCTGTGTTATGAATATGACAAATATATCTTACACAGTTTGGAAATTATAGCCATATATGCATATATAGTCCATTCCTTATTGGAAGCAACTTTCTTGGCCCAAACTTACTTGCAGGCCCATTTTGTATCCTTCTGCCAAATGTAAACAAACATTGCCATGTGACTTCCATGTAGCAGCTGTCAAAATCAATGTTTACATGTCATTGTGCGAGTACATATGTTAGTATACTCTCGCTACACCTAAAAATAAACATTGAAATGTGGCCTACTTTTATACTAGTCAGATGTGTTTTTTACTGTTTACAGCTTTTCAATTAATTCTGTATTAGGTCTATTTCAAAAACCATTTGGTACGAATATTCACAGTTTAGGCCTATAACATTATCTAGGTCAGCTTTATGATGTTTTAAAAATGCCTGAATAATGATAATTCTTACAGTTATGTTACATTAATATATTTGTTTTCCACAACATAGCACATTACATGTAATACACGTTAATATTTTCTGCGACTGCATTAAACACTGTTAGAACTGAGGGGTAATGAATTGTAGTATTTAATTTTTTGTTATTGACATGTGTTGCATTATTTCTTTAAAAGGATGGCCACAATAACGAAGGAATAGCCAGTCCAACGAAAAAGTGACATTAAAATCAAGCACACAATTTGTGTCGCTCACTTTTTGTCATACGAACTTAAAATTTAGCAGCGAACATGCACATAAATAAGCCTGCTGTAACTTTTATCCTGCTTATATTTATATTTATTGTTACTTACTGTGTATTAGGTTTATTGCAATTTATTGGGGTTGGGCATGGTTATTTTGTTGGGATTGGTGGTAAATCGCGTTGCATGACTGTGTTTCAAACACCCAGGGCAAAGGTACAACGTTGTGATAAATAAACAGATGTGGATGTAAATAAATAACTTCGTCATAAAAACAGTTCACATTTACAAAGTATAAATAGTTCACATAAAATATTTTAAATCAGACACACAGATCCAGTGTAATGATCACCAAATAGCCATGCAACACTATTTCACATGCAGCGGTTAACGAAACACCATAACAGTATATTTATTACTGCAATGGAAATGCAGATTTATCACAACATCGTAACTTGCTTAGGTAGGTTTAAAAAACACAATGACTATAAACATGATGTAGTTTGAAGTATTTTTCGGAGTAAGTATAATTTGTGCTTCGTTTGGTAAAACAGCAATACATCATGTCATGCCTCACCACGTCTGCCAACTTCATTTTGTTTCTGCCCAGCCATCATATCTAAACCTATTAAAATTAGTATTAAAACATTAAAATCTCTTTTCAGTTGTAAATAACAAATTTTAAAAAATCATAATTTTGCTGTAATAAGTATGAAATATGCTACAATTGAAAACAGGTACAATTTTCGCGTACTAGCGAAGTGAAACTTCCCGAGTGTGAAAGAGACAAAGATAGAGAGCGAGTGACAAGCCTTGCTCGGCAGACAGTTGCTTCAAAGTTGCTTTCGCTTGATAAAACAACACCGCACTATTATGGACTACTCACAATATTTTCTGCTGTTATTTTAAACTGTAAAAATGAGATGTGTTGCCATCGGGGCTACCAAAATATTTTAAATATTTCAATAGGCACCATTTAATTTACAAATAATATACTAAAAAACTAGGTTAAAATAATATTTTTACTGGGATCTATTTTTTACCGTCCATTACCAACACATCGCTGCTCTTGCTGTTGTTAATTCATATTCAAAAATAAATAAATATTACAAGTTATAGAAGATATTAAGGTAAAGTTTCATTTATTCAACAATACAGTACTCTAAAGTTAACAACAGAGTTATATATTTGTGGAATACAGGTTACTGAAAAAACAGGTTGACATGTTATGCCTAGAGTGTTTTTTCAAAGGTTGATTTTCAAAAGTCGCTTCCAATCGGGAATGTACTCTAAGTAGATGTAGGGTATACTTGACCATGCTACCGTTCTCATCATCTTGGATAATGCCTGTGTTATGAATTACACCCAACTATACTAAAAGTATACATAATGCATACTTGGCCCTGCGATCCTTCTCGTCGTCGGGGTGGCACCTATGTTATGAATTTTACCACTCTATCTTATACAGTTGGGAAATTACAGTGAACTATACTTATAAGTAGACATAAGGCATGCTTCACCCTGCGACCCTTCTCATCGTCGAGGGTTACGCCTATGTTATGAATGTGGCAACTATAAGTTAAATAGTTCGGAATTGACAGTCAACTATTCGTATATGTGCACTTAGATCTGGTGAGTGTGTAGGGCGATGCCTGTATTCACAACCACATAACGACTCTAGGTCGATGGATCCCGAAAGGAATGAAAGAGCATGTGACTCGGCACCACCAGGGCGCTAGGTGAAAGGGTCCCAACACCCTTACATATTATTCACAGAGCAGGAGTTTGGTATCCAAGATGGCCGCCGCATGTGTAAGGAAAATGGGACATTTTTCGGTGAAAAAATGTAAAAACGGGAAATGTTTTCCAGCACGACTTCAACAAAGATGGCTGTTGGCTAGTCTCCTTGTCCCCAGGCCCAAGCCCCTCCTAGAATGCCTATTTTACTATTAAGTAATTATATCGTTCGAAACTTCTCTTGAAAACATGCATTAAAATGCTGTACTTAGTGGTCACTACATTATAAATATAAATATATACAGCTGTTTGATGTTCCCATTAATTTCCCTGACCCCAAATTGGCAAAAAAAATCTCTGAGAAATGCTATATAGGCATAAAATTTGAGGTAGTGCTGTCTTCAAAAATGGCTACCAATATAGACTTTTCTAGTTAATACTATACCTATATAAGGATTTGATTTCGCAGCGTAGAAACTTGCCCGGTTAAATAGGATTTGGGTATTCATGCGGACAGCAGCTAGTTGCAAGAGAAACATTCTTGATGTGCGCATACAATAATTACATTTGTAGCATTCGCCGATTGTCTCATTAATGTTCAGTGGCTTTATTTACTGATGATTATAGGCATATATACCGCTAAAGTGTGATATTCGGTTTATGCAATTGCATACGACAGCAGGAAATCCATTTCTGTGTATCGATAATAAAAGACGAATATTATAACTACTTAACGACTCACATAAAATAGGTTTAATTTTAATTATTAACAGAGCAACTATGCATTTCTCTTTTACAGTTGTCATGTGTTAAATAGACTCAATGTGTGAAAAGTTTATAGCCATACGGTTGGGCATTCGAATTAATACTGTAACGCCTCTGATATGTGTTACAATATTACGGCCAATCTCATTGGCCATAAAATATTATTTCCGAGATATGTAATATAAGATATGAATGCGTAATGTAATGATAAAATATCGTTATATATGTGAGTGAGTCTGATAGGTTATATTAATGATATACCTCGGCTGAACTCTATGCTGCCATACTAAAATATGGTGTATTTATCCAAGTATCCATTACCTCTGCAGTTTGAAACAATGGGATCATTAATTATAATAAGCAAATAGAGAAGTCTTAATTCGAGTAAATGAATAGAAACTAACAAAATTGCTTTAATTTTAATACTGATGAACGGTTTTAACAAGAGCTAACTTAACTAAACCAATTAAAAATTATATGGCACTTTTGCAGAACTTTAGTTACGAAATATTATACTATACTAATTCTGAAAATGACAAGCAACACCAGCCTGCGCATTGCACATCAACCGATTTACCAACATTTGACTTTACTAGTTCTGGTCTCATAAATATATTTACATTTGCTTGAGGAAAATACGACTTAGCTGTGTCGATAGCGGAAAATAACCGCAACTCTACCGATGTCGTGGAGTCATCCTTCACTGGTGAAAAACCGGAACCTCGCCAGAATCCGCAGCCAGTAGCACTCCTCTCGCAGAATTGGCTCTCCGAACACCAGACACCGCGTCGTCCTTGGTGCGAAGTCCTCCTTTACTGGACCGTCCTGCCTTCCGGGCTCGTCGTACAGATTATGTCGAACTGCTTCTTCTTTTACACGTTATAGGCTCAGGACAATAGTGCGTGAATAATTACGTATCTCAGTCGTAAATATCAAATCTTGCCAATCAAATATTATAGATTATCTTTCATACTCAGGACTGACTTCTTTTCCAGCTGGCCTTTCACCGATTCCAAATTAGAATGAATAAGTTTTTTGTTCTATCAGACTATTGTTCGAAAAAATAAAATTAAATGTGATAGGCCGGTTGGTGTGGCCTGATTCTTTCGAGAAAACAAAAGGTAGTGCTTGTTACAAAGACAAATACTCATGCAAAGAAACCGTAGATAATCATTAGACTTACATAGCTCATGCAACACAACTGTCAAAATAAATAAGTTTACACATATCACATTAAACATTTGCTAAACATCTTATACATTGCATTAAAGTTTGGCTTTTAAATCACATTTAAAGACATAGAATAATCATTATAAAGTCATAAATGTTGATGTGTTACAGAAGTTCCCCTACATTTTAACACAGTTCTGACAAGTCAGCTGGGTTAAAATTTATCAATATTTATGTAACTCTTAATTTTGCAATTAAAATTATAGATCACTTTATCATTTACAACTCAGTGTTTAAAAAAAAAATAACACAACAATTCTACACAAATAAATATTCATTTAGCTTAGTCACGTATCTAAAAATTGTTTAAGTCCAACATGGGTTAGTATCAAATGATGGAGAATCAGTCTTATCTCTATGAATAAAAATTGTCACCATCTCTATCATCAGTAGAGACATCCTTGCTCCGGTCAAACTTAAAGTTCTCGAACATTTGTCTCAGCTGGCACAGATGAGGTATTCAAGTTTTAAATTATTTATCATTACAACTTCTACCAACAATTCGTTCACTTTTCAGTTAATGGGTATTCTATTTGTCTTGGCTTAACAAAAATGTTTTTTCTTCGGCTAACACTCATTGAAAGTTTCTGGATATATTATTTTTTCACACTTTGCACTCGTTTATTAAAGTGTCTTTCAGGCAAAATATGTCGGTGTACAGTCAATGTTCTTTTAGCTCACATGCAAATGACCTCTTTTCTCATTTAAAGTTCATTAATCAATATTGGCAATCATAAGAAGTCACGACTGTACAGACCAGTATTGACCATAATTTACTACTATCGGTTTCTAAAAAAATCTGAAAATGATATTTCAGATCACTATAAAATGACACTACTTTCATAAGAAAAATTACTAAATAATACACGAAACTTCATTGATGTTTATCAATCTTACATCTATACAGCAATTTACTTCTGAAACGTTAGTTCAGGAGCATAAATGATATATGTGTAAAAAGAAAAACAATCAAACAATTCGAAGACATCTAAAATAGGATTTATATGAAGAACCTAATCAAAACCAATTATTTATGTTTTCATTCAGAAGACCCTACGAAAGAAACCTTATCTGTGTTCTTTTTTCAAGTTCGCGTTTAATTCTAGCAAAACTTGCAGTCGGAAGTTCACTTATTCATTGGAGCTTTTTTTATTTATTTTTGATCAAACTTGCAATATAGAGACTGCGTGTTTCAAAATAGAGCATTTAGTATTGGGTTGATGTCTATATTTGCCCCTTTATTTCATTTCTTACGAATTTTCCATCGGTGGTTACCTCCATTACTGTTATGAACTTAGTTGGTTTTATGATTGAATATAGCAAATTACATGTTTCTCAAAAACATCGCTTCCGTCCTTTACGACAGGCTTTATTCTTTCCTCACTGGAAGGCAGAACATAAGAAAAACGCTGGGAATTCTTACACACGTCAATAATCCTTTACAGTGAAATATCCTCTATGTGGCAAACAAAGCAACACTGGGCGAAATAAACTACAGTATACACATTTGACATGGAACAAATTATATCTCATATTCTGGCGGCTTTCAGCTATGCCCAATGAAATCCTTTCCACATCAATAAACAAATGCTCGCCCCATTTAATAATTATCTTATAAAATCCGCATTTTGTGACAATTCTTCACTGCAATAAACTTCAATAATTACCCAACAGCATTATTCCTCAGCGTCTATATATTTGCGCTTGTATTACAAATTTTTTTTCTATACCTGCATAGTAAAATATTGATATTCTCTTAGAGCCATGATATTATAGCACCCTAGGACCTTGCCAGTGTCCAGACAAACTTGATAACAGTAGTTGATTATCTTAGATACCTTTACCAGACCGACGTAGAAGGGCATCAACTTCTTGGAAATAAATTCCCATGCTCTACTGATACAATGTGCTCGAATTAAAACCAATTGACCTACACTTAACTTCTTCTTCCATGACTTGCGGCGTCGATCAGCTGCTAGAATTAACTTCTTCCGGGCGAACTCCAATAGTTCTTGTTTCGCATCTTCTGTCTTGTCTTCGGTTTCTTTATGGGTCGATTGTGGAGGTGGCGGTAATCTAGACATATCAAAGATCTCGGATCTCCGGCCTGTCAGTGACTCCAGAGGGGTTATGGTGGTCGACTCATGCACTGTATTGTTCATGACATATTCCATAGTGGGTAGCTTATCTCTCCAGTTCTGGTGTGACTTGTGACACAGAATCCTTAGCATATTTTCTAGAGACTTCATTCTTTGCTCGGCGGGGTTTCCTCTGGGATATCTTACAGAAGAGGAGGTAGGTACACTTCAGTTTCGTCTTGTACCTGTCTGCCATATCTTTCCTGTGACTTGAGTTCCCTTGTTTGACAATACGCATCTTGGTCGTCCTACTTCTTGTATGAAAGTTCTTAGTTTTGCGAGTACTGTACGCGCATTTGCCCGTACTATGGCGTACAACTTAGTGTATTTGGATAATATATCCATCATTACGAACACATAGGATACTTTAGCTTTTGACTGCGGTAAAGGACCGAATAGATGTACGAACACTAAATTCAAAGGTTTTTCTGGAATGATAGGTTGCAATGCCCCTATCAAGTGCTCTTGAGCATGCTTGCATCTCTGACACAAATCACATGTTCGTACTGTCTTTGTTACTAATAGTTCCATTTGTTTGACAAACAACTGTCGCCGGAGTGCCTCATAAGTCGCGCATTGAGTACCAAGTTCAATTGCAGTTTTTCTGGAATGATCGGTTTCCACTCTTGCTCGAAGTGTTTCCTGTTCCTAATACTATAAAATAAAATTCCGTTATCCGTTTTGCAATACACTGTGTGTAACGGGTGATCGTCAAGTAATTGTGCTAGCTTTTCGAATACTTTGCTACAAAATTTGTCATCTTGTTGTTCGGTAGCCAAATTCTTTAGATTTTCTTGCCACACGTTCTTGGACAATGGTGATTTTCTCATCGGAGCTTGGCATTAAAATCAAATTTAAAGAAATAGAATAATCATTTTAAAGTCATAAATATTGAAGTGTTACACAGTTATCTGTAATTATAGACATTTCACATACGTTTACTGTTACATTGCTTGAATCATTGCATTGGATGTTGCGTACATACTTCGAGATAAGCTATATTACAAAACACTGCAGCTCAGCTCGCCTTTATAATGGGTTTTCTATCCGCTAAGTGTTACCTGGTTGCACGATTCGCGAACGTTCAGTGTGGAGCTCATGTGAAGTGATTCCGCTAAAATATTACGGGACAAGCTATGTTGCACAAAACTGTAGCTCAATTCGCCTTTATAATTGTTTGTATATTCCACTAAGTGTTAACCAATGAGTAGAGATATACCTAGAGTGAACTTCCCCGGGTTGAATTTTCTGACCACTCCAGCTGTAGTTCAAGGGATGAACACCATGTCGCGCTAGTCCATTTTCGTGGCGTGAGCGCGGGGAATGTCGGCAGCGTTGCCACATTGTCAACTACCCTCTCTCTCACTCTCTCTCTCACTCATACTCCATCTCTGTCACCCCCAGTCCGAACTCTGCAACAGTAGAACGTGTTCTAAATGTCTGCTTTACCCACAAGTTGGGATAGACAAGATGGCGGACACCCAAGTGCCTATTTTAATTCGGATATATCCGTTTACGAAAATAATACAAGTTCTGTAAAATATATATATGAACAAAATGAAACTTAATGTACGCATACGTAACGGGAAATGTTGCATATTACTCACACGGTCAAAATAAAACAATAAACACCACTTTATAAAATATGCTATAACTGTGGCTGTATGTTATATATACGCCTTATCACACGTTTAAGCTGTAAGTGGTTTGTGTAGCTCAGTGAGTTAGTGCGCAGGTCTGTGCCACGGATCTGTGGATTGTAAAGATCAGATCTCTTACGAGTAACGAATTTTTTAGGTGACACATTATGGCTGTTTATAACTTATTTTATTGTTAGGAAATGTCTATTTCCAGAGTATCGTTGTCTAAAAGTAATAATACGCCAGTACCAGCACAGTACAGTCGACCAGCAGTGGTTGTTTGCTAATAACATAGATTGGTTTCTAAAGTAGAGAATGTGAGCTGTATAGCGTGAGTAATGTTAACAGGCACACATGAAAGTCTTAAATATATTATTGTAAGAGTTCTGTCTTCTTTTGGCCGTATAACGGTAAAAGCGTGTTTAATTACGGAGAGCACAGGATTGATTATTATGCTCATTAAAGATACGCATTTAAAAACAGGGGCGTAGCCTGGATGAGAAGTGATATATTGAGACATATCCCCCCACCGAAATGAAAATAAACGTTGAAAACAAAATTACAAGTTTTATTTTGTTTTAATTCAAGGATTATGTGTGATCTTCCTTGAACATGAAGAATGTATGTATTTGTGTGTATATATGTATATATACACACACACGCGCGCGTACATGAACCCATTGATTATGAATAATTATGGTACTATAAATTTGAAATATTACAGGTATTGTATTTTGTTCAAAAATAGAAATACAAAATATCCCCCTCCCTCCAAAGGAATACATTCCTAGCTACATCCTTGTTTAAATAATATAATCTAATCTACACTTGCTGCATGAATTAACACTCCTTGTTATGAAGATGATTGTACGTACATGTTATCAAATATATTTCGTTAGTATAGTATAATCGTGCAAACAAAATGAGTCGTCGTTAAGATAAAAGTATTTATTCATTCAACAAAACATGGGGCACACAGAACATAACTACTTTTAGGAAAAGTAAATTATAATTATATAAATACTCCACAAAGTTAATACACAAGAATGCCATACTGTTACATATCATTCCAATTTTTACACAGTGTTCGTAAATTGCTGTCATTATCTATTTGTAGGCTAGGAGACGACAAACATTCTAGAATACACGAAAAACTTTTGACACTATATCAATATATTTAACAATATTTCTGTTATTATTGGTAACAACTGTACGCTATGAACAGAGAGATGTATTGATTCGACTGTGTTTAAACACACCTGCACACCGTAATGCAGCGTAACTGCGACGTCCTAAGTAAAGAGTGGTTTTTTCAATATAAATATTTCTGTTATTATTGGTAACAACTGTACGCTATGAACAGAGACATGTATTGATTCGACTGTGTTTAAACACACCTGCACACCGTAATGCAGCGTAACTGCGACGTCCTAAGTAAAGAGTGGTTTTTCAATATAAATATTTCTGTTATTATTGGTAACAACTGTACGCTATGAACAGAGACATGTATTGATTCGACTGTGTTTAAACACACCTGCACACCGTAATGCAGCGTAACTGCGACGTCCTAAGTAAAGAGTGGTTTTTCAATATAAATATTTCTGTTATTATTGGTAACAACTGTACGCTATGAACAGAGAGATGTATTGATTCGACTGTGTTTAAACACACCTGCACACCGTAATGCAGCGTAACTGCGACGTCTAAAGTAAAGAGTGGTTTTTCAATATAAATATTTCTGTTATTATTGGTAACAACTGTACGCTATGAACAGAGAGATGTATTGATTCGACTGTGTTTAAACACACCTGCACACCGTAATGCAGCGTAACTGCGACGTCCTAAGTAAAGAGTGGTTTTTCAATATAAATATTTCTGTTATTATTGGTAACAACTGTGCGCTATGAACAGAGAGATGTATTGATTCGACTGTGTTTAAACACACCTGCACACCGTAATGCAGCGTAACTGCGACGTCTAAAGTAAAGAGTGGTTTTTCAATATAAATATTTAAGCATTGTATTCTGCGTTTCGATGTGTGCAGAAGAAACGTGTGTGTGTGTTCTCTTATGTTTTGGTTCCCTGTGGAACTTATCAGGTCGTGTGCGTTGGTGGGATTTCCTTAAGCATTGAAAGAAATTGTTGTATTTTATATCTTTAGAAACTATTTCTAGGCTACGACCAATCAGTACAGAGCAGTCGGTGTTGTTGGCGGGAAACTGTTATTTAGAGTAATGTAAGTATAAAACAATATAACAATGGCGTGTGTTTGTACGTGTAGATGATTATATTTGTTCACAAATAATAAGCTTCTCAGATAGCAAATGTTGGTTTTGAAGTATGATCTTCTACAATATGATAGTTTTATACGAGGTTATGCTAGGAACAAAGGTAAACATGACAGGCTTTCTGCTTCTTCCCGTTCGCTGGAATTAACAATAATACTAATAAATCAAGAATGGAAGTCTTTGCACAACAAACGATGTTTTTGGAGGGCCACTGTGGGCAAACGAAGAGAGGGGGAAAACAACCCCCCTCACTGATCCCCCATCCTTCGTCTTTGAACCCCCTCCACCAAGTGACCTCCTCCCCCCAGGGAGGAGTTAGATGGACCGGGGGGAGGGGTTATGTTTTACATTTTGTGGGATTGTGGTGCGTCCCATATTTAATATTTTTGAACCTTTATATGGTGAAGCCAGTATGGGCAAGCCCTCCTTTGGGAAGGAGGGGGGAGGGAGGCAGGGGCAATTGCCCTTTCCTCTTTTCTTTGGCTGTATTCGGCCTGTTAGACGCATTTTTCGACCGATTTTCTTCACATTTATGGTGGGGGGGGGGGGGTGTTTCCTTTCCGTTCCCCGCCTTCTCACCATGGGCAGTTAGGCCCTTCGTAGACCTTACGCCCTAGGTCTTACGTCTTAGGTCTTATGTTTTAAGTTTTAAGTATTTAGTATTAAGTCGTACTTTCAGCATAATTGCTATTGCATGACGGGATGTACGAGCGAGCACGTGCTGGAGTTCCGCGAAGACATTGCACCATAAATACTAATTCATACGGTTACCTACCTCCTTCATCTATAATGGCTCAGTCCGCGGTTTACGCGGGCCCAACCCCTGGTTGAAACATTAATGGGAAACTGCAAATACAGAAGACGTGTTTCCGTATGACAGATAAGCGCCTATTTCATAATTCTAAATTCATTAGTTTTGTATTGTAAACGTAGGCTGTGTCCGAAATGGCAGATTGAGTTGACAAAATGATCACGAGACCCGATTTTGTATACAAACATTCTGACGTATTTGGTAAATTGATATTTCGTATCTTGTATATAACGGATGTTAGCAAAAACACAAAATTACAAAATGAGTGCCATGTTGGTTTTGACATTCAAAACACATGCGCGAATTCGTACGTAAAACGTATTTTAAAACAAATAATCGTTTATAAAATACACTAGACATGTTTTAAAAAGGCAAATAAGTGTTGTGCTTTGTTTATATATTTCGCAAAACATGTTTTATTTTATGTCGTTATTGGATATTATAAAATTTTCTTGCTTATTAACAAATTCGCAGCATTCCAGTGATGACTAGAAATATTACCTCCATTTTAAGCATTTAATTTGTATTAAACATATTTTCACTATTACTGTAAGAATGTGTTGCCGCGAGTTCTAAACAAGTGACTGTCGACAACGTCCGGATTGAAACCTACGAAATGACACATTACAAAATAACGAATTTGTCCTTTCAGACACGACCTTAGCTTGTTGAATGTTAGTGATTGGCACCGAGTCACTGCATTCAACCAATGTTTAGTGTAGACATAGTTATATTTTGTAATGTACCTGGTCTGAAGTATAATATTGCGACTCTCTCTATTATGTCTAATTTTCATGCGTTCGTTAGTGTTAACATTAGTTCAGTGTCAACGTTTTTCGCCCTGTTAAGAGTCCGAGGTTTGAGTGTAGAATATATACATTGGCGTACTGCGTTACACTCGTGTAAATGTAAATACACATATCTGCCAACTTTTCAGACAATATCCTCTAATGCACATCATTATTGTAAACTTTGATCTTACAGAGACGACAGTCGTATTGTCGCTTTAAAACAAACATATGTCAGAGTTGAGCCTTATACGTGATCATTAATGCCCTTTTCCCGTATTGTGCATAATGTTTTTTGCTCAGCGAAATTCACACACATACAACGTTCGTATTCGTCTAAGTACGTAAATGTTTGACATGTCTCGGGAAATGACATACGCACATACATGGGGAAACGAATGTGTGTACGTCCCGCGTACTATTTTGAAAATCGATTTATATGTAGTTCATAATTATTATTCCTAATATTTCTTTTTATAAAGAGTGAAATGAAGGCATTAACTTTCTATAAACGCCACTGAGCAAAGTTCTTAACAATGTATACTCTTTTAACCATTAATGATCTTGTAGAGCCGGTATAAACATAACCAGTTTTCTTCGTGTATTGTTGTAAACTGTGCGTGGTATTGAATTTATAGTTAATATGCAGAGCAGCGAAAACACTTCCATTGTTTTTACAAGGCAAGACATGGATGAGTGAAAACGTTATATCAAAATGCGACATTTGATTTTTATTCATACCAATATTAGTGTTAAAAGTAAATTAACCTCTAGTTGTCATCAGTTTTAATGATACATTATCGAAAACTGCGTTTTCTGACTCAAATATATATTCAATCCTGTCTTGTAAAAATGTCCATGATTGGTTAATAGGAACACTTCCATTGCCATACGCTTTCCAGCTACAGCTCCTAATGGGTTGATAATTCTAAATATATGCGCCTAAGTTCCAGCACATATTCAGTATGTGTTTCCCGTCAAAATGCGTGTTCAGAATCTTATCAGCTAACTAGTTGCTGTAAGGGATGCAAATAAGTATGCCTCTCGGAATTTATCACGTATCGAGCCGAGTGTAGTATGCATATATACATAAGTGCATTCCCAGGTTCGGACAAAGCCTTCATTACACTTGAATCGACACATTGAACGTACTGATTATTTGTACGGAAAGTCGCCTTTGTAGTGGATCACAAACTCAAACTGTAACAAATTGCGTTCAATTGTAGACCGTCTTGCGTCTGACATATATTTCTCCACTATTGGACAATTGTTCTCTGTCCCTTTCCTTTCACATAAGAACGGAATGAAAAGTTAACTATGATGTATGACATCATTCATTATTAATATGAAGGTTGTAATTGTAAGTATAAGTAAGGTATATATTAAATTATATATATATATAATTGAAATTATATATATAATTTCAATGGAAAAGTCTTTAATTTCTCCCTGGTGTTGTAACCTGTTTACTTCACCTGATATATAGAGAGTATGACGGTGCTTGGTTTGGTCACATGACCATACATTTAATAAAATCCGAGTAGGATAGTTGTGCTCACAAAACAGTCGAGATAATGAATAATTTGCAGATAGCGACATTGTGTAATAATTAGTTTTTAAGATAGGAGACTGGAAATGACGTTGAGATAACTTTTTGCACTGGTCCGCTCTACTCTACGTAGAATTTCAGTACAACTTAAAAAATTAAATAAATTCAAAAATATAATTATAATAACTGTATTAAAAGTACGTAAAAATATACCGAAAAAAACACTACTGCTGGATAGTCAAAAAAATTATATGTATGTTAAATCTGAATAATAAAAAATGTAACGAAATAAATTAAAATGGAAAACTTAAAAACATTATATACCAAAAAATAAATTTATTTAATGACAAAATTTATTGATATACTTTTTAGAATAATAAGTAATTTATTACTCTCACTTGGACCAGCCCATGTCCCGATAGTTGGCCAGCAGTCATAGCTCAGGGGTAGGGTAGCCGACTTGTAGGCGAGCGGCCGCTTGTTCACACCCTGCCTCTCCATAGCAGATCTTCAGTATGCTTGTCACACTGTGGATTGGTCAGCAAGGGAGTCAAACTTAAGCTTCGTTTACTTCAACTAGTTAATAACAACGACAAAACATATCTAAAAAAAGAAAAATGAAAGATAGCCGAGAGGACAAAGTGCTCACTCCTTATTCTATAGGTCGTATCTTCGAATCCTATGTCTCCATTATGATTTTTTTTTATAATGTTACCAAAACGGGAACTTTTTTTTAAAGGAAAAAAGTGATTTTGGGTAAAATAATTGATTTCTGAAGTGATTTTTGTTAAGTGATTTTTGGGTAAAAACAAGTGATTTTTCGGTAAAAACAAGCGATTTTGAGAGAAAAATTCGAAAATGGTAGAATCCAAGATGGCGGCCAGAGCCCAAGCCCGATCCTGAAATCCTTATCATGAACCGACCATGGCCTACTACTAGTGACATTTTTAAATGATTGATTTCAAAAGTGGTCAATTAACAGCGAAGAGCCTACCCCATGTGTCGGCCCGCATGGATGTGTAATTAACACGTATGAGACAAAGAACCGTGATAACCATGTAGGATATGTGTCGGTTCATCATTACTTTCCTCTATGTAAGACAAGACGTCTGCGTAGAAAGTGTACGAAAAGGCGTGGTTCATAGTTATTGCACACGTCTTATGTTCAACCACTCACACACGACTAGAAATTAACTCAAGTTTAGTGAAGAGTAATTTATAAGTAAATTACATTTCATTTACGTTCTTATTCTGCCAGTATTTACTGAACAGGATTTGTCAATTATATAACAAAATATAATAACAAAAAATTAAAATGCATTTAATTATTACATACTGTTTAGAGGAATTCGAAAATCATTAAAGAAAGTAAAAATGTAAATTTGCTTTTACAAATAATATATTCTTTTAAAGTCGATAAATTACTTTTTATCCTTATTTTATCCTTTAATTCTATTGGTTAGCTGTATGCCTTATATACACGATGCGAAATAGAATATAAAAATTGCGTACATGTCGACGATATTCCTACAATGTACACGATGAAAATAAACTGTTTAGTACAAATACCTTATATTCTTTTTATTCTGATACCTTGTACACGTTTTTCACTGTAAACCGAGATTAAGGGTGTTGGCCACGAGGAAATCTGTGGTTTTTTTTTTATTTCTACCACAAACTGCGGTAATTACGCAAAAAAAAAACATTCAAGCTCATTGCATTCGCATAAACATATGCCAAGATCAAAATTATGCTGTAATAGATATATACAAATATTGAAAACTAACTTGCATACAGAAATAAGATAATTTTGCACTGAAAGAAAATGCCAAGCGCTACTACAAGACTTCTGTAAAGTTGTACAAGGAAATATTTTTGCGATTTACAAAATTACTGAAAAAATTAAAATTCTTTCATATTTTCGTTTGTGGCGGCTCCCGAATTTTTATAACGTAACTTTTGCCAAGCGCCTTAAAATGAAACAAAACAAGACTTTTTAGATGCTGTAATTTAATTATTTGTAGACAGTTTGGTTATTTTATTTGCCTATTAAAAAAAAAACAGTAAAATTTTGACTTTGGCATGTGACTTTGCAAAAACCATGCGCTCTAAGAAAAGGTTATGTGGTGGGGAGTATGTAATAGAGTTACTTCTAACGTTTCTCTGAAGCCTCGCCCGCTGAAGACATACTTTCACGATGTTCCTGCGCCTCATGCAGATAAAACTTAATCTGGTCTAGAAAGTTACATTAAAGGGACAACGCACTGCATCTTACACTCTCGCTTTAATAATGTTCTGCACGAGAACTGTTTCTTACTACCTACTTCCTGTTCATATTTATTCATATTAATTACAAATGAAATATTATAATTTATCGCTAAAATCCATGTAAATAACTAACTTAACCAACAATAAGATACTTAGTTTTGACAGAAGTTTAAAACGCTTATGATATATTTCATATTTATAGGCTGTTCACGGTAAAGTGAGCACTTTTGATGCCCTAGTTATTTTTTTTATACGAGCCTTTTTATATCCTTCCACCCCTTTTTTAAATAAATTATGCCATGTAAGTAATAAGCAGAGTGCATATATTTCACCAGACTCGAATGTTAACATCTAATGCCACAGTAAAATATATTTATTGACTACTATTCCTAATTAAAGGACTTACAAAAGTGCTTATTTTACCGCGAATAGCCTACAGAAAACAATCAAACACGTCTTATATGAATTGATTTTTAAAATATTTGATTGAAATAGAGTGAAGGAGCCAGGAAGAGTGTATAACCGATGTAGTTTACAATCTGAACAGTATGCGACAGGAATGTGAAATAATAGTCGCTGGAGAACGACGGGAAGGGCTGGTGTCTTCTGGAAGGCGTGGGGTTGCTGTATCGACCAGCAGCTACAGTAGAGGAGAGATGACTTACAAGTGGCGTCAGGGGGCTGTCCCCGGGGAAGCCTAGCAAGACCACGGAGCGACCCCAGCCACCTGCGACCCCCCTCTCCCCCCCCCCCCAAGACCTTGCTGGGGTACTCTCGCAGTCGCAGTGCTCTCGTACATCTCAAGACAACACATCACACTGCGTCTCATATCGCTGCTCTCTACCACATGTCACTTGTTTCCAGACTCCTACCTCGACCCCTCTAAGGCAATGTAAACTGAACAACATCTACAAAATACTGCAGGTTATTCCTAAAGCCGTTCTCACACAGTCAAATTTTCCAATAAGTTTGGTCAAAAGAAATGTTGGACAATTGTGACGTCATTGAAACGTCATAAACGCCGTCATATTTGACTGAGAAAGTTAGATGGCTTCATTTTCCATCAAACATTTGAAGTTGGACCTGTTCTAAAATTTCTTTGCTGTTTGTCGGTCTCAGCCAATCAGAATCATACACGACAAAAATGGACGTCAAGAAACTTAAAATAACGAACAATTGCTGGAAACGAAGTAAGTTATAAAGAAAATTTATTTATGTAGGAGATGTCTGGCCATGATTACTATTTTAAGTGAATATTGCACATAATATTACGAACTCAGAGGCATCAGAATTCATTTTGCAGGAAACATCTGTGATCAATAAATTTAGAATTTAGTAAAGAAGCGAGAATAAATTAACATTCTTTACATTTTTTCGTGTAATGGATCGTATTGCAAGACAACAGCAATAGCTCACTGTGAAAATAACTTTTAAATAATAACTCGAAATAAAATGGTCCCAATAAAAAAATTTGACAGTATGTGACACATTGTCAAACACATTCAAGATTTTTTGATAAAATTTGTTGGAAGGGAAAATTTGACGGCTGTGTTTTGTCTGTAAATTTTATTGTCAAATATAGTTCAAGGCGAAAATCCTAAAGTGTGACAGGGGCTTTACGAAAATATGAGGCGAAAAATTATGCGCCCCCAAATGTCGAATTTTGAAACGATTTTAGTTTAAAATATCAGAAAGTACTAACATCTCCTTCGTTAAGTAAAATGGTGTTGCCATCCAATTTCTGCATAAGACTTTGTAACACTCAGCTGTATAGTCTGTTAGCGAGTTATTCGCAATTTTTAAATCAAACATTTTAAAAATCACACCATGTATGACGTGTGTAGTAGTTTCCTACTTATGCCACGTGTCAGGACTGTTTTAACATTAACATGCCCTATCTTTGGTTAAATTTAACTTATATATATATATATTGTATATAAGTTATGATATTTCATTCAGAACTAATATGATAAAACAGGGAGAATATAGGGGTTTTGAAATGTCTCGTAATAATTAGTTCTCGTACGAAATATTTTTAGTCTGAGTGCGCACGAATGCGGTGTGTTGTCTCTTTGGTGTAATTTTCTACACTTGGTTAAGCTTTGTTTGCATGAGGTGGAGGAATACCCAGGGAGCAAAACTTTAGCAGGGCGTCAGAAAAGTTTAAAGTATCCGTGGATGGACTGCAAACGATAGCTAAGACAAATCATGAATCAGCGCATCTAAATTAACAGAAAATGTCGCCTTGTTGGTACACTTCCAGGGGAACCGCTTTCGAGGAATCCATGCGGAGATTTCAGACTGAACGCGAGTGGCCTGACAGGTAGGCAACACACAAGGTGCAGGAAGGTGCTACCCCACTTGGCGTATGGCTGCTCCTTACTGTAGTGATGGCTAGCGACACCCTACATATCGCGTCATTTCCTCACAGGCTAGATTTCAACACGCCACGGCCGTATAGGAAATTCACGGTAAAATGAGCACTTTTGGAAGCCCTGCTTAAGATCTACTTATATGTACGTTGCGTATTCTTCCGCCTTATGTAAAATTAACACTGGTATGGGCCTCGTCATTTTATTCACGCGTTGGTCAAGTAAAACTGTGAAATTATTAGGAGAGTAAATATTATTCAAACCTGCTCATTTTTACACTTCGATGCACTAGAAAAACAGAAAGCGAAATAAATAAATAAAGTTACAATAAATGGCTATCTAACGTTTTTTATTCAACGTTAAAATATGGAACTACTCTCCATCCATGCTGACAAATTTTGCTCGGCGAATGTCACACGGTGCGTCCATTAAAATGTATGCAGGTAGGAGCAGTGACGTTTTTCGAAGGTTGTTTTCAAAATTGCTCACATTATCGTGAACAGCCTTTAGCAAACAATCAACAAGTGGCACTGGCTGGTATGTACAAGCACCTGTGAAGTCTAGTCTAGCCGTCAAATATACCTACGAAATGTCTGTATCTGTAACCATGCCATGTCACAGTAAAATAAACTCTATACACTATTCGAACGTGAAATAACGTTCTCTTCCTCTCTCTCTTTCTCTCTCTATATATATATATATACACACACGTGTGTGTGTGTGTATGTAGCTCTCCTCCTTGAAGCTACCGCCTAAGATGATGTGTTTATCGTGTCCGATACCTATGGGCTGAGCACTTTTGGAAGATCTACTTGTATGCAAATTTAGTATACTTCCGCCATCTGCAAAAATTACAAAGCTGGGTCTGATCACTTTATTCATGCGCCAGTCAAGTGAAACTGTGAAATTATTAGAAAAGTAAATATTATACAAACATGCTCATTCTTGCACTTCGAAGCATAAAATAAAACAGAAAGCGAAAGAAATAATTTAAGTAATCACAAATGGTTACCTGACACGTTTTATTCAACGTCAAGATATGGAACAAATTTCCGT
The DNA here is from genome assembly GCA_029891345.1 of Dryococelus australis. Classification (NCBI taxonomy): domain Eukaryota; kingdom Metazoa; phylum Arthropoda; class Insecta; order Phasmatodea; family Phasmatidae; genus Dryococelus; species Dryococelus australis. The sequence goes on along the minus strand of CM057007.1, from coordinate 83,691,481 downwards.
CCATAGTTACGGACTATACAAGGCAAATGTCACCCATTAAAATACATGCATTCAGGAGCAGTGACTTTTCCTAAAGCTCATTTCCAATGTGTTTGCTGTATCGTGAACATCCTTTACTAACGTTCACCTATCCGAATTTAATTCGCAAATCCTCGTTTTAGTCATGTGATTTTTAAATAAAATACATGTCAGTGACGGAAGTATAAAACGGGAACAAGTTTTCAGACGTGGTTCATAAGCAGACATTGTTTATGAACATTGATTGAGATGCGTTAGTTTCAACAACGTACTGGACTTGCACGAGGTAGGACCAGGCTTCAACTCACAGTAGCGCTTCATGTTTTCAGACGTGGTTCATAAGCAGACATTGTTTATGAACATTGATTGAGATGCGTTAGTTTCAACAACGTACTGGACTTGCACGAGGTAGGACCAGGCTTCAACTCACAGTCGCGCCTCATGTTTTCAGACGTGGTTCATAAGCAGACATTGTTTATGAACATTGATTGAGATGCGTTAGTTTCAACAACGTACTGGACTTGCACGAGGTAGGACCAGGCTTCAACTCACAGTCGCGCCTCATGTTTTCAGACGTGGTTCATAAGCAGACATTGTTTATGAACATTGATTGAGATGCGTTAGTTTCAACAACGTACTGGACTTGCACGAGAGATATCCAGGCTTCAACTCACAGGCGCTTCATGTTTTCAGACGTGGTTCATAAGCAGACATTGTTTATGAACATTGATTGAGATGCGTTAGTTTCAACAACGTACTGGACTTGCACGAGGTAGGACCAGGCTTCATCTCACAGTCGCGCTTCATGTTTTCAGCTTTTTCAATATCACTTCGTTCCTTAACGTTGTCCAACAACCAAACTTCATTTTTAGATTTTGTGCATTATCATTAATAATAAGATATCGACGATAACTTTATCAATGTACTAAATTATTTAAAAAATATACATAATTTATAATTTTTTAGCGTAAGACAGTTTTAATTGAAAATCTTGTTCCGTACAAATTTCCGAAAGTTATTTGACCACGCAGTTGGATTTGTATTGAAGAAAAGAGGAGTTTCGAGTTGCAATTTGTCTGAAATATCACGTGCTTCTCCTTCTTTCTTATCTGAAAATTTCAAACGGAATTAAACGCGAACGACATAACTAATTTCTAAACTAATATTCTTCGTAATATTTGAATACAATGAACAAACATTTTGACCTTTAGCCTAAAACCGTTATTTTCTCAATTTTTTACATTTCTACGAAGAGTATTACATTAAAAATTCCTACAGATCTTTTTCATTCAATTCTGAGAAGTCGTTATCCTCCATTGACATATGCACTCCTGTTCACTTCAATACACATCAACTGCGTGGTCAAACTCGTACGAATTAAGATTTCAAGTTCAAATTACCATATTTACGCTTAGAACATTAAAAGTTGTATTTTGATAAATAATTTAGTATTTTAATTAATTTATCATCTATATCGTATCACTAACCATAATGCACAACGAAAATGTAGAAAATAATTTTAGGCCCCCGAATACCCTAAAAAAATCGACCTTCCAATAATGTAATATTACAGTTTTTAAAATATTTGTTTGAAATTGTACATGTTGTGCGCCTGTGGTGAGCAGATGTTTTAACTTTAAATTTTGTTAAAATTTAAAATTTAAATACGGGCGAATTTAATAACAAATTTTGCAATAAATATTCCCCATTGCGTTCTAGTAATATGATAGATTATTTTGGGCTGTTACCTAACGTATTAATTAATTCCATTTTATATTTGCATGATAAATAATGCGAATTCTCGAAATTCATTTCAATCGTTTCTTAAAAGTCATTTTCTTCCATTGTTATATATTATTCAAAAATTATTTCAAATCATAACGAGAATGATTGTCATATGCCAAAATATAGAAAATATCTTTAACGTCTTGACCGCCTTTTCCCATCTCAGCTCCTCAAGGCGGATGTGTCTTCTCGTCATGACATCGCCGTTTACTAATAAGAAGTGCTACTTGTCTATTGTACAGAGGCTTGAGTTTTTATTATAAGTTTTGCCCCCTTACTGAAGCCGTGCTCGCCGTTTGGCGACTCAGGTTGGCGGCGGCCTTGCACTGACAAAAAAGTTTTGTTGAATCAAACAAGATTTATTTGTTGCAACCAAATTATTTTGTTGTACTCACTTTGTTGCCCCAAACTCTAAGATGTGGTTGGTGCAACTAAAGATTTGTTTGCCTACACGCACATTAAATAGTTTGGGCCGGAAAATGTTTTTTGCAAGTTCGAAGCTAGATCACCTGCGTCCGAGCGCTACGCCTTAGTAACCTCAGCTAATATGAAAACTGAGGGCGCTAGAGAGCTTTTAAATAGATATAGTTCAAGTATTGGGCTACGTGTGCAAACAAATATTTCAAGTTTCACTTGTCAGTTTCTTGTTGCATTGTTCGAAGCTAGATCACCTGCGTCCGAGCGCTACGCCTTAGTAACCTCAGCTAATATGAAAACTGAGGGCGCTAGAAAGATTTTAAATAGATATAGTTCAAGTATTGGGCTACGTGTGCAAACAAATATTTCAAGTTTCACTTGTCAGTTTCTTGTTGCATTGTTTTATTAATATGTTTACACGACTGTTAAGCGTCAATAGATGCACTAACAAATAAGGCTACTATCCTAATTATCACAATAAATACAAACATACCCTCGAATTGTGTTTTCGAACGAAGGCAGTCAAATGAGTGGCCAAACAAATATATATACGTAGTTGATCCAACAAAATATTTACTCGACAGTCTCAACACAGAGATTTTGTTTATTCAAACATATTTTTTGTTAGATGAACAAAAATAATTTTGTTGCTTTTCAAATTTTGTTTGCTCAGCAATATATTTTGTTAGGACAACTAAATATATACTTGGCTCAATACAAACAAATATTTTGTTCGATTTTCTCTCAATGTGTGGCCTACTTAAACCTGGGTATAGGCAGTTCGTGGTAAAGTGAGCACTTTTGAAATATGTCACTGTCTTGTACTTGCATGTATTTCATAGTGTACACTAACTGGCGTGCGTCCAGTTAAGTTGACACGACCGAGGGAAGGTAATTCCGTGTATTAACGTTAAATTTAATGTGTTACGAAACATTAGTCAATTCTGGGGAAAAAAATAGTTTGTTTTCTGTTTTTTAAATGCATGTAAGTGTAAGAAATAGCAGACATATAAGCTATTTAATTTTCTGCTAATTTCACATTTTTACTTGACCAACGCAAGAATCAGGCCAATTACAATGTTTTAATTCTACATATGGCGGACGAATACACGAAGAGCATGAAAGTATACCCTAAACGGGGCTTTCAGAAGTGCTCAGTTTACCGAGAACTGCCTTGTAAACTGCCGTGTAAACAACAACTTTGACAGAAGCTCGCTACTTTATCCGAGTGCCAGATGTAAGAGTGTTCCAGTGTTCTTGAGTGTGTTCCAGAGTATCAAATTAATTTTACACGTCTAGCATATTACATCATTTTTCATTGTAATACAAATTAATAGTTAGAGAAAAAAGCGCGATAATGGAGGAAATGACTATTTAAATATTAATGAACTAAGCTGTAGGAATTTTAAATTTTTATATATTTTTAGTTTAAATCTAAAAAATGAACAAAATTTGCACATGACGCTACAGCTCAAAATGATTGTCCATGTTATTAGCGGGTCATAAAAGTATTTCTCTAACTATTGTCATGCGGTTTACTGGTATTGTTTATATTTCAACTTGCGAAGTAAAATGGTAATTTAAAACAGCTGGAAGTTAACGGCAGGTGTGCCAACTGCCAGAATTCTAAGTTTTTGTAACTCATCGTTCCTATGACTTCAATAAGCAATTAAGCCGGAAACAAACTTACTGTTAATTTTTTTTTTAATTTATACGAATCAATTAAGTAATAATACTCAAGCTATCGTTTATGAAAATATAAAATATCGACAGAATCTATTTAAAACAAATGTTTTTTTTCTCTTGAACAGACCTAAATCGTGACTCTAGTAATTTCGCCAAGATGGCCTACATTATAGTGCTTCCAAAAGAAATAAAGTAGGATATTCTTCTGAAACTTTGACATTATCAAGAGCAGATAACTACCGATGAACAACACGCGATAATTTAACCATCCCTTCTTGAGATCTTCAGATATTTCGCAGTCACTTTTCCTGCTGTCTGTCACACAGCTTCGAAAACACGGTTCTCTCGTTGCTGCACTGCAATTCGGCAGTAAACATCAATGAAGAGTACGCTTGCCTCTGGATTCCTAGCTCACATGACACCAACTTTATTCAAGTATGTACAGTGGTTCAGAGTACACGTGTTGACAGAAGCAGAGACGTAATTGCCGGTCATGTGTGATTGTGCTCGCCAACACGTCGCCTCATACACGCACTGTACAAATATTCAGGTAAAATTACCTTATATGTAAGGGAAGCAACACTGTAAAAAAAAGTCCCGGTAAACTTCCTAAACTCTATTGGAAGTTTTTAACCTACACAGTGTATGAAAATAATACTACATGTCAGTTTGAGAATTTGGGAATACTGAGCACTGCTACTATACACAGTTGGGAACTTCCCTTGCATTTGACTCTTTCCTGAGCAACTGTAGGAACGCCACCATACTGGGAAATAACTTACCACACACGCCTCGTCACTGTACGCATACACTGATATCGTAAGTCTACAAATAATTTCTTAGAGTGTAATTACCTCTACATGTAAGGTTAAATTCCCTCTTAAATGCAGAGTAAATTTGCATAACAAATAAAGTACTATTCCCTAATAGTACGGAAAAAGTACCTGACAAAAGAGGGGGAATAATCCCATACAAGTAAGGGAAAATTAACTATATTGTATAATAAAATTACATTCAAAAAATTCCGGAGTATTAGTACTGATAATTGTTTTTATTACCTACATCCTCTTGCAAACAGTACCCGAAGCCAACAATAAAATGCTGGAAACTTGGTGGTGGATGGGCGCGAACCACGGCCTGCTATGTTATCAGGGCAGGTCGATGCGCTATCCATTATACCACGACGACAGATTGAAAGTATCACTGAAAATTAGTGTGATACAGTATTGTTTCTTCCACGCGTCCCTCACTTACCTGTTGAGACAATGCTGAAAAGATGCACGCGTCGTAAGGTAAGTTTCCCATACATTCATGGGATTTTCCACTGCCATCTACGTGAAATTTACTCCAGAGTGCTGTAACTTTACCTCACATGTAAGGAAAACAATGTCAAGTTTGCGAATATTACTTTATACTTGTGAGGTAATTTTTATATTATATTTTACAGTGCGGGTAAAAGGAAGTGAGGTCGGCGATTGTCGCAACACGAACAACTATCATAACTGACAAATGTGCGAGCGCAAGTTAGTATTTAAGTGTTCCATGAATTATAGATAGAATTAGTTCTGTCATTTCCAACCTCTGTGCTCAACTGTGTGGCAGAACAGAAACTTCAACTTATTGGCACACTTCAGTGAGTCGATAGTTCCCAGCATTCGCCAGTCACACTTATATAGGCTGTTCACGGCAAAGTGAGCACTTTTTAAGTCCCTCCCAACAGGCATTACCCCTAATAAATGCACCTCAATGCAACCTTAGGAATTACAATTTAAGGGCGGTGAGATGTTTACACTGTGTATATTGGCCACGTTGCAATATTTATATAGAAAAGCAGCAGGAAAATGGAAATTGGATGAAAGGAAAAATTTAGAAAGGCCCTAAAAAGTGCTCAATTTACCGTGAACAGCCTATGAAAAGAATTACCGACGAATTTCACTTTAATTATAAATTAGGTAGCTTATTAAAAAAAAAACTTACAATAAAATCCCAATTATTTCAAGACCGAATATTTAATATCACACAATTTCATTTATAATGTTATTTTTGAATTACACTTAATAATTTTATCACCTTGCCTATACTTTCCTGAATGTTTCCCTAACCTCCCCTTACTCTTACTGTTAGCTTTAGGTCTGAGGTAGGGCTGGAACCTAAGTGCGTCTCAGGGCTGAGCAGACGAGGAAAGGCATCACGACAGAGAGGGATTGGCCAGTTAAGAAGACCTCACTGACAATCCCAGTAGGTAACCTTGTAACTAAGAAGGGAGAGTAGAAAATCACCACATGCACAGTAGAGTCTCAGGGCTGAGCAGACGAGGAAAGGTATCACGACAGAGAGGGATTGGCCAGTTAAGAAGACCTCACTGACAATACCAGTAGGTAATCTTGTAACTAAGAAGGGAGAGTAGAAAATCACCACATGCACAGTAGAGTCTCAGGGCTGAGCAGACGAGGAAAGGCATCACGACAGAGAGGGATTGGCCAGTTAAGAAGACCTCACTGACAATACCAGTAGGTAATCTTGTAACTAAGAAGGGAGAGTAGAAAATCACCACATGCACAGTAGATTTTCTCTGGACAGAAGAATTAAGAAAGCGAAAAACGTATCCGTGCCACAGGATAAGAGGGGTTGAAACTATGCTCTTTATTCGTGGCTGAGAATAAACTAGTATGAAAAGGGTCAATATTTTACTTTAATTTTGATTAACGCTGGTTTAATTGTTGTCTGTAAATATGTTTAGACGACAGACGTCTTAAATAATTCGCCAATAGACATATCCGATTTCTCTGTCGCTGCGCTATCCCCTCGAAATTAAGTAAACTCGAGTTGTCAGTAATAATTCCAGCCTCGCACAGAAGTATACCAAGCAGAAACAGCTTGCGACTATCAGTGATTGTCAGCGACATCTCAACCACATATGATGTTACTGGAATATGTATTGGAATACTGTGTGTGTCACAAGATGCCGATACACTACAGAGAGGGCCCCTTGGCTCGGCTGGGGTAGATTACCTGTCATACAGGTGTGCAGTGCTGGCCTGCCTACTTCTGGGAGTGTAGGGACCACGTGTGGTTGAGATATATAATGGTACAGGTCGTGCAAAACCCTACACTGAGCGAAAAATTAACAAAATATATGTTTCTATAGGGAAAAATATGTATTAAGTTGCTCTAACAAAATATATTGTTGAGCAAACTAAATTTGTAAAGCAACAAAATTACTTATGTTTGTCTAACAAAATATATGTTTGAATAAACAAAATCTCTGTGCAGGAAAAAAAAAAAAAAAAATTAGACTGTCAACTAAATGTTTTGTTGAATCAACTGTATATATTTGTTTGGCCACTTATTTGACTGCCTTCGTTCGAAAACACAGCTCGAGAGTTTGTTTGCTTTTTTTGTGTCAATTAGGATAGTAACGTTATTTGTTAGTGCATCTATTGGTACTTAACACTGGTATAAACATATTAATAAAACAATGCAACAAAGAACTGACAAGTGAAACTTGAAATATTTGTTAGCACACGTTGCTCAATATTTGCAGTATATATATTTAAAAGTTTTACTGTGCCGTCAGTTGTCACATTAACTGAGATTACTAAGGCGTAGCGCTCGGACGCAGGTGATCTAGGTTCGAACTTTTAACATTTTTTGTATCAGCCCAAAATGTTTAATTTACGTGTAGCCAAACAAATCTTTTGTTGCACCAATCAAATGAGAACAACAAAATAATTTGGTTTCAGTAACAAAATATTTCATTGTCCCTATACGAACAAATAATCTGGTTGCACCAAACTTATCTTGTTTGATTCAACAAAACCTTTCTCTCGGTGTAATTTTTTTTCTGAAAGCACACTAGTATTACAATGTTTTACACGTGGAATTAGCGGAGTCTCCCACACGGAGGACCACGTTTTTCTTGTCTAGTTTCACATAAGGAGGTAATATGAGACACACACTCAGAACCACACATCTGCACACAATCACACAAGACAGAGATCTAAGTGTAACCCTAAATATGTGTTAAAGGTCCCGCCTGCCTGCCTCGCGTTACAAATGCATTGGAGAGTTTCTCAAATCCTGGCTTTTTTTTTGGACGAAACTACAAAACGTGCCTTATGCACTCGGCACGAGATAAACTATAGCAAACTCATGCATTCGTACACATCGATACTGTCTCTTGGATATGACTACGAGCATGGGTTTTATTGATAAAGGTAACCTTCCATTACTGTGATAAAGGCTGTGCGCGAGCGAATGAGCGATTTGAAATCAACATTTCAAAAATGCTCTGACCATACCTGCATATGTATATTAGTGTGCATACTGACTGCCAAGCATGGGCTTAGCAAAGTTAATGACGAAGTAGTTCCATGTCTTAACGTTGAATGAAAAAATAGAACGCGTATGTTTGTGAAAACTTATATTGTTTATTTTTCTTTCTTTTGTTAATGCATGTATGTTTAAGTATTACCATATTAATAAAACACGTACTTTTCATAATAGTTCCAGAGCTCCGAAAAAAACTTGTCGTCTTGGACGAAACATAGACTGGTTGTTAGGGGCACCTGTTTTTCCGAAAATATTTCGGGACAAGTTATGTAGTTCAGAACCGCTTTCGTGATTGGGGCATTTGAATTGTTACGCATCTTATCCGTCTGTCCGCGAATCACGGATGGTCAGTATGGGAGAAACTTCATTCTGATAGGCTCACTCATGTAACAGGCTCTCTCCACACAAGGACAAGTGGCCGATAGCCAGACGAATACTGCCAAATGTGCAAATAGGATATTGAAGTCTAGCCTCCGCGTAAATCTTTTCGCCAAAAACAGGTGGCGTTACTGATTGTCTTCTCCTGCGCGTGTACCTCCCAGTCACCAGACCAAACAGTCAAGATCACGTGGCGAACAGTGATTCACGTGCTTGTTCCCTTTTCAATTTCCAATAGATATCTCAATAAAATAATTTGAATAACTTGACTATTGTAGTTGCATTACAACCAGATTGTAGTAAAAGTACAAACATCTCAAAGCCTGGACTTACATGAACAGTGTTCTAAGCCTGGACTTACATGAACAGTGTTCTAAGCTGAAACCTCAGCGACGTTATTTATGACAGTAATGTTGGCAGGAAAACGAGCCCATGTTGGAACACGGAGAGTGCCTCCTGCGCAACCCAGATGCGCATTCTTCCCGCCTACAGGACGGAGTAGCCATGTGCCGCTACACAATGTTCTGTGCAAGCTCCGGCGGATAACACTTGCTGCTATCCGAGCTTGCATGCAAGCAGATATAGAGGTCTCTATGTCACATATTCTTGTTTACACCCTCATCTATGGTTGACACAAGTAAAAGTGCAACATTTTTTTGCGTTTTACTTCTGCAGCTATGGTCCCATGACGTAGATTCACTTACAGATTTCTGCATCCTCCGTTGATGCACGCAGTCTAACTGCTTTGTTGTCGTAGTTGTTTGCAACTTTTCGTGTTAAATATGGATGTCTACCGTAATTTTCACATTACCCTGTTACATCATCAGTAAGTCACGTTTTCGATTTTATTATTTCCTATTTACTTTACTCTAGTTAAATGGCATCATATCTGTCTCTTAAAACAAAAATTAAACTCAAATGTCAACTCTGATTGGCTAAAATGTCAACTTTGTAGGTAACGAATCACTGAGCGCGGCCAATCAACAAAACGTCCACGAAAATGGCCAGCAGTCAGCTAAATCTTCCGCAGAATCATCTGTACCAGCGGCGATGCAAGCTTGCACGGATTCTATATGGAAACTGCTATCGTGCAGGCGAGAATTCTTTTAAAAGAAAGTTGGGGGGTGGAGGGGGGACAAGCGGTCTTCCTTTGAAATGGTTTAGGATTGTTATGAAAGTAGAGTTGAGGATTGCGTGATGTGAGAAAATAATACGATACATTTACGTTCTACGATGAAAGCTAGACTTAGCCTGTAGTGTTTTTCAGGACTCAATTTATTGACCTTATAAACTTACATTCTACAGGATGTTCGCAGCAATCCGAGCACTTTCGAAAGCTCAAATTATGATTTACTTGTATACACAGTGTGTATTCTTCCGCGTTATGTAACATGAACGTTGTCATGGGCCTGGTATTTTTATTCTAGCGTCGGTCAAGTGAAACTTGAGGATTATTAGAAAAGTAAATATCTCAGAAATTTACGAATTGCCAGTTATTACACACACATACACACACACACACAAAATATATATGCAATAAATACAGAAAGCAGAAGAAACAATATGAGTATTCACAAATGTTTACCTAATACGTTATACTGAATGTTAAGACAAGTGATTACATTCCCTACGTCGGTACCAACTATACAGGGCGTCCAGAGCCAGTGAGAATGCCCGGTAAACTACGTGCAGGTTAGGGGTAGCGATATTTAACAAAGGTTTATTTCTAAAGTTTTCAATTAATCGATAACAGCTTATAAAACACAATGCACATCATTCAAAAAGCAAATTATTTTTACATCCTACGTCAAGGTTATGACTTACTTGTGAGTGAAGGAGCGGCAGCTTGCAAGGAAAGGCATGTCTGGAGACCCGGATATTGCCAGGATTCACTCGGAACAAGCTAGACTTCATAATGCTTCGTGTGGTTAGACCTTGGTTGTCCATTGTCTGTTGGTTCAGTGTAACTACGGACCAGGTAGCAAAGGACCCAGTATTTACTTATTTCCAGGTTAGTTATTGGTAGACAGTGGTCCGGGGCTTGTCCATCAGACCGAGGTTCGGTAAAAACAGAAACTCAAATGTACATAAATACATATCGCTGTTGTTCAACCCTTACAGTCCCTATGTCCGGTGGGCAAGTTGTAGGGGAAGGAAGTATATAACAAGAGCTGTACACGACTAAGTACATTCCACCATGAATTCAGTTTATTGGCTGTGGGTAAATAAAGTGATTTGTGGACATTAAAAACTTTGTGTGAGTGATTATCCCAACGCTTCTTAACATTTACAGTCCCGAACCAATTTACAATCTCAAGTGATGCAATAGTTAATTATTATGATACGAGCTGTACACTCTAAGAAATTATTCATAAATTTACTATATCAATGTATACGGCTAGTGAGAAAGCGTGAATGTACATTCTTTGCAGCCTTCCTACATTTGCCTAGAAACAGTCAAATGCATAGGGAAGTCCTTAACTTAGTATAGCAGCTATACTAAACCTTCCTATATCTGCAGCTTGATGTGTGGTATTATTACCATACTGTGTATAGGTTAAAAACTTCCATTACAGTTTAGCAAGTTTACCAGAAAATATTTTACAGTGTACCTGTGTCGAGTGTGCTTTTGGCAACGAGTGAACGACATGTTTGTGTGTTGGTTGATGTCAGTTTTCGCAGGTGAGAGGCGCAGCAACTTCGACAACTCAGGTTTCTCTCTCAGAACAACAACGTCGCCACTGACGGCTTGCTGTGTACAGTTCCGACCATAAACATCCTTCGCGCGCATCGTCTGCTCTATCATGTACACTGCGACTGAGCCGGTACAAGCACATATTTGAATACGTCGCGTCAGCGAACCAAAGTACTGCACCAGAGAAAGTACAGCATATTATTCGATTGCGACACCTGAAGCCGCGGGACTGGAATTGTTAACTTTTTCCTCAAGTCGATCCCGAGGTATGTCTGGCACAAGTGTTTCCTCTTATACAGCGTGTACGTACTTGTACAGTTTAGTACGCTCGTGCTTGATGGAGGTTGAAGCAGGTTGAAGGGACGTAGGAGCCCCCCAGCACCAGGTGGTGGAGGGGGAGGGGGAGGCAGCTGCACTCTGTAGGAGACCGTGCGTGGTAAGCCACACCACGGGGATTACCAGGCAATCAGAGGCTGCGGCCGACTGGTAACGCGATACTGCTGCCCTCTTGTGGCTGCGCTGCGAGTCTGGCACGAGCCATCCTCCTCCCATCTCGCGCCGTCACAAGTGTTGCTGACGTCACATTACCTTGCAGGGGGCGTCACGAAGACTACTGGTCAAGTAAGTTGATATTTCTTCCCCACGTGTCTTCAAACACGCGGATGTCTCAAAGTCACGGGGATACTCGTATTGCTCAGTTAACATTTAAAGAAGGCATATATATATATATATATATATATATATATATATATATATATATATATATATATATATATATATATATATATATATACTGTCACTGAAGACAAGGTTGAAGTGAGCTGCCTATATTCTCCACTACACCAATACGAGTTGTGTTGGTCTCTGTATTTCTACTTACCCTCTTCCTATTGGCCCCTGGCTACGTCGGACACGCTTACAATATTCCGCAACGTTTATTACTGTCTGCCCATTGGCCAACAGAGTCGCTTGTTGTCTATGTGCCAACCAATGTGTTGTAACAGATGTAACAACTTTCGCAATCCATTATGTTCATTTGAGAAATTATTAGAATTAACAGTTTTATATTTATGAATTTAAATGTTGACTATTTTTTACTTAGTTTCCCATGGACTCCAGCGAAACAGCAAAACCATACAAGTGTGAGAGTTGTCTTCAAGAGCAAAGACATTCCCAAATAAACGTTGCCCGAGTGTATACCTACGTGCATACTCCTCAAAGGGTTAAATTCAGATGACGAAATATTATGTCTACAGAAGTTAAAAGTGTTAGAATGTTATCAAAACTTAATTCCTTAAAAAGGGAATAGTAAACGGGGCGTATATCGGCGCGTGTCTCAAACCACAGGCACAGTGAGCCCAAGTGTCTCCTCCCCCCTCCCCTCACCTTTACAGTAATTGTAACATGGAGCTCCGTTCTCTGATATATCTACAGACACATAATAGAACAGTCACTGACAGAAGCGCACACACAATCTTACTAGGCTATTCGCTGAGTACTTTTGAAATCAACTTTTTCAAAATGACACTGTCCTTACAACTAACTGAGTGTAGTTAAACGTGCGCGCTGACTGACAGACGGACAGTGAAGTTGTTAACAACGGAGATGAAAGCAGTTCCTTGTCTGGACGATAAAATACACTGTAAGAAATTATTCGGAAATCTACCATACCAGTGTATACGTTTAGTGAGAAAGAGGGAATAATAATTTCCCTCCTATACATTCATTGTAGCCTACCTACATTTGCTCAGGAAACAGTCAAATACGTAGCCAAGTTCCCAACTTCCTATTGGCTATTCGCGGTAAATTGAGTACTTTTTAAATCCCTACTTATAATCTACTTATATGCATGTTGTGTATTCCTCCGCCTTATGTAAAATTAACATTGCCATGGGCCTCATCACTTTATTCGTGCGTCGGTCAAGTGAAACTGTTAAATTATTATGAAAGTAAATACTTAACACATCTGCTTATTTTTACACTTCGATGCATAAAAAAAAAAAAAAACAGAAAGTGTAAGGAATAATTTTAAGTTATCGCAAATGGTTACCTGGCACTTTTTATTCAACGTTAAAATATGGAACTACTATCCAGGCATTGTTACCAACTTTACGGAGCGAATGTCACTCAGTGTGCCCGTTAAAATATATGCAGGCAGGGGCAGTGACATTTTTGTAAGGTTCATTACAAAAGTGCTCACTTTATGGTTAATAATATATATATATATGCAACTTTATGTGTGGTATTATTTCCATACAGTGTATAGATAGAAGCAGTGATATTTCGCGAAACGATTTCGAGACAATATACATTTCAAAGCACTGTAGGTTCGTCCAGCTATTTTGATTGGCTAAAGCATGTTCTAGTCCGTACGAACTGTTTGAACACGAATCACGAAGGTAGAGAGTCGGAGCTCGGTCATTTGCGGAAACGACACCAGCAGCCAATGGAGGTATGATAACAGTGAAGGTGCCTATATAGTATTGAAGTATACTGTGCGCTCATATTTATTCGTGAAAAATCTGTGGCCCTATGTATAGGTAAAAAGCTTTCATTACAATTTAGAAAGTTTTACAGTGTATATCCGGCTAAATATTTGTGGCTACTGAATTTGTATCGTTTGCATTATTTTTTTAAAATCCATATAAATCTTAGCATTAGCAAACTGGTCAAAACTCTTAGTTCTCCAATAAGTGAGTGCATAGTATGACTTGGACAGTGATCAGGCAAGTGGCAATTATAATTGAACATGGTTGAATAATAAGCAAAGTGTATACAAATAGTTGTTAAGCAGGGCTTTCAAAAGTGCACTGTTCTACCGTGGACAGCCTATAACAAGAAAGACTGCTGTGTTAAGAACCTAAGGGTTATAGGAGTGCAAAATGTACGTTATCTTCTGACAAGTTACATTTTAAGCACATGTAAGTTTGCAATATGTTTGTCACAGCACCATGTTTCATCTGTCATACGCTGAGTATCTCTGTGACCATGGATATACAAGTTGTAATGGAGTGAACGAATAATGTGCAATCGTGTCAGAAGTGGAGATTACTTCACACCTACGCAGCAGCTAGTGAACTGACTACCCCGGCTCGATTATTCACAGCAATGCGAACCTCCCTTCAAATGGAGTGAGTGGTCGACTAGCATCAACAGTTTATGACATCGGTACACTTCTAATGTCGTTAGAAACCTGCTGAAACTGGTCTCCTGTAAACACAAATGCGCAGACTCCCAATATTGGCCAGCTGTTAACCAAAATGCGTTATTAGGTTGACCGTATTACAATTAAATGTTCTTTTGTATGAACAAGAACCGTATTAATTTTGGATATCGCACAAAAATGTGTCATTTGTAAATGAAAATGTCCATTGAATTACGTTATTTCGTAGAAAAATCTCCAAAAAAGAAATAACGAAACGCTGTGGATCCGGTGATCCAGTGTGTGTGTGTAAGGGGGGGGGGGGTTCAGGGGGGAGTGACGTAGTAGCCCCCGGGCAACAAAAACCTCTCACAATTACATTGAACTGCCTTATGAATGTTTTAAAACTAAAATTAAATAACAAAAAAAGGAACAGAAGCAATAACAAAACATAAACCGATTATTACTGCAAAAATATTTACTATGGACCGTTTTCGTCTGCAAGGAATAACCGCGAAAGCAGGTAGTGGTTTGTTGGAAATGTGTTTCTTCAGGAAGTCGCATACTCAAAAGAATCCTGCGCCTAAGGAGATTAGTGACATTGACTCACCTGATATAATATGTTGGAAGACTTTTCCAGTTAATGAAGGGAAGGCCGATAATACTGCTCTTATTACCGTGTTTGGTAACGCGTATTGCTGGAGTAATTGTGATGACATTGCTGTTTGTTCGACTGAATTAGTTTCAGTGGTTCGGATTTTATGGGCAATTTTGTTTTGAAGGTGATGGACTTAGAATATTTCTGTCAAGTGTCAGTGCTCTAGTATTACCCAAGCCGGACACGTTCAAAGTTTTAACCTTATGCACGTTTATATATGGAGACGGCTGCCAAGCCTTCGCCTGATAAGGGGTCGGTGCGATAAGATATTGCGCTTTTTTTCGTGCTTTGTGTCTTTTTCTTTTCGTGTTATCTATGGGATTTCTATTGTAAAGGTTGTAACTTGTTTGTGAGATTTATAAAGGTTGTAACTTGTTCGAGTATTTCATTTCGCTCCGTGTCATTAGAGAAGACACGTCAATAATGGTTCCTCGCAGACTCGTGTGTGTAGGTATTATTTCTAATAATTCCACAGTTTCACTTGACCGACGCAAGAATAAAGTGATGAGGCGCATGGCAATGTTAATTTTACGTAAGGCGGAATAATACGCAACGTGTATACAAGTAGAACTTGAGCAGAGTTTTGAAAAGTGCTCAGTTTACCGTGAATAGCCTATAGTTAAGTTCATTGTCTTTCATCGCGTATAGTAATATCGTAATATTGAATATCTAATTTGCGAGGAATTCAGGAACCCAGCGAGAATACACGCACGAAACAACGCTTCCTTATAGCTATATTTGACCTTGGAAGGCAAGCAGGCTCGCCTGCCTGTCAGTAACTGACTTAAGTCGGCGCGTGTGTGTTATAAACGCACCGCCAGGTAGGCTGCCTGAGTGTAAGCCAGCTCAGGACAGCGCTAATTACACCACAGTTAATTACTCTGCGGGACGAGCGCAGCGCAGCGGCAGGACCAGGGTTAATTAATTGCCGGCAGGGCGTGCTGTGGGAGGGGATAGTAGTAGGGGAGGGGAGGGGAGGGGGGGCGGAACCAATCAAGCCTCGCGGTGTCGAGTTACCACGCCCACCGGCGCGGCACGTGACGTGCACACGCGCGCCGCCGCTGTCGCGCTCTAGCGGCGCTCTTTGAAGTCATGGACCAGTGCGGGACAGCCTTACACACCACAGCCAGCCCCTCACCCCTTACAACCCCCAACAAACTACTAACCACGAACGTCGCTTATCGCACAGAGAGCACAGACCCACTACGCTCTTTATTTCCTCCACTGATTAATGTTCGGAAAGCCTTCCAAGTGATGCTGAATGGATTTATATCTGCGACACGGCTTCTGGCCATTTTGACGTTCAAACACGAACAAATCATCTCTCTAACTCTTTCCGGCACAAATCGAGGCGATGGCGAGGGACTGGAAATTTTCACGAATTCATTTTAGAAGAAACAGGGGCACATTTCTGTCGTGTTTGCAGTTGGATCACTGCTTATTAGACACGTTCAGGGGTCTATGACGCAACTCCTACAAGTTACTTACAATCTACGTGTATGCGTGCATGTGAAAGAGCTATAGGTATAGACGTAAACAACCTTATGTTTCTACTATAAAGAATAGTTTAATACGTGCAAAGAACCATTTTTCCTTATTACGCCATGCATCTATTCTAGCAGACTGGAACAAAACTTTCCGTGCAATTTGGCAAGACGCTAATACGAAAAATACAAAATCCCAGTTAAAAGTTTGTAATGTTTGTTTGCTAGTGGACGTGGTAACATGGTCAATGTCCTCAGTATGCCTGGGTGAAACTGCGGAACCAACGTTTTAACAAGTTTTACCCAACCATCTTCGCGGAAAATCACTTAATCAAAAATGACTACGTTTGTTTTAATTAGTTTGAAGAAAACGACTGCTCAAGTGTCTGCACGGGTCGCGTGGCCATGCTTGCTTGAAAACAAAACACTTAAACCGCTAACATTTACAGCGTTTCAGGATCTCTTATTCCCAGCCCACGCCCAACAAGCCATTCATAACATTGATAACACAATGTCGAAACTGCAGTAACATTTTATCATAATATTAGATCAAACTTTTTCATATACAATGTACGTCTGATTACAGCACAAGTTAAACTTATAGTTAATACTTCTATGCTAACAACACTACATAGAAAGGTAACATAATTTACTGGTATAATGACGCGAAGCTAATTTTTAAATGTATCTTTACGCTTTTGCTTATCACACTAAATTATAATTTTTAATTCAACTCGGCAATATCCAATACTCAACAAGAATGTTTAAAAAAAAAATCTGATAATTGTGTCTCTTTTCTCACCTTTTAGGATATTAAGAAACGATAGGGTTGAAAATTTACATAATATTTATTACAGTTTGGTCCGGGAATAACGTTTATACTAAGTTTTAACTCAAATTTCGGTGATACGCGATGCATAACTTTCATTTCGGTGTTATTTAAATTTGAACACTATTCGTCGTATAATGTTGTCACTAGGCATCACTCTTACAACACAAAGGATTCCGATATTCGCGCTTTTAACCTTCCTCCCCGTCCCTTTTTCACGGTCTTATGATTACGATTAGAAAAGCGTCCTAAAGGGCACACATGATGGATGCATATCTGCAACATGTCTTCTAGTATTTTTAACGCACAGGCAGGGGCCTACAAAGCAACTGTTTATCGCCGCCAAGCGACGCCTGTTTCAACGCTGACTATGAACAATATCGTAACATAGTTCACTAACTACTGATGTTCGCCTCGCAGTGAAACATGTTCTAGTAACGTAGGGACTGACTGTACGTACGGGTCACTCTCCTAACAAACTTCTCCCACCATCCTTATTCTCTCATTTTTCGTGGTCCTCATTCCCACGTCACTTCGTTTACAATATAGAATTCACTCGTATTTTAGTCTAAAGTATGAATACGAATATAAGCATTGAACCTTCTGAAGTCTAGCGCATGTATAGACCTATGTTTCTATATGCATATATATACAAATACATTTATACATGTATATATGAGTATGCATGTATAATATTTTACGACCGCGACTATGACGATTTTTTTTTTTACCAAAGTGTGCATTTACTACTCTAAAATTATCATTGTTAGTTTCATGTGCATGATTTAGGCGAAAAATGAGTTTTCCGCGACTGGTTTTGAAACTCCTTATGTCCTTTCTGCGCTGAGCGAAGAGCCTTAGAACCCTACATCTATCCCCGGCCGGGTAACCGGAATTGTGCCGGACGATGTCGTTGGTCAGCGGGTTTTCTCGGGGATCTCCCATTTCCCCCGCCAAGTCATTCCGGTGCTGCTCCATACTCATCTCAGTCACACTCATCGGCTCTCAAGACCTCGCTGTTAAAGAGCCGCCCAAATCTCTTCACCCCACTTCTACCCGTACCATTGACTCTGTTTCCTTCCCCAATTCACCAACCGAGAATGATTCTCTTTCTACATTTCTTCTGGCATTCGTTGCGATACGACGCGTACCTATGATGTTCATAGTATTTATTAATATAAGTAAAGGAAAGACGGGAATAAGCAATTCAGGGCCCTCGTACTAATCAGTCTCCAAACTGGCCGTCTCTTAATATGTTTTAATTATCTGCATCGCACTTTCATTCTGCAGGCTGTACATACATTTTACAACACAGATTTTCTCTGCCCCTATCCAACTACAAAAATGTAACCAACGTACAGTCTTTATGTGCCTGAATATATACTTCATCTTCAGACAGCTAAATGGCACTCAGCTTAGAACACAAGAATATAAGAGACACCAACATAAAACTAATTTTCTTCGTGCATCAAATTAAATTCGAGCTGGGTACTGTTAGTCTTAACACAATTGCATTACTGGATAAAAAATACAAGGTACTTTGATTATTTCAAATCATAAACCTTAAACGGAAATTGGGTTCTGCTGTGTTGGGGACACGGCCGTTTGTTTTGCGTGAATACGTCTACGTTGACGCGCTCCGACGCCTTGATGTTTATTTTACGTTCCTGACACCGCTTCACTCGATCATATGGGGTTTTATGGGTATCACTGAATTTCTTTTGAGATGCTCTTTCCAACCATATACTATTTATGTATTTCGACTTGGTTTTTTGAGGAGTATAGGCCGACATTGTGTTAAATTTTTTTAATTTTTTTTACATTAAACGCATACAATTTCACCATAACCACGCCACACAAATGTTTTTATACACGCAATAGATTGACCTTGACGAGAGCTGTCGATTGAAACCTAAACGAGTGTCGTAGCTTCTCCTAGTCAAAAGTTATACTGCGCGGAAGTTATGAGACGCGGCGAAACGAACTCAAAATTGCGGCGCCCTCCCCCCTGCTCCTCGCTCAACACGATGCTTCGCAGTCCTCACTCAACGTAACATGTTCTTTGATCCTTCAGAAATCGAGTGGTGTAATCGAATTTTGAATGTGGACGATAGATTCGGAGCTGCAATGTCAAACTGTATCCCCCGATTTTGTTATCGTAGGATTTTCTGGATTACATTCCACTACTCAAGTCAAGAAAGTTGTGAAAAGTATTATATGAGGTTGCCTAGGGAAGGACCCGAGCTCCTCCATCCCCATATGGGATCCCTTGTGTACTTTAGACATTTGTTAACACAGATCAGCTTTAGAATGTTTTCAAACATACAATGACAATTTTCTCTAGCAATCAAAACGGTAGTTGGAGAGTACTTCGGGCGGGCAGAGTAAACCTACAAACTTAAAATACGTGTACTTCAAATAGTTTTGCACGGGAGTTGAATTTGAAACTGCCTAGTTGTAGGAGCTGTGACGTCACTCTATTAAACAATGTGTTGATAGGCGTCTAGTGCCACGCCAGTTCCACAGGAGATCTGCACGCGTCAAAACTGATATGTATGTTGTGTGTGTGTGTGCATGAGAGAGAGATAGAGATAGAGATAGAGAGAGAGAGAGAGAGAGACAGCATAAACGGCAGCCAGCACAGGTTACTACAACTACCGTTCACTGCTTACGTTATTTATTCCTATAAGCTGTTCACGGTAAAATGAGCACTTTTGAAAACCCTGCTTAGTATATTCTTGTGTGCATGCTGTGTGTCTTTCCGCCTTATGCAAAATCAACATTGCCACGGGTCTCATCACTTTATTCATTCGTCGGTCAAGTGAAACTCTGAAATTATTAGAAAAATAAATATTCTACAAATCTGCCCATTTCTACACTCCGATGCATTACAAAATTACAGAAAGCGACAGAAAACATTGAAATGATCACAAATGATTACCAAAAAATTTTATTCGACATTAATATATAGAACTACTTTCCCCTCCATCATTACCAACTTTACTGGGAGCATGTCACTCACTGCACCCATTAACATATATGCAGGTAGGGGCAGTGACATTTTTTAAGATCGATTTCAAAAGTGCTCACTTTATCGTGATCAGCATTTATATTGTATCAATAATATGTCTGGTCCACGTGCACTGCCCTCCAATTGTGGGGTCTTCAGTTCTGTGTGTTTTGTCTCCTTGTCACAGCACAGCCTCTCATATCGCAGACTCCATCTGCACACGACAAATCACATCACTGGCCAGTCACACACTGGAACACCATTCGCCATTCAGAGCCAGACGCCCTACTTGTCAGGTGGCACCCCTTGGTGAAGGGCTGGGGGAAGGGGGGTGTTTGCGGTGGCTGAGCGGTTAGACTACTCGCCTCCCACCAAGCTAACCGAGCTCAATCCCCGGCCATGTCATTCCCAAATTTTCGAAAGTGCACTATAAAAAAATTGCTAGTTAACTTCCTAAACTGTAATGGAAATGTTTAACCTACACAATGTATGGTGATAGAACTACGCATTAGGCTGAAAATATGGGAATATTTAGCATCGCTACGAAACAAAGTCGGGAACTTCCCTAAGCACGTGACTCTTTCCTAAAGCCTCTGTCGCACTGTGAAATTTTTCCGTCGAACTGCTTCCAATAAGTTTGGTCAAATAACGGTGGACAGTTATGACGTCATCTAAACGTCATAAATGCCGCTATTTTTTGTCCGGGAAAGTTGGCTGGCTTCAGTTTCCATCAAACATTTGAAAATTGGACCGGTTCTAAAATTTATTTGACGTTTGATGGTCTTAGCCAATCAGAATCGTGCACGACAAAAATGCACGTCAAGAAACTTAAAATAACGAACAATTGCTGGAAACGAAGTAGGTAAGTTATGAATATAATTTATTTATGTAGAATCTGTCTGGGCATGAATGCTATTTTAAGGGAAAATTTCACATAATATAACGAACTCAGAGGCATTTATTTCATTGCGCAGGAAACATATCTTAGAAATAAAATTATAATTTATTAAAGAAACGAAAATAAATTAAAATATTACTTACACTATATATAAATTAAAAATCGAAAAAAAATAAATTAAAAACCGAGGTAAAATGACACTGACGTAACCCACCTGCCACCTTATACCCAGGTTAACTTGATCTGGACCCAAAACCTTGACCTTGTATGACTTTGAACCCAAAAAATTCGCAAAATTGTTTTGAAAATTCTCAAATAACTATACAAAATTGCTAATTTTAAGAAATTTAACAATTTTATTTAAAAATGTATAAAAAATGAATATTTCGGATTTTTTGGCTTAGAGGGTACGGGGAACTCTAACCGACCAGCCACCACGATATGAGGTCACCCACCAGGTTACCTTTAACTTGACCTTTGACCTTTACTCCATGACCTTGTATGACCTTCAACTCAAAAATCACAAAATTCTCCAATTAATTAAAATACTCATAAACTTCAAAAAATTATACGAAAATTATTTAAAAATTATTATTAAAATGTTTATTTTAAAAAAAATACATTTCCAAATGTTTCCTCAGCAACATGTGCAGCAGAAGACTGACCCTCGCCAGTGTTTCTCATTGAGTAATTAGTCGGTTCCCCTTCGGTCCCTCCACCAATGTTACTCATTGGTTGATTATTTGTGCTCGCTTCACCTCATAAAAGTGTTCTTTATTGGTACATTGCTCATATTCGTTCGACCAGCCATTAATTTTTCTCATCGGTTCATTAGTCGACAGTCCTCTACCTCTCTCACCTTTGCTCATTCCCTCGTATGTAGATGTATTCTTTTTTCGTTTGTCATGTGTTTTAATTTTCAACACCTAGGTAATGCTAGAGTATTAATTATCGATTTCGTCACCAGAGGAGCTGTCGATTTAGCCACCATGTTAGGGGTTGACCTTCATCTTAATCCAATCACACTGAACTCTAAAAATCGAGAAAAATCACAACCCATACAAATGTCAATTACTAACTGATCACAAAATGGTATCGTACCGACTAAAAATTCTTATTGACGACTGGCTACACACAAGACCAACTCCAACCAAGACTAAATCCACCCAAAATTTAACTCCACCTAAGACTAACTTACTCCACCCAAGACTAACTCTACCAAATACCTAATATACCCAAGACTGACTCCGCCCAAGAATTACTCCATCCAAGACTAACTCCGCCCAAGAACGACTCCGCCCAAGTCTAAATCTACCCAAAATTAACTCCACATAAGACTTACTCCATCCAAGACTGACTCCAAGACTTACACCACCCAAGACTGATTCAACCCAAGACTGACTCGACCCAAAACTAACTACACCCAAGACTAACTCCACCCAAAATTAACTCCACCTAAGACTAACTTCACCCAATACTGACTCCGCCCAAGACTAACTCCACCCAATACTGACTCCCCCCTAGACTAACTCCATCCAATACTGACTCCACCCAAGACTAACTCCACACAAGACAAACTGCATCCAAGACTAATTCCACCCAAGACCAACTCCACCTTAGACTTAGTCCACCCAAGACTAACTCCACCCAATACTGACTCCCCCCTAGACTAACTCCATCCAATACTGACTCCACCCAAGACTAACTCCACACAAGACAAACTGCATCCAAGACTAATTCCACCCAAGACCAACTCCACCTTAGACTTAGTCCACACAAGACTAACTCCATCCAATACTGACTCCACCCAAGACTAACTCCACACAAGACAAACTGCATCCAAGACTAATTCCACCCAAGACCAACTCCACCTTAGACTTAGTCCACACAAGACTAACTCCATACAATACTGACTCCACCCAAGACTAACTCCACACAAGACAAACTGCATCCAAGACTAATTCCACCCAAGACCAACTCCACCTTAGACTTAGTCCACCCAAGACTAACTCCACTCAATACTAACTCCACCCAAGACTGGTTCCTGACGAGACTGACTGAGCCCAAGACAAATTTTTGACGGGACCAGTTCCTGCAAAACTGGCTAGATAAACCGACGAAACTGAACTGCCATACCACCCACCTATACAATGAAACGATGATAGAAAACTTCGAAAAAAAAAAAAAAAAACAGTCTTTTAATAAGAGTCTCGTAGCTAACCTATTCGCAGAAAATCTTCGCAGAATCTTCGCAAAACATTCCTGCCAAAACTGACCATACCAAAGGGCCATACTAACCTACCAGACCAATTTACCAGACCAAATGACCACGACAACCAAATAGTTGTGAAACATTCTTCAAAATTAGTCCCTTCAATTCATTCGCTCGCCATATAGAACTATCAATTTTAAACGACCCGAGTAAAGCATAATATTTCAGATCTAACCATAGCTATCCTTCTGCATGCACTCGCATAAATGTTATCTAAAACAGACTCTCTTGATTGATTGTTTACACCACTGAATTAATTAGTCTTCGCCCTCGAATAAATTCGAATCAGTGTAAAACCACTGATTCGCAATGAAATTCAACTACTCGAATCAGTGAAAATGGCTCCACTTTGAATCAGTGTAAAACCACTGCTGGTTTCAGTTAAAAATTTCACTGACTGAATAAGTGACGGCTGACTACAGTGGTGAATTAATATTGTTTATATTAAATGTAGCCAAATAATTACGTGGATTGAACATATTTACGATAGTTTACTATTTATATAGCACAAGATACTGTAGTTAAAAAAAAATTAAGAGGTGTCCGGGATTAAACTCACACCCTTCCCACTTCGTCTTTACGCCGTTACCGTACCATATGCGCTACCACGTCAAGCTGAAACAGTGAGAAAAAATATACGCGAAGATTACAATTGTATGCTCTTACTTTTCGTTTTCGGGTTAATTGGTACCGTTAGGGTAGTTAAAACATATATGAGCGCACTTGCAGTTTAAAGCTTCAAACAGGGCGCTGTGATGATTACATGAAAACGAAATGAAAGACGTAAAAATGGAATGAAAGGCTGAGTAAAATGATGTTCACCTCGTAAAATGGTGTTTTGAAAGAAGAAACACATTTAGTAAAGTATTTTGTATTGGTTTTATTAGTTAATTCGTTGTTATTTCACGTGATACACGTAGTTTAACTGCAACATTTAAACGTTGTCTGATGGCCATTTTTACACGCTGTTTAACTAATCCATCAGTCAGTCAAAAAACAAACCATTGAGTAAGCAGTGAAAAAAATGACTTTATTAATCAGTGGAAAATGCCACTGTGTCAATAAGTGAAGGAAAACTGGCATTTTTCACTGATTCATCAGTTAAATTCACTGAAGTAACTGTTGAATCAGTCAGATACGTTTGACTGATTGAAATAGTGAAATTCTCACTGATTCAGTTTTAGAGCGCAGAGAGGAAGAAGGGACTGTATAATAAATTTAACACACACTATGTAAACATAAATTCAACTATATCCTAATGCGTCAAGGGAAACAATTTACACACTGTTCACGGTTAAATTAACATTTTTTAAAACCATACTTAAAATCTGGATTTCTTCTCATTTTATATCTATCCTTTTGCCGCGTGTGAAGCTAACATTTTCACTGACCTTCTCGCGTTATTCATGTGCCATCGACGTCATATAGTGGAATCTCTAGGAAATTAAATGTGTTAGTTATTTGGAAATAAAACAAAAAATTCACGTCAGTAGCTATGAATTATCACAATACTGTACCCTCTCAATAAAACGTCAAATACTGAAACTATTTTTATTGATTTGTTGCCAACTTAGCCGGTAGCTTGCTTGCTGTGTATTTTGGCATGGCTGTGCAGTAGTTGTGGCAGTTACATTTTTCAAAGATTCATTTTGAAAGTTCTCAGTTTGCCGTGAACGGTGTGTAGGATATAACAACACATATTATTATAGGTTCTAGGAGTTCAACGATATATCGGCCCTTACATTTATGCCAGAGGAATAGAAACATATGTCTTAACAAAGTTTGGCATACTATTCTTTTTGTATGATTTGGAATAATCCACAACATTGATCGCCAAATATTTGTTCGTGTGTATAATCTATTTGGTTGGGCTGTTAAATATTAAATGATAATGAAAATCATAATTATTAAATAAAGTTGGCACCGCAATTTTGTGACATGCCACATACCTTAACATACGAGCAGTAATCAAACTGCTTCTCGACTAGCGGTGGTAGATCTCGAATAAATATGAGCTTTTCGCCTGTAGGTGTAATTTTTCATGGGATGATAGAGTTCGTAAAATTAGGTATAGTTTATTTATTTAAAAACCCACATCTTTCATTTGAATTTGGTATGTCGCCAAATTTTATAACTGAATAGTTCAGTACAAATAAGATAGTTGATTAAAATGTACCATTTTAGTAGTATTTGGTAAATCGACTGGATTCCCCAAATTTGGAATATGACATTCCAAATTAAATGCTGAATCGAACGATGAGTCTTCATTCCCTCCTTGTTAATCAACAGGAATCACCTCTTTTGCACATCAAGTCAATCCAAAATCATGACGATACAGAACAAAATCTTTCAATTGCTGCGTTACCCTTTTAATGAATTACAACATTTTATATAGAACAAGCCAAATATGAAACCTCCCTTTTTTCCTAACAAAAGCAGTTCATGAATATAAAAATTACATAAATTATAACAATTCCGCCAGAGAGATAAAAAAAAATTACATATCCTATAGAGACAAAGAAAGACATCAAATATTAGCGGGCATTGCAATGACATTTCCAATAAAAAGTTCAAAATTATCAATTACAGTAAACACTAGTAAAATAGGTAATTTACCATTGTAAAATAAATAACAGACAGAAATTAATAACATAACAAACATTCTATATATATATATAAATCAAACAATGTATTGACAGTACAGCTGTCACATGAATACAGGACAACTAACGAAATAACATTCTTTCACAATGAACTTTGTCAATACAGCTAGCTCTTGTAAAACCCACGCTCTCATCTCTCAATTTTGTTCAGTTTTGTGAAGTTTGATATGCAAGAGGTGAATATATATATATATATATTCACTGGGCTACATTATATATATATATATATATATATATATATATATATATATATATATATATATATATATATAATGTAGCCCAGAAAAACCGCCAACCATAAAATATGTGACTTGATTTTGTTTTATTTACATTGTGCTATTTATTTTGCTTGTTTGTTTCTTTTATGTGGAATGTTATTACTTTATTTTACTTACATTTTTGACATCCCCCTTTTAATCGGTGTATGTACAATATTTTCATGTTACTATCTCTTTATTTAATTTACGTTTATTTGATTTGTTTACAGTTGCAGTGATTCATGTAATAATATGCTTTTTCTTATTATTATTTCTTACATTCGTGAGCTGGATCTGAAGTACGTGTGCAAATTACGTTTTACCTGGATACCTGTTATCTATTAGGCCAAGGAGAAATTCCAATTTCCTTATTTATCTTAGATTGTTACGTCACATGACGTGAAGTCGCATTATTTCCTTGTATGATTAAGGCGCTCTCTCATGACATACAACATGGACGCCCTATATTAGTTTCGCTGCTAGATTGCCGAAGTTTTACGATGTCCGTCGTCCTAAGGGTAGGCTTTAAGGCGTTTGGAGAGGCACTCCAGCACTAGGTTCGAGCATCGAGAGTTATTTGAGAAGAAACTCCGATGACTAATTAGTTTTTTTTTGTGCTGAAAGAATTAAGTTCGCCAACTCCGCCTGTATACTGGAAGTAAGGCCTGCCTTAGCTGATGTGCGAGTTGCAAAGCTAAACCAATCAGTCGTCAACTAAACGATCCTAAGGTTGTAAACTTTCAATTTTTGCTGAATAAAGGATCTGATTTTGCAGAATTTAAAATATTAATTTGTGTAAGAGTAAACATAATTTCAAAAACTGTTGAGGGTAATATTTCCAAAACCCAGTAGTCCTATAGTCTAGTACGTTTCGATGTTTCTGCAAGACTGAGTTTAGTCATTCTTTTATTCCAAGTGAAATTTAATTAATCAGCTTCATTTTAAAAATAATATGGATCCAGCCACTCACGAAGTTGTGGATTTGAAAACCTACATATGGTATGTTTAATTTCAATTGCCTAATTTAATCCCTGACAGCAGAATATAAAAGAGTTGATTTCATTTAAATATTACGCATTTAAATAATTTCGATAGTATTTCAGATGGAATATATTTTCACATTTTCTGGAATTTCAACTAACGTAATTTGCAACAAGAGTTTGGTTCTGATTTTCGTAGACGTTGTTATTAGTTGTATATATTCTATGAAGTGTTTTCAGGGCAATGTGTTGTTGACTTGGCCAATGTGTATTACAATTTTAGGAAACTTATTTTATGGAACACAAGTGTCTTCTATCTACTGTAGCTACCAGTTCAGTTATACCTCACAGGTATAAAAGTATTTGTTTCGCAAACATTTTATGGTAAAAGTGTGCGGTATAATTTTGGTAATAACTCTTCTGAAACGTATGTTTAGCGAGCAGGCAATCAAGCTGTATTTTCCCACGCCTCCACGTATAAAGGAATAGCCGAAGTGCCAGGTGTCTGCTCTGAGAAATACCTCTCTCACACTCCGACATTAATCCTATGCTCTTTTCCATGAAACTACCCTACATTAACATAAAATTAATAGTTACCCAGAAATAATTATCTAACCCACACAAACGTATATTGTTTACAATAGCAAAAAAAAAAACTTTCGGGACGTAAGGAGCATCACTTTCTGCAAAAAACGATGCAAGGCTTTATAACTGTACATCATACAAAACACCTGATGTTCAATATTACTTGTATTTACTTGTACGTATTGACTGACAGATTAACAAAATGGATTTCAGTAGGAAAAGGATCTAAACAGCACAAATGGAATAGTGATCTAACCTACAAATCATTACAAACAAATGCAGAAACCCTAATAAAAACATTACATTATTAATTATTACAGGGCCAATGTCCCTTATGGTTTCAGTAATATTAACTGAAACAAGAAAATCATTAGATTATTATTCACTATTGACAAATGTCATGTATGATTACAGTAATGACTCAACTGCACATAGACATTTGTAGAAGTCACGATATTGAACGGGAAGGAACCTGCACATGTCTAGCGAGTCTTTATTTTGCTTTCTTGATAGTTATCGCTTCTTCGTAGAGCTGGGGAAGTACAGTTGGGAGTGGACGTAAATGTTTCCATCCTCTGGGAAATGGCTGTATTACATAGCCGTGCCAAGGTTGTAGCGTGTTATGACTGACTCGCGTTCGAACAGTATTTGGTTCCTCTGATGAGAACTGAACCCAATGAAAAGATGTTATCTTGAAATTTAAACATTCCTTCAATGGCAGACAGGTCAATGAAGTATTCTTTGTCCATGTAGTATGCACTAAATGCCGGACTTGCATTAACAATAACTTCAAGCCACTGCTTTGGATGATACACTGTAGATTTCTTCTTTCTTCTTTCAATCAGGGCAAAGTCCCTATCGCAGGGAATAAAACTGTGGTCGCTGACTAAGAAGAACTTTTGGTCAATGTTTGTGAAGTATTTCTTCACAATCAGATAATGATATAGAGCAATACTCCGCCAGTGATTGTTTTGCACGATACAAGGATCTGACCAAACAACTAATCTCCTAATCTCACATACTTTGAGTGGTTCAAAATGCAGTTCAATGTATTTCAGAATGCATAAAGTAACTTCAGAAGAACCACGTTTTGCCACCGACTCATTCCACACAAACATAAATGGTTTTTCAGTTCCCATGTCGTGGACACATTGGTTATAAGTAGAGAACTGCCTTTGATAAAACATAGAGGAATAATGAAATGTTGGCCAGAACAATGCCTGTTGCATATCTGTGCAAAGTACAGCATATGTAAAGTTTGATTTTGACATTACAATATCCTCGTGAAGAACTTTATAAGCAGTCTCAGCCTTTCTGTGATGAGGTGTACTTTGTGCACTGATCCTCGTCTGCTCATCTTCGGTCTCAGCTGCTACTAGATAAATATAGAGTTCATCACAATATGAACAAGAATCTGATCGTGGAGCTTGAATTCACTTCTGAATATGTCACTATACAAATTACTTGAGGATTCAATATTAGGATGACTTTCTTTGAAAAGATCATACATTCTTTCCACACACAGTTCTGAACTAAGATTATGATGTGTCCCTCTTTTGTCAGATATGTCAAGGTTAAATTTCATTTTAGTCTGAAACGTTTGCACACGTCGAGAGGAAATTTGAAAAACATCGAGCACAGTTTTTTTGCACACATTGCATGATTTTCCATTTACAGGAAGGTGGTATTTGACAGTTGTCTGCCTCTGGGAGATATATTCCGTTCTATTTCTTCGTTTTACATCTTCCAGTGCCATGCAACATTTGAATACAAATGTAGACTGTTCATTATATGTTCGTTTGTAGAAATCTTCATATAACTTTGTCCTTCATATCGTTGGAAATCTTGTCGCATTCATACATACAGCGGCACACCTGAAACAAATAAACTCAAATTTTGTTGATGGTGTCAAATTTACCAAATCATGTTTAATACAAACTATTAAAGACTAGTTTTATCAGTAAAGTCAGGCCATCAACAAAAAAGTATTATTATAACAAATACCTTTTCCCTCGACACAGGACACTCTGCTTATTTACATGGCGAATTCTGCAAACAGCTATTAATGAAAATAGACTGTGACCTTTTTATGAAATTTGTTGCAGGTTGTGCAAAACATTACATTTTTCGTATAATAAAAATGTTGACTTATTTTGTTAGGTTAGATCACTATTCAACTCACCTTTTCAGATGCACATTTCCCTGGTACAAACGTCCCTTTCCTGTTTCTATCTAGCTTGCCAGCATCTCTCAAAGCTTTATTCTTGTTGCCCTTCCATTCTGACAGCCGTATCTTTCTCCTAAGCCCTTTATTTAATTGCTTTTTCCACACTACTACCGAGCAGCAACGTCTCCTAGTCAGCCATTTTGCTGCCGTTGGATCTGTATTCCCCGGAATGCCAACTTTGAAAAGCAAAAAAATCCTCGTTGGGATTGAACTATTGCCTGTGTGCAACAGTGGTATTGTGATGTACTATTGATAGATCATTATTCCGCTATAATTGCAACATTCTCATTTTTGTGGGTTAGATCCCTATTCGGGGTAACTATTCAATTATAGTTTTTGTTTTTAAATATTTATTTCTCCACAACAGTTCTATACATAGTTGATTTAAAGTGCGTGCTGCGATCTAGACTGGCGATCCTAGCAGTGTGGCGTGACATTACAACGTATGTAGTAGTGCTATATTCAGTCAGGCAAACATATTTCTCAATGTAATATGCACATCTCAGTATGCTTAAATCCTTTATCACGCCACGCCACATGACGAAGAAAGCAAACCTGTCTTGTGTTGTCTTATAACGTATTTGGCTGAGAACGAAGAACTGATGAACATTGTCAACTATAGGATTGCTAGCTGCACGCGAAGAAGACAACACGTTCGAGAATGGCGGCCGTTAAGTGTGTTCAAACGCCTAAACAATGTTTTATTGGTTTCGAATACATTTCACGGTTTCGTCACATAATATCTACACATGTTTGATATAGATACTGATTAATTTTTAAATTACTTACAAATACTTTTTATGCACGATTAAAAGTGCTGTATACCTAAACGTTGATCTAAACAAATTAAACAAAGTAATGCGAACAATGTGTTTCATTTCAGCTAAGGCATTTTGTTATTTTTAAGTCTTGCATTTTACTCACTTCGATCAGGGTTAAACTCCTAGTTATTTTAAATTTAAGTTTGACTATAACAATTTTAAGTTAAATTATGTCGAAATACATTTGAAGAATTTACATGGATTATCTTTGTTTTATTATAATGATATAAAAAATTTATTTTAGGTGTACCCAAACATGCTAAATGTAAAAATTTAGAAATTTACGCCGTAAAAGGAATATATTAAAAATTCTTATACCCTCCATGATTAATTATCGTAGGCTTATATTATATTTTCGACATTTTCCCTGTAAGTTGATTATAGGCTGTTCAGCGTGATATCACAAAATCCATAAAACACACAATAATTATGTAAACTATTTATTGTCCTTGGAATGCTCTTTCTTGTTGCACTCATTGCGGTATTTGACGTTCTGCAAAGTGTACACGACAGAGAAAGGCATTACGTATCTGGAGATACCATGTAGTCCTCAGTCTCGTTAACTACTGCCAGATGCCAATAATATTAGAAACAACCACACATTGTGACTGGCCCTTAGGCAAGAGTAGAGACAGCAGCGGGTTCCTGGTCCACTTGTACAATGACATGACGATGGAGAGGATAATCGATTGTTCGATTAATCGATTATGAGCGAGGGCATGCGTGTCACTTCCGGACCACTGCGATTTACGTTCAATTAGCCAACTGAAATAAGTACGGTTCATTTAAACAATAACTTTAATCACTAGATTACCACCCGCAACATTAAATCGAATTAATATAGACATGAGATACAAAAAAATTACTTTAACCATGCGATAACCATAAGAAAAATTTATTACAACGACTTACCCCGAACACGACAGAACGGAACACAAAATTTATATTAATGTCGTAACGAAATTCCTTAACAGTATTTTAAACACTTGAATAAATGACACAAAACAAATGTAATCACACCAAACTAATTTCATACATTCAAAATACACAAAATTGTCACAAATTAATAAATATAAAAAAATACACGATTTACAATTCAAATCAAAACTATAAGCCCAGACAAGCTGAAATTATTCCCGTATTTAATTACCTCCCACACTGATCCATGCAGCCCAAATCTCCAGGTGTCATAAAAATTTGCCCGTGACAAAAATCCCCTCCAACACTGACATACACATACACAAAGTCATACACATATACTTCATCCTCATCGGCTCTGAAATCATGCATCAAAACGATCACCCAAACATATGTTTTAAAAACACGTAAGTATAATCATTTCACAAATGCGTCTTTCGTTAGCTCATACGACTGTCACAATCATTCGCCTATTGCGAAAACCCGATGCACATACTTTGTTATATCATACATTAATACGCAGTACCGCTGCTCTTACAAAAGCGTATGCCGGCGGATCATCTCTGTCGCTCCGACGCTCGCCTAATGCGAAAGCCTATAGTACACATTTCCCGTAAATCAATAATAATAATAAAAATGTTTCAATTAAATAAAAACCTAATAATTATCCGAACATGCGAGACATTAATAAATTAATTGAGAAGCGTATTAGGTAAGAAACGTTCAATGGCTTGTGTTACCCAGGCAACTCCTCTGCTCGCCTATTCGCTTGTAACTAAACTCTCTCCCTACACTGCGGAAGTCAACCCTCCACAGTCTCCCGACACTGTCAAAGGAGCCACTCCAATATTTCACGCCTCAAGACAGCTGGGGGGAGACGGTAGGTCGAGTTTGCATCTTACATGTCGAGACAAATCTGCCTCGGCGAGTAACTTGCAAACACCACAGCCCAAGTTAAGTGTGAAGGGATTTTATCTCCAAAATATTGAATGTTAATAACTCAATTCAGACCAAAATCATTTTCTGGAATTGAAAAATTTGTCTCAACACTCCTTTAACATATTTGATGACATGCAACCTACAAGTTGTTATTTCAAAAACTACGAACTTAACTCACGTTCTTATAACATTACATTAAACATATTTTTAAAGTAAAGTTTAAAAAAAAATTATAAAGTATACATAATCCAAAAAATCTGTCTTTTTTACCAAAAACTATACAGAATCACGTACATTTCAAACTAAATTTCTCAATTCGAACTTGTATTTATAAAACCTGCATTCTAAAAATTTCACTGCAAGAAGTATAGTAACGAATATTACTTCCGCACAGGACAAAAACATAAAAATGGATTTCATTTTGTAAAACATAGGTATGTTTACTAAATATTGTGCGAGTCACCATTAACAAACCTATAAAGTTAATACAAAAATATGTAGACCTATTTGTTATATCGTAAATATTTTAAGTCCTGTAAACTTACGTTTCCAACAGCCAGAGTGTTCGGTGTTGTAGTTTGCCCCCTTCCGGATAATGAACATATTTTTCATAGCATTTCTCAAGATTCTCCAATTTTATGTTATAACATTGACTTTAGTTTACACCATAAAAACTGTTTCAGAGACTTCTCTCAAAGTTTTGTTTAGAAACAGTTACATTTTAAAAATACTTGTGTTTAATTAGGTGTAAAAAGTATGTTACAGCATTACGTTGTAATATATACAGACTTTGTATATACCATCCATTTCAGCATGTATTTCAAGAAGAATTATATCTCTTCACAGCAAACATCAATGACATCTGTCATAGTAATTAATTTATTTTGTATGTTAAAGTAAAACTAATTATAAGTTTGTATTTCCTTGGAAACTTGTCAAAATTAATATTTTTGTTTGCTACCAGCTGTTCACTCTTTAAACTTGCTCTGCAGGACAAGAGTCCTTTTAGCTGGAGTTGTCCCAAACACTTTCCACTTACCTGGTTCCACCATTGTGTGTGTGTGTCTTTCAAGTTTAGCTAACCTTTCAAACTCCCCCTCATTCATTTTCTTTCAGAGTTCATTCACAAGATTTTCTCCAGATTCTCCCTCATTCCATTACTTTTCAGAGTTCATTCATTTTCATACTTCCATTTCCATAATTGTTGGTATAAAACATTACATCTCACCCAGAAAATTACTCAAACGGAAAAAAATTATTTAAAAAAATTCGAATAAAAGAAATCAAACTAAGAATTACCAAGTCACACTATTCCCTTTTACCATTAGAATTTAGTTCAATAATTTTTAAAAATCCTTAAATATAAATTCATAACTTTTCACAAAACAAATATTTACAACTTCACAAACAGTTAGAACAAAATACTTTATACAACAATAAAACAATCTGGTATTTACTAAAATCACTTCTCACATTTTCTCACTCGTTTACAAAAATATTTAAAAAAATTAAAATCATCGCAATCACATCAAATGATTTAATCACTCACCTCACAACCTTTCACAAATATTTAAACTCTTCTTTAAAAAGAAAATAAATAAGTCTTCTCTAGAAAAAACCTTTCAATTGTTTTTAAACTTTGGATTTAAAGATAAACGCCGTCTTTCGGGATGGCAGGATGAGAAACAGGCAAAGGAATACCAGGAGGAGAAGAGTTTCGAATGGGAGGAGGAGTGACAGGACTGTGTAACAGATTATCGGTGGAGATGCTGTGAAGGCTGATGGAGGTGGTGGCTGCACATCATTGTAAAAGTTCAAATATTCAGCTAGCTCAGAAAATAACGACGGTTTAGGAAGAAGTAAGTTTCTACAGCTCAAGTTCAATGGTTCACGACATTTCTTCTTCTTCTCAACATATTGTTCATCTTTTTTCGGCATTCGCAAATCGAGAACTTCAGCATACCTTGATGCAGAAGGTAAATCAGGCAGGTGTGTGGAAGGTGCTGGGGGCGCCGTTATCGTCATCGCAGGGGATGGCGCTGGGGGCGTCAAGTCCATCCTCGGAAGCGGACCTGGAGGCAGCATCATCACTCTCACTGGAGGCGGCATTGGAGATGTCAATGGAGTTATCGGAACAGCATCAACAGCAACAACAGTCATACTCCAGAAGCTCTTCCTCGAGAGTTTGGGTAGACAAGCCAGCGAAGTATTCTTGGTAAAATTGCGACATTAAAAAAAAAAGTCATATGTTCCACGAACACTAAAGTCAAACACTGGAGGGATGTAAAGGTTAAACCTATACATACAATTTTCAAACTCCCAGGTAAATGTGCAGGAAGCAAGGCTCATCCCCTCCCCACAGAACTCTCACCACAGAGATACACATCCCCTCCACATACATTTCCATACATTAGCTTGTATTGTAACACCCAGAGCAAGAAAGGCATACAATTTTGTTAGGCCAAGTATACATGAAGGGGAAGGACGGGAACTTGACTGCCACAGTTAGCCCTGCACAAGGATTCCCACACTCTCCTCAGCAGGGACATTGTAGGTGAAGCAGGGTGCGGACTGCCGCTGTTAGCCCTGCACAAGGATTCCCACACTCTCCTCAGCGGGGACCTTGTAGGTGCAGCGGGATGGCGACTGTATCGGGAAGAGGGCAAAAATGTACAATCTTGGCTAGAAATGTCGCTGGTTAGCTAGACAATGCTTCCCTCACCTCGCTGTTCATAATCGACTAGCTGCTTTCGCACATTGTCTGCTTCCATGAGTCCGCTGGTCTCCAACAACTCATATCACGCAGTTCCGAAAGCCTTGCTTCACCGCGAACATCCCTCCCTCCTTCACAAAGCCATTCATTCACGCCTCGACACAACTCCCTCGCACGTTTTGGATGACTATTTTGGACTTTCTGTGTTTCTATTCACGTTTGAAGTTTTTCTTCCTTGACTGACTTTATATGGTCCAAGATACATTCCTTTACCACTTGATTTACTTAATTTAGCAAGAGCTGAAACGCCTCCCATTAAAGCTACAAGAGCTGATAGTGCTGGAAATATGAATGGTAATATGCCTCCTTTCTTGGATTTTCGTATCAGTTTGTGTTTTATGCCCAAGCTCCTTTTCACCTTCGCCTATATAACTTTGTCAACGACCCAGGCCCCTAGCTTTTCACCAGTCGATGTAAACGGATTCTTCCTTGTATTTGCTGCTTTATCGGCTAGAGCTGTATCCACTTTATGTCTTTCTTTCAAATCGTTTCTTCGATCATTAACTATATTGTGTTCTTTGCAAGCGTTATCCAAAGCATTTATTCCTTGATCATTCCGGGTTAAACGTTTTGCAAGCTTAGTACCAGGTCCGAAATAATAACAATTTGGTAAATGCAATTGAAATGGTAATTTATAAATCAATGTATTCAATACAATGCGTCCTTTTTCGTTACGTTTAGTACAGGGCATTGCTTTCAACTGAACACTTGTGTATATATATATATATATATATATATATATATATATATATATATATATATATATATATATATATATATATATATATACATACCTACATTTATAGTTTTTACTTTAGTACTTTACAGAATATTGTAGAAATGAAGGTTATAAAACAAAATGTTCATCTGCCGGTAATTGTAAATATGGAAGGAAACATAATTGAACAGAAACATGGTATTCGTTTACCTCCAAATATATGGTGTATAATAAGCGGTCCTTCTTCGTGTGGAAAAACTTGCGTTATTATGTCGCTGTTGGAGCATCCAAATGGACTTAAATTTGAAAATGTATGTGTGTTTCCTAAAACATTACAAGAGAAATATCAACCATTAGCGTCTATTTTGTCGTTAATTGATGGAATGCGATATTTCCCTTTTACAAATAAAGAAAAATTATGTCTCCGAATGGAGCATTAGCCAATTCCGTATATTTATTTTTGACGATGTTTGGTGCAAACCTCAAGGTGAAATACAACAATACTTTAGTTTTGGTTGACATTCAAATGTTGATTGTTTTTATCTATCGCAAAGTTACGCACGTATGCAGAAACATAATTTGCGCGATAATGCAAATAAACTAAAGTAGATAAGATTGAAAAAATGCAAACTAATCGACCTAATACGCCTGCTAAAAAACCAACTGCTTAATTCATATATAAGTAGATGGAATTTAAAGTAAACAAACCAAATGTCTGACTCTGCTTCAGAATTACATATAGTCATCTCTGCTGTAAAATCGAAATATGTACAAACTAAACATGCTCGAATAGAACAGGATGTTTTGAATGAAGAAATATCTAAACCTGTTACGAGTAGAATGGATACATTACATTCCGTGCTAAATACGTTTAATGAAACACCAGTGGAAATTAAATCGGAAGAACCTATAAGGAATAAAAATCTGACTCAATTAACACAACATTATTTAGCTATAAAACAAACTTTGTCTACATGCGATACATTTGGTGTACATCGAAATGGAAATATATGGTTTCTGGGAGATCCAGTAAATAATTTTTTGCCTGCAAATATAATTCAAGTAGGTGATTACATAACTGATGCCAGTAAAGGATTGTTTGAATTATTATTTAAAAACGAGCCGAATGGTTATTCCGACATCAATTTGGAGATATATAAGGATCTTGTTCGTCGCACAAATGCAGACAATCGTTTAAGTGATGATGAAAATCATCCAAAACTACATTTATTAAGCGATATTGTTGGAAGTGGAATATATAAAGAAGAAATTGACATCCAGTTTTCTCCAGTATATTGGAACAATCCTAATGAATTGGTCGACAGATTAAAACCTCTCATCACTTTGAGAGGGGCTGGTAATAATTCACATACGAACGAAATTGTTTTTATATTGAAGAATTGACTGAAGACGGTTATATTACCAATGAAGTTCGGTAAGATTGCTCAAGAGCTTCATGTCCCTGCAAGGATAAGATATCCTACAAGATCAGTTATTCCTAAAGGCTTAAATGATCTTTTTCAAGCTGATTTGTGTGAAATGACATTGCTTTCGAAATACAATAAGGGATGCAAATATATTTTAACCGTAAGAGACGTTTATTCGAAATATGGTTGGGCATACGTTTCAAAAACAAAACTGGGAAACAGGTTACCAATGCAAATAAGATCGTTTTGAAAGAGAGAAGGCTACATATGCTTCAAACTGACAGAGGATTTGAATTTTTTTGTGCATCGTTCTGGAAACTAATGATCGAATATGGTATTAATCACAACAAAACATATTTGGAACTTAAAGTCAGTGTTGTGGAACAATTTAATAAATCGATTAAGCAATTAATATATAAGCATTTCACGTCGAAAGGCACCTATAATTGAGTTGACATTTTGCCTGAAATACTTAAATTTTATAATTCCAGAAATTATAGAACTATCAAGACGGCACCCGGAAAAATTATGGACAATAATTGGATGAAAACTGTGTATAATAATGTTAAAGTAATCGACGAAAGAAAACCAAAGTTTGTGAAGTTATATGTATCTCGAAGCAGAAAATAATCTCTGAGAAAAAATTTACAGTGAATTGGTCGTACGAAATATTTAAAATTATTTCAATTGGAAATTCATTTCCCAGAGTGTATTATCTAGAAATCTATAATGGTCAACCCATAAGAGGCGGTTTATACGAAAACGAATTGCAAAAAGTCAGTTCTCCAAATGAATATTTGATTGATAAAATCATTAAAAGGAAAAATTATATGTCCTTGGTTTGATGGAGAGGTTTCTCAAAAGCGCACAACTCGTGGGCGAAGAATCAAGATTTTAAAAGATTGAAATATAATCTTTTGTAAATTGTTTTTATCGTTAAAAATATTTTTTTAATGATATTTGATGTCTTATTTTATTTAATAAAACTCTGGATGGAGAATGGATCTACAATTTATTGTGCAATCATTCCTATTGTTTGGGTTGTAATCTATTACATTTAATTTATGATGTAATTCTATTTTTGGGTTCTTAAGGAGTGAAAATATTTGTGTTGTTAATTTTATTTTTCTCGGGTTAATGATTGTAAATACACCTAGCATGTAAACATATCATTTCCTGTGTAAATCGATGAAAAATAATAATATTACTACACATGACTTATAACATATTGTGTGTTGCAGGAGACGGGGTGAAACGTCGAAATAAGTGGTCTCGAGTAGTGTTAGAATTTGAGGTAATTTCATTGGCCATTTCATACTCGCTGAAGAGGAGATGAGGCGGGCAGGGAAATTGCTTTCTCATGGGAGTCGATAGATTTACCTGGCCTGCCTCATTGGGTAACACAAGGTATTGAACGTTTCCTACCTAATACAGTTCTCAATTCGTTTATTAAAGATTGGCGTGTTTGGATAATTATTAGGTTTTTATTTAATTGAAACATTCTTACTATTATTATTATTATTGATTTACAGGAAAGGCGTGCGATAGGCTTTCACATTAGGCGAGCGTCAGAGCGACAGAGACGATCTGCCGGTGTATGCTTTTGTAAGAGCAGTGGTACTGCGTATTAACGTGTGATATAACAAATGTGTGCATCGGGTTTTCGCAATAGGCTTTCCCAATAGGCGAATGATTGTGACGGTCGTATGAGCAAACATGTTTTTAAAAACATATGTTTGGGTGATCATTTTGATGCATGTTTTCAGAGCCGATGGGGGTGAAGTATATGTGTGTGTGACTTTGTGTATGTGTATGTCAGTGTTGGAGGGGATTTTTTGTCACGGGCAAATTTTTATGACACCTGGAGATTTGGGCTGCGTGGATCAGTGTGGGAGGTAATTAAATAAGGGGAGAATTTTAGCTTGTATGGGCTTGTAGTTTTAATTTGGATTGTAAATCGTGTGTTCTTTTATTTATTGATTTTGTGAATTTATTACACCTGGCTTCGTGGGCGATAAGTAAGTAATTTTTCATGTGTTCATATTTAAATAGTTTGTTGTAGGAATTTGTGTGTTCAATCGTTAATAATTGTGTGTATTTTGAATGTGTGAAATTAGTTTGGTGTGATTACATTTGTTTTGTGTCATTTATTCAAGTGTTTAAAATACGGTTAAGGAATTTCGTTACGACATTAATATAAATTTTGTGTTCCGTTCTGTTGTGTTCGGGGTAAGTCGCTGTAATGAATTTTTCTTAAGGTTATCGCATGGTTAAAGTAATTTTTTTGTATCTCATGTCTATATTAATTCGATTTAATGTTGCGGGTGGTAATCCAGTGAATAAAGTAAATGTTTAAATGAACCGTACTTATTTCAGTTGGCTAATTGAACGTAAATCGTAGTGGTCCGGAAGTGACACGCATGCCCTCGCTCATAATCGATTAATCGAACAATCGATTATCCTCTCCATCGACATGTAATTCTACAAGTGGTCCAGGAACCCGCCGCTGTCTCTACTGGTAAGCATGACAGAGCTTTACAATGATCCTACTAGTACAATTCCAAACAAACATTGGTTAGTCGCAATTGTAACTGCAACACATGGAATTTTAATTATTATTTAAACTATTTTGATTATCTTGGTTCGAGATACCATACGTTTATAATTTGAGAGTGTAAATTTGTTTAGCCAACCTACAAACCATAGTTGAATGCCGTGCGAATTATTTATTTCTTTTGGCATTGTTTTTCATGTATGTTAGAATTTTATCAGTCAGCTCAACTATCAGTCTCGTTTATTTATACTTAATAGAAAGGTATTTAAAATCAGAACGGGAAAAAAATGTATCTCCTTGAGAGAGAAAGTTGTCAACATTTTGTCAAGTGCAAATATTTCATGTTATAACTATATGAAGCGATACTAGCTAGCCTATGAGAGAATTTGTTAATTTAATATAAGATCGTTGAAAAATTTACTTTTTCTGGGAACGTTTTAAATTATTTTTAGGAAGTTTTAAGCCATATTGTATTGTTCGCCAGGGCTGTGGTGATCTGAGGTGATTACCCAAGAGTCCGAATAGCTATGAAACCAGGCAAGTATGATGGTATGAAGACGTGATAATATTTTCAAGCAAAGAAGAAACCTGAGTTCGGACGACATTCGTGATAAATTCTTTGTTATGTTCCGCATTCTGCGATCTTATAAAGACAATGTAGTACAAGGACTGTGTTTAAGCCCATACAAGGCCGTGAGCTTAATACTTAGGGAAGAGATGAACGCAGAAGAGGAACTATAAAGCTGCGGTGATGTCTACAGTGGAATTTTCACGTAACTACTTCGTCTAGATACTGTCTACGATGACCAAACTTTTAATTCTCAGATAAATCTGAGCAAGCTTGAACAGCGTCCAGCTTTTGTTGATTAATATTTTATCCCCCACCACAATTATATTTTATATTTTTATTCAGTTTGCACAGATTTTTAGTCCCGAAGACCCTTCAATATATTTTCCATGCTCAAACATAAATGTTGACTTGCTAGTGACGGCCGCAATATCTGTCATTTGAGGGTTGTGTATTGGTCATTTTATTTATATTCAAGTACCTTGGTAATTGAAAGTATAATTTTTAATGCCTAGTTCTATTTAAATTTTTAATCTATCCGCTTATCATAACATGTTCAAAGGTTGCTTCTTACATCCTATAAAAATTTCGAAAGAATTAGAGCCGCCACTGTTCTCATTTACCGTAGTTCGTCTGTACTTAGGTGTTGAATTTTTCTATTTTGCATGTTGTTTTAGAGATGGTAAGCATCTGAATGGTGTAATAATTACCGAAATTAAATCTGGTAAGTGGTAAGTTTTGTTGGTAGTCACATATCTGTTGGGTTGTGCTTCTCCTCACATGTTCTGCAGTGCAATACGAGCAAATAATTCTCACGTACACTATATATTAACATTTGTATGTTACATTGCACACTACAGTACATAACGTATACTTTTTCATGGTGGTTTCTACTATTATGGCTTTGCAAAGATATTTATTTTTCTATAGTCGTCGTATCAAATTACTATTAATCTATGTGACGTTACTACTGGTATATGTATTTTAATTTTCTATATTACATGTTAGGTACTAATTAAATTTAATAATATGCATATTTTATGTTTATGGTATAGGTTAAAAAGCATCTGTTGTTTCAAGTATTACATATTTAAAAATGGTTTTATTAATTTTAACATTTAATTTTTGTGCAGTTTTTCATGGTTGTATTTTTATTTAATTTGGTATATCTTTATCATTTTAAGAAATTGGCAGCACTGAGCATACGTAGCTTTTTGATGATGCATTTTTGAACGTAGCTCTGAGTTAAGTCCTATATTGGCTGGGTTAATTTAAATCGTCATTTTTTTAAATGAATGTTTTACATGTAGCTGCAAGAATATTTTCGTAGATGACTCGGGTGCTGAAATGGTTTTAATGTCATCATCACTGCCCGTGGAACAAAAGAAGAGGACCACAGCGGATATTTAATTAAAACTCGGCAAATTGCAATGATGCATTTCGGCGTACTTGGTACCCAGGGCCGGTACCTACCTCAAGACTCCGAGCTGGTTGGACGTGTTCTGGCTGATGTTTCTACAGAGATATAATGATTATCTTATGTTTCCAAGAGAGAATTCCTGCTAGCTTCGACCTGATTTTGTTAACTATCAAATATTTTATCATTATTCTCTGGTGATCTCTAACAAGCTATTAAAACATTTCTCCGTCATTTGCCTAAACTTCTCTCAGTGTCAAGAGTAATCATGTTCTATGGATGAGAAAATGAGCTAACCAATTAATTTTATTATTTCATTTTAGTGAATTATTTTAATAGGTGCTCTACAGTATTTTGTTCATCAGTAAACGTTGCCCAGCCATATGTGTAGAGTTTTTTGTGGTTGTTTTGGCTGTAGTTTTAAACTTACGACAAGGGTATTATTTTGAGTGTTTTCAGGTTAAGAGTATTGTTTTACATGCAAGCGTGTTGTCAAGTCCGGGCCATAGAACGTGCAGCTACCCAAGGTCTAATGTACTTATACTATTAGCCACATATCTTACGATGTACATACATTTTCACATTCATTAGTAGAGAAATACGTAAACAAATAGTTCTACAGTGGCATCTCAAAAAGTTCTACACAATGCCTTAATTGTATTTTGATGAATGGCTGTTAGGAGTAACAGACATTTATCGGCACCTAGTGAGTTCTATTTGGACAAGTGTAAGAAACACGTGGCGAAGCCAAGTGCTGTAAACGGTGCAATTTTTAGTTATTTACAGCGACTTGTAGATGTTTTATGTTTAGCCTGTTGGAAGCGGTGAGTTTTTGGAGTGCTGAATCTGTTTATTTCCTCGCGCTGGGCGGCTAGGTGTGGCACAGGAGAGGAATATAACGTCAGTGAGGGGGGGGGGGGCTGACAGACAAGACAGAGAGAGGGAGTTTGATGTAGGAGGAGAAGTGACGAGCAGGAGGTAGCTGCAATGAAGCCAGCAGGAGGAGAGATGCACACAATGAGAAGCCCCGTACACTGTCTACACCCCGGGTATAGGCTGTCCGTGGTAACCTGTCTACACCCCGGGTAGGTATAGGCTGTCCGTGGTAACCTGTCTACACCCCGGGTATAGGCTGTCCGTGGTAACCTGTCTACACCCCGGGTATAGGCTGTCCGTGGTAACCTGTCTACACCCCGGGTAGGTATAGGCTGTCCGTGGTAAGCTGAGCACTTTCGTAAGCCCCCGCTTAGGATCTTCTCAGATTCCATTGTATCTTTCCGCCATAAGTATATGTACCATTACCGTGGGCCTGACCACTTTATTCTGCGTCTGACAAATGAAAGTGTGACATAGTTAGAAATGTAAATATTTTAGGAATGTTTTAAATATTACGCTTACCAAACAAACATAAAGGAAATAAAATAAATTCAGTTATCACTAATATTTACCTAACACTATTTATTCAGCGCTATAAATATAAATGTAACATAACATAGTTAGTAAGTGTGACCTGAGCG
Organism: Dryococelus australis; assembly: GCA_029891345.1. Lineage (NCBI taxonomy): Eukaryota > Metazoa > Arthropoda > Insecta > Phasmatodea > Phasmatidae > Dryococelus > Dryococelus australis. The sequence continues at coordinate 83,647,513 of CM057007.1, read as the reverse complement.
CCGAGATACGTAGTTGATGGCAGCATCAAGTCGCAGACACAACTTGGACAGCGAGGTTCGCAAGCCGAGCTGAGCAGAGCTGTAGCCCAGTTGCAATAAGGAGGTGGCAGGAAGAGTAGGCCGACAATACGCAGCCCCCACACCCCCCCCCCCCCCACGTGGTGAAGGCATCACGACACCGAGGTACTTCTTGTCTGCGGCATTGTCGGCGGGAGCCCTGGTCGACCGCTGTTCGAGTGTCTACAATACTACAGTCGTGAGCATAGCCTGCCATAGGCATAGTTAGACCGAGCTACAGTCACAAAGCAGCTAATATTTCTGATTAGTGTATTAGCCTATTGCAGAGTCAAGCAAGAAGATAGAGCCTTCGGAATTTATATAATTAATAGTAGTTGACGACACTATTATTATATTTGTGTATTAATTATGACAAATAAACTAATGTGCTGATTGTAGATTATCTGAACTATTCTTGTTTATGATAGCGAGTTATGCTTCCGATATCTTGTACGGTTTCAGCCTTAGCCCAATAGTAAATAGGAGAGGAGTTCAGGTGAAATGTGAGATTGTAAGAACGTGCTAGCTTGACGACGCTGTGCTGATGGAACCTCCGTCAACACTGGTCGTGCGCAACTGTGCGTTCAAACAGAACACTTGACATTTTGTTCTGCTCTTAAACTGATTCTGTTCGTTGTCCACTGCCTTTTGTCAATTATTATAAACAAACAATACATTCGTAGTTTAACTTTAAACTGTAAACTTAAAAAGTAAACTGCTTTTAGGTTCTCGTGCTCTTCTTCAGTACAACTTATCAACGACTATGAACTTTCGACACCTTTGTTTTAAACACAATACAAACCAGAATGGACCTCAACAATATGTACAGTCATGTGAATTTATTCATTGTAAACTTCTTTAAAATTGACAGTCAATTATGTTAGATGCTGTTTAACTTATTGCCAGTTATGTAGTTTCAACTCCCCTGTTTCAGTTACAGTAAAAGTATAATAGCAGAATTCCATAATAACAGCTAGTGGGAACTATTATTATTTGTGAGTTGTAGCAGCTTTGGCAGTTGTATATCATACTCTAGCACTAGCCTAAGACCTGCACATATACAGTAGTTACTTCCTATGTTATATGTCAGGTAGCGCGCCAGTTTAGCTTTGTCATATTGTGCACTTTGTTCTACCTCACGTGTGAATTGTTATGGCCAAGAGTAAGCGCCATTTTGTCATACTTCCAAGTGGCTGAGCAGGCCACCGAAGGCGTGCAGAGCGGGATATAAGAAGGATCGAGCAAGGCCAGCCCCCCCGCTGAGACGCCGCCGCTGCAGAGACGCCTCTATAGATGTCCAACATCGCCACCTGCTGACGAGGATCGGGAGCCAAGGCGCCTACGTCCATTGGCCTTCCTCCCGGAGAGGGCGTGGTCGCCTCGTGTATAAGTGTGGTTAATACAGTGGTGAGTCTATCTGAACAGCCTGGGTGGTAGGGTGTTACCGGAATCCCCGTTGGAGCCAATACTGCTTGAGGGCCGGAGGCGTCCATCAGACTGCGAATTTATGTTGAATTAATATTTAATAAATTGGTATGAATATTGAGTTGATTGAATTAAAGTGAGATTTCATATTGGTGTACTTGAGCTGATCAATAAATGATTTAAAAGGTATAATAATGGTTTGTCTAGCTTACTACTTTTGAAATCTTAACAGTAGTGATAAACCCTAAAGTATAACATAATGTAACATGCAGTTTTATTAAAAGCTCGAATATAATATGGCAGCAGCACCACTGCAAGTAAGATTTAATTAATGGGCAGTTGTTTGTATCACAAAGATATTTTACATCACGGACAGCTTCACACATTTAACAGTTCATAAATCATGACTTAACTTACGACTGATTATTAGAGCTGTACCTAGAAATATCCAGTAGTCGCCTTAAAATAAGGTGCACGCATTCAGTTCTTCTGCGCATGTACCAAACACTGACCTGCCTCAAATCAATACCACATGGCCAGTCTGATGAACGCGTTTGTTTACATACTTTTATCGATTTAAACTTAATTAAATTGCATTAAAAAACTTGTTAGAGGAAGTATACAAACATCGCAAAGTATTGTTTACGTAAACAGTGTTCCCACCTAAGATCATGCCCACGTTGTTTATGACAGTAGTGTTGGCAGGAATCAGTTCAATGTTGGAACGCGGAGATGCTGCTTCTACGCAGCTGACATGAGCACTCTACACTCAATATTCTGTACACACCGAACCCCTCCAGGCCACTTCCTTAACATCGCAGGTAAAAAACTCTCACCAGAATTGATGCATTGAAGAAAGTAAAGACTGTAGTTATTATTTTGAAACATCGACTATAGAAGCTGGTTAGAAAATAACGATGTGACGTAATTGCAACGTTTCTGTTACTGTGGCTTTCTAGAGCACAAGAACCAACTGCCACATATGGGACTGACATGACATAATGAGGAAGTAAAGCGGAACACTAAGGACTCCAAGAAAGGCTCTCGTTTTATCCTGCGTTATGTTGGAAGAAAGTAACAAATTCCGAATCTCTCCATGAATCAATATTTTACTCGTACTGCGTTTTTTTAACTTTCGTTATCTATAATAAATTAAACAACACTATTCATGGTTTAATACATGTGTATTGATGCTTGTTTAATTTTAAGTTTGAATAGTAAATATCTCTATAACACTTCATTTAAATAGCAGCAATACGGCTGTTTAAAATTATTATATTTTTTTGTGAGACATAGTAGTTTAAAATTCACGCCTCTTCTCTTTGTTTGCCAATTAAGGCTTCTAACTAATGTTATACGTGTGTGTGTGTTCCGGATTAAAGCACATTAGCGGAACGTACTGGAGTTCACCTATGGCCTGTTTACAATCATGTTTGTTCATTACTCTAGTTCAGACCACATTCATGTAGTCAGTCGCTACTTCTAGTGATATTCCGTGCCTTCATTCGCATGTCATTGGCAACAAATAGTACACTGGAACTGATTTCTTGTGGGAAACCGGAAAGAACTCGGAATGTGTTAGGAAATTAGTTTATAATTATTTTAGCAATGAACGTTTGTGTAAGCTATTCACGGTTAAAGCAAGCACTTTTAATAAAAGACAACAAATATATATTTTATTTTATGCTAAAGCCGATATTACACGATACCTGCAACCGTACTTGGTTCTTGTACAAGCTTGTATAAGCCCTGGTGTACAAGCTTGTATAAGCTATATGGTCGCAATGGAAGATTCATATTACACGACAGCAGTTCGCATTTGACACCCTGGGTTGGCGCGCAATGTGTGGTTTGTAGTAAATATGACCACCATTGGTGGATCTGCTACCAGTTAGTAACTTGCGTAGGCCTACGAAAAAACTAGCTTGCACATCTTAGTATTGCTATATCACCGTTCGCGTTTAAATAAATTCATTGCTTACTAGTATAGTTTCATTAATTTTCTTGAAAATGACGTGAAGTCGCTAGAGTACGAGTGTGTTATTTTAATTTTGGCGAAAATTACTTACCGGTTGCAAAATATACTTCTTTCTTTACGTACCGTGATATTATACGCATGCAAAATTACTTACCGGTTGCAAAATATACTTCTTTCTTTACGTACCGTGATATTATACGCATGCAAAATTTAATGATAAAGAAATTCCGGCTCGGCGGAGTATCGAGCTCACTTCCGAGAGATATAAGATACTATCGGACACCCCGACTTCACTACTGTACTACCAATTCAGACTCAAGTACGCATGTTTATATACTGTAGGTCAATAAAGTGTTTGAATTTTTTTTTTCATTGAGTAGGTAATGTTTTAAGTATTCAGAACGATTTTCCACAGTAATTAATAGTTTCCATAGCCAATATTAATCGTCGTAGTATTTTAAAATTATTTGAAAGAGTTTCGACCACACGTGCAAGGCGATATTACACGATACCGTATTACGTAAAAGCTTGTGCAAGGTCCGCCATAGCGGCCGGTATACCGGCTTGTGTGGCACTCGTCATGGCTTTTCCCGCCTTGTACGGCCAGATTTCGTACCAGGTTTAGTAATTGGACACGTCCTATTTTTGTGGCAGGTTCCATACCGGCTATCGTACCTGGCCAATCACGTCACAGTTTCAGAGCGCAGGGCGCTCCCCGTGGCTACTACTTGAAACGAGTTGATAAAGAAACTGAAAAGGACGCCTCCATTTTGATTATACATCCGTGAGGTTGTACTCTTTCAAATAGATTTAAAATATGACGACGACGAATAATATTAGTAATGAGAACTTTTAATTACTGTTTAAAACCGCTCTGAATACTTACAACATTACCTACTCAATGGAGAAAAATGCAATCTTTACGATATCTACAATATATAAACTCTAAAAGCGTTGTGTGAACTGGCAGTAGAGTTATAATGTCGCGGCATACGCTAATATCATGTAACTCTTTGGCGTGAGTTCGAAACTCCGCCAGACCAAAACTTTTGATCATCATTAAATTTTTTCATTCTGATAATATCCCGGTACGTAAAGATAAAACCATTTTTTGCAACCGGTGAGTAATTTTCGTCGAAATTAAAAACAACACTCATACTCTAGTGGCTTGACATAATTTTCAAGGAAATGAATGAAACTATACTAGTAAGTAATAAATGTTTGTAAGAGGCGAGCAGTACACAGGGATAATAAGATATGCTAGGCAGCTTTTACATAGGCCTACGCAAGTTACTAACTTGTAGCGGTTGTACGACTGAGGTTCATATTTACTACAAACCACACACTGCGCACCCACAGAGGGTGCCAAATGGTAGTATGCGAACTGCTGTCGTGTAATACGAATATTCTATGGCGGCTAGTATACAGACTCGTACACCAGGGCTTATACATACGCCTACGCAAGTTACTAACTTGTAGCGGTTGTACGACTGGTGTTCATACAACCTACACACTGCGCACCCACATAGGGCGCCAAATGCTAGTATGCGAACTGCCGTCGTGTAATACGGATCTTCTATGGCGGCTAGTATACAGACTCGTACACCAGGGCTTATACATACGCCTACGCAAGTTACTAATTTGTAGCGGTTGTACGACTGGTGTTCATACAACCCACAATGTGCGCACCCACAGAGTGTGCCAAATGCTAGTATGCGAACTGCTGTCGTGTAATACGATTCTTCTATGGTGGCTAGTATACAGACTCGTACACCAGGGCTTATAGAAGCTTGTACATGAACCAAGTACGGCTGCAGGTATCGTGTAATATCTGAGAGTTTTCGCTGAGTGTGACAGCGTGATAACACTCCTGAAATATGGAAGGTAGTAATTGTAATGAGATTGGCCATTCGCAGCGGGAGTTGCGCCTAAGACAGTCATGTCCCAAGGTCACCCGCCCGAGAACGCCAACTTGAAATCAACCTTAGAAAAAGATCACTGTCCATGCCTGCATACACTTCAACGAGCGCACTGAGACATAGCGGCCGGTTAAGTTGGTAGCGATGGATGGAAAGTAGTTCCATACCTAAACGTCAAATAAAATGTGTTAGGTAACCATTTGAGATCATTTAAATTATTTATTTCGCTTTCTGGTTTTTTTAATGCATCAGTAAGTAAAATTTAACAGATTTATAAAATGTTTACTAATAATTTCAAGGTGTCACTTGACCGACACATGAAGAAAGTGATGACGCCCATGGCAATGTTAATTTTACTACATAAGGCGGAAGAATACACAACGTGTAAACAAGTAGATCTTAATCAGAGCTTTCAAAAGTGCTCGTTTTACTGTGAACCGCCTATACCATCATTGCGTACCGAATGATATAACATGGAATTAGATAGTGAAGTGATCATTTTGGGGTGCAAACATACCCGTGTCTGTACGATACAAGATACGAGGAATATAAAAACAGAGACAAGAAGAGAACTTCTTGGAGGTTGGTATCTGCGGCTGTAGGGGAGAAACGTGAGCCGAATTGGGAGCAGAAAACAAACTCAAGTGTCGTAAATACTAGTAGCACAAACTGTAATTCTGACGTAGTTATTCGTAAATAATGCATATTATGTTATCCTCGTCAATAAATCCGATTCACATTATTCATAGTTGTAACCTAACATCGCTTATTGATGGTGTAGCCAACGTGTTGTTGACAAGGCAACGGTAATATCCATTTCGTAAAGTTTGAATCCACACCACAATGTTACATTGCCTATGTCTTTCAGGAAATCATGCGCTAAATGTTAGTGACAGTTTCAAGTCAGTCGTGGCACGTTTCTTTTTGCGTGAAAACGTTACAAACAAACAAACTGTTCATCCTTATAGTAGTACTTTTATATAACAGTGCTTTAGTACATAACATTGTGCTAATGTACTACAATGTGTTTCTGGGCATGTGGTACAAAACAACCCATGATGACTATAATCACATAAAAAGGAAATGATTGGCTGTTGTTGACTTATGTCGTCAACTATGCGTATTGAATGAACACAAACTCGAAACTCACTACTAATGCAGTATAACTATGTATAACTATGTTTGCAAGATAGGCATAAAGAAAACAGTCATCTTGTCTATTTTCAGACTACAGCCACCATTTACTCAGTGAGGTCTACATAACAATGTTGCCAAGGCACTGATACGTCAACAGAACCGAAGTGATCTGCGAAATTATCTCTGATAGTTTTCCATTGTTGCTTTCTCTCGTTTCGTATGCAGGAATGCTTTCTAGAGTACATGGCATTGTGTCATCGAAATTGTACACGGAGAGAATGGTTTGTTTGAACCATCAAAATATTATTTTGTATATGGCCAAACAAATAAGTCGTTCCTCGAACAAACTATTTTGTTGACTAAACAATATTTCAAATTCAACGAAACAGATTTCTTTTACGTAACAAAATATACACTTGAAAAGACCAAATCATTTAGCTGAGCAAACAAAATCTGCCTGAAAACCAAATATTTGTTTGACTCAACTGTATACATTTGTTTGGCCATATACAAACAAGTGTTCTGTTGGGTCAAACAAAAGTTTCTCTTAGTGTACCCGTCTTACTTTCGTATGAAATTATGAAGTACACAACATGCTCGAATGATAGTTTCTGCCACATCCACATTAACATCAATGGGACGATGGAAAATTTCCCATTTATTTGTTAAAATTCCAAATGCACATTCCACATAATACCGTGTTCGTGATAGTCTGTAGTTGAGAATATTTCGTGTGAAGTCAAGTTTCTTGCAAGGTAAGGATGGACTGATAGGAAACGCCTTATCGGCCACGAACATGTAAGGGAATTATTTTCCAGAGGGATCGTTTGATAGAATCTCTGGTTGTGGCAAATTCAAACATTGGCTGTAAATGGATTTCCCTAATTCAGTTGCTCTCAATCCATTCGAATCTCCTTCGTGACCAAACGCACCCACATCTATGTATGTGAAACAGTAATTGTAGCCTGCTACAGCCATGAGTACAACTGCAAAATACTTCTTGTAATTAAAATATACGTTGCCTGAATTACACGTATTAATACTTCGTACGTGCTTGCCAAAGATACAATGAGGGAAGTTCGGTTTCCTCTCATACTGATAACTGATGTACATGAATTCTTCTCTGGTCGGTGGTTTCATGTATACGTCATTCAATGTCTTCCAAATAGCTGTGCTTGTATCTCGAGTAATGCCAGCAATCGTAGAACCCCGAGAAAAAACTCCAAGTGTAGAGAACGTATGGAATTCCTAGTCCTCAGATACCTACAATAGAATTACACTAGAATTATGAACTATTAAATACACTTGAAAGAAGTTATTATAACATGTTTTCAATATTATCTATAAATATTTATTACTGGTTTAGGGAAGGAGGTACAAAAAGATAAGTACGTATGAAGGACAGTTACATGAAAAGTCTGAAAACCCTTCAGTGATAAAGTGGAGATGCTGCTTAATTGACGAGACCCTATGTATTTCACAAACAAATGTCCTTCCTTCAATCTGTCGTTCAACGAAGAGAGCAAGTAGACGGTTTTTCAGACTGTTCATGATTTTTGTACATATGTGTACAGGAAAATCCCGCATAACCAAAACCCGGCTTAACGGCAACACTGGCGAAACTTTAACAAGTTTGGAAAACGAACGGCTTCCAAACATCAGCGTGGGAACAAGTTTCTACTGTAGTTATACCAGTGGTTTTACTTGGCTTTATTACGAAATAGGCTCTAAGGAAAACAGGTTATGTAATTAATAATGCATTTACATGATCATTTTTTGGGAAACATTTGGAAATACATGAACTATGTTGACAAAACTAATGACTGTAGTGTTGGAAGTGTAACGAGAACTTGTGCGAACCTAGTGACCATCTACAACACCAGCACCTTCTCCATCGCTTGGTTGTCACTGAGGCGACGTGCCTCAGTAAGAACTAAGATTCATCGCCACACCAACCTTCCTACACCTTCTACCCATCACATCATGGAATTATCTCCCGTTCAAAATAACGTGGCCTCCGACAACCACTCTTTCATTTCATTGTTTACTTCATAGCTTTATTCATCATACATTTTTATTGTACTTTCATGTCTGTTTTGTTTGATGTAGTTACATATCGGAAATATAAATTAACACTCGACACAATAAAACCTACCTTAATGTTACTGTGAGTTTTTTTCTTATGCGCTAACACATTCCCTCATTGCTGTGTTTCTTATGCGCTAACACATTCCCTCATTGCTGTGTTTCTTTGGTATATCAAGGCTTTCACAATAGACAATAGAATTTCAAATTAGCTGATGGACATTCTGTAATATTCGAAAAACTTGTCTGGATTTTCTTTCAGTATCGTATGTAGGAGCACAAATCTCTCCTTTGCTGACCTCTCACTTAATATGGGATGGCCCCAGTATTTTATCTGATGGCGAAGACATCGTCGGCTATGAATAACTAGCGCTGCACATAATGCAACAACTGCATTCTTATTTAATGATATACTGTTCATAATTAATGAGCCGCACCTCGGCGATATTTCCAGTACACACTACAAGACGCACATGGTCACAGATCCTCGCAACTGCGTGAAATCACGCACGTGTATGGCCCTAACCTCAGACTTTCACTTCTGAGTGCATTGGAGTATACACAATGTGTTTATCAATTATATGACAGTATTTATTTTGAAAGGTGGTTAAAGGATAAAAAATGGCAGATAGAAAAAAGTAATTAGGGCATCAAAAGTGCTCACTTCATCGTGAACAGCAATTATAAGGTAAATACTTAGTGAGCCAGGACAAGTAAAATGCGGATTTTTTTTGTAGTGTATGTGAAAGTTTACTCGTGTTGAAGGCAATATTACATCATTTTGTGGTCTTTAAACAACACCGCGAAGGAATTTACTATCGAAGAGCAACAGGTTGGTGGCAATAAAAGGTCTCCCAGTAATATGTGACAAATATGAACTGCGCACAATTTGAGAACGCGCGAGAAGTAGTGGATAACAAGTGCATATGGAAAGTAGCCATCTTTACATTATAGTAATTCATTGTGCCGTGGTCATCATGGCGAAGTGGTAGATGAGGCATCGCATCCTATGGCATAAAGTAGCAGTTTGGTGTGGGGGGGTCAGCTTTCGGCATCATTGTGCCCTTATTTTTTTTGACAAGATCAATCTAACATCGCCAACAGCAGCAGCCCGCTACCAACACATGCGTACACTACTGGAGTTTCCTAGTGCACGCGAAGATGGTGAACTCTAGTTTGAACAGGACGGAACAACCACAGACACAGCTCGAGAGTCAGTGACAATAGTGTGTGAACCTTTTACAAGGGGTGTGATTTCATGGTTTGGATACAACTGGCCAGCGAGGCTCCCGGATCTAACAGCAACTGGCATTTATTTTATGTGTATTTGAAGTCAAAAGTCTACACTACTAAACCCCGCAATATCCGATAGCTAAAGGAGCGCATCGTTGTTGAAGTGAGGGCAATAAACGGTCATTAACTGGAGCATGTCATGGATGACTTTGTGCGCAGAATACATGAATGCGTGAAACTCAAATGATGCCATATTAAAGAGTGACACCTTTATACTAAATTGTAAGTGAACGTCCTCCTGTTGAGGTATTCATTTTGTTTTTAATACAACCTGCCGCCCCACTAAAGGCTGTTCACGATAAAGAGAGCACTTTTTAAATCTACCTTAGAAAAAGTCACTACTGCTATAGGCTGTTCACGGTAAAGTGAACACTTTTTAAGACTCTTTCAACAGGTATTAACTAATAATAAATATATCTTATTGTAGCCTCAGGTATTAAATTTTGAGGGCGGTGAGATGTATACACTGCGTTTATTGTTCACAGTGCAACGTTTGTATTGAAAAGCAGAAGGAACATGGAAATTATATGAAAGGAAAAATTTATAAGGGCCTTAAAAAGTGCTTACTTTATCGTTAACAGCCTATACCTGCATATACTTTAACGGACACACTGAGTGACATGCGCCCAGTAAAGTTGGTAACAATGGAGGGAAAGTAATTCCATATCTTAACGTCAAATTAAACATGTTTGGTAACCATTTGTGATAACTTAAATTATATCTTTAGATTTATGTGCTCTTTACTTACTGTAGTGTAAAAATGTCCAGATTTGTAAAATATTTACTCATTTAGTAATTTTACAGTTTCACTTGACCGGAGAATGAATAAAGTGATGAGGCCCATTGCAATGTTGATTTTACATAAGGCGGAAGAATACACAACGTGTATACAAATAGAGCTTAAGCAGGGCTTTCAAAAGTGCTCAGTTTACAGTGAACAGCCTATACATATGTGTGAAGACGTCGCACATTGATGGGACAGTCCGAGTCAGAGCGGGGCGATAGCCTGCGCTACTGCAGCCAGGCGATAAGCTGTGTGCGCGAGGTTGCAGAACTGCCCGGCGCAGGCCCTACTTACTGTGGTCTCACATCACAGCCCACTAGATATTCCTGTTCCCGTTTGTAATACAATAGCGCATACAACCCTACTGCCACCCTAATATCAAACACAAGTAAGTTTGCTTAGTACTTAAAATAGCAGAGGTATCCGGCGTTAATACTGCCACTTGTATTCAACGACAAACGCACAGATTCGCCGTTAATTAGTATTCAAAGAACAATACATGCATAGATGTCGATCAAAACGACTTCAATAGTAGAAGCCTGGACACAATTATAGATATATATATATATATATATATATATATATATATATATATATATATATATATATATATATATATATATATATATAAGTACTCACGCATAGGCTAGCTTGTTTGGCTAAATTTTACAAGATAATATAATGTGTTATTTAGTGTATAATAATTCAACATATCGATGAATAAACACTAATAATTGAATGTTATATGAATTTCAGTCACATCTGGTCTTTATCAAACTACGACGCTTCAGCACACCCACCCCTTCTCCCAAGCGCATGTATTCAGACAATCGAAATATATTAATTACTATGTAAATTCACTTAAATTGTGAATAAAAATTATTTGACTCGAATCTGATGTCAACATGGCATACAAAGGAGTAATTTTTGTTTTAAATTAAACTATAAAATCACCTTTTGAATAAATTTACATAAATTAATTTTTTTATATAAGACTCTAGTTATATCTCATGATTGTATGTTATATCGTTTAGCATTACTTGTGATAATTAGAATGGAATTTTATTGTTATAAACAGTTGAAACTGTAGGAAATGTTGTTACAAATCCAGCAAAATTGACTATTCTGGTCAAAATTTTCCTGTTGTATATTAGTTACCGCGATATTTCTGTCAAGCACGAAGTGCCTCGAGGAATTGAAACTTAATTATCATAGCCGGTGAGAAGATTATTTCTCAGAAAGACGTCAATATGTATCAATGAAAATATTGAATCAATTATCAATGGAAAAATGTGTTGTCTAAATATATATTAATATATATATTTGACATGGAACATTTAAACTTAAACAGTAGCATACGAAAACGTTAAGTGTCACTAACGAAGTTACAGAACCCATAGCAAATAGTGTGGATTTCAGAATGATTACTGCACAATTTACTTTCAAGCTAACGTATCTTAAGTTCATTGGAATATACATTATTTACGTAGTATTAGGCAGATGACGGTTTGCAGGCACTCTCGTGGTTGCAACTTTCAAATTATTAAAAAACAAAAGAGAGAAACCTTGACTGGCCAGTTGACTTCAAGTTCACGTCTACCAGAGGAGCGAGGCATGGGAACCACTGATACATATGCAATGATACTGATTGCTATATGCTTTTCGCGGTCAAATGACCACTTTTGAAAGCCCTGCTTAACATCTACTTGTATACACGTTATGTATTCCTCCGCCTTATGAAAAATTAACATTATCATGGGCCTCAACACTTTATTCATCAATCAATCAAATGAAGCTGTGAAATTACTAAGAAAGTAAATATTCTACAAATCTGTTTATTTTTACATTTCGATGCATTAATAAAACAGAAAGCGGAATAAATAATTCTAAGTTATCACAAATGGTTACCTAACACTTTATTTGACGTTAAGATATGGAACTACTTTCCATCCATCGTTACCAACTTTACTGGGCGAATGTCACTCAGTGCGCCCATTAAAATATATGCATGCAGGGGCAGTGACTTTTTTCTAAGGTTCATTTCTAAAGTGCTCACTTAATTGTGAACAGCCTTTAATTTCATGTCATCAAAGTTCGTGCTGCAGAGGACGCCCACTTTTTTTTTTTTTCATTCACGAGACTGATATTATTATGACTACCGACACAGTGGTTTGATAAGTATTAATTTTTAGCAATCCCAAAAGACAGAAATCTGGTGGAGTTGATACGGAGTGTTAACACAAACGTCCATTCGTGGGTATGTAAATGCACGTCATATTAGCGATGATTTGAATTTGAAAAAAAAAAAAACCTTGAATGTAACTCTAATACTGGGTAAGAGAGTTTTCATATCTGTCGTATGCAATCTCTGCTATATTCACGTAATCTGTACACAAAATGTAATATGTGTAAGTTATATTTGACGAGTCCTATAGCTCTCTTTCTCTAGAGGCTAAAGGGAGGGCAAGGTTAGGCAGTCGGTAGACCTTAACACGTCTCGTCCTCAGCTACGGGACGGATCAAGTTGCTTATAAAAGCAGGATCGGGGAAGGAACTATGCCAGCATTGACCTGGAGTGATGTCAGGAAACCACTAGAAACCGCAATCAATATGTCCGACCGAACAGGGAATCAAACCCAGGTCAAGAAGTACAATAAATACCCTCCACTGCTCCGTCCCAGCCAACAAAACACATCTTACCACAAAGTAACTTGGCACTCACGACCCTGAGTAGAACTGGATGTACAATGCCATGACGACCTCTTCCCAACAGTCCGACATGACATCTCAATTCGACTGTTTCCTCCACTGAAACTAGTCAATAACCTGACAATGTTCGTCCGACAAATGTTACTTGGCTTTAGGCGAGTTCTTGAATGACCACTAACTTGCTATACATTATTATTGGAATGAAAAGAAATCAAACAACACTGTACACTAATTTGCTTTGACAACAGCGCAAACGAAATATTTTCAGATTTTGGCGTATAGTTTGTTTTCCATGAACATTTATTTTCATCAACTCCATAGCCACTTCACCTTTTGCGACAAGATAACTAGGATGTACTGTACATATAAGTATCGGTTATTCACGGTAAAATGAGCATTTTTGAAGATCCTGCTTAAGATCTACTTGTATACGCATTGTGTGTTCTTCCGCCTTATGTAAAATTAACATTGTCGCGGGCCCCGTCACTCTATACATGCGTCGGTCAAGCGAAGCTGTGAAATTATTAGAAAAGTTATATTTTACAAATATGCTCATTTTTACACTTCGATGAATTAAATAATACAGAAAGCGAGAGAAATAATTTAAGTTACCACAAATGGTTACCTAACACTTTTAGTTTGACATTAATACATGAAACTACTTTCCCATCCATCGTTACCAACTTTACTGCACACATGTCACTCATTGTGGCAGTTAAAATATATGCAGGTAGTGATTATTCTCTAAGGCTTATTTCAAACGTGCTCACTTTACCGTGAACAGTCTTTAAAAAATTTCTATAGTAAAATTTACGCACTAGTGAAATCCGCATGAAACTTTGTTTCGTAAGGTCTTTGTTATTACTTTGTTTTGTAAGGCTTTTGTTATTACTTTGTTTTGTAAAACCTTTGTTATTACTTTGTTTTGTAAGGCCTTTGTTATTAATTTTTGTAAGGCCTTTGTTATTACTTTGTTTTGTAAGGGCTTTGTAATTCCTTTGTTTTAAGGCATTTGCTATTACTTTGTTTTGTAAGGCTTGAGTTATTACTTATTTATAAGGCCTTTTTATTACTTTGTTTAGTAAGTCCTTTGTTATTACTTTGTTTTGTAAGGTCTTTGTTATTACTTTTTTGTAAGGCCCTTGTTATTACTTTGTTTTGTAAGGCCTTTGTTATTACTTTGTTTTGTAAGGCCTTTGTTATTACTTTTTTTCTGCCGCACAGTGAATCAGGAACTGAAGGAAGTAGAAAGTAGAATCTACTTTTTTCGGGATGTCAGCTGGCTTAAGAAAGCATGTTTTCCCCCGGAGGAATGCATTTAATTATAGTTAAGTGCACAGTCTCAGGAAGTGACTAATATATTAGAATTTCCCGTTTTTAATTAGCGTCACCGTATGAACCCCTCTTGATTGACACTCTCTCCCTTTCTCCCTAGGCGCCATGGACAGCAGTACATCGCAACTTTTGCATCTTCAAGAATTCTTTTGATTTTGCACATACCGCCCACCGTAGTGTCAGGAAGGGTGTCCGAGAGGCGTCTAGCCGTATTAAATATGCGGGGCATAACAAAGAATGTAACACGCCTAAATAACAATAAAGGAATACTGACGAATGTCAGTTATGTAATGCTCCAGCTAGGTTAATTATAATATGCGCTGTTACATAACATAAATTTCCTCTTTGTAAAAAAACTGATCCAGAAATCTATGACTTGACCAAATTATCCTTACTTATGCTACTGAATTTGCATAAGTCTCCATTAAAGATTTTTTATTTATTGGTTTCAATTTGCATATCATATCTTGTAATGACTCTCCTTGGCATGTTTTTAATATGAATTACAATTAGCAAACATATTATTGGCAACCATATGAATGTATCAGAAAAATTAGCAAAGCTTACGTGTATCTACCACAATATGAGCACTGGATCCAATAATTTCTTAGCTGCTTCATAACGATTATCCTACTTTCAGTGTTCATGCATCTCTAAATTAAATAATTAAATGCGCTGAACTTAGCTCAGGCCGATACTCCACTGTAGTAGTGTCTAGAACTGCAATACTCTTCTGATGACTGCTTCTGTAACGACCTACCACTAAAACAGATCTCGTTCCTCGCCAGCAGGAACTGGTCATCCTCGGCCGCCCTTTGGCACAGAGGTCCTGGCGTCGACTCTCGTCCCAGCTGCCTCGCTGTGGATTCGCCGTTGCTGATCGAACCCCGCGGCTGGCTCCTTTCACTCGCCGTACCTCTCCTGACCAGGTCAAAGGACGGCGAACTCCGTATTTGGATGCTACACTGGTCCTTTGAATACGTGCGGGCAATATCTCCTCTACGCATCCGACTTCTTACAGTGCATACAATTTATATCGGCAGCTTAACGATACAGGATTAAATCTTCCTCTGTTCTGGATTGATGAATTGCAGGGCAGTACAAAGTCTCATTTCAATATTTATTCTCTTCCAATTAACGTCTACGGGAAGCCTTATAATTATGCTGCCTCCATTCTTAGAACACTTTTAGAAGAACCACTAACGTTCGATTATTTGTTCCTAATAAATCGCCGTTGTCAATGCCAACCTGGCTTGTTTATTCTCTACCAAGGAAAAATACTTTTAAATGTACAAAATGCAGGGATAGAGTTACAGTCAAATATTAAGCTACCATCTGCGAAGGCTTTCCAAAACAGTTTCTCACATCCACTTTTGCATACTACCATCTAACACACTTGACATCAGAACATAAATTATGACAATCAATCAATAATAATTTTAATTCCGTACATAAAATAAAACAAACTAACATAGCCAAGTGTTACAAGAAGCCATGAACGCATTGCACGTATGTTATGCAGTATGCCGAACTGCGTGGGCTACTGCCTCCACCAGTGCTCACTCAATAAGTATGACCTACTTCAGGTATGGTGCTGCGATTTTAAATAACTGTTACGTATGTGTGCTGCGATCATTTTGAACAGTTTTGATTATGAAATTAACTTGAATTTCAAGAGAGTGATTTCTGGATTTCTAAATGATTTTCTAAAACTAAACGAAGGGCATAACTATCTGGTCGGACATTGACCAGAAGCCAGCAGATAATATCCCTGGCTCTACAGCAGTGCAAACCTTTAAAATTGTTTCCACAATTAATTTCTGAACAATTTATGAGCCAGTTGAACTTGTTCTTACTTAAATTACTAATTTGGATTGCCAATTTTTGAGAGATGATTTAGAATTCAGATGATTGATTTTATATTATCAATGAATCCCCAATCCTCCACGTACAATTTAAGCAATAAAACTACATCTTTCTTGAGTGGCATATGTTTTGTGTTTTATTTGAAAGTAATTTTAGTAATTTATTCTCAAGGGTAATTTAATGTTTGAGTGCCTCGTTTCATACAAATGGTATGAAAATTTGTGCTTTGTCCATGTCTATCTGTTAGAAGGGTAATGTGCCTTCGCGTAATTCAAAATTCATTAATGATCACTGCTAATGTGTCAAGTATCACATTAACAACCTACCTGGTGTTGATACAAAGATTCAGTCATGCTTTCATTGCACTCTAAAGGTAAAAACCTTTTCCCCATGCTCAGCGCTAAACAAAGAGAAGCCTACTCACCTGGCGTCATTACATTCCAGCTGGACGCCACGAGCGAAGAGAGAGCAGCCAGTGCTGCCAATCATCATACTCACCCCCGACATATCACTACATTGTCACTCATTTTAAATTCTCTTTCTTTCCACACGACACATTTGACTATTTATTACTTGTCACAGCACAACAAGAGAGGAGTCAGCAAAAGATTTTTCACAAAGATTGGAGCCCAAACGTACGGGCCTAGCTATTTTGCAAGTAACATCATTAAAATAAAAAGCATACAAAGAGAAGTGTTATAATCTTCTTAAAAAATCTATTTAGAAGCTCCAGTAAATTATTATGTTGAGTTAACGAATCATGAAAAGCAACGGAGTGTATTTTGTTCATGTAACAAAATACCCGCTTGAATAAACAAAACCTCTTTGTTAAACAAAAAAAAAAAAAAAAAAAAACCTGCCAGCAGCAGTAAAACATTTAGTTCATTCAAATGTGTATGTGCTTGGCCACTCATTTGACAGCCTTCGAAAATACAGCTCGAGAGTTGGTTTGTAATTTTTGTGAGAAATTGTAATAGTAATAGTGTTTGTTAATGGATCGATTGGTGCTGAATAATTGTACAAAAACCCAGCAAAAGAAGTTAAACGCGGAACTTGTAAGTACAGTTGTACATTTTGAAATACTATTTATTTTACGTACGTTTTCTTGTATTTGTATCTAAAAACATTGCAACTGGTAACTTTAGCTGACGTATCTAAGGCTTAGCGTTCCTGTCTAATAAAAACGCTTTCTAAACAGTTTTATTCAGTGACTGAACACTGCGCTATCAGGTTATGTACGTACAATGGCGAGAGGCGAGAAAATGGGGAGAAATTGACACGAGGAACCTGTGTCAGTGGTCTTGTATTTAGTCTCAGGTACGTGTCAAGAAGTAATTTTCCACCTTTACCATACTTTTTTCGGGCTGTCATTTCATACCACAACAAAAAAAAAAAAAGTATGATAAGCTAAAAGTTTAGATAGTAATTTTTTTTCCCGAACGCCCTTAACCCTTTGAGGACAGCACGAATTTACTGCACGGAAGACAAGGTTGAAGTGAGCTGCCTATATTCTCCACTGCAGCAGTGTCAGCTGTGTTGTTCGCTGTATTTACACTTATCTTCCTCATATTCATCCTGGCTACACGGAACACAGATACTCTACTCTGCAACGTTTATTATTGGCTGGCCGTCGGCCAGTGAATTCGCGCCTTATTTTTGTGCCAATGAAAGTGTCGCGAAAGATGTAACACCTTTTACAATCCAACGAGTACACTGGCGAAATTATTAGAAAGAACAGTTTTTCCTTAGGGATTTAAATGTTGACAACTTGTAATTTATTACTTAGATTCCGATAAAGTTCAGCGAAACAGTAAAACTATAAAAGTGTGCGTTCTGTCTTCAGAAACAAAGAAATTCCTATATAGACGTGTATACACGTGCATACTCCTCAACGGGTTAACAAGAGGGCATAGCCATTTCCTTCACGACAGAGACTGGGTAACATACTCCATCTGTGTAAGTGCAGTCCTCGTACAGTAGAGCGTATACTGGAGCAGAGTAGGAGGAGAGGCGAGTGCAGGCGGTAGAGTGCAGCTTGAAGTGAGTGTGCGTGTGTGTGTGTGTGTGTGCGGGCGCGTGCCTGGCCGATGTGTACCAGTAAGCGGCTTATGTAAATACAGAGATGATCCTTGGCTGCTAGCCACATTGCCAACATGGCGGCTGTGACACTGCTGCCACCATCCCCCCACCACCCTCCTCTGCCACCCTCTGTCGACGGCCCGCTCCTACCCAGCCTACATCTGAGGAGTGGAACCGGGTATTCAATGTTGAGAAAATTACTTCTCATTGCAATAATTTGAAAGATAACAATTTCAAACAAAAAAATATTCTACGACATGTCATATTTCGTTCGTACAAATATTCATTTTTGTGCGCCCTTATATTCTTGCTTCAGCTAGCTACTAGTATCATGCTAAGAGTTCGCCTTATACATTTTTCACACTTACCATTCTCAATGCACCCTAAGAACCAGAACAGCCAAATTACCACAAGTTATTACAATTCTGAAACACAACTTGGATCATCACTGAAGAATCCAAAATAAGCCTCTAACTACTTCAACAACTCTAAAAGTAGAAATATTAGAATCCCTTAATGATATATTTAATTAAGAAAAAATTAAATCTAACATAGTAACAATAAATCATTGGGTTTAGCTAACATTAGTGTTCCTTGAATAATAAAATATTATTCATTTTACATTTAAGTCGCATTGCTCATATGCAATAATTGTATTGGAAACTTGTCTCAAATGAGGAAGTCCAAAATTCTCATACTTTTTTTTTTTTAATGTCTTAAAGAAAAATATTTAACTATAACAGAAATAACTTAAAACGACAGTAGACTATCATTACTGAATTAATCATTTCTTCTGAAAAATTGAAATTTTAACTAGTGCTGCACTCCGTTTAAATATAACCGAAAATGGACTTGGCTGCTGCAAGCCAGTTGTTGTAGATGTGATGTTGGTAGGCGGAATAAAATAGTAATTTTCTTTCTACCTCCTCAATAACCAAATGTTGCTAGTTGCTCAGCATAGATGTTTCTTTGTAGTAAGAACATCTCTCATCTTTACAGATATCCAGTTCACAGGCTTAAATTGTGCTAGTTTCAAGTTTATAGCACATCATATGAAAATATTCAGTCGCAGAAAACTACAATATATCCAAATTATAATATTTAACTGCTCGGATAGTGTCGTTCCATTTATATAATAAAGCAATAATAATTTTGTTACCTTTTTCTTACAAATAGGAAATTAGTATTCTTTTTAAACATAAACACATTACTTCTATGACTGTCATAAATATGCAGTATTAAGTAAAATATCACCGTTGAAATGGTTAATAAAACGAAATGGCAAATTTACTCTAATCTTAACTCAGATGTTTCTATATATATATATATATATATATATATATATATATATATATATATATATATATATATATATAATTTAAAACAGTTGTCCTTGACGCTGAGAACTATGTCCGATGGTAGCTCGGATGAAGCAAATGTGCAGATATCTCCGGCTCTGAATAAAAAGTCGCACAGTTATAATTTAATTGTTTACCTCAGTGTATGTCATGATCAGAGAGTGTCTCTGGAAATTTCGAAAATTCATTTGAGGACAAGGAAGACTTCAGACATTCTTTTCCGAATGTTCCGCAGTTTGTAGACCACGCCCCGGGCGAATATAAGCCCCAATAACTAACCTGTAAGGAAAACAAAGTTCGAATCCCGTGCTACTGGGTCTGAAGTGAAACTGGGGCATCGGCCAATAAACAACTAACTGAAACTCGAGTATATTAAGGGAATGAGGAGTCTAGTTTGTTGCCAAATTAATCCGCGAAATTTCCGGGTATCTAGAGAAGCTTTTACAAGACCACTTCATCCCATAAACAGACATTGTCTTGAACACTTTATTGAATTATAATACGACCACGCCGAAGAACGTGCTTATTTGTATAGCGATGTCAAAATGCAATGTTCTTGGTGAACTGTCAACTCGGCCTTTCAACAGTCAGCCAATAGTAATTATTGCATAGTGCAGTAAGGCAATAACGTGTAGTTTGTACCAACAGGATAGCGCTAAGTTTTGAAAACAGAGAGAAACCAAACTTGTGTTCGTGCAGTAGCTGATACAGGAGACTGGCTGCAAGCTCGTCTGCAAATGTGTCCAGAACTCAGACTGTTCAAACTGACAAGGAATTATGAACCTTGCTGAAGGCACCATAATGACGTGCAGTGTTCTTGTCGTATTGCGAGTACCTATGGGACTTTCAGCGGTGACCCTGTTGTTTCATCGGCGGAAAGTGTGTACGAAGGTTCAGTGCCCTCGAGTAGTTTCGTATGGATCTGATGCGTATATTTCCAGATACAGTTTTTTTAATGCAGTTTTTTTTTAGTCGTTTTGGAGTGCCTTGAAATTGTATGTTTAATGAATTCAATGTCTTTAAAGATCTCAAGAATCCACTTGTGAGGTGTTTGTTATTTCCATATAAAGGCTATTCACGGTAAAGCGAGCACTTTAGAAACTCTTCCTATTTGGTATAATAGCAAATAAATATATTGTGTTGTAGCCTTTGACGTTAACTTCCAATTGCGGTGGAATATACACACTGTGTTTATTACTTATACGGCAATACTAATTTAGAATGTGTTTAAAATATAAAAAAATGTCTGAAAGAAAAAGTAACAAGGAGCTCAAAAGTGCTCACTTTACAATGAACAGCCTATATCAGCATTTTGGACCCACTTTTAATAGTTTCGTGGAACAACGTGTACACACTGCGCCGCATTTCAAATACCAGGTTGACGGGGTCCTTAAGGCGACTGGGGCGGGGGAAATGAGCACAGCTCGGAATAAATCTATATTCGAATGGCATAATAGCTGAAGTATACAAGTGGCTTTGAGGACCCAAATAGCGCGTGTAGACAGCTGAAAAGCTCAGTTCCAGGCACACTCATAAGCCAATCGGGACAACCTGACTAGCTCACACACACACTGTCGTATCTCCCTCCAACAGCACAAGTGTGTATCGTCTTGCCATAACCAAACAGGAGGCCAGTGAACTTAATATGTTGGCCTGTTTTTATGAAAGTCTTAGCCTGACAGTATACCAAAAATAAACGAATTTTTTGGAACGGAATATTTTACGAAACTTATTTTTTAGTTAATCAAACAAAGACATTTCAAAATTTGGTTTCATATAGCTGAAACATTACTAACATTAAGTCCTTTTATTACTGTGGAAAAAAATTTCATTTTGATGTATACAAATTCAAATCAGCAGTGGACAAAAGCCTTGATATTTATCTGTAGCGCAATTCAAAACAATTAATTAATAAAATTAATAAAATATGCATTATGCAACTCGAAATGTATTAGCAAATA
Source organism: Dryococelus australis (assembly GCA_029891345.1). Classification (NCBI taxonomy): domain Eukaryota; kingdom Metazoa; phylum Arthropoda; class Insecta; order Phasmatodea; family Phasmatidae; genus Dryococelus; species Dryococelus australis. The sequence goes on along the minus strand of CM057007.1, from coordinate 83,625,527 downwards.
TAAGGTAAAATATTTTTATTTGCTTTAAATATAACAATTGCAGCATTCAGCAGTGGCTTTACAATAAAAATACGTATGCAGTAAGCATCAGACACAAAGCAGTGGACTTCCAACTAATACAATAGCGATGTTAGTGTGTGCTGTATTCTATCAAAATGGGAACAGTTGTTAATTTATTCATTCTGTTTTTAGTTTTTGGAGGTTGTTTTTATGAAGCAGGCCAGGATAAATTAATATTGTAGTGGACAGTTTAAAATAAAAATTGAAAATTCTGTTCATTTAAATGTACACTCTTTTGTGATAGGCTCAAGTTAAGATCTAAAATATTTTCATTGCAGTAATCAGTAGCAGTTGCATTTTTTTGGACTAGGTTTGAGGTAGCGCGTTAGAAAAAATTCTGCATCTTACTTCTTATTGCCTACTATGTATTTAAATACGTCAACTTCTTTATTTACACACAATATTGAGTCATTTGGGATAACTTTTTACCTTTAAGGATCCTTCCTACCTGATATTTGAACTGCGGTGAATGTGTTTGAAATACGCGTTTTTCTACGTAACTATTAATCGTACGACCAATGTGAGTCGTTGTTTCTTTTCGCATTGGTCATGTAGTTCCTTATATCACGCTAACAAAACACTAACTGGCGGAATCATTTCTTTGCTTTCCAGAGACCTTGCATTACTCTTTGACACAGCGGATATTCGTAAACCAATGTGAGTCGTTGTTTCTTTTCGCATTGGTCATGTAGTTCCTTATATCACGCTAACAAAACACTAACTGGCGGAATCATTTCTTTGCTTTCCAGAGACCTTGCATTACTCTTTGACACAGCGGATATTCGTAAACCAATAACTTGTAAGGAAAATAAATTTATATGATAAGTTTTACAACTTAAGTGTGAGCATGTATGTTTAAGTGAATAAATACTGCTTCTGTTTACAGATTAATGTGCGCTGTCAGGTCAGCTACGTCTCTCAAGGAATACAGACAACATTTCTGCTGTGATGCATTCTGACTGCTCTGAGCTGGTCGACAGACTGCAACTATTCGGGATTATTTTCAACATTTCCGAAAGCCCTGATTATTATACACATTTCTGGCCGTTTTTTTTTTCCGCCGCACATGAAATCAATACTGGCGCAGTTCCGACCACAACATTCATTCATCGACCATGGGAAACAGCGAAGTTTCTGAATCACAACATGTTATCGGCCATTCACGGTAAAATGAGCGCTTGAGAAGGCCCTGCTTAATATCTACCTATATGTACGATGCCTATTCACTAGCCTTATGTAGAATTAACGTTGCCACGTGTCTAGTCACTTTATTCATGCTTCGGTCAAATGAAAGTCTGAAATTATTCTGAAAGTAAATACTTACATAATCTGCTAATTTTACATTTCGATGCATTAAAATAACAGGAAGAGAATTAAAACACTTTTAAGTCATTAAAACCTAACACTTTTTAACCGACGTTAGGATATGGAACTACTTTCCATCCATCGCTACCAACTTTATTGGGCGAATGTCACTCAATGCGCCCATTAAATTATATGCCTACAAGAGCAGTGCAATTCTTCTAAGGTTAATTTCTGAAGTGCTCACTCTATCTTGAACTGCTGTTAGTTCTTTTTATCCGAACGTGCGGATAGCAAGTAATTTCAGTTTTCACGCATTCAAACATTACACATTTAATAATACGTTATGGCGGGTAGTATGACGCCATAGTAGGTATATACGTTATGGCGGGGAGTATGACGCCATAGTAGATATATACGTTATGGCGGGGGGTATGACGCCATAGTAGGTATATACATTATGGCGGGGAGTATGACGCCATAGTAGGTATATACGTTATGGCGGGGAGTATGACGCCATAGTAGGTATATACGTTATGGCGGGAAGAGATGACGCCATAGTAGGTATATACGTTATGGCGGGGAGTATGACACCATAGTAGGTATATACATTATGGCGGGGAGTATGACGCCATAGTAGGTATATACATTCTTTCTTACTTATTTTTAAGATTAATTTGTTAAACTGTGACGTTGTTAAATTACATAACATTGTCAAAATAACAATTATCATACAATTTCTTGCAATCGTATATGCAGTCACTCTCATAAAGTAATTAATAAGCCATTTCCATTTATCCCATATGACAAACAAATTAACGTTCTTTAGTGATATTACAGTAATTCAATCACACATATTGCATAATATGCCTTCTAGAAGAAGGGATTTCAAAAATGAATGCAGAACATAATTGATGACTCAGAAACTGACAAAATCACAATGATTTCTATCTTCCCCCTTTAAGGCAGAAACTAATTACTCCACAACTTCACTTGAAGAGTGCCACTCAGCCCGACACTTGACTTGAAGAGTGCCCCACAAACTCGACACTTCACTTGAAAGTGTCGCTCAGCCGACACTTGACTTGAAGAGTGCCCCTCAGCCCGACACTTGACTTGAAAGTGCCGCTCAGCACGACACTTCACTTGAAAGTGCCGCTCAGCACGACACTTCACTTGAAGAGTGCCCCTCAGCCCGACACTTCACTTGAAGAGTGCCCCTCAACACGACATTTGACTTGAAGAGTGCCCCTCAGCATGACACTTCACTTGAAGAGTGCCACTCAGCCCGACACGTTTCTCAGTCGCTGCTCTTTCTTTGTACGATTATTTGTTTCCCTGACCTTTAAGAAACTGATATTGACCCTCTCCATACTGTTCCCTCGATTTCCTTGCGCGATTTAATACTAAGTATAGAAACGTATAGTCACTTCTCTCTGGCACACTTTCCGAAATAACTAAAATATTGTAGCTGCACGTGAACTCATGGAAAGTGAACAACGTGTTCATAACAGCGCTACAATTCACCATGGTTTAATCAACTGCTAAACAACAATAAAGCCCTGCTCAAGGATGTTACAATCCCACGAACTATTTTCTATATCTGTACTATATTTCATACTTTTCTGATGTACCAGATAATGGTCTGACAATAATACCAACTAATTAGAGGCTGCGGTGGCTGAGCGGTTAGCCTGCTCGCCTCACACCAAGGTGAACCGGGTTCAACCCCGGCCGGGTCGCGCTTGGATTCTCACACGGGGGATTCGTTCCAGACGATGCCGCTGGTCGGCGGGTTTTCTCGGGTATCTCCAGTTCCCCCCGCCCTTTCATTCCGGCGCTGCTCTATACTCACCTCAATCACCCTCATCGGCTCTCAAGATCCCGATGTTAAGAGCCGTCCAAATCTCTCAACTCACTCAGCAGATTGGACGCACGTTTAATAATTTAATAGAGGCACGAGTATTGCAAACACTCTGCCACGCAGTTCAAGAACCAATCATCATAATAGCGGAAAACAATTTAATGTAAATTCGTTATAATTCGCCCATAGTTTGATGACACGCGAAATAGATGAATTTCAAAACACTTTGCCTCGGACATACTCTCTCGACTGTATGGTTTTAACTTACACAAGTGTGAGGTGCCTCTCCGCGAACCCCAGACGTTCACTAACCTATATCTGATTGGTTCCTTCAATCGCCACGATGTGTTCTAAGAAACACGCTCGCCGTAAACAGAATTAAATTGTGCGTAACCGAGTAGGATATTGCAATCTAGCGTATACGTGGAACTTCTCGTGGAAATCATTGTTCCTATCCAAAGGCTGTCCACGTTAAAGCGAGTACATTTGAAACAACCTTTATAAAAATGCCAGTGTCCGCATCTACAGCATGCTCGGAAATTCCCCTTACAAACTCCCAGGACTTGTGGATGGGACTGAGTAGACGCCTTAGTGTCTCCGATCAACATGGTTGAGTACACGTTTGCGGAATACACAGACATGACCCTTGTGTACGGCACAGCTGAAGGTAATGGAAGAGCATCTCGTGGGCTGTATCAAGAGCGTTATCCACAACGTGCGACACCATCGCATACCCTTTTTGCCACAGTTACACAACGGCTCCAAGAACAAGGTACCTTCACTGCTGACAGGAACGACTGTGGTGCTCCAAAGAGATGCCGCACTCCCGGACTGGAAGAGGCTGTACTGCATCACGTTGAACAGAGTACGTCAGAGAGTACGCGATCAATTGCACGTGCAATGAGGCTCGAGGCAGGGTAGACGTTGCGTGCCATCAGGAGACGATGGTAACGATGGATGGAAAATAGTTCCATATCTTAACGTCCAATAAAAATCGTTAGATAACCATCTGTGATTACTAAAAATTAATTATTTCACTTTCTCTTTTTTTAATCTATCGAAGTGTAAAAATGATAGATTTGTAAAGTTTTTACTTTCTTAATAATTTTACAGTTTCATTTGAACCGCGCATGAATAAAGTGATGAGGGCTATAGCAATGTTAATTTTACATAGGGCGGAGCAATTCACAACGTGTAGACAAGTAGATTTTAAGCAGGGCTTTGAAAAATGCTCATTCTACAGCGAACAGGTGCACCAGATAAGAATGATTGGTACTTATCAGGCTCCACGTGTGATCGGCAATTTTGTAACGGTTAGTAATACTAACCTGGACTGTTACATCAAATATGGTTCAATCTCTGACAGGTCAACAATGAAAAACATAAAGCTATCAAGCATAACATGCATGTTGCTACTAGTTTTCATATAAATAAATATGATGGTATTCACACACATAGATATATACATATATATATATGATTACTGCTAATGATTCACTTGCCTCGGCTATGAGACTCTTCAAGATAAAGTGCAAGGGTCGGTATTTAATCAAATTTCGAAAGAAAAATTAAAATCTGCATATTATTTAATGATATGAAAGAATAAAATAATAAATACAAAAACTCAAGTTAACCCTTGATGTTATTTATTATGAAGGATATAAAAGAAAAATTGGAATGACTAACAGACTGGATCCTCCTTGGTCCTCTAAGTTTTCCATTAATGATGAAAAATTAAATGTACTTATATCTATTCTGCAAAAAACTTAGAAGATAGCGTTGTTTAAAATGAAAATGTGTTTACTATATTAAATCAGTCAACCACGTAAACATTCATAGGTAAGGAAAAACTCCAATTAAATGTCAAGGCCATCCTTCAAAGACGCACTACTAATTAGTATTTGCAAAAAGTTCATACATAATATTGAGTACGCTGGACTTAGCTGTTAATGAGAAATCATCTAGTTCACAGCTGGATCTAAGGTTTTCCTCCTGGGTTCGAATCTGGTACATCACAACTCCCTGTCGACCGCGATTCCATGACGGCATGGATACTCCGACATCCTTCCATCAGTCAAGGTTCTGGAGTCGACTCCCGACTCAACCACTGAACCATTGCGCTGACTTCATACTTCTTTCAGTTGTCCATGTACTAATAACTATTCGAACATCTCTAAAACATTCCTAACATTAAAACAAAAGTTGTACTTATCAACCAGTATTATTTATGTTTTTAAAGAGAATGCAGTTTGTAAAACAAAATATTATCATAAATAGACACAGGGTCAAATATTACAAATTTGTAACTAAGGAATCTTGTTCAAATATTTATACACCTATTTTACCTCTTGAACTATGCCAAACTTACACACATGCATAACTAGTGACTTTCGAATTACTTTCATATGATTCCCAAATTTAGGAAGAAAAACCAGGTGTTGCATAGCCTATATCATTTTATATGCAGATTATAGCATTTAATTTGTAATTAACATAAATAAATACAGGTACAAAAAGTGTGTTGGTAATTGCTGGTAAGAAATAGTTCCAATGTAAAAATCAGTACTAAAGTAAGTGAGCACGAATACTGTGCGCAGTCCCTCTGCTGTCATTTTATAGAGTCTATTAAGCTTTGTTTGTGTTAGGCGGAGGAATATCCTGGAAGTAGAACTTCAGCAGGCCTCCAGAAAAGTTGCAAGTAACCGTGAATGGAGTATAAAAATTCAGTTTAATTCCTAGTGCTATTTTTATATTTACGGACACTGTAGTCAGTGGTTTTTTATAGTCATTTGTTTACAGTGTTGGTGCTATCTGTTGAGCAATACTGTAGTCTGCATTGCTTACCACAAACAATGACTAGACAGTTACAAGAAAATATCAACGTAAATAAATAATTTAGTTAAATAAATATTGTCAATATACGCGTGCATGCAGTATTTTTGAATAAGTTACAAATTCACCATTTTTTTAAAACGTGTTATAGGAATTAAATGCATGCTTCAATCATTTATTCACGTATACATAATTATTCAACTATGTGAATACATAAAAATATACGTTTATAATGCACGAAGCCATTTATGATGTTTTATTTGCTGCATCAGCTTCAAAACATATAAGTTAGCGAGTAGGGTTTCGGTTAATACTTAACAAAATACTTAACTACTAATACTTCATCGTTTTAGTATACTAAATTGGATCACGTGACCATTTGGTGAACTAAAACTGCCGCTGTAAGAATATATCCGAAAGACTTTTTAGCGTGTTTTATTTTTGTTGCAAGTTCTCATATAGCAGAGCATTTAATAACAAATGCTTAAAGTATTCAGGCTAATTTTCAGTTCCGCCATCTGAAAACCTTCCATTCCTTTTGAAAGCTCAATAAGAACCTGGTTAACCTCTACTGCTCGAGTAGACCTGGTGTCACGTGACCTAGTAAACCCACTTAACTCTGTTCGGTTACTGTTCGTTAACGCAAGGTTTTCAGAAGTGGCCATGCAAATAACCGCGAACCATGTAAAAGTGGCGGATTGTAACAAGAACAGGGCGTGCTGCCGCTCACCAGATGCACACTCGTGCTGTGAATAACGCAGTAAAACTTGCAATGTTAAGTTCCACATGTGATATATCGTGCAAAGACAGTACGCACACTCTACAGTAAGAGCCTAACGAGCGGTCCATAATAGTGAACTCCACAACACTATATAAAACGCGCGGAATTTAAATCAGATGTTCGAAGTGTCCGTCAGTTCGCTGGCATGTGGCAGCAAGCTGCAGAAACCTATCGCGTTGTTCACTATCCCGTTATGTGCTATAACAAGTTTTGTAATGTTATACGCGCGGTTCATGCTACCTCAGAGATCACACGGCTGGCCATAATGCAAGATGTCCCGTATATTTCGTTCTAAGTCTTCACTTATCTACGCAACCCCGGTGTTTTAATCCGAATTTTTTCAAGATTGTATACGCGCGTAATTTATGGGCTAGCTGCAAGTTGTTATGTTATTGCAGCAAGAGAACTAACTGTTTTAAGCGAGAGTGCAATTTTGGTTTTCGGATTCGGCATCTCAATGTCTATTTTTATCCAACAGTATTATTATTTTGATTAACATTTGAGTAATAACCGAAGGAAACCGCTGTCACAGAACATTACTCGTTATACTTCATTATGTAAACAATTAAACGTAATCAGATTTTAAAAGATTTTTTTGCTCATTAAAACCGAATTATGTTACAAGGCCTGCACCCTCATACTTTTACCAGTGACGTAATACCCAGGGAAATGTTTGCATTTACTTTCCCTAAATCTATCGAAAGTTGCCAGAAAGACAATAAATTGGCACTTGAATTGTCGTAGTGTATTTCTGATATAGGCTGTTCACGGTAAAATGAACACATTTGAAAGCCCTGCTTAAGATCTACTTGTGTGCACATTGTGTGTTCTTCGCCTTATGCAAAATTAACATTGCCATGAGCCTCGTCGCTTTATTCTTGCGTCGGTCAATTGCAACTGTGAAATTATTACGAAAGAAATTGTTTTGAAAATCTGCTCATTTTTACACTTCGGTGCATTGAAAGTACATAAAGTTAAATAACTAAATAAAGGCTTCCTCCTAGTTAAAGAAGTTTGTCGCCACTGACTTCCATAACACCCCGCCTCTAATTAAAACAGCGAACGTAAAGGCTGTTCACGATAAAGTGAGCACTTTTGAAATCAACCTTAGCAAAAAGTCACTAGCCCTGCCCGCATATATTTTAACGGGTGCACTGAGTGACATGCACCCGGTAAAGTTGGTAACGATGGATGGGAAGTAGTTACATATCTTAACGTCGAACAAAAAGTGTTAGGTAACCATTTTTTAATGCATCGACGTGTAAAAATGAGCAGATGTTAGATATTTGCTTTTGAAATAATTTCACAGTTTCACTTGACCGACATATGAACGAAGTGAGGAGGCCCATGGTAATGATAATTTTACATGAGGCGGAAGAACACACAACGTGCATACAAGTAGATCTTAAGCAGGGCTTTCAGAAGTGCTCATTTTACCGTGAACAGCCTATATCTTACGCGATAGAGTCTAGGGACGAGGTAATCATGGAGCAGCGCCGGAATGCAAGTGCGGAGGGAAACGTAGGATATGGCCGAGAAAACCCGCCGACCAGCGGCATCGTACGGCATATGCGATAATCCGGGTGCGCGCAGTCAGGGACCGAACCCTGTTCGTCTTAGTAAAAGGCGAGCGTTCTTCTAGCCACTGTACTACGGCGCCCTCACTTACGTGAGGGAGGTGTTCTGACGAGAACCATGCGTAGCAATGTGCTGTCATAACGGCGACTAGTGTTGCCAGGTAGGGGAAATATAATTCTGGTACAATGCACCTTAAAATTCTGGTATTAAAAAAAAAATCCCGGTACTATGATATAAAGAGGAGCCCAATCCCCTCAGAAAAACAGTTATTGCATTTACATTACAGTAACTTTAAGTCCCAAATAAAATTTTCGTATTTATAAAACAACAGTTATTTTATTATACTGTCTTGTTATTTGTTAGATAATATCTGTTTTTTTTCAGGTGCTCAGGGCTTACTTACCGGTAATCATCTAAAATAATGAATTTTTAAAATCACTTTAAATATATTTAGTCACAAACTAAAAAAAAAACGAAAATAATTTTAAAAAATTTTTTCGATGACCAAATAGGTCTAATTTGATTTAACACTCTGTAGGTATTCCTACAAACTACAAGTAGATATAATGTAACATAAAATAATCTTAAGCTGTTTGATTTACAATTATGTTTATTTTAGTTTACAACATAATTTAAACTTACAGATACATTAGCTAAATCAGTAAATTTTAGCGAATTTTCGTGACCAGCAAAACCTGGTATATTTGCATACCAGAATTAGAAGAATCTGGTACCTGGTACTAAGATAGAAAATTTGGTACAATACCAGAATTTTTGTACGTCTGGCAAAACCGGTAATTGTAGATAAGGTGACCAGACGTCCCGATTTTTTCGGGACAGTCCCGATTTTTGAGGTTGTGTGCCGAATTTTTTAGAGGGCCATTCGGGACGGCCGCTTGTCCCGATTTGGCAGAAAAGTATATTTAAATTTTGATTACGAAGGTTAACTTCAACAAAACTTGTCCAGACTTTTACAAAATGTTGTTTTCTAAAAGAGACATGTAGAAAATAATTCATTCATCTGCAAAATATGACGAGGTAAAATAGGTGTTGTAATTCATTCATCCGCAAAATATGACGAGGTAAAATAGGTATTGTAACTCAATTTTTTGATCAAAGTAAAAGAACAAAGAATGTCATTGTTTTTATTTAGTGTCCTTAATCAATAAAGCATACGCCTTATGATACATAATTTTGTAAAAAAAAAAAAAAAAAAAAAAAAACAATGGTATTCACCTTTATTTAAAACAAAATACCTCCTGTAAGTAGTCCATCCCCCCCCCCCCCCGGCCCAACACTATACGCCCATTCTCACTACCGAACAATTATAAGCCAAAACGAGCGTCCCGAATTCGGTTCAGAAAAATATGTTCACCTTAGTGTAGGAGCAGGATACAGCAGGGCACGCAGGAGTAACGGCTGTGGCATCGTGTGTGGCGCCCCCCCCCCCCTTTTTTCACTCCGCGTCGTCCCTGGTCCAGGGGCAAGGGGTGGTGCGGACTTGAAAGGAAATACCTGGTCTGCAGGTAGTGCTCCACTTCCGCTCCGCCGCTACTTCCTGCTTTGCCGCGCGTCCACTCAGCTGTGTCCAGCGCCTCTGCACTCCAGCCCTGGAGACTCAACAATATAGATACCACTTTTATAAAAGCGTTGTCCATGTAACTATGTGTTATATTATATTCTTGCACCAAACTGTCCAAGTGGTATACATTATCTGCCACTAATTTCCTCTCAAATAACTTTTTTTACATCACATGGTTTTTGCAAAATGACATGTCAAATCGAAATTGTACTGTTTCTGTACTGTACAAATAAAGTAAACCATACTATGTGCAAACAAATTGGGCGTGGCTGTGTTGAGAACACGGCCGTTTGTTTTGCGCGAATACATCTACGTTGAGGCACTCGGACGCCTTGATGTTTATTTTACGTTCTGACACCGCTTCGCTCGATCATATGGGGTTTTATGTATCACTGGATTGCTTTTGAGATGTTCTTTCCAACCGTATACAATTTATGTATTTAGACTTGGCGTTTTGACGAGTAAAGGCCGAAATTGTGTTAAGTTTTCATAGCTATTCACATTAAACACGTACAATTTCACCATAACCACGCCACACAAATGTTTTTATACACGCAATCTATTGATCTTGACAAGAGCTCTCGATTGAAATTCAAACAAGCGTCGTAGCTTCTCCTAGTCCAAAGTAATACTACGCGGAAGTAATGAGACGCGACGAAACGAAATAAAATACCCCCCCCCCCCTTTTAAAGCCCCCTGTGATTCTTCGCAGTCCTCACTCAACGTAACATATTCTTTGATCCTTTGGCAATCGAGTAGTGTAATTGAATTATGAATGTGGACGATATATTTGGAGTTGCAATGCCAAACTGTATCCCCCGATTTTGTTATCATAGGATTCTCTGGATTGCCTCACACTATGGTTGCAAATTAAAAACGTATTAAGGTAAAAAATGTAACAAGGAACTGCGTGGGCGGGAATTGTCTTTGATTCATTTTAAGGCACTAGTTTAGCAAGAGCTAGTTCACAAATGTATCAGGGCCAACCAGGAATCAAAATAATATGCAATAATTCATTTGTGCTTAGCATTTTATTCAAACGACCACAAAAATAACCTTTTACGAATTTATAGACGTCTTGAAGTAGCTTTTTGGCATCTTATTACAGTGTAAATTATCTGGTCTCTATGGATAAGTTATTTTCCATTATTTGTACATACGTTTTCAAAACAGTAAAATATTTACTCTCACCTTTATTTACACAAAAATTATCCACTCAAAAGATTTTTTTTTCAATGAACGTGTAATGTATGATAAAGTTTAAAAGTTGAACGGACATATTGTGTTAAAAATATAATTAAACATTTCTACGTGGGGAAGAGACACAAGAGAAGTAGTTGTGATGTGCTCACACAAGCAGTTTATACCATGTATAGTACAGTGTTCCGGTGTACTCACCTCTGCATCCAGCCTCCTGGAGGGCTACACTCTGGAGCCGATATTACACGATACCTGCAGCCGTACTTGGTTCTTGTACAAGCCCTTGTGCACGAGCCGGTATACCAGCCGCTATTCATATAGCCCACATGGAATATTCATATTACACGACAGCAGTTCGCGTAGGTGCGCAGTGTGTGGTTTGTAGTAAATACGAACCCCATTCGTAGAACTGCTACCAGTTAGGGAATTGTGTAGGCCTATGAAACAACTAGCTAGCTCATCTTAACATTGCTATATTACTGTTCGCCTCTTACATAAATTCATTACTTACTAGTATAGTTTCATTCATTTACTTCAAAATGTGGGTTATTTTTAATTTTGACGAAAATTACTGAGCTGTTTCAAAAAATTATTTTTCTTTGCGTACCAGGATATTATAGGCATGTAAAATTGAATGATGATGAAAAGTTTGGATCCGACGGAGTTACATGTTATTAGCGGACGTCGCGACTTTATAACTGTACTACCAGTTCGCACATCAGAGGTAGAGTTTATATACTCTAGATATCGTAAAGTTTGAATTAATTTTTTTTCATAAAGTAGGTAATGTTTTAAGTATTTAGAACGGTTTTAAACAGTAATTAAACATTCTCATTGTTAATATTATTCCTCGTAGTCGTAAAGAGTTTCAACCTCACGGATGTATAATCAATATGGAGGCGTCCTTTTCAGTTTCTTCATCAACTCGTTTCATGTAGTAGCCACGGGGAGCGCCCTACACTCTGAAACTGCGATGTGATTGGCCAGGTACGAGAGCCGGTATGGAACCTGCCAAGAAAAATAGAACGTGTACAATTACCAACCCTGGTACGAAATCTGGCCGTACAAGACGGGAAATGCCATGACAGGTGCCACACTAGCATGTATACCGGCCACTATGGCGGACCTTGCACAAGTTTTTACGGAATCTGGTATCGTGTAGTGTCGTCTTAAGAGGGAGTATACTTACCATCGTGGAATTGCGTATTTTGCTCCATGATTTAATTTTCGGAGTCAGTATTTAAAATCCCAGCAAGCTAGTCAAGGCACAAGGCATAGGGAACATTACATAGTAATTCCACTTATCTTTCTTTCATGCTTAGTTTCACATGTGTAACCGTATTCAAATATTACCTTATTATTTAATAATGTCAATCCCACATGGGAAAATACAGGTATAATTGAACCCATACAAATTTGAAAGAAAATTCGTTAAGTAGTCCTCTATAACATGGCTAGCTTTGATTACTTGACTCGCCATAAATTTGCATTACGACGTTTTGTAAGAAAAATCGAACATGGAATGGATGCTTCCCCCTAGTACGATATAGTTTGTAAAATCAGCGTTTGCGCCGGTCTAGGTATCTTAATATATAAATGGTATGAGAATGCGATTTTTTTTAGGACATGTAAAACTATTACATGCACCTGCCACTTTTTACTTTTATCCAATTAAATAAATTTAACGAGAAAAAAAGTGAAGATAGTTTTTAAAAATACAGTTCTTATGGCTTTCCTCGGCAGTTTACTTGGAAAAAAATGGAAAAATTACAATGTGGGTATCCATTACTTTTCCCTGCAATCGGAACTACGAGTGGTATCGTCCAAGCCAAGCCGTCAACACACCTTCGAAGGAACAGAAGCAGTTGTCCGAGACCCAAAGACACAGTACACATATGGAAGCTATCACCATGGGTACAAATAAACGGCCAATGCCTCTATGTAAGGCCGTACCCAGTAGGAGGTCGAATTGTGCAAAAGCGACGCAGCAGGAAGAGGCAATAATGAAATCTCTACCGAAATGACCACTCACTTACATAGATTTCGAACTGTATGCACACAGATTAAACATACCTTATTTCAGAGGAGTGTTTGTGAGAGACGAATTGCCACAGAAACCAAAATGTAATGAGAGCCCCATAATTAATATGGACTTTAGAGGTGGGCTCGGTATGCACTGGGTGATACATGGAAAACATTCAGACTGTTATGAGAGTTTTGAATATTTGCGTCCCCCACATGAACTCTGATTGTATCCGAAAGGAACGCAGCTGACTTACTACCACGAGATGGAGCAGACGCCCAACACGTGGAATTGTGGACATTTGTGTCTTCGTTTCCTGGCTCGTTCGTACAAATAATTGTATAAATATACTTCACATCGAAGAGAAACCATTAATATTGTCGATATCACTTCCTTGACGGGGTATAACTCCGAGCTGCATGTGGTACACTTTCTGCCACTCCACCTGTAGGGGGAATGGTGCATAAGCCTTGTCGATTTTCAAACCTGTAATGCGACACTGAACATACATGAAAAAACTGTAAGATGTACCTCGTTAAAAGTGGCCATGTTTCCCACGAGGTAACATTACCCGCAAGCTCTTATGAAATAGACGACATTGCAAGGTACATTGAATATTCGCTGTCCGCCGACATAGAATTCACAACTACGTGGGAACCCAAATAATCTGAAGAATGTCATTAGATGCAGCGTATATATCGAGTCTATGAAACTAGGTACTACAGGACCGATGCTGGTGTTCGAGCCACTAATCTATGAAGCTGGCAAAACACATGAGTCGTCGTGGCTTGTAAATAGCTTGCCAGTCGATGTGATATGAATTTAATTTAACTAGTGACATATGCCTTAATGGTAGGCCGAGCAATATGCTGCATGAATTTTCGCCTATGGTACCTCCAGGTTTTAAACTGGCCGTAGCACTGCAAAGAACCATTTATGTTCCATTCATTTCGGAGAGAGCACACGAGGTAGTCAGGATTGTCATCGACCTGTACACGGAGAGTTGGCGAACTTTCGAGACAAAGATGTCACCATATGCCCGCATTTGAGAAAATTGGAATAAGATTTACACCGACCAGAAGCAATAAAATAGTGTCGTGCAAATATCTGCAATCAGTGCGCCGCAGGTCTCCAAGGAGTTAACACGTGCTAGCGATATTTTCCTCCACAGTCTCGCTTCAAAGTCAATTGTCATGGAAGATGATCCAAACATCGAAGAGCTGGTCGTTTTTGAAGAGAGCGTAACGAAGGTGGAACTTCATGCATACCAGCCTTTCCTAATCGGACCATACACATTACCATCGTGAGTTCGGACTGCGGTCCAAAACCAAGATATCTGCTCTCTTCCTTGCCAGTCTTTCCTGCGAATCAGGGGTACTGACGAAAGAAGATGGGTCTAACCCAGTATCGACGAAAACGACGAGCAATGGAATTCTTCACCTGATCGATCCCATCACGTATTTTTTCAACAGTGTCGAACTGGACCAGTCATGAGATGATGTGGGCATAAGCTCAATTATCAAAGATTACCTTTCATTCATGGCGAATGAGCTGTCTGCGGCCAAGATGGCAGGCTGGGGAATCGGTGATGACACAGTTTTCCTATATATCGTGTATGCAAGTTCGAAGTGTGCATCTCGCTAGCCATGCTATTGGGATTCACCCAAGACTACACACGAATTATCTTCGATTCGAAGAAGGAACTGGTGCTGCTCCTAGCCAATATGTATAGAGACACCATCGGCGGTACAGGAGAAAACTTGGAGACAGTGAAACTGAAACTACAGTCTGTCAAATAGACGCTGCCTCATGTGCAGTTGAGCACTGCCGAACGCATAACAATTTTTTGAAGAATGTGGAATATGGAAAAAACATCGCTGTGGCTTCTAGGTTGGCTTCCCAGATTGCCAGAAAGCCAGAACATCAACTGGATGGTGAAGTCCTGCTTTACTTCTGAGAAACTGAGGTACATCATAATTAGGCTACAGACCAGAAGACATCACAATGTGAGAGTGAGTTGTTCGCAGTTCAACACATGTCAAATAGAAAATGTGAAGATATTTTGGAATAGCGAAAGTTATCTGTATGTTGACATGAACATAAAACTTGAAAATGAGCAGTACCTACTGGCATAACAAATATACACTCAATTCCAAAATGCATATTATGGATGATCCCATCCACAATACTGAGCCCTGATACTCCTAAGAGTTTGGTTCTGCTGATGGTATGTTATATGAATAAACAGGACGATTGTATTACCTCTAATGAAATCGACCGTGGGACTGAATTCACTACACATGTAAATATTCCTTCCAACGCATACACATTCTGCCTGATACTTAACGACTAGCTTGTATGACAAGATCATCAAAATACTGTTGTGAGTGCAGCTGAGAATATATAAATATAAATGTTCATACACTATAACTACTTAGTCGTCTTCAAGCAACATCAGCTTCAAGATGTACTGTATTCTACAGGATTCCCAGAGTCAAAATGGCTTCGTGCTCTAGAATATCGCATTTTCCTACCACAATTATGGTGGAAACTGTTGGAAAAGAAGAGCAAGAAAACAAATGCCCGGCTAACCAATTACTACATGGACTGGAATGGGACGAAGGAAAGACTTCATATCACCAGGCGGGATATGTGTTGTGCGAATTGCTGATGCTCTACCCGAAGGCCCAGATTTATGTAGCAGGACCTAAGCAGAAAATATGGCTGAGAAACTTGTGTGAATTTGAAGTGGAGATTATCAACGTGCAGGCCGAGTATGGATGTGCTTCGGTTGGCAAGTTGACGAAACATTATGGTGAGTCGCATCGTATTGTCTGCGACACGTCAAAACCTGACTCGGCCTGTGCACTGAAGAACTTGCAGCTGTTGTGCAAATGGTGCACCTCATCCTTGGTCCAGGAATGGAGTACATACGAGTAGACACGAAATCGTCCGAATCGACTCGAAGCTTTCGATCATTCTTCACATGCATATAAATACAGGATTATCTCTCCACCTTCAGTTGGCCTCGAGACATCAGATGAAGATGTATGAATTCCATGCTGCAAATATTTATATGAGTGTCCCACCCAGTCACTCTACCAACACGTGCACCTAGTGGGACACCGGCTACCTACGCACGTCACAGAAAGTTGTGATGGTATCGGGCATGCAGTATTGGAGATTTTAGCACTTTCCACTGATGTATGAATCAATCCAGCACCTCCTAACATGTTGCGAGCTTGGAAAGTATGCTGTCTTTCACATGCATCCAGCAACACATCTTCCCGCCAGCATCGAAAACATGGTGTCTTTTTCTGCATGCACAAATGCGATCACCACGGACTGTACAGAGGAAAACTCGCAGCAACCTGGGCTCAAGAAGAATGTCACCAGCCATACAGACGACCAGACGCCACCGAGAGCATCGCCGACGTCAGGCACCTGTGTCAGTACCCATCATGAATTTATTCTGCCTTCGGTTCCATAGATGAACCTGCACCCACTCGTCATCGACCAACAATGTGTACTTCCGAGGCTGCAGATGCTGGTTCTGCTACTGACAAACCTGGTGTAGATGAGCCAGATGTTGGTACTAGCATCATAGATCACCTGATAAAAGAGGAGCCAAGTATACACTGCAATAATAAAGTGATGGATGGTGAATCGGAGACAAGTACTGTTGCTGCTGCTTGTGTCCAAGGTCTTAGTAGTGACCCTGTGATTTGTGTAGCCCTTCGTAGAGCATTGCTGATTACCGCCATACATGAATTGCTCATCTTTCTATGAGATGCCCAAAAATAATAATTAAAAATCTACTGAATAAAATAATTTGTTAATTTGACCTCTGTTCGAAAAAGACTGAGAAAAAAATGGTTATTATTTACCTATATTTTTGCGTAAATACAATTTTGTGTAAAATATGTCGTGATTTGTTTATTTTAAATAAAAACACTTGCATTGAAGTATGAAACAAAAATTAATAAATATGATAATTTACAGGACCTCATCACCATTCGGTACAAGTCGATAGCAATCTTGCCGAGAGTAAATTATCTTTGGTGGCTGAAACAAAAGTTACCAGTGTGCTCTAGTGAGCGATACTAAAAATAAATGGACAGTATATATGGTTTGGTGGGGAAGCGGGCTGAAAGGGTCGAGCGAAAGTGAGTAATTGGCCGACAGCACCACCTATATGTTAAACATATAAACAATTAAAGTTGCCACATAGTGGCTACATCACCAGCTCGTCTGGTGGCGAAATCGGTTATTGATACACTAGCATCACCTAGGTGATGGAAATGAAAACAAAGGAAATTTATGATGGCAGTTTCCAGCAATGTATAAACAAATGGCAAATGAAAGAAACAAGATGACCACCGGCCGACTGGCATGAGTATAGATGTACTGCTGTGGGAACCTCCTAAAACATACGTTATTTTGAAATACATTTTTAAATAATATTTTTTATAAATTTTCGAAATAACTTTTAATAAATTTTTGGCATTATTGGAATATTTTAAAAGGTTTTTATGATGTTTATGGCTTTTTGAGATTTTTCGGGTTCAATGTCATTCAAGGTCATTGTCATAGGGTCAGGGTTATGGGTCAAGAGCACCGAATCCAAGATGGCAGTAGGGTGATGTCTCAACATGGCGGCTGGTTGATGCCTGGCACCTGCTCCAGAATCCATTGCCTCAATCTTCCCTAAATCATCCTACTTTCAAAAAATCAGTTTACTGGCGAAATGACTAGTAAAAATATAAGATTCGTGCTACTTATGTCCATGATGCATGATATGACATTGGGTCAGAATGCACAAAACACCCAACTATAGGTGTAAACAGAACAATAAGACAAATAAGTACAGGCTCAAATGGACCAGCAATATAATCAATTGAAAGCATATATCGGGCAGCAGACCGAACTGTTAAACAAGAATTTGGAAATTACGATTCAGAATGTCAACGACAACACCAAATATACATAGAAAATAAACTGGAACCACATAATAAGTAGTGATGCCAACTGTAATGACAAAAATATGGGAAAAAGTAACTACACTGAATACCGCAGCCGATGCACAAATTGACATCATCATAATGCAAATTCCCAACACCGTTATAATTCTTGGAAATATTAAGTGTAGACTAGAGTCAAACACTGACATTTAAAAAAATTTAATTCAGGAGTCTAATGGCAACCATGCATATACAATTTTGAAATGGTGACAATTGCAGGAAGCAGTTCAAATAAATTAAAAAAAAAAACCGTTGTAGAGTTTCGTACATAATTATTTACAAGAGTGTAGATATGGGCACCTTTTCACATGTATATTTGTTAACATCAACTTGTTAGTTATGTTGAGGAAAAATTATGGAAAAAAAAAATTATCCTCAAAATTATTACCTTAAATCATCATGCTTACTGTGATCATAATGGCAGAAACCCGTGACAGTAATTATTTAATAGTGCCACCTTAAGATAAACTTTACCGACAGAAAGTACATGTAAAAATTAAGTTTAAAATTTTTATAAACAGACAATTCTGGCACTATACAGGACAACATGTTACAACTATCCTTCAATCCTACAATTAAAAAAAAAATCAAAGAAGGAAGAAGCACTATCTGTTGTCAGAAAATGAACAAGATGATTATAAGAATATGATTACTTTTAGAAATCAAATTTAGGATGTTCCATAAATATTCCACGATAGCTAAACAACGAACAAATGCAAATTAATATTAAGCTCAATCAAATGGTCCATGAAACTGCACTCCTAAATGTGCCATCGGCCAGCAACTCAGTCTTACAAAACAACAAAACTCTCGATTGTGTGACATCAGCTTCACATCAAATAATGATCAGGACCTCTGAGACTAAGCCACTTTGATGAAGCACTGGCTGGAGAAGTTTGAAACAAAAGTTCATTATGAAAATTTGGTACATATTTAACTTTAAAGGTAACTATACGCCTTACTTCACGTAATGTAGACACGAAGTCATGAATATCTGGTTACAATCAAAGTCAAAGGTCCACCAAACCATGAGTAATGAAACTTGGACTGCTACATCTGTCCAACAAGTAGATGTAGCTGTCATCAGGAGTGGACGATACTCTCCAGGACTGCAGGACATCATCTTCATCCACAAATCATTTGGTTCTGCAGGACACTAATTGCAACTACATACTTATTTCAACAAACTTTTTTACAGCAGTCTCCATTTAGTGCTCTCTCAATTCATGTTCACACCAAGCATTCCAAGCAGAAACAAAAACTCTGCCTGGTTACCTTCACGATATCTGCACTTCTTCAAAAATAAATATTGTTCTCCATGTAATATAAATTTCACAGATTAACAGTAATCTTATAACAATTTAAAAAAATACTTTATATGGAAATTTTAGTAATACTCTCAATGATGATTTAGTTTAACATGTGAACCATCTTATGATCAAATGAATACTAAGCGAAATGATAAGTGAGACCCAACTGTAAGGGAACTCCTTACACTGTTAACACAAACTTAGAGTTGCTTGCAAAACGAGATGATAATGGTTAAAAAAAAAAAAACAGTGGCGATGGCAAGTCGCATATTTAATAGCAGCGGAAGAAATTATGCCGTAACAGGATGTGAGGCACTGGCACTCGTATGGTCCGTACAAAAGTATCAAGAAATATTGCTAGGCGAAACAATCACACTAACAACGGATCATCAAGAGCTAATGGGCCTAAAATTGGGGGAAATTTTTGGTAGTCATATTACCTGCTGATGTTTTCTTTTACAGGAGTATGGAATATAATGTTCCCTGCATTACGGGAACCGAAATTTGGGCATTTGGTATACTGAGGAGGATTTCAGATGCGAATACAAATATTGTACAATCTAAAGAATTTAGAACAGCTATGAAAGTCTCTAAGTTACAATCCAAATCCAGTAAAGATTTCTCAGAATTATTTTATAACCTGCGACAGTTACAACAAGAGGACGATATGTGCATAGATGTATTAGGGAATTTAAGCATAGCGAAACCAGAAGATAAGTTGAATAGTTTTTTTTTTGTGTATCGTCTGAATGTATTCTATTTCACAGCACAAAAATTAAGTCGATCTTAGAAACCTGTAATTCCTAGATCCATTGCAGATGATGTAATTTGGGAGGCACACATAAAATTAAGGCACACAGGGGTAAATAAGATGTTCGAGATGCTAAGAAGACAGATATACTCGCCTAACATGCATAAAACTCTCACTACAGTTGTCCGTTCTTGTGAATTATGCCGAAGATCTATACACACACAAGAGAATCTTCAAGGCCGATTACAAACCATAATTCCTGATGGACCATTGTATATAGTATCAGTAGACCTGTTCGGTCCTTTACCCATATCAAAATCTGGGGTAAGATATGTGTTTCTAATCATAGGTTTGCTCTCAAAATATTCGATAGTATATCCTATTATGCAAGCAACTACCAAAACGCTACTTGATAAGGTAAAGCTAATTGCTGGAGAAGTGGAGAAACTTAAGTGTGTTTTACCAGATAAGGGTGCAAAATTTACCAGCAAAGTATGGCAACTCGGTCTTCGCAAACTTAACATACTACCTACTACGACTTCAGGGTGTCACCCGCAAAGTAATCCAACTGAGGGGAGGATGAGAATCATACGTACAGTAGTGAGAACATACTATCATGATCAGCAGCAAAGCTGGTGGGATAAAATTTCCCTAACTGAAGTAGTAATGAACCACACCATACTGGTTTTGCCCATTATGAGATATTAACACGCCACGGTTGCAGCCTCTAAGAACTGCTAAACTTCCTACATTATCAGATGTGATAGAAATGAGCGGGAACACTGACAAAGAAGAACGAATTCGGCAAGATATTATTGCATTGGTAATTCAAGCCTACGTAAGGCTGCCAGGAGAAGAGTGAAATACAATAACCGAAAAAAGAAGAACAAATTTAAGATCGGATAGTTAGATTGGTGAAAGCTAAACCCATTAACAAGTTCTGCGCACACTTAACAAAAAAATTAAGCTTCCTTTACTCTGGTCCGTTTGAAATATTTTAAGCCATATACAAAAGTTGCCATAGAGTATGAAACCCTAACAATGGTGAAACTATAAGATATTACAATATTGCCTCTATGAAAACCTATGTTCAACTCTACGTCGTAAATAGATGTGAGAGCCGGAACTAAATATTCCGGATGAACCATCTAGATAGAGTTCCAGTCTGAAAAAATACTGCAAGGAAAGGGGGTAAAAGATACGAGCCAAGAATATTATGTTACATATTATACTACATTCACTTAAAGAATATTAGTAGTAGGGCATGGTATATTCATGACAAGAAATCATTTTGAATTTTCAATTTTTCCCCTTAAAATTTTCCTCCTCCCCCCCCCCTAAAATCGGCCATTTTCAACTAAAAATTTTCCTTAAAATTTCCTTTTTTCCTAAAAAAAAATTATTTAAAAGTTAAAAAAAAATTTAATTAGTTAAAAATGCCAGTCAGCTGCGGTTATTTTCCCCTAGCAATTCCAGGTTCCTAACCATCACGTAAGGCATTGGCCACCCCCTTCCCTCAGCCTATTTAAGAAAAATCAAGAAAAATCACAAAATCTCAAAAAATTTAACTAAAATATATTTTTATAAGTAAAAAATTTACGGGCGTGAGTATTGAGTGTTATGTATCACCGGACTCGTCTTTTCAAGGTCCACCAGATCATGATGTCATATCGATTATGTATCCCAATGCCAGTGTTACGCCCCTTTAGGGTGTAGCAGGGCTAAAGGAAGGCGAGGAGAAGGACGCACAACATAAAAAAATCAACAAAGCATGGATACAAAAAAATCCAAAATCAATACAATATATATTACAGCCCATCTGTACATTATGACTGACAACAACAAGTTTGCAACTTGATTTGAAAAATATAAATTGCATTTGAAAATTTATCTTGCATGCTACCAATCGATGAACATGGGGAAGGAGAGAACAAACATGAACTGGAGCAAACAGAAAAAAAAACAGTGTTAATATATCCTGTGTAAACACTCAACGTGAATAAACACTTCAGAAATTCCATTAAAAATGGTAAAATGACTCCCTGAGTAAAGTAGGCATCATTACAACTTTAAAAATAAAGTACGCCTGATGATTCACTAAAAAAAATAATAGTAAAACATGAAATACTAATTAAAAAAATTAATACCATTAGCAAGGAGAAAAACCCTCATTACATTTGGCAATGAGCATACATGCATGCCATAAAATATCAACAAAACTCCTTGTCATTACATTTGGCAATGAGCATACATGCATGCCATAAAATATCAACAAAACTCCTTGTCATTAAAATCCTTTTTGGCAATAAGCATACATGCATGCCATAAAATATCAACAAAACTCCTTGTCATTAGAATTTGGCAACGAGCATACATGCATGCCATAAAATATCAACAAAACTCCTTGTCATTAGAATCCTTTTTGGCAAACCGCAATCAAGTAAACCATTCCTACAGCACAAAGAAAAAGAAACCACCTTTTACAAACAAAAAATAAATAAAAAAAATTGTAAATCCACAAATTTAGAACAGTGAAGAAACACTTCCCTACAAAAATCCACATACACAAAAATCGCTTAGATCGCTACCAAAAAGGGAAGTCTACCCCCTTCATTACAACAACTACGTTTATTCCAATACTTAACTTGAGTACGTGTATTACGCGAAAACACGTCTAGAATGATGAAGCCCCGAAGTACGAAGTGGTTTAGACATGATCTATCTTCGGCCAGCCCCCGCAACTAGATCAGGAACACTTCACACTTGCTCGGACTGGGGACGAACATTTATACGCGGAAGCGGCAAGAATGGCGGAGAGGCGTATGGAAGGTGCCAGAGTGTACGAGGCTGAACTCGTTGCCAGTAGTAGCCACCAGACAGCGCTCGGTCGCGCCAGGAGCGCCAGGCGCCTCTCTTCAGTATAGATCCGCGCTTGGAAGGGTTCAGATGTGCGCCACCCAATGAAAGGGGGAGGGGAAGGTTCAAGATAAACAGGATACCTTTTACTGCCGCAAAATATTGCCTCTTCATATAATAACCCCTCTTCAAACCATAACAGTTTATTAAGCTGGCTTTCAAAATACAGACATGGCTAATAACCATGCAAACTTGCTAACCAAGTTCATTAACGTCATGTAGTTCTGTAAATGCATCAACCACAGAATAGCGAAGTTCAATGGTACTCCAGGAAATTGTAAGCTTCACACATTTCACCAACTGGAGGGACGAAAAATAAATCGTTCAGGCAAGACTGTTTTTGGCGAGTCAGGAATACTCACATAAAATTGCTTGAGTTTAATGATTTACAAGCATGTCATACTTGAAGCAGGGCTTCACCAGGACAACCATGTTGGATTTAAAAGTCATGACCCTACCTGCTGTCCGGCAACTCTTCCCTCACAGCTCGCAGGTCCTAGAGTGTGTATCAACATGCTCGCGAGGCACTCGGCTTACCGGCCTTGTCAAATAAATCATACATTTAGGAATCGACGAATTGATAAACCAATATAATTATTCTATTTAAATTTATTTTATCTAATGTTTAAAAAATGTCGAAATCATTGAAAAACACAGTAAAACAAATCGAAGATGTATTTTTAATGCAAAATCAGTTTAAAAAATTTAAATCTTGTAAATCTAACACTTTCACACTAAAGCTGATAGCATTTTTAAAAATTCCCAGGTAAGTACACAATTCGAATCCACAACTTCTATGTTAGTTCTCCAGTATGCTTACCACTCACCTAAAGAGTAACCATAGACAGTATGACATAAATGTTGTGTAGTAGCCACCAAGTCAAGAGGCTGCCATTCCTTCGTATTAATATATTTACACATATTTTTAGTCAATGCTTATATAGGTTATGACTACTATATTATAGAGCAGTTTTTGTTAAATTTTTTTCAAGGTAAGCAATGTATTTAAAGTTTTCATTATTTTTTCAGTCGGGGGTCTGAATCACGAGAGCCTATGGCCACATTGATTGTTTTTATATATTCGTTTTAAATAATTATGTAGCAGTCCGCATTTTTTCGCAAGTTGGCTCGTAAACAATCAAATATGTACAATGATTAAAGTAGGCAAATATAATTTGAGTTTGCAAGTACAATTTCAGTCTCCTCTCTTCAAAACAAAATACTACACAATGTCAGAATTTGCAAATTATTCATTATCCCGAGAATTTTGCGAGCAGAACTATCCTACTAGGATTTTATTAAATGCTCACTTTTCACATAAATAATATAATCTACTTATACACAGCTCAAGACAGTCTATGCTAACAAGCATCCAACCAGAACCCTTAGCCATATATTCTTCTTCACGACAAAGTTTCACTACTGCCACTGTCAAACTAAGCTTCCTAACTGGAACTCCTCGACTGCTTATATATATACCCACGCACACACAGGTACCATACCAGTCACTGTAACTTATACATGCCATCTGCTCTCCCAACCAACACCAGACAAAATATACTCATCGTTCTTACATCTTCTTCGAGTATACCTCAACCATTCAGTTCACACTGACCTTACCAAAAATTTACTTACTGCTCATGTTTCTATTTTACTGGTAGACACCAGCTAAATATATACTAGTCACTACACCAACTAACCATTATTTTACTGGTAGACACCAGCTAAATATATACTAGTCACTACACCAACTAACCATTATTTTACTGGTAGACACCAGCTAAATATATACTAGTCACTACACCAACTAACCATTATTATAACAAAAGTAATTCCAGACCACCTAACACTCCATATACTATAGCAAAAAAAAAAAATCGAATTAACCGCACCACCCAATACACCAAGCACAAAATCCATCATAACTCAAGTGTACCAAGCAAATATAACAATGAGGACAGCCCATAACCTAACACTCATTCAACTTGTTCTACCAACAAACGCCGCTTATACCTACCAACCATACCAGCCACTATAACTGTAGCATACCTAAATCATAATTCCACACAGACCATACAAAGTAAACATACAGCCCATACCAGTGACACAATCAACTTCTTCTCATACCATCCACCATGCAAATACACTGAACACCCATAAAAAACACTTTAACTCAAGCATGCTTTAGCATTACAGGACTCTCCGACACACCACCACATCCTCAACCACAATCTTTAACAATCTTTCGCAATCTTCACAATCTTTCAAAATCTTTCGCAATCTTCACAATCTTTCAAAATCTTTCGCAATCAGCACCACAACCACAATCACGATCTTTTTCCATCAATCTTTTAATCCATAAGTTTGTCATCTGTCTTTATCTAAACATATTAAAATGGATTCACTAACTGTCCCCCAAATTTTTACATCTAGACAGAATAAATACTTCTTTCTCTACACGAGCAGTAGCTGTGTTAGTACATTCCACCTGTACATTCCCCCTATCAACCTTTTGTGTTATAACCTACACTACAACTCGCAAAAGAGCAGCACACTTCCAAGATTTAGCATTCGTCTTCAGAGCAATAGTTACAGACCACATGGAATACAATATAATTTCATTCATACTGTTATGATGAACACCCATTACATTCTGCCAAAAATTCTCTATTACCCAGTTCAAACGCTGAATGGACCTCCCACGCTTTTCATTGCTTATACGGACACATCTATACAAACGAGCTGGACCCCGAAGACGTCGACGAAAATGACGACGAAATATTCTCCTTCGACTCAGACAACGACGTGTAACATTTCCTCCTTTGGTACGACAGCCGATTCCGTATCCCAAAACGCCTTGTCCGCCAATACCGCCTGCACATGATTCACTACACTACACTACGATCGAACATACATCTTCCATGTTCGAGTAATTCCCACCTCTTTGCTTAGCGATCTAAATCCTGAGTCTATCAACAAGTTAATTCTGGTCTTCGGGAAGTACGCAGTCAGTATTCTCAGCATCTTCCGCCTTCTTCATGGTCGTCTTCATCTCCTGTTTTCTACTCAATATTAAATTTGCTTTTCTTTGTAGCAGAAGTTGAATGCTCATCAATATTTAGAGCCGACGACTGTTTATTTTCAAGTCCGTCAACTTCACGTGAACAACTTGCAAGAGTACATTACACACATACCGACTCTACTAAACCTTGTAGGTCTCTAATACCGTCTTTAGCATTAACTGTCTCATCATTGTCGCCTGTCGAATCGGTACCCACCAAAGTAGCAGGAGGTATTGTCGACATCACAGCAGGACCCCGACATGATTCCCAATGCAGATCTTGGCATGTTCTTCCAATGTATCACCTTGCACAAACTGCATGGGACCATTGTCGTAATGCTTCATCGCTCGAAAACGACTCTTCGTACAGGCTGAACAAAGGTGGGAACTCGATAGCAGAATCGACACTGGTGACAACCAGTTGGCGATGATGCAGGTCGAGGCTCCATGATCGTCGAGGTCACAGGCAGGCCTTCATCGTATTAACAATTCATCTTCGCGGTATGAGAGCACTCCGATAAAACCCAACTACTCGTTCGCACCAGAAGAAAACATGCAAGTGCTATTATATATAATATATATAATTATATAAGATAGGTATATATATTTATATATAAGATAGGAATATATATATATATTTATAAAATAGGTATATATATATTTATATATAAGATAGGAATATATATTTATTTATAAGATAGGAATATATATATATATATATATTCCTATATTATAGGAATATATAATATATTATAGATATTATATATAAGATAGGAATAAATGTATATAAAATAGGAATATATATATATTAAAATATATAATATATATAACTATAATTATAAATAAGATAGGAATATACATAATTATATATAGTATGTTTTCTTCTGGTGCGAGCGAGTATTTGGGATTTTTCAAAGGTGATTACATATAGTTAATATAGTGTGCACAAACGTTAAGTACTGTATAAAAAGTGTGAAGTGAAACACAGACCCATTAAACTATTTTAGTAATGGGACTTGCAAATTAAGGAAAGTTATTCCTATTGCTAGGAACTTGGAGTTCGTTGGGGTTGGTTGAAGACACTTTTACAATAAAGAATCCGCCTAACTACGAGTTATGCGCCATGATGGGTCGCTAGGACGTGACGTCACATCGCTTGTGTCTCGTTACCCAGAGACGAAGACCAAACATACCAACTCTATTGATAAACTTGAGTGAAGACCTAAAATTTAAATTGGGAACTGAACCGACATAATATTTACTTAATGTGTTAATGATTGTTACAGAGGAAAAATTATTTTTGTTCGTATAATTTAATTTTGATGACTTGGACTTTGATAGCATATACATGTAAATGTTCGTATTCATTGGTAAAGGCTTTTCACGATGAAGTGAGCACTTTTGAAATAAACCTTATAAAAACGTCACTGCTCCTACCTGCATATATTTTTATGGGAGCGCTGAGTGACATGCATTAAGTAAAGTTGGTAACCATGGATGGAAAATAGTTCCATATCTTAACGTCGAATAAAAAGTGTTATGTAACAGTTTGGTATAAATTAAAATTATTTCTTTCCCTTTCGGTTTTTAAAGAATATTTGTAAAGTGTTTACTTTCTTAATAATTTCTGTTTCATTTGACCGACACATGAATAAAGTGATGAGGCCCATGGTAACGTTAATTTTATATAAGGGGGAAGAATACGGAACGTGTATACAAGTAGATCTTAAGCACAGCTTTCAAAAGTGCTTATTTTACCGTGAACAGCCTATAGTTGAGGTTACCCATGGCATAATTGCAAAACAGGATATGTGAGATAAACCAGGATGTTAAAGTAGTCAGTTCTTTCAAATTGATTCCAGTGGTGTAGTAGGGAGACAGAATGTCTTGTTTATGACTATCTTGCAAGTTTTTGTATTATCTTGTAACACTTCAATATTTACGACTTTATAATGATTATTCTATGTCTTTAAATTTGATTTAAGTGCCAAACTTTAAAGTAATGTATAAGATGTAGAACGTATGTTCATTGTGATATGTGTATAATTATTTATTTTGACAGTTGTGTTGTGTATACTATGTAAGTTTAATGATTACCTGTGTATTCTTCACATGAATATTTGTCTATGTTACTAGCACTATCTTTGTACTTCTCACGATAATCAGGCCACCCCAGCCAGCCTATTATATTTATTGATTTTCGAACAATAGTCTTTTAGTACCAAAACTTATTAATTCTAATTTGGAATCAGTTAGAGGCCAGCTCAGAAAAGACGATAGTCCTGAGTATCGAAGTTAATTTATGATATTTAATGAGTAAAACTTCGATATTTACGACGGTGATCCAGATTTCTTCTCGCCCTACTGGAATGCCGAGCCTGAGATATTAAAAAAAAAAAGGAGTATGTCGACATAAGCTGTACGATTAGCCCTGACAGAAGGACGGACCAATATAGGAGGACTTCGAGCCAGGGACGACGCGGTGTCTGGTATTCGGAGAGCCATTTCTGCAATGAGAGGAGTGCTACTGGCTACGAATCCTGGCGAGGTTCCGGTTCTACGGCCTCGACCTCCGCTGTTCCGGCCTGCAGATGACGAGTTCGCTGAGCATCACCCGGAGATGTGCTGTCCGTGGTGAGCGGGAGAGCTGTTCCTGGGTTCTACACCAGTGAAGGATGACTCCACGACATCGGCAGAGTTGCGGTTATTTTCCACTATCGACACAGCTAAGACGCATTTTTCCCCAGGCAAATGTAAACTTATTTATGACACCAGCATCAGTAAATTCAAATATTGGTATTTCTTTTGATGTGCAACATGCAGGCTGGTGTTGTCTGTAATATTGAAAAATTAGAATAGCATGATATTCGACAATTAAAATAATGCAAAAATAATTATACAATTTAAACCGGTTTAGTTCTGTTTGGTTATTGTTAAATTCACTTAACAGTACTAAAATCACAGTAATTTTACTTGTTCCAATTGGTTTACTCGAATTAAGACTTCTTTGCTGCTTATTAGAATTAATTGTCCAACTGTTTTAAAATTCAGAGATAGTTCAAATCTGTATGAATATACAAATTTTTGTGTGGCACCATATATTTTAGCCGAGGCATATAATTGATTCTAACCTAACAGCATCACACCCATATACGATTATATTTTATTACTACATTACGCATTAATATTTTATATTACATATCTCAGAAACAATATTTTATAGCCAATAATATTGGCCTTAAAATTATAACACACATCAGCGGTGTTACGGTATAATAATTTGTACGTCCATATGTGTGGAAAACTTTATAATGATGCATATAACTGTATGAGTGTTAACACACGCCCTACATAAATTAATTTGGCAACCCAACTACAAGGCTATAAAATCTCTACACGTTGTGTCTATTGAACAAACACATGACAATCATAACGAAATATAAGATATATTTTTCTTGGTGTGGGTAAAAATTTGTCGCGTGGTAATGTTAACGTGGAATATTGGTCAAATTACGGGATGAAATCAGTCATGAGATCGGATATTCAATAGAAAAGTATTATAATTTTCAAAATAAAGTAATCTGACGAACATACCATTAAGTTAATGAGATACATTTTAGACTGATAAATAAAGGGAGTTATACTAACATAGCAAACGTGATTTACATAATAGCTTATACATAGAAGTAGTAGGCGCATGCCGGTTTCACACCAACTTGAATAAATTGGGATAAATTGATGGATTGTCGATTTGATTGAAAGGGTTAATCCTTAATCCGATCATATTCTGATCAAAAATCGAAAGGGTAAAATTTATTGAAAAAGTTAAATTTATTGAAAGGGTTTGTGTATGGGTATACTTTATTTTCTTTCTTTCTTTTAGGGTTTGGGGAGGGGGTATCAGGAGATCTGTACGATGTTGATGCTGTGGTGTCCTTGATGCGACTGACCAGAATGGTGGGTTGCAATGTGATACATAGGTTTCGAGTTGAGTGCAAGAGTGGACTAAGTGTAAATTTTCTTTCCCTTTCCAATTTTGATCTGTTTGTAGGGGTATTGGTAGTAGATAGGCGATTTTTACGAACACATCTAGCACACAAGATAAATTCAGAGTAGTTAAACGAGTTCTACGTATGAATAAATTACACATTTCGAATCGAAAATTTCAAACGACTAAGCAAATAATAAGTGCAATTATGTGAGTCTTAAACGTAATGTGAGTCTCGAGATTAAAAATATTATTTACACAAGAGAGAATTTTAACTATGTGAATAACATCTGATGTCGACAAATGCAAACTCACTAAAGGAAATCCAGCTAGCCAGTATGAAATTACACAAGGCAGAGTCTGTACACGAAATATATTTCAAATGAATTCTTCATATGAATGAATAACCCGAGGGACAATTATAATGAACAACTTCATTTTACTGTCTTTAAACGAAATGCAGCTAGTCATTATGAATAAATAACACATTGACAAGTTTACATATACAAATTACACTATCCAGCCTGGTGAATGATATCTTATGGCAAAAAAACTCTGAATACAATTTAAACAAAACACAATAGTGTACATATATTCTGATAAGTAAAATATATAACAATCTACACAAAAGTAGTTAACAATAGGAAATCTTACCCCAAATGATATTAAAATAAGTCTGTTCGATGTATGAATGAGTACCACTTACATCGAGCTGTGAGTAGATTATACCTCTAGTGCAACAGATAGATAACTGTGTATAAATTAAGGCAAAAACTCGTAAATGAAGAAAAAAATCTTTTAATGTTTATGAAATTCACTGCACTTGTTAACACAAACTGTATTTTTAAACTTCTAGGAATTTTCTTAGACTGAGCTCAGAAATGTGATTTATAAGAGAGTAAGCTTGTGTATTTACTGGAATTGATGTATTTGAAATAATATAAATTAGTGAATCAATCACGTCATTGGTAATTCTTTCATCCTGTTTGCTTACATCAAACACAAATTACTTTCCTCTGGTTTTAAAAGAATCTGGTTCTAGGATCGGTGAACTGATTTTGTTATAACATGTTTCCTGAAACTTTGTGTACATATCAAATGAAATAAGGAATTCCTCATTGGCAAATTTCATATTTAAATACACACAGGGGTAAGATTGACTGTTTAAATACAGTGTAATATTTTTCATACAACGATTATCGAATATTTATCTATTAGCTATTAAATGGTTTTGTGGATTTGATTGAAAACAAATAACAACATGTCTTGGTTTTTCCTATGAAAAGCTTGATATCACATGCCAAATGACTTTTTGTGATGTTGGCAGTGTTGAAAAACATCTAAAGCCCACAATATGAATGCAATGTCTAGATTCTTCCCATTTCGATTAACTTTAAAAACTTTACATGTTCATGAATGTTAGTTTCAATGTGCACCATCAACCATTCCACACTGCATAATTGATATGCTACACCTTCATCATTATTAGCTGTATTTTATATAGCATTCAAATGCATATTGACAAATAGAATAACTAATTCTTGTTTAGCATTTAATATTAAATGTTTATAGTGTTCAGCAAAACCCAAAACAGTACTTAATGGTATAACGATTTTGATTTTCCACCTGGGTTTATTTGTTGTGAGTTATCACTAGTATTGTTCCACCTAGCCATAAGCCATGTACAGATATTGTTTACAATTCCCGAGAGATAGTTCTTTATCGTAGAGGTAATGCCAACATCTCATGTTTGATCGATTTACACTCCATTTAGCAGATATGAAATTCTGTCGATTAAATGAAATTCCATTTCTTACTACTTTTGTAGTTGCTGGATTATTTGCATTGGCTGTCTTTTTAATTCTTCCTCTAAACCTTAAACTTGATTTCGACAGTAATGTGCAAATATCATGATTATGTATTGAAATCCTTATTTCCGAAGGAATCACGTACAGATATGCTCGGAATGGTTCATACACGTGTATTTCCATATTGGTGATTGAATTTTCGTAGCTTATCAGTTGTTCAACATTAAGTATGTCTTCCATTTCTATTAACAGTATATCCTAATTCATTTAAATACAATTTGTTGTCTCGTGTTAACTTTATAGGTAACTTATTTGAAGTGAGCATTTTATGCTTGCATTTACATATTTTTATACTTCCTTTCTTCGAAATACATTCCTTAATAACATAGTTCTTAAAAGAATCACCTACTTCACATCCGAATTTACTATTGTACACAATACCCACTATGAATTTAATGCGCAACGAAATGCAGGTGTTTATATACTTTTTTTAAATCTAAAGGAACAGTAATTTCCTCATTTCCAAAATTAATAAGTTTACTGTCTGGATCGACAACTATAACAACTATTTCATCAATGTGATTCACTACTACTGGAAGATATATCAATGTATTACACTTTTCAATTATTTTACATCCTGGTGATACAGTACATGTGAATTCATGTATTGCATTTGTTGGTTTTCCATTCAAATATGAACTTCCTACAATATTAACATTTATACGACATACATTTACAGACAGTATAGTAACATGTTTTCATGATTTGTGTAATTGATTAGCTGGATATACTCCCAGTTCAAAACCGAA
Source organism: Dryococelus australis (assembly GCA_029891345.1). Classification (NCBI taxonomy): domain Eukaryota; kingdom Metazoa; phylum Arthropoda; class Insecta; order Phasmatodea; family Phasmatidae; genus Dryococelus; species Dryococelus australis. The sequence continues at coordinate 83,592,641 of CM057007.1, read as the reverse complement.
CATATTTGCAATTGAATTGTCTTCCGAGAAATCGATATCAATGTTACTATACATTGCAGTAGTTAATGTATTTGAATTTCCACGTAATCAGAAATGTACATCTCCAGGTAATGCCATTTTAATGAATGTTTCAAGGACGTCCAACTCATAAGATCCTACCTATATCAAAATCTTGTATGTTTTTTCACCAAAATTAGCCATAAATAATTGGTTATGCATATTAATGTTTGGTATGCTGTTTTAAGTAATGAATTCTATTAGACTTTTTGCCATTCTCCATCTAACTCCAAAGCAGGGGAAATATTTCACACACAATTGCGATGAATTTACACTTAATATCAACATAATTGGCATATTACTAATATGTTTTACTATTACAATTATTTATATACCCTATTTATAGCCAAAAATGTAAACATAAATGTCTGCAATTAATTGTATTTGGTAATTGATCCATTTTGTAACTATACCTTAAATGCATGTTTTTTCAAATAATTCTGAATTTCAATTGGAGGATGTAAATCGCCGAGACTGTCATAATACAATTATTGATTTATGTTTTTAATAAATGCAACCCAATGCATTCCTTATTTTGTTACGAATATAAATGAATGATCATACATTCATGACGATTTGGTTTCTTTGGTAAATCGTCTCTCATAGACACACACCTCGGAAATAGGAAATATCCAGTTTCTTTACAAATACATTAATATTTTTGTTTGTTAATGCATATTTTGGAAGACTGTTTAGGACATTCTGCATTTTTTCAAGTTTGGAGTGTTTTCATCCTTGTCTATCTTTATAGGATTTCAAATACATTCCTTTATCTTTTGATTTAACTGCTATACTAACTGACGAAACGCCTCTGAGGATTCATCCAAGAGCTGTTAATGCTGTAAATATGAATGGAATGATTCCTCCTTTCTTTGTTTTTTGTTTGGTTTTGCATTTTAAGCCCATGCCTCTCTTCACCTTCGCACCCAAAACTTTATCAATTACCCAAACTCCAAGCTTTTCACCTGCAGGTGTAGATGGATTCTTCCTTATATTTGCTGCTTTATCAGCTAAAGTTGTATCCACTGTATGTGTTTCTTTCAAATCATTTGTTCGATCATAAACTATATCCTGTTCTTTACATGGGTTATCCAAAGAGTTTATTCCTTGGCTGTTCTGTGCCAAATGTTTTGCAAGTTTAGTACCTGGTCCACAATAATTGTATTTCGGTAAATGTAATTCAAGTGGTAATTTATTAATCAATGTATTCAATACATCGCATCAATTTTATACATTTAGTATGAGCCATTGTTTTCAACTGAACATGAGCCTATATATAGACGTACATTTATAATTCCAGTTAGTATAATACATAATACTGTGTAATTGTGTAGAAATGAAGGTTATAAAACTAAATGTACATTTACTGGTAATTGTAAATATGAAAGAAAATATAATTGAATAGAAACATGGTATTCTTTTACCATCAAATATAAATTGTAGCAGTCCTTCTTGGTGTGAAAAAATGTGTGTTATTATGTCATTGTTGGAGCATCCGAATGGACTTAAATTTGAAAACATACATGTGTTGTCAAAAACAATACAACAAGGGAAATATCAACAGTTAGCAAACATTTTATTGTTTACTGAAGGAATGCGATATTTCCCTTTTTCAAATAAAGAAGCTATACTACCTCCAAATGAAGCATTGCCCAATTCCGTATTTATTTTTGATGATGTTTGCTGTGAACTACAGGGTGAAATACAGCAATATTTCAGTTTTGGTCCACATTGGAATGTTGATTGTTCTTCTCTATTGCAAAATTATGCACTTATATCAAAATGCAATTTACATGATTATGAAAATATAGTAATTTTGTTTAAAATGGATAATATGAATCTGTAACAAATTTACAATGATCATGTTTTAGGCGATATGAGATTTACAAAGTTTAAAGATATGTGATTTCACTGTTGAAAAGAAAAATGCAGTTTTTTTGATGATTATACCAACACTTCCCCTGAATAAAGGCAGATATAGGTCTGGTTTTGACAGTTGTTTTTTACTTCCAGGTGAAGAACGCGTATTTCAAAGTTTGGACATAGCGGTATAAAACACAATCATTTCAATAGCTGTTTAACCAAAAATCCTTGTGGGAATTGGGATTTGAACTGACATATATTACATAATATGGGTATGGCTGTGAAAGTTAGTGATGTGGTGAATGCACATTATGTGGAAGACTTAAACACTATAATGCTAAACGTGTTTAAATCACAATCAAACAATATTAAAGAGAAATCAATAATGTTAGTTTATTTGAATTATAATGTTTATAAAAACATGAATGTAATAGCAAACATTAAAAATAATATTAGCATTGATTTGCAGAGAAATGAATTTAGAATAGAAGGACATTTAAATGGATCTAGTAAGGATTTTAACGATATTACAAACTTAAATTTTACAATGCAACTTTCAGCAAGGCAAGAAAATTTAAGGGTTGTAATTAATGAAGTGGTACACACCACTATTACAAAAAAAAAACTTGGAATGTGAATGGAACAAGTAACACAATATATAAGAGAAGAATTGATTAATAGAAGATTTGGTTTGTTACACAAACAGATTTGAGAGAACAGAATAATGATTTGGAAGCACAGATCTATTATTTTATAAATGAATTGAAAGCTAAAACTTAAACTAAATTATATGTTGTTATAAGTAAAGTAGATAAGATCGGGAAAGCTCAAAGTAATCACCCTACTACATCATTTAGAAAAGCAATGACTTAATACATATATAAATAGATTGAATTTAATGTAATATAATGAAAACATGTTGGCCTCTGCTTCAGAATTATGTGAAGTTATATCTGCTGTGGAGGAAAAATATTTACAAACCAAACGAGATTGTATGGAATGGGATGTTTTAAATGAAGAAATATTTAAACTTATTACAAGTAGAATGGATACATTGCATTCTACTTGTAATGGATGTGTTGAATAAACCTAAAGAAATAACTTTGGAAATTATAATGGAAGAAGAAGCTGTAACAAAGAAAAGCAAACTCTTTCTCAATTAACATGATGTTATTTAGCTTTAAAACTATCTATGTCTACACATGATATGAGATTTAGTGTTTGTCGACATGCGATCAACTGGTTTCCTGGGAGATTCATTAATTAAATTTTTGCCTGAAAATAAAATTAAAATAGGTGATTATATAACTGATATCAGTAAAGGATTATTTGAATTATTGTTTAAAATCTTTACAATGGTTGTTCTGATAATGATGTAAAGAAATATAAAGATCTTATTCGTCGAACGAATGCTTACACTCGTTCAACAAATGAAAATCATCCGAAAATACATTTAATAGGAAATATAGTTAGAAGTGGAATTTATAAAGATGAAATTGACAACTGCCATTCACCTGTATATTGGAACAATCCTAATGACTTGGTCGATATAATAAAACTTCTCAGAGCTTCGAGAGAGTCTGGGAATAACTTACATATGAACAAAATTGTTTCTATTATTGAAGAGTTAATGGAATACAGATATATTACATATTAAGTTTGGTAAGATTTCTCAACAGATTCACGCACCTGCAAGGATAATATATCCTAAAATAAGAGCTGTAACTCGTTTAAATGATCTCTTTCAAACTGATTTGTGTGAAATGACATTGTTTTCAAAATACAATAACAGATACAAGTATATTATAACTGTAATAGACATTTTTTCGAAATATGGTTGGGGTATGCCTTTGAAAAACAAAACTGGGAAACAGGTTACAGATGCAATGATGATAGTTACTGATGCAATGATGATTGTTTTGAAAGCGAGTACCCCCAATTTGCTCCAAAATGACAGAGGAACAGAATTTTTTTCTGCACCATTCCAGACACTAATGACCTAATATGGTATTAATCACTACACAATATATTCGGAGCTTAAAGCCAGTGTTGTGGAATGTTACACCAAATTGATTAAGCAGTTATTATATAAACATTTCACATCGAGGGGGACTTACAAAAAGGTTGATGTTTTGCATGGAATAGTTAAATTTTATAATTCTAGATATCATAGAACCATTAAGATTGCTCCCAAATAAGTTACAGATAATATTTTAATGAAAACGATATATATTAATTTTAAAGTCATCGGAAAAAGGAAACCAATATCAAAGTTGGGGAATTTATACGTATCTCGAAGCAGAAAGGGATCTTTGAAAAAAATTTACTGTTAATTGGTATTTTGAAATATTTAAAATTATTTCAATTAGACAAACACATGATCGAGAAACAATAAAAGGTGGATTTTACAAACATGAATTGCAAATAGTCAGTTCTCCAAAGGAATATTTGTTTGATAAACTCATTAAAAGGAAGAAAGATATATCCTTGGTTCGATGGAGAGGACTCTCATAAGCACACGACTCCTGGGTTAAGAGTCAAGATCTTCAAAGATTGTAATTCAATGTTTGTAAAAATTCCTTATACTAAATAAAATATTTTTTACTGTATTTGATGTGTTATTTGAATTAATAAACCTCTGAATGAGAAATGTATGTACAATTTACTGTGTAATAAAGCCCCTTGTTGATTGTATTAACATTGAAGAAATAATCTAGTGTTATTAAATCCTTTTTATTGTCACATCATTCACATTTAGGTGATAAAACCGTTACACTTGATATGTAATTCCATTGGTAATTGTCATACATTAGCTTAATTGGAAATTCGCATTTAGGTGCATTCAATGCAGTGTAAATGCAGTTTGCTTGCTTTTAACTTTTGAAAGACAGCCGAGGGCAGTCAGGACCCAGCATATGTTGAATTGTAAAGGGAATATGCAAGCACCAGGCTCTGAGCATGAAGGGAAGGTTGTCGGGTGGATGGAAGCGGGCGGGAGTTGTTGGGTAGGCGAAGTATGGGATAATGTCTGGATGGTGGCACATCTGGATGCTAGCAGTAGGTTACTGAACTATTATTATCACTCTCTCGCCCGCTTCGCACATTGCACATCTCCCACATGCGCAGACTGGCCCGGCACTTCTCCAACTTTGAGCATTTTCCCTTCATCAGTTCTCGAAACCTAAATTTCGCCAGCTCCCACACACTCTCGATTCTCAGTTATCCACTAGCTGGTATTGTCCATGAGGTTTTAGAATCACTCATTCCCATATCTTTTGTAAATGCACATCGCTGTAGACGACTCCCTTCCCCAAATAAACGTTAGCAAGATTATATCATATTTTCCTATATGATACTACTCTCTAAAAATTCTGGACTAGGAAAAACTACACGTGAAATACGTATTTTTTGTCTGTTGGACGAATAAATATGTCTTGTTTCAGTAGTTGTAAAAACAGATATGTTTAAACGAGTCAATAAAATAAGTCTTGTATTTCTGTGTGATTTTACAAATCATAATTTGCTTTATTGAAATAAACACTTGTTGTTGGAATGTTATATCTGGGAATTATCTCAGGGATTAAAGAAACTTTGTATCAGGAATATAAAATGTCATTGGCGGGAGTTGTAAAATTTCTAATTCTCTGGGAATGTGCCAGGCTCTTGTGTGAGCTTGGATTGGTAGCAAGGGTGGGGTGTTTGAATTGGGGAGTTCTCCAACCAGCAGAATATACGCTTTAGCCTTATGGTGAAGGGCAGGGTTGGGGTGTATAGCTGTGGCCTTGGAGAAGAACTCACTTTTTGCACAAATACAGCTTCTGGAGTAGGGTGGGAGGGATGATCTGGGTTCTATATTCAGGACACGTTCCTCTAGACTTGGGTTGGTTCTGAGGGGTGGAGGTGGTAGGAGGTGGCAGGCAGGACCCTCCAAATCTGAATGCAACTAGTCAGTTGATGCCATCTTGCCTTAGTGCCGAAAAAATTGACAATCACAGGCAGCCTGGGGTAGCTGTCTGGCAAGGTGTGGGTGGTGGGAGGGGGTGTTACAAGCAGGCAGAGCAATGCAGAGATTTCCATCTGTCCACTGCCAGCTTCAGTTGCTCATGAACGCTAGTGGAAGAAAACCATGTAAAGTTCTCCCTCTCGTCTCCTATGCACCTCCAGAACTTGGCAGACGACGAGGCTACGATATAAAAGAATTTTATCGGGAAAATATAAATTTTTGTGTGTTAAGTAAATATTGCAATAATATTTTCAAATCACGTTTCTGAGCTCGGTCTAAGAAAATTCCTAGAAGTTTAAAAATACAGTTTGTGTTAACAAGTGTAGTGAATTTTATAAACATTAAAAGATTTTTTTCTTCATTTACGAGTTTTTGCCTTAATTTATACACAGTTGTCTATCTGTCGCACTAGAGGTATCTACTCACAGCTCGATGTAAGTGGTACTCATTCATACATCGAACAGACTTATTTTAATATCATTTGGGGTAAGATTTCCTATTGTTAATTACTTTTGTGTAGATTGTTATATATTTTACTTATCAGAATATATGTACACTATTGTGTTTTGTTTAAATTGTATTCAGAGTTTTTTTGCCATAAGATATCAGTCACCAGGCTGGATAGTGTAATTTGTATATGTAAACTTGTCAATGTGTTATTTATTCATAATGACTAGCTGCATTTCGTTTAAAGACAGTAACATGAAGTTGTTCATTATAATTGTCCCTCGGGTTATTCATTCATATGAAGAATTCATTTGAAATATATTTCGTTTACAGACTCTGCCTTGTGTAATTTCATACTGGCTAGCTGGATTTCCTTTAGTGAGTTTGCATTTGTCGACATCAGATGTTATTCACATAGTTAAAATTCTCTCTTGTGTAAATAATATTTTTAATCTCGAGACTCACATTACGTCTAAGTCTCACATAATTGCACTTATTATTCGCTTTGTCATTTGAAATTTGCGATTCGAAATTTATAATTTATTCGTACGTAGAACTCGTTTAAAGACTCTGAATTTCTCTTGTGTGTTAAATGTGTTCGTAAAAATCGCCTATCTACCACCAATACCCCTACAAACAGATCAAAATTGGAAAGGGAAAGAAAATTTACACTTAGTCCACTCTTGCACTCAACTCGAAACCTATGTATCACATTGCAACCCACCATTCTAGTCAGACACATTCAGAACACCACAGGATCAACATTGTACAGAGCTCCTGATACCCCCTCCCCAAACCCACACACCCATACACAAAAAAAAGATCTAATTAAAAATTAACCCTTTCAAAGCATTTAACCCTTCCAATCAATTTTACCATTTCAATTTTTTATCGGATTAATGATTAACCCTTTCAATCAAATCTATAATTCATCAATTAATCTTAATCCAAGGTGGGGTGAAACCGGCACGCCCCTACTACTCGTTGAAGACCATATTGTGCCCAACTAAATTTCATACGGTAAGTTACGAAGTGGGGAGGGGGTTGATGAGATATCTATTTATCCTCACGCTGGGGAAAATATGGAAAGTATGAGAGAGAGAGAGAGAGAGAGAGAGAGAGAGAGAGAGAGAGAGAGAGAGAGAGGTAGATGTGTTGAAGCCGACAACATGCATAGCACTGGGTTTGTTTGTTCGACTGGCGGCCGCCACTGATAATTTTACATCACAAAAAAATCGAAATTTCAACTCTGGCAATTAATTACAGAAACTGCTTGCAATGAAGGAAAAAATATTTATAGTATGAAAATTATCTCCGTCTAAAAAACGATGAGTGTTTCACGCTCCTAGTTCAGTCCCACTTCGTTTTGTGCTCCGTTACTTTGTGAGCCTATGTAGACTGCGTTGCTTATCTGAATGCATCGTGATTTACTGTTAGTCGCTATGTTACCTATTACGTTATTCTTTTTAACCAATAAATGACAACCCACTACGCAAGAGAAACTTAGTTTTACAGAAACAGTAATATAAAAAATATCTTAGGCGTTGTGAGTGAGTGAAGAGATTTGGGAGATTCTTAATAGCGAGGTCTTCAGAGCCGATGAGGGTGATTAAGGTGATTATGGAGTAGTGCCAGAATGAAAGGGCGGGAGAAACGGGAGATCCCCGAGAAAACCCGCCGATCAGTGGCATCGTCCAGCACGATTCCCACGTGCGAAAATCCGGGAGTGACCCGGCCGGCGATTGAACCCGGTTCGTCTCGGTGGAAGTCGAGCAGTCTAAGCGCTCAGATGCCGCGGTCCCAGCATCATTTCCGCACCGGAGTTCAGTTCATAGTGTGTAGCTCCAGTTTAACTACAGCCCAGCACGAGATTTCATCTTCTTGTTCTTGTGGCTCACATCATTCCAAGGCATGGCTCAAAGGAGTTTACACGATTATAGATTTAAACAGCAAGATGTAGGGCTTAGCAGAGAGGAGTAACGTAACATAAGTTAAGTATTGGGAATTAAAATCTAAATAGGCTTTCATTTATTTGCATTTTTATTTCTGGATTTTTTTTGCAGCAGGAGATTATAAATAAATCGCTGTTGTGTACGCTAAATTTTTGTGTTTTTTTTAGCTCGCTCTCAAATCCTATCGTTGTTTGGTTTGAAACGTGCGATCCAATTGATAAAGACGCACATGTATTTGAATTAAGAAGCGAGGGAGAGATACGGGCTACAGTTATCACGCACGCCTAACGCCTCATCGCTCCCACGCGCAGGGCGTGCAGTGTTTCCGTCGTGACGCTGTACTGTGCAAATTAGATCTGTAACATAGGGATTTTATTACATGCGATGGGAAATCTCATATTAAACTACGCCCGTATCTTTGTAATTCTCTCTAGCCGCTTAAGTAAACAGTATAGGCAAAATTAAAAAATGCGATATTTGACCATTTTCACCAATTTTTTGCTCTAAGAATACACTTAATATGACAAAAGTAAAATAAAATAGGGCCATAGATAATTATTTATTTTATCTTTTGTGACAAAATGTCATATTTCCAGAACATTTATTTACCGAGATAAGCGTTTACGCGCGAACGACGATTTCGCAGAAAACGTCTCAGTACATAGGACTCTTAAGTTTACGGTGAGCAAGGTGAGGTGAGGTGCTTAGAGCGCAGAGTGAGCTTGCAAGCGCGTGTAGAGACAGAGAGGAAGTGACGGTAGAGAGGGTGTCAGGTATCAGCAGGGACACACTCATGAATGGAGAGCTTGGGAAAGTTACGAAGAAGGGGGAGTAGGGGTGGGCAGCGACGACACCAGACACCGCCTAGGAAGGACCTGCCAGCACGTCCTGTCGCAGCACCACGAGAACACACCGCGTGCTGCCTCTGGCAACATCCTGTACGTCACCCTGCCTCGCCTCTGCAACACGCGGTAGCTACGTGGCTCGACATGCGTGACAGCCGTAAGGTCGACTCTCGCACTCATTGCCTCTCTGCACAACTGGCGTGCAGTCGTCACGTCGGCAACTCGCCTCGGTGTGATTTTAAGGTTGAAGTAAAGCAACTGCCTATGGAGCACTGCACCTGAGTGTACAACGAGAAGAACTCATAAAAAATCAGTAAAGGCACCTTAAAAATTGTCAGAAAAGTGCGATTTATGCTGCACATGAAAGAAGGATGTATATATTTTGCAACAATATAAAAAAATTCTACTATAATAGACTTTTTAAATGTAAAAAACTTTATAATACAATAAGCCCACATTTCTAACAATATTTAAGAGCATTTTCGTTTTGGATGCTTCGGAAAGCAGAATTTACAAGAAAATTTTCTTCATGAAAAATTGTCATAATATTTACTGTGGTCATGTGTAATAAGTACATAGTAGTAATGTATCATATCAAGTTTATAATTAACTTTATTTGCGTCAGTTACAGGTATAAATGTTTGTGACAAATGAACACACATAAAATCAATTATGAAAATTATTTCGTACATTATTATTACAATTTTCTTAAACACAATCATTATGACGATATTTTATGACTCAGATTTTCTTGCAAATTCTGTTCTCCGAAGCATCCAAAACGAACGCGTGCGTATATTTTGTTACAAATACAGACTATTATAATCATTTTTTGCATTTAAAAAGTACATTTTAGTAAAATATTTTATAATTTTACAAATTATATATTTCTCCTCTCCTATACAGCATAAATCACACTTTCGGGACAAGTTTTATGGTGTCTATACTAGTTTTTTGTGAGTTCTTCACGTTGTATAGTCGAGTTCAGTGCTTCGTAGGCAGCTGCTTGACTTAACCGTAAGCCGTATCGTGGCCCACTGATTCGCATAAAAACATAATCTTGAACATTCTGTTTACGGCATCTAGAAGCTGAAAACTACCAATACAGTCATTTTGACAGCCCAGAAATAATCCTTGCAATTGAAACAAGAACTTAAATCTTTCCTTAACGGACGAAACGATTTTAAAGTGCTTTTTTATTTCTTGACACCAATGAGAATTATTCAAACATTTTTGTATCACGAGTTTTCTACGAAACCTCTGCTACGCACTGGCTCGAGGGAAATGGCGCACGAGAATTGTACATTTATATAATTTTCGTCACAATTTGTTTTACAGGAGATTTTTAGAAATTTTTCGTTCGACAAGACGTAAGTAACAATTTTGAACACCTTATTAGGAAAGGCACCAAGGAGTGCGCATTGCAAACTGGTCACATGTAAATATTGAAACTCCTTCAAACGACGAATATTGCTCATGCCACCTTTATTGGCATTTGATACACTGTTTCCAGTCTTCAAAGATAGGCTCAGTGTATATTTCATCGCATCCTGGGCAGAATATATAACTTTCTACTGTCCTTCATGATGTAAAATACTTTACTGGACATGAAGATATTCTTCTTTTATTTTGCATCAGTGAATATTGTGTATTTTTCTTGTCATTCGCAAGCAAAAGAGCGTTTTTAAATGGAGAGTCTTTCATTGCCTCAGATTTACTTTCTTCTATTTTTATCTTGCCAGTCTAGGGTCTGCTTTGCAAAGAGGAATGATGTCGGCTGGAGAGATTGCTGTTGCTTCATTATTTTTATCTTGCCAGTCTAGGGTCTGCTTTGCGAAGAGGAATGATGTCGATTGGAGAGATTGCTGTTGCTTCATTATTTTTATCTTGCCAGTCTAGGGTCTGATTTGCGAAGAGGAATGATGTCGGTTGGAGAGATTGCTGTTGCTTCATTATTTTTATCTTGCCAGTCTAGGGTCTGCTTTGCAAAGAGGAATGATGTCGGCTGGAGAGATTGCTGTTGCTTCATTATTTTTATCTTGCCAGTCTAGGGTCTGCTTTGCGAAGAGGAATGATGTCGGGTGGAGAGATTGCTGTTGCTTCATTTTTTTCTGTTACAGTAGGCCTATTATCCTTAGTGTCATTGGGAGAGCTGCTTTATTCGTCACTATCCTTGCTTGATTCACAAGCACGCACTTCAGCCTCGAGAATTATTTCACCAGCCCATCTACTAACCTCAGTGGCCCTAGGCGAAATATTCTCACTACGCTCAGGAAAGTAGAATACAACTTCATGACTTACTTGCGTCCCTAGTTGAGGGTATTTGGCCCGTATTTGTACTCACAGTTTTTCGACGTTTTCTTAGTGTGTATACAGCCCTAGGTTTGTTCTCGGGTACCTAATGAAAAACTGTATTTCAGTTCAGAGATGTTACAAAGCGCTCTAGAGAAGCAGATGTGACCTACAGAAACAATATATCAAACGAACACATTACTTACAGACTACAAAGATGCTTCACCTACCCAAGATTGAAGACATCATAAAGTTAATTTTCTTTAGCGATAAATTTTGGAATGTTGGAGTTCTTGCTGATGCATGATACACTTCTTTATGATGTTGGAGCACCTTCGTTGGGTGCTTAAATTGAATGAATTTTGTTTGATAAGCATGTTGTAATTTACTTGATATCGAAAAGTTGTCTTTCCAATGTAAATCCTGTTTATGTGAATTATTCTTCCAACTCTTACAATATTCTTAACAAAGTATGTTAAAAACATATGAGCGCTTTTAATTTGAAAAACAAAAATGCTCAAAACGTTTATGAAAGACTCCAACGTTGAAACCTACATGCCACCATGTTACTTTCAAATACATCCTTTAAAAACAGGGAAAACCTCTAAATTAATTTGCTAACAAGTATCCCTGCGTAACAAGATTGACAAATTTTATGTACGTTCTAAAAAAATAAAGTGATACAATTTACAAGTTTGTATGGCCACTAAGCTTACATTCTGAAACCCTCCAGAACCAGAGTGTAGAGTTTCAATCAATAACAACACAGAGAAATGTTCATAGCAATGAAATGTGGGCCCAATTAGGGTATCATCTTAATTTTATTTTGAGGAAAAAAGAAAAAAGTGAGCAGGAAAAAAAAAGGGGGGGGCTTTAGTTTATCGTCCTTCGTGAGACTGGATTATTTTGATGTTATTACGATGCTGGAATCACATAGCCCCAACGTGCACGACACGACGGCCAACAGCCAATGAAATACCAGATAAATTGTCGTAAACCCGACCGATTCTGTCGTCCGACCAGAAATTTTGAATTAGAAATGATTTCTATTCTTCGTTGTGTCATGCGGAACGATACACAGAATGTACAACATTACAAAATAAAATTGTATTTCAAGCTTTCCCTACAATGGTAAATACGTAGCTTTAAAAAAATAAATTTAAAACTACTGTATCTAACTCTTAAAAATAATAATTTTACTTTTGTATGCATTAGCGATACCAATTTGTCACCGTTATGTATTACAAATTTCCCTCTTGTTCACCGTCTCAGCGCCTTTAGGTTAAATGCCGAGAGCGTGGTGTCGGTCGTGCTGTAAATTCAAGTAGTCACACTGAAATGTGTCGTGGTTGAGTTTGTGGTCGTGTCCATGTGATTCCGGCATGAGTGTGTGCGTGGCATTTTGAGTTGCATATTGTTTTGATGGAGCACTGGAGAATTTTGCTCGTATGGAAATAACCTTTAAATTATTTAACTTCGAAAATTATAACTTTAATTAAAATACAAAACGCGATATATACGTCGCTGTTCGTATTCGTACAGATGCAGCAATATATATATATATATATATATATATATATATATATATATATATATATATATATATATATACACACACACACTTTGACCCAAGTTAACCTTACACTCGAATTTACGATGTAGACAAACAAATATTATTCACTCACTACAAAAGTGTGGAAAGTACGGCATTTTTCAGGCCACGTGCATTTCAATAACTATATTAACGGTTTAAAAATGCAGTTACAAAACACTCAAACTTGATGTTGTAATCTCTGTAACACGTGTTTTCGAAACTTAAACTTATATACGGAAATGATATTCATGTCACTTCATTGTGGAAGGCGGTTAGGAAAATGGCGGAACGAACAGTTTTAATGACGTGCCGATTAATATAACATTTCACTCAACAAGACGCACTACAACGGTATCTACAACCAACTATGTTTCGAAAAAAACAAATAAAAATAATTATCTACCGATGAAATATTCCAACACCAATGAGATATTCGTATAGTAAACACGATGAGAGAAAAAGCGCACTCACAACTGCCTTCTCTGGGCGGGAAACATAAATAAACATGGCTAGCCATTGGCTGGAAATGTTTACTGTTCGTATGTGTCGACATACTCTGTCATAAATGCTGAACATGTTTTTAAAGTCCCATTACTAATTGCCAAGAAAATTTTATATTGCTTTAGAAACATAATTTAAACCATAAATGTTGTAAGTATAACTAAGATTTCAAATGACAACTTTTAGTTCTGAGTACTATTTTCTACCAAAGACATCATCAAAATAGCCAACCTAACAACACGAATCCGGCAGCAGTTCATCAGCTGATACAATACTGTAGGAGCGAGAGCATTTACTGTTTACATTGTGTGTATGTTGGCCACATTGCCTGTAAAATTTGAGACCACTTATATGAAATGGACAATATGCGCACTCTTTGGGGACGAACACGGGATTTCTGAAATAACAGATAGATAGCAGCAAATTTTCAAATGTTGGAGAAGCACAAAGTGTTTAATCGTAATGAATACTTGGAACCATGGCTGTTACACAATGTACGCACAATGAATGCACCTTCATTTACCTGCATGGCAAAGCTTAACTTATGTCCTTGAAATATTACATCAAAGTAACAAAAATTGTTCTCTCACCTGTCAAATCTGCAAATAGTCTTGAGTAACTGCAAGTTTCACTCCACACACTTGCCTCACAGCAACGAACCAGCTGAGGACATACGTAGTTTCTTCAGTGTTGCCAACTGCCAGGAGATGGGACTACGCACTCTTATGGGTTGTGCACTCTTAGGTACCTTTCTCCTACATGGTTAAAAATTCTCTGCGTTCGTTACTCTCGGAGCTCTAATTGAAGATAAGAAAAAAAATCTTTTAATTTATTCCATCAGTGCTCCGAGAATAATGAAAGCAGTGAAAATCCAACAACGTAAAAAGGCGCTGAAAATTATTATTTACATCTTGTCAAGCCAAAAATTTCGATAAACTCTTTGGAAAACGACTTATATCGACAATCGGGTAAATATAATACTTTCATACACCATCCCCTTTAAGGGGCCTACTTGGAGATCTTCACCGCGTTTGAGACCGAGAGAAGCGCAGGAGCGAGCGATAAGGGCGACACTCACATGCACATCTCGTGCCCCATCACTCCTACGCCCAAGGCTCTGAACTGGCATGCAGCGTTCTCTACATACGATACATACATTAAAGCTCTGACCCTATAATTATCTTGGGGGAAGGTGTGCAGCAAAGTTCCAAGTTGGTTCATATAAAAATTCTGCGTGTTTCCGACCTGTATATTATGAGACACAGCCCATCATTGGAAGAGCCGTTTTTTGCCAAGTTGTACGGCTCGGGAATGGCATTTATAATAAGCACAATGTTTTGAGACTATTATTCGTATAGGATATACGCGATAAATTGAGTTCTTTTGAAAGCTTCCTCAATTGAAATAATAGTCAATAAATATATTTTATACTAGCCTTTGACATTAACTTCCAAGTGCAATGAAATATACACACTGTGTTTATTACTTACATTTCAAAATTTATCTCAAAAAGTGGTCAAGGGATAAAAAAAAGTCCATAGAAATTAACTAGGACCTGAAAAATGCTTACTTCAGGTGAACAGTGTATAACTCGTCGGATGTGCGTTTTTTTTTTGTACGTTTATAGTTATAATGGGGATACGTTTAGAGTTTTAGTTAAAAGTAATGTGGTTTTCAAACACCGCGGCGCAGTTCATATGACAGGTAGACGGTGCCCTTAATTTATCGTTTTCAGTGTAAAAGTTAAGTAAAATTGTTGTTTCTGCTGTACTCTTACTGAGTCAACACATGCTTCATACACACAACAAATGAAATAAGTGCTTGGCGCTTAAGAAACAGTGGGACAACCACTGACAAAACAGAGCCGTAGAAACGTCTAGACATCGCATGACTGACAGGGAAGAGACTGTCTGCATTGGGCGATCAACTGAGTACTATAGAGGGGAGATCTCGGGTCACAGCGTTCACTCCTCGTTCCAACGAACAAGGACATGTTAGACATACAGGATAGGTACAGTCTATTTGTGGTCTCTTCAGACTCATAGAATCACATCTTTGAAGAGCCGCCCCATGTATGATGTTGTTGTGGGCGCGAGTAAGTGTAACTCTAGCGCGTTTCTTGGACTTCATTCTAACCACTACCTATCACTACCGTAATAGTCTGGCAACCAATGTGCAGGTTGGAGACGCACCGAGGTATCCAGGGCGAGGCCACATGCAGCGAGACATCTTGGAAACACGGAGATGTGCGAGTATTAAGCGCCGGCGGAGGCTCGAAGAGGAGTCTTCCTGCAATCAGACGACGGAGGGTGTGCTGAGATCCGCTGTAGTAGCCCAGGCGACAGGACGAGCAGCCTTCGGCAACATCGATCAAGCGAAGACTTTCCAGTCGTTCAAGTAGATTCAAGTAGAACTTTAGTAGTTAATTATAGCGTGGCTTGGCATACCGTAAAGACAATAAGTTAATAGTAATTAATATAGTTAACTCTCCCGTATTAGTGTAACGTAACGTACTATTCAGTGTTGAGTTGATTTGATGTAAACGTTGTGCGTTTTAAATGACATGAGTATATATTAACGTAGTAGTAAAATGAGTCACTAATGTCTGTCTATGTTTCCCCAATTGCATATTAGGGCCCATAAGACACTCAGAACAATGTGTACGCGTGTTTCCTAAGTATACTTCTGTTAACATAAAGGTATATAATTTTTGGTTAAATTGAAATTTCACTCGTATTTTAATTATAGTTCATAATATTTCATTTGTAATTAATACGATTAAAACAGCGAGAAAATAGGCTTTTGTTAATATCTAGTAAAAAATTCTTCTTTTGCGAAGTATTATTACACTGAGCGAGCATGAATGCTGTGCGTCGTCTCTTTGGTCTAATTATTTGTACTCGGTTAAGCTTTGTTTGCATGAGGCGGAGGAATTTCGTGAAAGTAGAACTTTATGAGAGCTTCAGAAGAGTTGGAAGTAAATGTGAATGGATTACAGGCCTCGATGAATCAGTGGCGCGAGTTTAGTGAGTCTTCCTTGTGAGATAGGTGATTCGCTAAACTTTCTGAAACCCTCATCTGTTATTGGTCAACGCTGACGTCAGAGAATACGCAGTGCGTTGTGCATTGTTTGCGAGAAGCCCGCCCAGCACAGGTACATCTCGCGTCAACGTGCAGACAGATTGCAACACTTTGGTGATTGTAATTGTTTTTTAACGTCTCCCGGTTTTATGCTTGAAAGCTTAGCAGAGGACGGCTTACTGACTAACTTATAACTTAAATTAAATTAACACCCATGCCTTACCAGGGATTCGAACCCAGAACCTCCCGCACCCCAGATCGGTGGCGCACCAACCGACTGCGGACTGCGCCATGGGAGGTCGGCTAACACTTTGGTGAGTGAGTGAAAATATTTTGGTGGCTCTTAACATCGAGGTTTTAATAGCCGATGAGGATGAAGTGAGGTGAGTATGGGGTAGCACCAGAATGCAAAGGCTGGGGGAACGGGAAATCCCCGAGAAAACCCACCGACCAGCGGCGTAGTCCGGCACGATTCCCACGTGCGAAAATCCGGGAGCGACCCAGCCAGGAATCGAACCCGGTTCACCTGGGCGGGAGGGAGGGAGGGAGGGTGCTCTGGCCACTGAGTCACTGCGGCCCCTTGCAGACTGTAACACGTATGTGCACACGAGAGTAATATTAACATGTGAGGACGGTAGTAAATACTGGGGGGTTGGCTGAGATGACGCAGGTAGGGTGAGGACACCTGCTGAAGATCCACCTGTGTTTACCCCGCGGGATGGGCGCGTGTTTACAATAGCGCTCAATTTGCACACGAGATCAGCTGTGGACGGCGTCGTCTGCTACTTCCACACCGCAGCATCCAGGACAATTACACCTTCTCTCTCTCTCTCTCTCTATCTCTCTCTCTCCCTCCCTCTCGTATTTACTGACGACCAGACTCACCAGCAAACTCGGCTCTCCACACATAAGCAGACACTGCAGCAGCCACGCTTCAAACGTACTGTATATAGGAACATCAGAATACGTTATATTTTAATACCCTTCGGGCATGTGAGCAGTTTTAGTCTGTTTATTGGCCGCAGGTCTTTGTGACAAAACATTCTTTTATTTGAGGGGCCGCGGTGGCCGAGCGGTTAGCTCGCTCGCCTCCCATTAAGGCGATCCGGGTTCAATCCCCGTTGGGTCACCAGACTTTCGCATGTGCGAATCGTGTCGGACTATGCCGTTGGTCGGCTGGTCTTCTCGGTAATCTCCCGTTTACCCGCCCCCTCATTCCGGCGCTGCTCCATACTCACCTCAATCGCCCTTCTCGGCTCTGAAGACCTAGCTGTTAAGAGCCGTCCAAAGCTCTTCAATTTTATTTAATTGGCCAATCAGAATCAGGTTTCTCCGACACTGCACGTCTGTAACACGTGGGCGTACACCTGAAGACGTGTAACGCGAAAATCATTCAATCATGAAGGTGGATCTGAGATAAAGTGTTATGACATATTTTCGTGGAAGTCGGGTGTATCTAACTGTATAACTATAGTCCATTCACGATTACTTCAAACTTTCCCGAAGCCCTACTAAAGTACTATTTCCGGGATATTCCTCCGCCTCATGCAAACAAAACTTAACCGAGTCCAAACATTTACACCAAAGAGACGTATCACCGTATTCGTGCACACACATTTCAATAATATTTTGTATAAGAACTAACATTATATAATTTACAAATGAAATATCAAAAAAATTTCAATTGAACCACAAATAAGATACTTTTTGTATTATTTTATGTTAAAACAAATATAATATGCGAGTGATATATAATACAGTTAAAAAAAACTGCCCAACCAGTTATACATGATGGGATTGTTCGACGTTTTGATTTAAAAAAAAACGGAATAAACCGCGAATATACTACAACACAGCAGAACAGCGCTCCCCTACCCACGCGGCGGTCAATGTTTACGTTCAGAGACATTTCATGTGTTTCATTGGAACATGTGGGCTGTGTTTCGGAATATATTTCTGCAGTGTTTCACATATGCAAATGTCCGCTCAGTGGAATGAAAATCATTAACGATTGTGTGTGCTGGTTAAAGACTTAATTTGCAAACCAGATGTTTTATATTGAATATCACATATGTTTCAACATATTCAGGAAGGGATGATTCCAACCTAAGGCACCAGTAGCATAGGCCAATGTAAGTATTATTAGTCTGTATCAAGAAGCCTTGTATGATATTAAAGCATATATTATAAGTTACATTTGAAACTCAGGATATATTTAATATGAAGAACATGAAGGCAATGTAGAATGGTTTTTTATTCATGAACGGAAAATTTTCCATGAAAAGAAATGGTAACCCAAATATTAATTGATCAGCACTGAAGTTAGATTCCCAGTGGAAACTGAGAACATTAAAGAGTCTTAGAGCCGTAATTCTTAATGATGGAAATGATAGAAGCTAATTACCAAACTATAAGTTTGGGAAAATATTAAGATTACTTTCTTTCCAGAACTACCTTTTTCTTTGATGGAAATATTGATTTACTGTATTTTCATTCGTTTGTGTGTTAAAGCAATACTTAGATGTAAGCACTTCTTTTAATTGTTTGTGCATGTATTACTGACAGATTGTCAAAGGAATTAAGTATTCTTGGTCCTTAAATAGTCTGAAATGTTAGATTCTCTATAGTGTCGACTTTCTAATGTAGGGTCATAGTCTATTGGATGATAAGGATAAGTTTATTCATAGTTTAGTTCTAGAGGTTGTTTCAGATAATCAAGTTACTAATATGTTTAAAGTCGCAATTGTGCATATAATATGTGTATATTTAAATTCATATGCATAGAGACTTTTTGTTAGTTCAACGTGGTTACATGTAATTAGATTACATTCTGTATTCAGAAATTCTTGGCACTCTAATGTGTAGTCATTACATAGTCTACTATCCTCTTACAGAAATTTTGATATTCCACGTGTCGACCTAGTCATAGATCCTGAAAATAACCAATATTACTCTGTGATGTTGTTCCCTTACACACAATACACCATTAAACATTTTAACGAATAATATATTTTTTTTTGTGCTCTATGGTAGCTCGATGTTTCACAACCAAATAAAACATTCTTTCTACAGTCGAAATCTTAAAAGAAGATGGAGTTCAGGAGTGCAAACAAAACCAGGAGATTGCAAACAATACAAGCAGAGTGCAAACAAATGCAAGCAGAGTGCAAACAAATACAAGCAGAGTGCAAACAAATACAAGCAGAGTGCAAAGATACGTAGCGGTTAGGTTGCGGCAACATCACCTTAGATGTTTCCAAATACAACTTTCAAAAATATTGTGACAAGTATTCTTTCGAAATGTTTCAAAATATTTTTTCTAAAATAACTCAGAAACATTGTATACAAATGTTATGTAAACGGCATGTACTGTATATTGCGACACAACTGAAACATATCTTAAACTGCCGTGATGTGTGGGTAAATATACTCATCATGGACACCTTACCAAGCTACAAAACTTAATACGACGCCGTATCATAGGTGTATTTCAAGAAAAAATAAATAAGACATTTTATTAGTAATTTATGACAACTTTCTCACTAACATTTAGCATAGAATACAAAAGCTAAGGAATATTACGTTATCGGCGCCCTTGAGTCATAGCGGATAATCTTTGTGACGGTGACATAGCATATATTGCTAAAGAGACACAACATATTGTGTTCGAGTTATGTTCGAGCCACAGATACGTATGTAACATTGGCACACTAAGTAATCATCCCTCCGCTCATCTGAGTGGTGTAGGACTTGTAAATGCTGTCGTGTACAAGGACACGATTAGAATGTTCAAGACCCATGAGCACACCAACATGTCACATGACACAGAACACTCAAGTATACAGAGTTGACGCGAACTGCAGCTGCAAACGCCACTGGCCAGCAACATGCCGTCGCCAACGAGCGCCTGCTATCGTGCGGCCAGTAGGGAACCTTGCACAGTGGCTAGTTCTCAGAGCTTAGCGCAGCCAATCAGAGAGCGGGCACGCCCGCACTACCGCGGCATGTAGCGTCTTCTGTGTACCGACCTAATGTATATCTAGAGATAGGAAAATGTCGCTAATTCATTTCAGGACAAGATAGACGTCAAACACGTTTATAGTGAAGTCACATTCGCAATTGGATAAGAGTTTATCAGCCCCGCCCTGCACGCCTCTGAGCCAATAGCAGACTTGCAAGCAAACACCTTGCGAATTATATAACTGCCAGGTGTGGAGTAACTGTCAAAGAACTGAGGCTCTAGTATGCAGAGGAGTGAGGAGTATAGCCTACGGGCCATTGAACTCGATAAATTTTCCTATCCCTATGTATATATCTCACGACAGCCTCTACGTGAACATACTGGCCCTAGGGAACTGTGCTCCGCAGGACTTACAGTTCTCGCCCTGGTATTCCGTAATGTAGTAAATACGGAGATACGCTGCACGCCCTGTGTTGCTTTCAACATCGAGGGGGACGCGGTGGTGTAGTGGTTAGACTACTTGCCTCCCGCCCAGACGAACCGGGTTCGATTCCCGGATTATCGCCCGTGGGAGTCGTACCGGACGATGCCGCTGGCCGGCGAGTTTCCTCAGGGATATCCCATTTCCCCCGGCCTTGCATTCCGGCGCTGCTCTATACTCACCTCATTTCACTGTCATACGCTGTCAAGACGGCGATGTTTAGAGCCGTCCAGGAGTGCTATTCCCGGATGGTTAACCTCGCGTTGTCGTGACTCCCGCCTGCCTGTCGTGGCAATTTTTTTTATTTTTTTATTTTGGCGAGCCCCCAAATCCCGCTACACCAACGTGAGCACCTTCATAGTTCTGTGTACCCTCCGGCATGCATGTTAGTAGCCAAGACTGTTGAAGAATGGGATACGTCTCAGGGCAAGCCCTATACGCCTTAGGTCGGTGCATGCATCGCGGCTATAGTAGGGTTATCTGGCGCCATGGCCGCAATTGCAGCCATGGACATACCCCGAAAGAAGGGACTAGTAAGGGGCACAGAAAACCAGGCAAAGCGGAGAGGGCCTGGAGAAAACTACGCGACCGTCGCGGAGGACAAATGTAATTCCTTTATTGGATTAGGGCTGGAGGAAGTAGGGTGGCGTTAGTTTGCGAAGATAGACTTTGTGAATGTGATGCAGGGTGAAATGAAATGAGGTCGTAGTTAGGTTGATAACCAGGGTCGCGCTGTGCGGTCCTGGTGGTGGGGGGCAGAACTGAACCACCCACCCGACAGAGGCCAGCCATCTCTCTGTAACACGGTGTTAGTGTGTTACAGGCAATTACAGGAAACTTAGAACTAGGGGTAATATTTCTACCATCTTGTCTGTGACCTCGCGTGCATCTGTGTGTAGGGGTGTGTTAGTGTGTGTCAATGGAGGTGTGATTGAGTGTTAGTGCAGTCTAGGGGTGCCACTCCACAAACCTCACCAGCCGCTGCAGAGAGCACCGTACGCCACAAGCCATCTCACTGCTCACTGCTAGCCAATCTCTGGATTTATTTCTGATTAACTTCCAGAGCCTTTATACGGCTGTATTGCTGCGAGTGACTGCCTTGGAACCAGCAGTGGCGACGGGCCATACAGACAGCTGTCGGATGAGAGAAGCTTTGTAGCTCATGTGTGTGTGGTGGAGTGTGGATGCAATGTGAATCACAGGGCCATCTCCAAGCCAGAGGCTGTACAGAGCCTGCTTCGCCTTGTTCTGTAATCACATAGTGATTAGCTAATTTGTGATAATTATTTTTTCAAAGAGTGTATTTTGTAGTTAAGTGTATTCCAGTATTACGGGTTTCCGGGATTAATTAGTTAGTCGGGTGCATGGCTGAGGCCCTGCATTGCGAGTTTCGGTGTTTTAAGGCGGCCTGTGAGCTAAAATACTTTTAGACCGCTTATATCTCTGAGCCTCGTGGGGGTCATAATCGCCGAGACTAGATATTTTCGGGTTGGCATGTGTGGCTCAATCATTGTAAGATTTTTTCCGCCATTTTGACGAAGTGGTCGTCTAGTTTCTCGATTTTGAGTTCGTTATGCAGAGCTGTAATGGGGTAATATCTAGGTGCGTCTGCCGCAATTCGCAGGCATTTATTTTGCACAGTCTGCAGTCTCTTGATGTGTGTTTTAGCTGCATGGGCCCACGTGGGCACAGCATATGTTATAACAGGCCGTATGAGCATGGTATATAGCAATACTTCTGTGTTTCGTGTTATGCCACTTCGCCTACTCAGTATAGGGCGGAGAGTCTGGCGTATGCACTTGCGCATTTGGCGTCTATATGTGCTTTCCAGGTCAACTTTCTATCCATATATACGCCTATATATTTAACTACATCTTTATGGGGTATGGGTTCGCCAAATAAATTGATTTGCGGATGATTCGCAGCTTGAGGTAGTGCCCTGCGCGTGAAAACGATCGCCTCGCTTTTCCTGATATTGATTCTAATCCGCCATATCGTGTAATATTCTTGGAAGGCTGTTAAGGCAGTTTGCTAGGCCGAGGTCGTGTGAGCGACTAAATATGACAGTGTCATCGGCATAGCAACCGAATTGCATCAGTCGGTTGTCTGGTTTCGGAAAAGCGTGTATATAAAGATTAAATAAAATTGGGCCAAGCATACTGCCTTTAGGCACTCCAACATAAAATTGGGCCAAGCATACTGCCTTTAGGCACTCCAACATAAAATTGGGCCAAGCATACTGCCTTTAGGCACTCCAACATAAATGATTTTACTCTGATTTCGCCCCTTCGCAATGGACAGAAAAGGTCCTGCGATTCAAATAGCTGGCTAATAATTTAATATATAAATCGGGGAATGTTTATTCCTATAATTTATAAATTAATTCAGCATGAAAAACTCTGTAAAAAGCATTTTCGATATCTAAGAAAATTGCAACTACGTCGTATTTCCAGTTAAAGGCATGGTTAATATATTCAGTGATTCGTACTAATTGGTGTGTTGTGGAGTGCTTTTGTCTAAAGCCAAACTGCTCTTCGGGAAGTAAATTATTGTTACTTATATGAGAATTAATCCGTCTTAGGATTATATATTCCGCAACTTTAGAAAGTGTATTTAAAAGGCTAATTGGCCTATAATTTTGTGGGAGTTTCTTATCCTTCCCTGGTTTGTGAAAAACAATCACATTGGCAGTTTTCCATTCGTTTGGGAAGTATTCCAGCTTGAGTATAGCATTAAAGCATGTAGCTATATACTCAAGTGCCAGTTCGGACATTTTCTTTGATACAATAGCCTGAATTCCGTCTGCTCCTGGAGTTTTATTTCGTGCAACTGTGTAAATTCAGACTCATCTTCAGTCTGTTTTCTTTGTTTTATATTAACTTCTCAATAAATGTGGGTTGTAAAATGTCTATCGCAGGGATCCTGATTTGGCTGAAAAGTATTTTCCAGCACATTTGCAAAGGCTTCTGCCATTTGCTTCAGGGGTTAAAACAAATCCTGCGTTAGTTTGCAAGGGTGGAATTTTATCGGTTTTATTTAAGTGGCGTTTAGTTAAGCCCCATAAATCCATTTTCGCGTGGTGTTAGCTTAGCTACTTTAGCATCCCAGACACTGGCCCGCCATATTGTTACTTCCTCTGAAATGACAGCCTGTATTTCGTTTGCCGTCTTTCGTTTGGCAAATATTGTCAATATTGTCTGTGGAAATATTGTCAAAATCAATGTGAACTGGGTAACGATCGGAGGAGAGCTCATGTTCGACTCTTAGGTCCATCCCAGTTGTAAACTGTTTAACTAGAGCAATATCTAAAATATCAGAATGTTGCATAATATTTGGTGGGTTATGGGTAGGCTCAGTTGGGGCCATAACTTGATAATTTCTATTCGCTTGGTGCCTTTGTGAGAACATCCCATTTGCTGTTCTATTTCTATAATTCCAGTTTGCTTTTCCTCTTATCAAAGGCCTGTCCTTTAGATATACGGTATAGCCTGGAACAAAAAAGCGAGATTTGTGTGTAAAATGTGTCTCATTTATTGCCGATATTTTAATTCTATGTCGAGACAAATAGCCTATAAACTCGTCATTTTTTTTAGCTAAGGCTGCGTGCATTCGAGAAGAGAATGGAGTGAAGGTGCGTATCGGGTGAATTTAAATTAGCTGCATTAATTGGGTTTACTGGCATGGTCATAATTCTTGACCAGCTGAATGGACGAGCCGATGACCGCGATTATTTTGTCTTGGATCGACATATTAGTCGTCCAGATGGCGATCATGGCACAGAGGGGCTGCAGCTCTTGCGCCAGGTCGGGATACTTGCTGAAATGCGCGTCATTAGTAAAGGCTTCATTAATTGCAGCCATGATTTCATTTTGGTATACAGGGGTAAAAGCGATTGGGGGGGGGGGGAGGTTCGCCACAGATTGGCATGTCGGAGCGACTGCAACCGATGCGACATCGATGGCCTGCGGGGTGTGTGTGGCGAGCTCGGCCTGAGGACACGAGTATTGTTGAGGCTGAGGTGGGCTCTGATTGGCCGACTGGGCTGTGGAGGGGGGAGACGGAGTGGCGGTCGCGGTCTGCGAGCACGTGGCTTGTGTTACAGCCTGGTTTTCGGCAAAATTTCGCGATTGTTTCCTAGATTTTGCTTGTGTTTTCTTGCCCCACCTCGCATTAGGGTTGCGGGGAATGGGTTGGTTCGCCAGGGCCGGGAAATCCATCTCGCCTTGTAGCCAGGCATACCTGTTATACACAGGTACAGGTGCTGGCTGCTGGTGTTGCGCTCACAAAGGCATAAGCATATTTCGTGGTGGTTGGACATGTGTTTGCTGTGGCGCTGGGAGTGTCTGGCCCTGGGCTGGTTGCTGCCAGGCTGTGGTAGGCTGCTGCTCGGTTATTCTCGCGAATTGCAGCTCGAGATTGCTGCTGCCGGGCTTGCCTTGTTTTCAGGTGCAAGGTGGCTCCATTTCGCAGTTTTATAGGTTTGGCATCCTCGATAGTTTGCGCAGTGATTTAAGCCGCAGTCCACACATTTTACTTGTGTTCTGTCCTCGACAATTTGGCAATCTTTTGTGAGGTGCGGGCCACTGCAGTACCTGCATTTTGGTGTGGCACTACATCCTGCTGCCACATGATTAAGCCGCTGGTAGCAGGAACATTGTGCAGGTCCTGTGGGATTGTGGAACTCTTCCACTCGGATCTGAAAGCCTGAAAAGCTTGTGAGGACGAGATATGGTGTTGTATTAATGCCATGAGGCAGTTCGATCGCTAATTTGTTTATTGGGCGCCTGTTGCGACCGTGAATGAACCAGGCCCTTTGGACTGGCATTCCGAGGCGCTGGAATTCTTCATGTAGGAATTCCATTTACGTATCCGCTTGAACCCGGCAGAATACAAGCTTCACTGGTATTTGATCGGCCTGTCGGAGCAGGCTGTGTTGGTACCCCATTTCCTTGATGATACGGACAGCTATATCAAACTCTGTTATTGAACTAGTGTGAATGCGCAGTGTGTCTGCCCCGACACAGACAGCACTCCATGAAAGCGACATCGATTCATCGAGTTTTCGCTTGAGTGCAGGGTATTTGTGTTTATTTGTCAGGCACACAGGAAACTGCTTTATTTGCAGCTTTTTTGGCTGCTGCTGAGTTAATTTCGGGGTAGTTTGGCCCACTGAGGACTGCTACGATCCCTGAGGGGGCGGCTGTGTGCCCTGATAGGGCTGTACGTCGTGTGTATGTTTTGCGTGCTTGCTTTCATTTTGCAATGTTATATCATTCGCAATTAAGTTTGCTGGGTTCGCTGGGAGTTGCATCTCCATGGCAGCGTCGTTGCTAGCCGTGTTCGCAGGTCACAGACAGGTAAGTGTGCCTACAGGTGTACCTATCACTGTGTTAGCTGGTGTGCACCGTCCAAGCCCCTCCTTCCTATCCTCTCCCCACTACCGGAGACAAGGCCAGGCAGGTAGGGGGCGACTGGCGTTTTGTTCTTTCCTAACACTAATAAAAACTTTATTTTTGTATTTAAAACCTAACGACACTAGGGAAACTTAACTTCAGTTTGTGCGGAGAACTAGCCGCACGACCTTTCACTGAACTCGCTCGAGTAGTTCTGAGAAGAACTACTCGCAGCAGTAGAGAATCGTTGCAGCTCCTCTCTCCTCGCCGGCTGCCTGGGAACTATCCCCTATCGTGGCCGGCAAGGCTTGTCGTGTTCACGTCTCGTCTTGAATGCTGGCAGATTGCTGGCTGCGATGCCACGCCATCAATATTGTGTTTCAAATGAATGCTGAATATTTCCAAAGAAATTCTGAATACATTGTTATCTTTACTTCTGCAGTTAATTTTGTGGATTTGTATGTTAACCACTTTTCAAACATTCTTAAGGAATATATTCTTAATTAAAAAAAAAAAAACACGACAACGTAAAAAAACTGCTAATTGAGTATTTTGAAGTCAAACTTTAAAAAAATGTCCACCTTGATATATTTGAACGGAAACACTGGCTGGTATAGCACAGTTGGTGACGATGGCGGGGAAGTACTCTGGTCACTCCATTTCTCTATACATCGAGACTACATACTTGAACAATTCGCGTTATTATTTGAAGACTGAATAGACTTTGAAATCCGCGAGAGTTTGTATTGCTTTTGTCGTTGGTCTACGTTTTGTTAGACTTAGCCTTGATGATTCGAACCAACATAAAGTAACGGCAGGTTGGTCCAATCACGTCAGCCAAGTGATAAATGAAAATACGGCTGTCACTGCAGCAAGTGCCAATATACACATGGCGCAGGCAGATGATAACTGAAGACAGAAAGAATGTGAGTGAGTGAGTGAAGAGATTTGGGTGGCTCTGAACAGCGAGGTCTTGAGAGTCGATGCTGGTGATTGAGGTGAGAATTGAGCAGCGCCGGAATGAAAGGTTGGGGGAAACGGGAGATCCCTGAGGAAACCCGTAAACCAGCGGCATCGTCCGGCACGATAATCCGGGAGCGACCCCGCGAGGAATCGAACACAGTTCACCTCGGTGGGAGGCGAGCGCTCTAGCCGCTACACCACCGCGGCGCCAGGATATATTTAATATTTTCAGACACACTTTAATTTACTATTCCAAGTGTTGTATTGTGAAGGGATTTTTAACGTCCCCAGGTTTTATGCTTGAGAGCTTAGCACGGTCGGCTTACAGACTAACTTAAATTAACACCCATACCTTACCCGGGATTCAAACCAGAGCCTCCCGCACCACAGGCAGGTGACGCACCAACCGACTGCGCCACGGGGGGGGGGGGGGGGGTCGGCGTTCCAGGTGTTGCAAACAATATTATGTTAAGTGCTGTACTTAAGTCGACACAACATTAGCTTGGTTATCATAGCCGATGGGCTGTCGGCTATATGTTAGGGTACAGTTAGATATATGAACCAATTATGACTTTTACTAGTAACACGGTTTGCGAATTGTTTTCCGAAAGTGAGATCATTGATCACTGAGCTTCGCAGTGTGCAGTAGAGGTCAGGAGGGAGACAGTGGATACGGTTTACAATCGCGTTATTTGAAGTTAGTGCCTGTGGAAACACTAACGTAGGTATTTTACCACTAGAATTAAATATTTTATGGAACAGATCGGTTTCGAGTCAAAACTATGAGTGTTTTGTATCTCAAACACAGTGATTTAATCCAGATATATTTCAGGTGCTGATTTAATAACTTATTAATACGATTATAAATGTTTAATCCGTTTTTTTTTTGCACTGCTTGTGAAGGATTTATTCTGTTCTGTTGGTCACATTTGGAGGTAACGTAAATATTTAAAAGACAGAACTAACACAAACAGCACAGGTATATATTTAATTATTGCCGAAAACAGCTTTCGGAAACTAAATGGTGTTAGCCAAGTAGGTTCTAATAAACAATTTTAAATTTCGTTCTAGAACTTTTCAAGAATAATACAAGCTGTAAACATGCTGTAAATGTTACTCGGCAATAGCATTAAAAAATTTAAATAAATTATTTTATTAAACATTGAACACAGCGTGATTATTAACTACTTCAATGAAATGTGTATATCACAAAATAATTATTAAAAACTATTATTTTAATTTTATTATACTAGGTGATTATTTTTCGCAGCGCGTGTCTGCTATTGGTATTAATCCAGGCACCTACCACCCACCCACCGCCCCTGAAAAGGATTTAAAATAAGATCGTTATAACATGGAAGTGTCCGCTCTTGTCTCCTTACTTGCCCTGTGGTAGAGACCAAAAACGATCTACACGTGCTTCATGTACAGAAATATGTAGGCTACACTGGGTCTGAACGGGACAACAGAGTACGTCATACACGGGGTCTGAACGGGACAACAGATACTTCATACACGGGGTCTGAACGGGACAACAGATACTTCATACAC
The DNA here is from genome assembly GCA_029891345.1 of Dryococelus australis. NCBI lineage: Eukaryota > Metazoa > Arthropoda > Insecta > Phasmatodea > Phasmatidae > Dryococelus > Dryococelus australis. Next base: position 83,563,657 of record CM057007.1, on the reverse strand, counting down.
GGGGTCTGAACGGGACAACAGAGTACGTCATACACGGGGTCTGAACGGGACAACAGAAGATCACGGTCTACGACGTCGTCATACACGGGGTCTGAACGGGACAACAGAGTACGTCATACACGGGGTCTGAACGGGACAACAGATACGTCATACACGGGGTCTGAACGGGACAACAGAGTACGTCATACACGGGGTCTGAACGGGACAACAGAGTACGTCATACACGGGGTCTGAACGGGACAACAGAGTACGTCATACACGGGGTCTGAACGGGACAACAGAGTACGTCATACACGGGGTCTGAACGGGACAACAGAGTACGTCATACACGGGGTCTGAACGGGACAACAGAGTACGTCATACACGGGGTCTGAACGGGACAACAGAGTACGTCATACACGGGGTCTGAACGGGACAACAGAGTACGTCATACACGGGGTCTGAACGGGACAACAGAGTACGTCATACACGGGGTCTGAACGGGACAACAGAGTACGTCATACACGGGGTCTGAACGGGACAACAGAGTACGTCATACACGGGGTCTGAACGGGACAACAGAGTACGTCATACACGGGGTCTGAACGGGACAACAGAGTACGTCATACACGGGGTCTGAACGGGACAACAGAGTACGTCATACACGGGGTCTGAACGGGACAACAGAGTACGTCATACACGGGGTCTGAACGGGACAACAGAGTACGTCATACACGGGGTCTGAACGGGACAACAGAGTACGTCATACACGGGGTCTGAACGGGACAACAGAGTACGTCATACACGGGGTCTGAACGGGACAACAGAGTACGTCATACACGGGGTCTGAACGGGACAACAGAGTACGTCATACACGGGGTCTGAACGGGACAACAGAGTACGTCATACACGGGGTCTGAACGGGACAACAGAGTACGTCATACACGGGGTCTGAACGGGACAACAGAGTACGTCATACACGGGGTCTGAACGGGACAACAGAGTACGTCATACACGGGGTCTGAACGGGACAACAGAGTACGTCATACACGGGGTCTGAACGGGACAACAGATACGTCATACACGGGGTCTGAACGGGACAACAGATACGTCATACACGGGGTCTGAACGGGACAACAGAGTACGTCATACACGGGGTCTGAACGGGACAACAGATACGTCATACACGGGGTCTGAACGGGACAACAGAGTACGTCATACACGGGGTCTGAACGGGACAACAGAGTACGTCATACACGGGGTCTGAACGGGACAACAGATACGTCATACACGGGGTCTGAACGGGACAACAGATACGTCATACACGGGGTCTGAACGGGACAACAGATACGTCATACACGGGGTCTGAACGGGACAACAGATACGTCATACACGGGGTCTGAACGGGACAACAGAGTACGTCATACACGGGGTCTGACGGGACAACAGAGTACGTCATACACGGGGTCTGAACGGGACAACAGAGTACGTCATACACGGGGTCTGAACGGGACAACAGAGTACGTCATACACGGGGTCTGAACGGGACAACAGAGTACGTCATACACGGGGTCTGAACGGGACAACAGAGTACGTCATACACGGGTCTGAACGGGACAACAGATACGTCATACACGGGTCTGAACGGGACAACAGAGTACGTCATACACGGGGTCTGAACGGGACAACAGAGTACGTCATACACGGGGTCTGAACGGGACAACAGAGTACGTCATACACGGGGTCTGAACGGGACAACAGAGTACGTCATACACGGGGTCTGAACGGGACAACAGAGTACGTCATACACGGGTCTGAACGGGACAACAGAGTACGTCATACACGGGGTCTGAACGGGACAACAGAGTACGTCATACACGGGGTCTGAACGGGACAACAGAGTACGTCATACACGGGGTCTGAACGGGACAACAGAGTACGTCATACACGGGGTCTGAACGGGACAACAGAGTACGTCATACACGGGTCTGAACGGGACAACAGATACGTCATACACGGGGTCTGAACGGGACAACAGGATACGTCATACACGGGTCTGAACGGGACAACAGAGTACGTCATACACGGGGTCTGAACGGGACAACAGAGATACGTCATACACGGGGTCTGAACGGGACAACAGAGTACGTCATACACGGGGTCTGAACGGGACAACAGAGTACGTCATACACGGGGTCTGAACGGGACAACAGAGTACGTCATACACGGGGTCTGAACGGGACAACAGAGTACGTCATACACGGGGTCTGAACGGGACAACAGAGTACGTCATACACGGGGTCTGAACGGGACAACAGAGTACGTCATACACGGGGTCTGAACGGGACAACAGAGTACGTCATACACGGAGTCAGAACGGGACAACAGATACGTCATACACGGGGTCTGAACGGGACAACAGAGTATGTCATACACGGGGTCTGAACGGGACAACAGATACGTCATACACGGGGTCTGAACGGGACAACAGAGTACGTCATACACGGAGTCAGAACGGGACAACAGAGTACGTCATACACGGGGTCTGAACGGGACAACAGATACTTCATACACGGAGTCGGAACGGGACAACAGAGTACGTCATACACGGGGTCTGAACGGGACAACAGAGTACGTCATACACGGGGCTATTAGTCAAAGTTTGTTTGATTGTAAAAGTGCGAAGATGGCGTGACCAGACTGTAGTAATAGTAGTAGTGTCAGTGGAGGAAGAGGAGGAAGTGTTTAACGCATGACCGGGCGACTGGCAGCTAACCGGATGAGGCCGGGCCTGTCGGAGGGGGGGGGGGGGGGGTGTTTGTGGAGGGGTTGGGGGGGGGTGGTTGGTGGATCGTTGGGGGGGGGGGGGGGCACGACGGACTGCAGTCGGCCACTACACACCCTCGAGGACAGCCGTCGGACATGGAGGACACGCCGCCCACATCGGCTCTGCCGCACTACCCTTGGACTTCGCCACCGCCGCCGTCGCAGGTCAGTGCTTTCCTCGGGGTCTTCCCACCCGTGTCTGCTCTGGCGCTCCGCTGCAGCTCAGCGCACAGCGATACAAGCGTGCAACTGTCACTCGTTTCGCCGACTCCAGTCGCACGTGCCGGCCAAGTACAGGAGCGCCGTCCACCAATCAGCGCCAGCCTGCAGCCCGGACAACACGCAGCGACCAATCAGAGAACTAGTACGCCCACGTCTCTGTGTACTTATCTCCTGTGTGGCATCGGTTATCTCAGGGTGTTCCCGTTTACCCTCCGGCAGTGCTACACCCGTTCTATCTCCCCCTACCTTGCGCGCTACAGACGTCGTTGCTTAGCGCCAGTTTTTCTCCTGACCTACCCTAATGTAAGGTCCGTGGTAGGAACGCGACCTTACTGCTTCTCAGGGCTGAGCCTAAGAGGAAGGGGGAGAGATGCACCGCGGCAGAGAGGGATTGGCCAGCCATGGCCGCAACTCGGATCATAGACACGGACATTGTATAAACGCTTTCGACAGAATAGAATTTAAAAACTTGTTCATTCAGTTGTAGACGATGGTACAGGATAATTATTGATGGGAACCATGATCTTTATCAGTGGAGGATGAACAGCTACGTAGTAGAGAGGGGAGCGAGATAGTTCGCTTTAGCAATTTCAGACTCACTTTAGTTCACGGTTTAAAGTGTTGCAAACAAGACATCGTATGATGCGCGCTGTACTCGAGTCGACACATAACACTTGTGTCGTCGTCTCAATCAATGTACCCTCGGTGTTCTGCTGTAGTACCAAGAACACAGGACAGAAGTGCGGTTAACAAGTCAGTTGCCCACAGGAAAGATTGCTGAGTACAGAGTCTCACACTGCAGAGTATAGGTCGTTCACGGTAAAGTGAGCCCTTCTTGAAGCTGTTTCATCAGACATAATAACCAATAAACACATTTCATGGTGGCCTCGGGCTTTTGGTTTTGGGCATGGTGATTGTATACACTGTGTTTAATAATCACATTGCAGGGTTTACATTAACAAGTGGTGGAAGGATATAAATAGGTTGAAAGAAAAAGTAACTGGGGCTCCAAAAGTGCAACGACTCGTAACAATCTTCCACAGTGTCACGTACATGGACTCCGAGTACTGGCGCCACCACTCTACACTCTATTGCCAATATCTTTGCATTTTTTTGAGTCAACCTTTTGAAAAATCACCCAATGTATGACGCGTTTGGTTGTTTCGTAAACAAGCGTTTGGAGTGTTATCATCGGAGTACAACATTTTTGGTTAAATTTAACTTTGCCATACACTTTATCTGTGATCTATAATAATTCATTTATAATTGGTTGCTTCTTGTATTAGTGATTTACTGTAATTCCTTCCATTGGTTACAAATCATCAGATATTACAATAAATCCGAAAGTAATTTTCACAACATAAATGAGTTGTTTTGCAACAACTGAAACTAAACATTGATGCGCGCGTGAAGAAGTTAACTGTATGTTGCACTTACGACGCAAGTGATAGCGTTTATTTACTGTGACTACATTTCAATGACAGTATTGTTTGACGGTGCGGTGTTTTACTATTAAAAAATTACATTTGACTGTGTTGGGGACACGGCCGTTTGTTTTGCGTGAATACGTCTACGTTGACGCGCTCGGACGCCTTGATGTTTATTTTACGTTCCCGGCACCGCTTCACTCCATCATATGGGGTTTTATGGGTATCACTGGATTGCTTTTGAGATGCTCTTTCCAGCCGTATACGATTTCTGTATTTCGACTTACCTTTTTGACGATTATAGGCCGAAATTGTGTTAAGTTTTCTTATTTTTTTACACTAAACGAATACAATTTCACTATAACCACGCCACACAAAAGTTTTTATACACCCAATATATTTATCTTGACGAGAGCTGTCGATTGAAACACAAACGAGCGTCGTAGCTTCTCCTAGTCAAAAGTTACACTACGCGGAAGTTATGAGATGCGGCGAAACGAACTCAGAATTGCGTCCCCCCCCCCCTTTTTTTTTTCTCCACCATTCATCTCGTCTCACCGCACGATGCTTCGCAGCCTTCACTCAACGTAACCGATTCTTTTATTCTTTGATTGGAAATCAAATGTATTTGAATTTTGAATTTAGACGGTAGATTCGGAGCTGCAATGCCAACGGATTTTCTGGATTGCCTTCCACTATGGTTGCAAATTTGAAGTCAGATTCAAGTAAAAAAAAAAAAAACGACAGTGTTGTGTTCGTGAGAGTGACATAGTGGTCAGAGGGCGACTACGGTGCTGCCTGTGTCTTGTGCTTCGTCTGCTTGCGACAGAAGGCCAGTCGTCTATCACGTTGTTCACAGATCAGCATGTCCCTCATAACACACGCTATATCACACAGACAGAATGCTGTAGTGGTTTCTTCGACGTGATGTGATTGGCTTCGCGAGGTTCCAGGCGATGTACTTCCGTCTGACAGGTCACCGCGTGCTGCCTACCATAGAGTAAAGACGGGGTAGACAGATCTCGCTGGCTGCGCACAACCAATCTCCGTGTCCCAACATTGAACTGCTTTTCTGCAAATACGGCCAGCAAAAATGGCGTGGATTAGATTTGAGTTTAGAACACTGTTTGGTAAACGAGTGCTTTGTAATATTTGTATGCTTGCTCTAACCAATTTTATCATGCAGTTTGATTTAATTTCAACTGGTAAAAGTATTTACTTAATATAATAGTTCTTCTCATTAAAAAATTAAGATATAAACAATCACGTTCGTCACTGTTGACCACGTGACTTCGACAGTTGTGTAGGATTGGGGTAGGTCAATGTTGGGTACATGCGCAGAAGACAAATAAGCGGTCTACTTCATATTTAGTCCATGCTGCCTACTGGCTTAACTGCCAGCCGGTGAGTAAGTTGTCAGGCGCTGATTGGCGAACTGACACGTCGCTGATCAGAGACGCCATCTTGCTGGCCAGTGTCTGAGGTAATAGTTCCCGCAGTAAGCTGCTATTACGCCTCTGTATGACACGTATCGTCGCCTAGATACACTTACAAACAACGGGCGACGCGCTTTAGTTCCGAACAAGTGACAATTTCGCTGATTAAATCAGTTAACAGCGCCTGACTTATTCAACATCAGTCACTTTATTCAATTTAACTGATAGATATCTATAAAAGTGGTAGTTCTCCCTCTCTTAGTGATTCAGTGGCATTTTACTCTGATTCATCAACTATTTATTTCGATATTATTCAGTGATTTATTTTGCCTGATGGATCAGTTAAACAACGGGTATCAAATTTAGTAACAACCCTTAGACTAATGAAATACACATAAAATTATTTTTTCAAATGTGAATTTCATTACATGGTAAAATGTTACCCTACACCTTTCTTGGACAATACGTATGCAAACGACTGCGCCGGCTAAGCATTATTAATATGAAATCTGTAATGACACAGAACCACCAAGTTAAAAAATCATATAATAACAAGCACAAATGAAACACAACATACGAAATAAGCTCAAAGGCGGCAGAAGAAGAGCTGAGCTGCGCTGGTTACATGCAGCCTACACACTGACTGATACAGTGGAAAAGTTGCACTGATTCAATTAGTGACGTCAAATCATATTACTGATTTAATAAGTGACGGCCGATTGCAGTGGCTAATTAAATATTGTTTGTATTGAATTTAGTCAAATAGTTACGTGAAATAAACATATTTACGCCAGTTTAGTATTTATATTGCGCAATTTACCGTAATTTAAAAAGTTCTAGGGAGTGGGCGATTTTAAACCCACACACTCTTCGCACTTCTCGCCATCAGGCCGTCGCCTTATCATCTGCACTACCAAGTCAAGTTGACGAACAAGAGGGAAATATACGTCTTACACTCTTATCGAAGTCGTGAATATTTACATTTATGCCCTTACTTTACATTTTTGGTTTAATTGGTATCGTTAGGATTGTTAAAACTAATAGTATACATGAGTTCACTCTCTTCACCACATATGTGTGCAGTTTAAACTTTCAAGTAGAGTGCTGTGACGATCACATAAAAACGAAATGAAAGACGTAAAAACGGAATGAAAAGCTGAGTGTTCATACTACCTCGTAAACTGGTGTTTTGAAAGACGAAACACATTTTAGAAAATATTTTGTACTGGTTTTAATATTGTATTCATTGTTACTCTACATGATACACGTTGTTTAAAGGCCATTTTTACACGCTGTTTAAGTGATCCATCAGTAAAAAAACAAACCGCTTAAAAACAGTGAAAAAATGACTGGTTAATTAGTGGCAATGTAACTGAATCAATAAGTGAACGAAAGTTGGCATTTTTTCACTTATTCGTCAGTTAAATTCACTTAAGTGACTTTTGAATCAGTCAGGTAGGCCTACTGTTGACTAAATGAAATAGTGAAATTCTCACTGATTGAGATTTAGAGTGTAGACTTTGCAAGTTTTTTATACTTTTTATAACTTACGGAAATTGTACAATATAAATAGAGACAATCGTAAATATGTTTGTTTCTCGCAATGATATGCCTAAATCCAATAAAAACGAACTTAACTCGCCGTACGCAGGTACCTGTCACTTATTCGATCAGTGAAATTGTTTCACTGGTCGAGTAAGTGATTTTCCGCCGATTTTAAGTAGAGTAGTTGAATTTCACTGCGAATTAGTTGTTTCCCACTGATTCTGTTATTCAGAGTGCATACTCGCCATTCTAGCTTACTGAATTGAAACTTAGAGGCCTACACATGTTTACTCGCAGTCAAGAGAAGTTTGAAGTTAGTGACCTATATCCAGCGCTGCAGGATCATGAGTTCTAGTGTTACTGTGTTCCACTTATAATCCTGCTGCACACCGTACAGGACACCACACTGCACTGCACTATACAGCGCTTATTACTGGCTGGTCAATAGCCAGTAGAGTGCCCACTCATGTTTGCCGCTATATTCAAATGTCCCTTTTTGGTGCTAAAGAATATTATCTTTGCCGGGTCTTTCTTTGTGGTTATAGCTAAGGACAAGGAGATGTCTCATTTTAAACAACACGTACGTTAGACTCCTTAGCTCTAGTTGTGTTCGTGAAAGAACTTTAACTCAGATCTTCTGTCACAGATGGATGACTACGCTTGTTAGGTGTAATATTCCTGGAAAGAGGACATTTCATGTACAAGGAGAACTATTCAATTTTATGAGCGCAGCTAATTATAAATACTCAAGTATCACACGTTAATTCCTTCGCAATATGTTTGTTTTGATTAATAATATCGAAAACAGAGTAGACTGTTGAGCCGAGCTGCCCGCTGTAGTGGACAATTTGCACGTGAAGGATACACATGCCCGGTGCTGTACCCAGCAAGACGCCAGTCTACCTCGCGGCCGATCTGATTGGTCTCCTCGTAGACGTGAGAGGTGAAGACCAGTGTCCCTTAGCAACCAACGCGCTGCTCCTTGCTTGCAAGACAAGCGCTGGACACGAGTACAGAGCAACACTTCAACTAGGCAATTAATAAGTGTGGCAGAACGTGTTCTAAAAGCCGCAAAAAAAAAACAAACAAAAATTGGGTTTGGCTGTGTTGGGGACACGGCCGCTTTTTTTTCGCGCGAATACGTCTACGTTGACGCACTCGGACGCCTTGATGTTTATGTTACGTTCCCGGCACCGCTTCACTCCATCATATGGGATTTTATGGGTATCACTGAATTGTTTTTGAGATGCTCTTTCCAACCGTATACAAGTTATGTATTTCGACTTGGCTTTTTGATGAGTATAGGCCGAAATTAAGTAAGTTTATCTTAATTTTTTACATTAAACTCATACAATTTCACCATAACCACGCCACGCAAATATTTTTATAGACGCAATCGATTGATCTTGACGATAACTGTCGATTGAAACGTAAAATAGCGTCGTAGCTTCTCCTAGTCCAAATTTATACTTCGCTGAAGTTATGAGACGCGGCGAAACGAACTCAAAATTGCCCCCCCCCCCCCCCACACACACACACACACACACGATGCTTCGCAGTCCTCGCACAATGTAACATATTGTTTGATCCTTTGGCAATCGAGTGGTGTAATTGAATTTTGAATGTTGACGATAGAATCGGAGCTGCAATGTCAAACTGTATCCCCCGATTTTGTTATCATCGGAATTTTCTGGATTGCCTCCCACTATGGTAGCAAATTTAAAGACGCATTCACGTCAAAAGTCGTATACACTTATAACCAGAAAAGTATTTTTATATAATTTAATAGTGTTCAAAGTTGCGGCGTAGAGCGCCTGAAGAAACAAGACTGTGCGATCACACGTCTGGTACAAGTTACTTAGTTCATAAGGGCGAGACACCAAATTATTGAATACATAGTGTCGCGCGCCTAATTTCTATGCAACTTGTGTTACATGCATGAACGCAGAGCGTTGTTCTCCAAGCCTTGTGCGCTGTAACTTTGAACACAATTATTTTATATAAAAATACCTTTCCGGATATAAGTTTGTGTTACTATTGGTGCGAAGAAACTACGCCTCGAGTTTGGCGCTGAGTCCCCGAATATTCTGTATAGGTGACTCACTCCTAGTTTGTATTATTGACACTAAATCGCAAAATGTTAAGAGACTGTTACAAACTGGTCGATCTAGTGAATTTGAAGAGATTCAGAGTCGTGGTATATATAGGCTGTTCACGGAACTGTGATCACCTTTGAAACCCTATTTACTTTTCCCATCGATTCATTTTAATCCTTCACCCGACTTTTTGAAATAAATTTAGCCATGTAATCAATAACAGAGTGCGGATATGCCACCGTACTCGAAAGTTAACGTCTACGGGTACAATAAAATATATTTATTGACTATTATTCCAAATTATAGGGATTTCAAAAGTGCTCACTTTACCGTGAATAGCCTATAATTCATTGTAATGTGCCGTTGTCCATAACGTACAGGACATCAAGTATTCGCAAAGAAACCACAATACACGCTACTGTGTTCGCATACATAATATGGTCTAGACTTGGTTAACTTAGTTTGCGTTCGGCGGAGGAATAGACTGGAAGTATGACTTCAGCGGGGCTTCAGGAGAGTAGGAGGTAACCGTGAATGGGCTGTAAGTCACTAACACGCTCGACGTTCATTCATTAATATTTCGCCAGATGAACGAGTGCCGTTCCTTGCTCGAGAAGGACAGCAGTGTGTACTCTGGTCTAGCTCCAAGTTGATGACGTCACGTCTCTTTCTTGTAGCTGCCTGCTCAGCTTGCGTTTAAGTTACGCCGACTGAACTCCAGAAGCCGAGTGCACAGCCACTCCACTCGAGGTGCTCTCTCGCTGTCCTCTTTGGAGGGCTATACAGGCGCGCTCTCATCGCTCCACTTTACAATAAACATAGGATACATGCAGCGCACGCCACACGAGAACTCAGTTAAAACCATTTGACGCGACATTTTGAAAACACGTGCTAGCGGGTACACTTACCTAGGAGAAAAACACAATAAGTAGACAAGATCAAGCGTGAATTGATTTGCTGCCTGAACCACAAGTTTTGTTTATTCGTCTCTCCTTTCTTACACAAAAAATTGAATAGTTTTGTTGCTGAATAAAAACACTATGCAATGCCACCATAATACTATGTAGAAAGCAATATATATATATATATATATATATATATATATATATATATATATATATATATATATATATATATATATATATATATATATATATATATATATATAGCGAACTGCCGGAAGCTACAGATACAATTGAAATGAACCACAACAAAATGTTGTTCTCGAGGTAAATGTAATCATTCGCATATTTTGTCGAACGGCCAGGTGAATTTTTTGACGTGAATGAGTCTTTAAATTTGCGACCAGATTGGGAGTCAATCCATAAAATCCGATGATAACAAAATCGGGGGATACAGTTCGGCATTGCAGCTCAAAATGTACAGTCTACATTCAAAACTCAAAGACAACACTCGATTGCCAAAGGATCAAAGAATATGTTGCGTTGAATGAGGACTGCGAAGCATCGCGCAAGGCTTGGATGGGAAGGGGGGGGGGGGAGGTGCAATTTTGAATTTGATTCGCCGCCTCTCATAACTTCAGCTCAGTATAACTTCTTTTGACTAGGAGAAGATTCGACGTTCGTTTAAGTTTAAATCGACAGCTCTCGTCAAGATCAATCGATTGCGTGTATAAAAACATTTGTGATAGCCATAAAACCCCACATGATCAAGTGAAGCGGTGTCAGGAACGTAACATAAACACCAAGGCGTCCCAGCGCGTCAACGTAGACGTATTCACGCTAAACAAACGGCCGTGTCCCCAACACAGCTATGCCCCATTTTCTAAATACACGTTTCAAATACGTTCTCGCACAGCGTGTTTACAGTGAACACGGATACAGGAAGCGCTGTTAGAAACTTTTCCAGTGAAATTGCGGTAAAGAACTGGTTGGACGATATCTTGAAATATTCATAAAATTACGGACATGTTTTTTATCAATAAAGGAATTTCCGAAAATTTGACGAAACTTTCTGTGAATCCACGGAACCTATCCACGAATTGGCTAACTAGTTTTCATTTATTTATTTTCTACACTTTAAAATTGGAACAGTTACAAATGCTCAAAATCTGCAAATATGGCTTCAGATGTGCTGAAACTGCTGCTTTTGATTCAGTATGACTGTGATGATCTTTTAGTTGTTGATATTCGCCGTGATTAAACAGTGATCTATACTGACTGCTTCTCCTTATTGCATTCCACTCATTAAGTAATAGAAAACAGCTCATTAATTGAAGAATAAATAAAACTAATTTACCGGCTGAAAACACTTATTCAAAATCAGGGCGCAGTTAAAAAACTACAAACTGTTTAATATTCGATTCATTGGGTGTTTATACTGGGTATAAAATTTAACTTTTCTCACACTGAGAGAAAAGCCAACTAAATATTTGTTTGTGTAGGGCCAAACCAATTACGTATTTGCCGCAACCAAATATTTGGTTGAATAAACAAATATAAAAGGCAATAAAGCTAATTTTGTTAATCTAGAAATATGCACGCTTTAATTAACAAAACTTCTGTGTTAGTCCAAAAGACACTAGAATGACGACTAAACATTTCTTTCATTGATTTCATTTATTTGTTTCGCCATTCATTTGCTTACCTTCGTTCGAATACACAGCTCGAGAGTTTATTTTAAATTTTTTTGTGGCAATTAGATTAGTAACGGTGTTTATTTGTGAATTTATTCATGCTTAATAGTTGTATAAACTTCCTAATAAAACAGGTTCGACAGTAGAGTAAAATGTAAAGCTGTTAAACTTGGAATATTTATACCCGTAAGTAGTCCAGTATTCTAAATGTAGATATAGATGTTTATAAAAACATCACTACGTCATCACTAGTCACTTCAGCTAAGACGCAACGTGGCGTGTGGCCTCGCGCTATCTGGGTTCGAGTCCCGCTTCGGCTTACAATATTTACATATTAAGTGTTTAATTTGCGTACAGAGTCAAACAAACTTTTAGTTGCACCAACGAAATCTTAGTTTCGGGCAAACAAATAACAACAACAAAATTACTCGGTTTCAACAACAATATACTTCGTAGGTCCTATACATACAAATAATTTGACGCAACGAACAAACTTTGTTTTTTTTCAACAAAACAATTTTTCTCGAAGCACTCACTGTGTCAGCGATCGAGGTAATGTTGCTCGTGTAGGATATATATGGTCGGCACTGTACACACGAGAACAAGGCGTCTCTAGCTGATGTTCTCGGAGTCTTCCCTGTGACTTGCTCAAACTTTCGCCGCCTGTCGTCTGTGACTGCTGACAACAACTACTAACACGCAGCCAATGGCTGAGAGAATGGCGCTCCACACAGGCAGGTACAGCACCCGTCAGAAATGTTAACCCTTGTAATGCTTCAACTCCTAAAGTAATTCGCGCTTGAATGAGTTAGAATATTTTGTTACGGAATGTGATTCGATTCACGAATCAAAAAACTGCGCTGTTTGTGACTCTATTAACTCTCCCGCCAGTTTATTATAAAAAAAATTATTCGAAAGTTTACCACGTAGGTGTACGCGTAGAGTGGGGAAGTGAGAGTGGTTAAGTTGTTACCCCTGCATTCATCGCAGCGTTCCTACATTTGTTCAAGAAAGTGTCAAAGGCGTCTGGAAGTTCCCAACTTTTCTAACGTGATGGCGTTAAATATCCCTATATTTGCAGGCTGACTTGTCCTATCATTTTCATGCTATGTATAGGTTAAGCACTTCAACTGCAGTTTAGAAGGTTTACGAGAATTTTTTTACAGGGTATACAATAGCAGAATATAAACAGGTTTTAAATCAACGCCAGTAACGATTTTAGTTTCTAGTATTGTGTTGATGTTAGGAGTGTAGCCAACTGTTTCAGATGTCTTTTGCAACATTCTAAGAAAAAGTTGATAAATTTAAATATCGCTGTATAGGCGCATTGAAAAAAGCTTGATTGGTAAATATTTTTTCCATTCATCCATTCTAACATTCTTACAGTTGGCAGGTTGCCAGGTCAATATTTGCAGCATAATACATGGTAAATTTAACGTACTATATGTGGCTTAAAAAATTCGATTACAATTTAAGAAGTTTACTGGAACATTTTTTAATAGCGTACATTTTTGTTTTTGAAGGAATATTGTCATTGGCCGGCACATCCTGGCCGCCACTCGAACAACCAACTTCTGCTGGCAGTGATGGCATACATTGCACGCATAACCTCGGTATTGTCGGCACATCCTGGCCGCCACTCGAACAACCAACTTCTGCTGGCAGTGATGGCATACATTGCACGCATAACCTCGGTATTGTCCGGCACATCCTGGCCGCCACTCGAACAACCAACTTCTGCTGGCAGTGATGGCATACATTGCACGCATAACCTCGGTATTGTTCGTGCCTCGGACACAAACATATACAACTCACTCACGTTTTTTTAATAATACGGAGTGCGTTTTCGTATATCAACTATACATTTCCGTCAATTTTTCCGTGACAATTAACACATTTTTAACCCTTTGAGGAGTTTGCACGTATATACTCGGACACATTGGTTGGCTCACAGTCAACAAGCGACTCCATTGGCCGATTACCAGACAGTAATAAACGTTGCGGAATATTGTAAGCGTGTCCGACGTAGCCAGGGGCCAATAGGAAGAGGGTAAGTAGAAATACAGAGACCAGCACAACTCGTATTGGTGTAGTGGAGAATATAGGCAGCTCACTTCAACTTCGTCTTCAGTGGCAGTATATCCGTGCCTTCCTTAAAGGTTAACATTATGCGCATACTATACTAGGCTGTGGTGTAATAGTCAATTCAAAACATTGTACGTTGAACGCAGTGAGCTATCTATTGCAGTCACCGCGAGAATAACATTATATCGATGCCACAGTACAGTAGTTTACAACTAAAAATAGCTGCTATTTTATTTCATTGCCATTCAATATGCAAATTTCTATTACGTGTAGTAGTTTTTCAACTTACATGTTGCCGGTTAAACTTTGACTTGGTATAAATTAGCACGACCGTGTCATGAATAAGTAGAGACCTGCATCAACTGTACATTGGTTGTCTGCTGTCACAGTGGAAGGCGACAGTTGGACATCGTTCTCCAGGAGGTGTCAAACACCGTGAGGACAAATGACTAACATAATATTAACGCACGTGTTTTGAATTCTAGGTTGCCCCGAAATGAATCGGCGAATTCTTCAGGTCTCTATGAATAAGCCATTTAGTTAAAACTACGGTGTAACTCCTGAACAACTGGACATCTGGAGTAGTAATACTGTTGTAGGGGGAAGTATGGAACACTACGTGTGAATTATTTTGGGACCAGTAGAACACTTTTTTTTTTTATTTCACTTCCTTTTACACACACACACACAATGTGATTTTTGAATAAAGTGTCAAAAAACCTAGTAACGAAATTTTTCAAAATTTCATCTATTATTTTTAAATTTATGTTGACGTTAGGCAAAACAGCGCCGGCAGTCCACAACTTCACGTACCTGCGTGAATAGCAAGTTGCATACCACGCAGGCGAACGGAACTGGTGCGCAATGCGGGAAATGAAATGCATCCACTTCTTCTGGCAGCTTTCACTACTCGGTTACTAACTCCCCGTTGTTCATGTAGTTTGACACACACGTATAGTGACAAGCAACCACTAGCGGCGACCACCTACTTAGCATAATGTCCTCCTATGTGCAGGCACTCTCCCCATGGCGCGCCAGTTACGTTTGCCTTTATGAGATGCAACTTGTGCATACGGATACGCAATTCCTCCGTTGTTTTGCCTAACTTCAATTCAAACTCACATTAAAAAATACTAGATGACCATTACAAAAATTTTGTTACTAGGATTTTTTTTATACTAGTCCATATATGCTGTGGTTTGAATTTCGGCTGTTATTCTATATATATATATATAATGTATATTCTATATAATATATATATATAATGTATATATATATTTCATCTGTATATATACATACAGCATATATATATGTACATACAGGATGTATACGTATATGTATATATTCATATATACGTATACATCCTGTATTATATATTCATATATACGTATACATCCTGTATTATATATACATATATGCGGCATGTACATATATGTATATACAGGATGTATATACAGACATATATGTACACCGGATGTATCTAAATTCAACCGACAAACTTTGGCTGCAGGTTAATCACGAGAATAGACGTCGATATGACATATATATGACCTGTAGTCTAAATCGCCTCCCAAGGGCGGTACACGTATTTGAAGTTGGACCTGGCCCACCTGATTATTGCAGATATCGGAGAAAATATTTATGATAGAAAACTGATTTTATTGAATAATGTGGAAGTGTAAAATTATCTACAAACACCACAAAACCTGTCACTGTCATCAAATTAATTCATGGAAATAATAATAGTTACCATTCATATTGCGAGCCATTCGACGTGGTACGGTAACAAGTGTGGGATCGTAATGATGGAATATGAATCCGTATGTTGCAATTGACGAAAAAGGTTGCCTTGTGTAAACACCTTAACCCCCACTGTTTTAGAGTAGTTGGGTTTGAAATTTCAAAAGAATTGTGTTCAAAACCTGGCAGGTGAGCAATACACACAAGACTCAGTAACGAATGGTTACCAATAACAAAGGGACAAAATATCACGGAGAGGTACGTAATAACGGTGTTGAGAAAAGCCGAAAATTACAATAAATTGAAACAAAAGTATATTACACTACATCTGTCTGTATGCCATTGTGAACATCATAGGGACAAGATAACAGAGGGATAGAGGACTGTAACATTCAGACATTGAGGAAACACATTTATGATGGTGGTTTACTGGTACTTTATTTTGAAGCTGTAGTAATAAGAGGATACCAGGTAAATCCACATTGTCCTTTATTACATAATGGTGTGCAATACGTGGTATAAATAAGCCTTAGGTGAGGTGCTCGAACTGTCGGCCTCCAAACTTTCCTGCTGAGTGTACATCGAGTGCCGAACTTGGTCAAACACGCCGGATGTGGTTCTTATTATTTCGGCAGCAGCATGTATTCTGGCCACGAGATCCTCCATGTGACGCTATTGGAGTCTCGTTCACCGAACACTTCATAGCACCCACAAGTAAAAGCCAAGAGGTGTAAGATCTGGAGACCTCGCAGTCCATCATCCCAGCCCACCGTGGAAACGTGGAAACGTTGTATCAACATACTCTCGAACATGTGCACCAAATTGCGGTGGTGCACTATCATGCTGCAGCCACATTTACTATTGAATCCCAAGTGGAGCGTCTTCCAGCAACTCTTGCGAAACCTGTTCCAAAAACATCGGTCAGCGGGCAACACGTATGGACCAATTAAACTGTCGCCTACAGTATCACACCACACCATTCGTTAACGCCAAATTGCCCCTGGTTATTGCGGATGAAGGCACGTGAGTGTTCGCCTCCGCCCACAGGTGACTGTTACAAGACATCAACACACGTTCTCTTGTGAATCGCCCTTTGTCGGTAAACAATAGGGTAAACGGCACTTCACGAACTCTAGACGTTGTGAGTATTCCTCAACCTTGAAATGGCGCCCTTTCTGTCGACTATGTTGATGGAGCAGCTGTTCATGCACAACTCTCCACACATTCATGTGTCCAGTGCAGACCGCATGCGCCACTTGACGGGTGCTGGTAAATGGCATCTCCTTCTCAAAGTGAGCTGCTCGTACTGACCTTGGACGGGAAGCATCAGGCCTGTACACCTGTAACATGTACGGTATTGGGACAGATACACTCGGTTTCAAAGTGTACAAAGATCGCTGCGACGTCAAGTAAACACGGTGCGTGACTCTTTATTACTCACCGCAAATGTCCCCTGTTTGCGAAGACTCCTATAATTGGCAGTGAACGTTGAATGACGTGGCACACGTCTGTTGGGATACCTTTCCCTACATATATGCGTCCTGCAGTTCTACTGTCGGACTGCACAGGCCGTTGTGACAGGTAATTAATCCTTCATGTAACTGTATGACGCCATACCGCACGCAACCGTGTTGTGATATCTGCATGCAAACGTCGTTTACCCACACCATTCTCGTATACGAGAAGAGATATTTGGTCATTGTGGTATGGACATTGTTATTGTCGTACAACTATCGACTATTATTGTCGTACAACTATCGACTATTATTGTCGTACAACTAACGACTATTATTGTAAACGCTACATTCTTGCATGCATTACGGTGGTAACCTTTTAAAATTTAGTACACATGCTTGATACGTCACAATTCAGTCCGCACTCTCGAGCCTGTCGCCATGGCAATGGCATACAGATAGATGTAGTTTAATGTACTATTTTTTTCAATTTATTGCAATTTTCGGCATTTCTCAACGCTGCTGATATGCACCTCTCTCTGTTATCTTGTCCCCTTGTTATTCGCAACTATTCATTATTGGTAATTGTGCGTGTTTTTGCCAGGTTTTGAACATAATCAGTTTGTAATTTCAAACTCGAATTACTCGAAAACGGCGGGGGTTAGGGTGTTTACACAAGGCAACGTTTTTCGTTAATTGGTACATGCGGATTCATATTACATCAATTAGAACCCACATATGCTACCGCGTACTTTCGAATGGCTTGTAATAACAGTGGTATTCGTTATTATTTTCGTGAATAAATTTGATGAGAGTGTCAAGTTTTGTGGCGTTTGTGGATCATTTTACACTTGCATTTTATCCAGGCACGCAGTTTTCCATCTTACGTATTTTCTCCGGTGTCTGTAATAGTGTGGTGCGTCAGATCCAACTTCAAAGGACGTGTATCGCCCTTGGAAGTAGATTTAGACCATATGTCGTATGGATGATTTCGAAGTCTCTTTTCGTGAAGTTTGTAGGACGTATTTACATTCATCCTGTACATACAAAGTGGACCGGAACTCACGTGTCAAACTGCAGGAGGTGATCCCTTGTGGAAAATAAGGCGGAGTATACATTGACAATGCTCTTCAAGTGGTGAATATTGAGGGAGGTACGCGGTGTGGAAAATCGGATTTTGGAATGCATGAATGTAAATATTGCAGGAAATACTTAAGATGGAACGACCAAAATCGGAATGGTGTTTAGCGAATCGCAGATCGTAAACTGTGTAACCATGGCACAATGAAGTCGCTCTGGTGAACACCATCACCCGTGCCGCGTACGTTGCAGAGGAAACAGACGATGATGTAATCTGTGCTTACCCTGTCTACTGACAAGTCAGTATGTGCCTGCAGCTGGGTGTGTAAGCGAGTGGAACTAGCCGACACGCATCTAGTGTACGGAGAAGCAAACACAAGCAGTGAAGCTGTACCAACTGCGGTACCCAGAACCACGCCAACCCTCCCATGCCACAATTGTACGGCTCCCAACCTTATTTTCCCCAAGGAATCACCTCCTTGAGTTCAGCACATGAATTACGGTCCATGTTATATATATACAGGATCTTAAAAAAAGTATTCAATATTTGGCGAGGAGGTAGCATGCACCAAAACAAAGAAAAAAGTCTAATAATCATGGGTCCGAAAACTTATACCGTAAGAGCTATGAGCACTTGTTCACCATCGCTACAGGAGGTGCTTCATGTGAGGCCCATTTATAGTAATGCATCCTTGTACCCAAAGTCGTAAGGAATCACGCACCCTTTGAAACACTCCTGGTTGGTTTAGGATGTGTTGGTAGGCATTGATGACGCGGACACGGACACGGACACACATGCACGGACACACAACCACGGACACACATGGACGGACACACATGCACGGACACACATGCACGGACACACATGGACGGACACACATGGACGGACACACATGCACGGACACGCGTGCACGGACACACATGCACGGACACACAAGCACGGACACACATGCACGGAAACACATGCACGGACACGCATGCACGGACACACATGCACTGACACACATGCACTGACACACATGCACTGACACACATGCACATACAACCAACCAGTAATGCGTGTAATGATGTAGAGGTATCGGTGGCTCTTTACAACGATACCTTGATAGCCAAGCGCGGTGAGTATAGAGCTGTGCCGGAATACATATACCAGTCGTATAGTCCGGCACGACTCTTGCATTCGAAAATCTAGGAGTAACTCACTCCTCTAGTAAACGACCGCGGTTCGTCTATGTGGTAGACGAGTAATCTGTCCACTTCATCACCGCGGCCCCTACATGTTCACACAAAGGCCTCTCCATGTACAGTAAGCATGCTGGCGCATATGCTCGACATGTTTAGAGGGAGAAGTAATAGTCAGCAATAATAAAGTGGGCTCGCCGCACGACGGCGCTACGAGCAAACTGGCGTGTATTGCAGAACTCCGTCGTACCGGGCAACAATCTATGCCCACAAACGAAAACCTCATGAAAATACAGTATCGTCTCTTCTTTAAAGCCTCTGTCTCACTATCAAATTTTTACCTTCAACTGTATTTGACAATAAAATTTGAGGACAAAACACGACAACAAATTTCTCCTTCCAACAAATTTTATCAAATAATTTTGAATGTGTTTGAAAATGTGTCACACTATATATTTTTTTTATTTGGAGAATCTAATAAAAATATTATTTTAAAATTATTTTCATAGTGAGATATTGCCTTTTTTTTTTTTTTCAAAAGATACATTACAGGAAAAAATGTAAGTAATATTGTAATTTATTTTAATTTCTTTACTAAATAAGAATTTTATTTATAAGATATGTTTCCTGCGCAATGAAATAAATGCCTCTGAGTTCGTAATATTATGTGCAATATTCACTTAAAATGGTATTCATGCCCAGACAGCTTCTATATAAATTAATTATCTTCATAATTTACTTCGTTTCCAGCAATTGTTCGTTAATTTTAAGTTTCTTATTTTTTGACGTCCATTTTTTTCGTGCAAGATTCTGATTGGCTGAGACCGTCAAACATCAAATAAATTTTAGAACCGGTTCAATTTTCAAATGTTTGATGGAAACTGAAGCCATCCAACTTTTTCAGACAAAAATGGCGGCGTTTCTGACGTTTAAATGACGTCATAACTGTCCAACTTTATTTGCCAATCTTATTGGAAGCAGTTGGACGGAGAAATTTGACAGCGTGACAAGGGCTTTAGAGTGTTTTCTGCGTCCAGAGGTACTGGGACGTATCCATTATTTATGGGAGGAGGGAGAGGGGAGATGAAGTATGTAGGAGGGAGAGGGGAGATGAAGTATGGTGGATGGAGAGGGGAGATGAAGAATGGTGGAGGGAGAGGGGTGATGAAGTATGGAGGAGGGAGAGGGGAGATGAAGAATGGTGGAGGGAGAGGGGAGATGAAGTATGGTGGAGGGAGAGGGGAGATGAAGTATGGTGGAGGGAGAGGGGAGATGAAGTATGGAGGAGGGAGAGGGGAGATGAAGAATGGTGGAGGGAGAGGGGAGATGAAGAATGGTGGAGGGAGAGGGGAGATGAAGTATGGTGGAGGGGGAGAGGGGAGATGAAGTATAGCGGAGGGAGAGGGGAGATGAAGTATGGTGGAGGGAGAGGGGAGATGAAGTATGGAGGAGGGAGAGGGGAGATGAAGTATGGTGGAGGGAGAGGGGAGATGAAGAATGGTAGAGGGAGAGGGGAGATGAAGAATGGTAGAATGAGGCTGATGTTGAGTGTGGATATCGACAGTACAGTGTCGGGGCCTCGTTTATCCCTTTACACCAATAATTTCAAACTCACGGCCCCTGGTTCATGTTTGTACAGTCCCAGCTTATGACAAGGAAACAAGTTGGATGCCACCCTCGTTCACAGTGTTCGTCAGTTAAACGTGGAAATGGAGCATGGGGTAGCTATTTCGAGATTACACATGCACAACAGAAAATATAGAATTCATTCCGATGGACAATATACCCGTGAATACTTTTCTGACATCTGAAGTTGAAGAAATCCAAACTCACAAGTCGGCTCACAGATGAACAAAAAAAAATTGTGAGAGTTTTTTAAAACAAAATTATTTCACCTGATTTTAAAATTTGATAGCCAAGAACAGGTGCCAAACTTCGACTGTTGCTTTATGCTTTCCTAATCCCAGTGCTTTCCTCTCGCGGTTATTTTCACTGCATCGATTTATTTTGTACCACATCAAGTTATGCAAGTTTGAAATATAATGATATTCTCTGACTTGCCTTTATTTGGCATTTACTTGCATTAATTACTTAGTCAAAGGTGTTTGCCTGTATAATATGCATTCATTTTTACCTGTATAATATGCATTCATTTTAAAGGTGACTTTTTTCTTTCAGGTATAATTATTTAGTAAGTTTTGAGTTTAGAATTTTAAAACGTAAAAATAAGGGGGAAATATTTTTGAAATAGTATTTTCGTATCTACACAAGTTGCTCATCATTCCGCAACATACTGTGTTGAGTATCACGGGAATAGCCTTCCAATAATCCACTTAATCAGCATAATGGCGCATACGCAATTAAAGGAGAAAAACTACAAAAATGCTAAATGAGATGTATTCATATGTCATTATTCAAGTATGCTAATAAAATGTTAACACGCTAACATACTTACGGTATACGTACAATAGAAGCATGCAATCTAAACACACTCGAATACTAGATGTGGCGCATATTACACGTGTTACATATTACGACAACACTCTGAGTGTTGTCGATGTGATGTACGGAGTTTGCTGCATTCTTTGAAGACGTGGACCAAGAAATGAATATTAAGGTCCTGTTACAATGAACTTGTGGTTTGCTGTATACGCTATTCGCGGTAAAATGAGCACTTTAGAAAGCCCTGCTTAAGATCTACTTGTACGCACGTTGTGTATAATTCCGCCTTATGTAAAATTAACATTGCCACGGGCCTCATCACTTTATTCATGAGCCGGACTAGTGAAACTGTGAAACTGGTAGGAAAGGAATATTTCACAAATCTGTTCATGTTTACACTTCGATGCCTTAAAAAACCAGAAGGCGAAAGAAATAATTTAAATAATTATAAATAGCCACTTAACACTTTTTAAATATATGGAACTACTTTCCATAAATGATTACCAACTTTACTGAGCGCATGTCACTCAGTACGTCCGTTAAAAAATATTCAGACATGAAGAGTGTCTTTTTCCTAAGGTTGAATTGAGAAGTGCTCACTCTATCATGAACCGCCTTTACCGTGCTGGTGCTGTCCATGTGTTGGTGGATTGCCAGTCACGCTGTTTAAGGCTGTTCACGATCAAGTGAGTACTTTTGTAAGCAGCATAGAAAAATGTCACAGCCCCTGCCTGCATATATTTGAACGCGCCCGCTGAGTGACATGTACACAGTAAACTTGGTAACGATGGATGGAAAGTAGTTCGCTATGTTAACGTCAAATAAAAAGTGTTAGGTAACCATTTGTGATAATTTAATTTAAATCTTACGTTTTCTGTTTCTTTTTTACGCCTTAGTGTGTAGAAATTTGCATATTTATAAAATGTTTACTTTTCTAATAATTCCACAGTTTCACTTGACCGACATATGAAAAAAAATTGATGAGACCTATGGCAATGCTAATTTTACATAAGGCGGAAGAGTACACAAAGTGCATACAAGTGGATCTTAAGCGGGGCTTTCAAAAGTGCTCATTTTACCGTGAACAGCATATAGTAACTGAAACGAAAATTAATGTCTGCTTTTGACTTTTCGAGTCCCTTCTTCTCCTTTTCATTCAAAATAACATCCTTTCAAATTCGCTACTGCCGGCGTTATTAATACTGGCTAGTCAGTTGATGACATGCAAGGAAGCAGAATTGAGTAGAGCGGCCTAGGTTCTTAACATCGAGGTCTCGAGAGCCGACAGGGGTGAAATGAGGTGAGAATGGAGCAACTCCAGAATGCAAGGGCGGGGGAAACGAGAGATCCCCGAGAAAACCCGCCAACCAGCGGCATCGTCCGGCACGATTCCGACATGAGAAAATCCGGGAGCGACTCGGCCGAGGAATGAACCCGGTTCGCCTCGGTGGTAGGCGGGCGTTCTAACCGCTCGGCCGCCGTGGCAGAGGTACAGGACATCGTGCCAAGGAGATGAGCTCCGAGTGTAGCTGAGCTCTGAGTGGTTCTGAGACGAGGCGCTAGTGTGCCTGAGCCGAGCCGAGCTGGTGTAAGTCGTGGAGCGAACCGAACATGTCTCAGGCAAGCACGGGCAGCTGCGTTCACGCCCTGCCTGCCAACCCGAACAGGGGAAACGTATCCTTGCTGAAGATATCCTAAATCAAGGTTATGCCGTCTTACAACGAAATTTAAAAGTAATTGTTGCGTATTCAAACACAATATTTAGTATAGTCTATTCGCGGTTTCTTCACACTTTTCTAGACAAACCTTTGAGAAATTACCCTATGTTGACGTGTTTGGTTGTTTCCTAAATAACTCATGGGTCACAAGCGTTTTATATTTGTGTTTACATTAAAGTGCCTTATTTTTAGTTAAATGTATCTTTTACTTATATTTTATCCATATATTATAATATTTCATTAATAACAAATACGAATAAAAACAGAGAAAAAACAGGTGTGTTGGCAATGTATAGAACGAAATAATTCTTACGTAAAAGTTATTACACTGAGTGCGCACGAATGGAGTGCATTGGTCTTCTGCTGATGTAATTTTCTAAGCTTTGTTTGTATGATGCGGAATGATACACTGCAAGTAGAACTTTAGCAGGGCTTCAGTAAATAAGCGAGAATGGAGTACAAGTGCACAAGGCGTAAATATGCAATAATCGATAACGTAGTTTATTATTTATATTTAGATGTACAGTCTCGAGCTTGGTCACATGTATCTTCATTTTGATGGCGGTCGCATGGTATTC
This sequence comes from Dryococelus australis, assembly GCA_029891345.1. Taxonomy (NCBI): domain Eukaryota; kingdom Metazoa; phylum Arthropoda; class Insecta; order Phasmatodea; family Phasmatidae; genus Dryococelus; species Dryococelus australis. The sequence goes on along the minus strand of CM057007.1, from coordinate 83,539,251 downwards.
TTTCTCTACGTGGTCTTCAAGTATGTTATTTCATACTAAAGACTGATCACGGTAAATTGAGCACTTTTGAAATCAACCTTAGAAAAAAAAGTCACTGCTCCTACCTGCATATATTTTAACGGGCGTAACGAGTGACATGTGTCCAGTGAAGTTGGTAACGTTGGAGGAGAAAGTAGTTCCATATATTAACGTCGAACAGGAAGTGTCACGTAACCATTTGTGATAACTTAAATTCTTTCTCTCGCCTTCTGTATTTTTTAATGCGCCGAAGTTTAAAAATGTGAAGATTAGTAGAAATATTTACTTTTCTAATAATTTCACAGTTTCACTTGACCGACGCATGAATAAAGTGATGAGGTCCATGACAATGTTAATTTTTCATAAGGCTAAAGAACACACAACGTGTTTACAAGTAGATCTTAAGCAGGGCTTTAAAAGTACTCATTTTATCGTGAACATCCTATATGTGTATTTTTGGATATCTGAGTGGGACTGTTTATAATGAGATACATGAAGACAATGATTATTGTTCTCATAAATGAATTAGTGGTAGAAAACAACTGTGATACGATAATCAAATTCTTATTTTTGCGGAAGCATTCATAGGGCGCGCTGCTGGTGTAATGTTATCATGCAAGATTCCCGTTCTTGAGACCCGGGTTCGATTCCCGCGCGGCGCAGTGTTTTTTTTTTACCTCGGAAAAAGTTGAAATATTAGGCGCTCTCTTTTCATCATTTACGTCGAAACTTCTTTAGTTAACCTGTACCGTTTTTTTTACGCGCCCCGTGTTGCGTGATTAGTAAACCTGTTAGTGGCCATTGATGAAGACACGTAAGATAGATCTGCGAGCAGAGTGCTCATGGTTCAGTGGTCGGTCGAAACGAACGCCGGACTGGCGCCCAGGCAGAATGCTTCTTGCACACAAGGACGCAGTTAGAATGTAGGCTGCTCTCAGAGGAATGAGCACTGTTGTTAAGTCCTGCCTACTTCATTCTCCAGTATACACTCCCAGAAACAAACTTGGTGTACACTCTAAATCTGAATCAGTGAGAATTTCACTATTTCAACCAGCCAAACGTACCTGACTGATTCAACAGTCACTTCAGTGAATTTAACTGATGAATCAGTGAAAAATGCCACATTTGCTTCACTTATTGATTCAGTGGCATTTTCCACTGATTCATTAGTCATTTTTTGCACTGTTTACCCAGTGGTTTATTTTGGATTAGTTAACCAGCGTGTAAAAATGGCTGTCGAACAACGTTATAAAAATGGCCACTAAACAACGCGTATCAAGTGAAGTAACAACGAATAAACTAATAAAACTAATACAAAATACTTTATAAAATGTGTTTCGTCTTTCAAAACGCCATTTTACGAGGTAATGTGCACACACAGCCTTTCATTCCGATTTTACGCCTTTCATTTCGTTTTCATGTAATCATCACAGCGCTCTGTTTGAAGGTTTAAACTGCATATCATGTGATGAAGATAGTGCTCTCATATATACTATTTGTTTAAACAATCCTATCGGTGCCAATTAAAATAAAAAGTAAGAGCATATAATTTAAATCCTCAAGATTTCGCGGCGAAAGTATAAGATATATATTTTCGTTAGATTATTACAACTTGGCGTGACAGTCCAGATCACCACCGTAGTCTGCCATCACTTATGAAATTAGTGAAATAATTTAACGTCACTAACTCATTCAGTGAAATTTTTTCACTGAAACAATCAGCGCTTTTCCACCAGAGTCATTTTCACTTATTTGAGTCGTTGAATTTCACCTCAAAACAGTGGTTTCCCAATCATTCAAATTTAGAATGTATACACATTTGTTTTTCTGCTTGCACTGGGGTGGTCTGTTTGCGGTAGCTTCGAATTTTCTTGGATCAAAACTTCGAAAAATAACCCCATGTATGACGTGTTTGCTTGTTTCCAAAAAATGTCGTGTATCGCATGCATTTCATACTATTGTGTACATCAAAGCATATTTTTGGTTAAACTCACCTTTTACTTATATTTTATCCATACATTACTGTATTTTTCATCTATAATTGATGTGAATATAAACAGAGAGATAATAGATGTTTTTGTAATGCCTAGTACGAAATGGTTCTTATGAAAGACAGTACAGGCTGTTCACGGTGAAATGAGCACTTTTGAAAGCCCTGCTGAAGATCTAATTGTATGCACGTTGTGTATTTTTTCACCTTATATAAAATTGACATTGCCATGGGCCTCATCACTTTATTCATGCGTCGGTCAAGTGAAACTGTGAAATTATTAGAAAAGTACACATGTAATAAATCTGCTAATTTTTACACACTGATGCATTGAAAAAAACAGATAATTAAAAGTATCAAAAATGGTAACCTGACACTTATTATTCAACTTCAACGTATGGAACTACTTTCTATCCCTCGTTATCAACTTAACCAGGCGCATGCCACTCGGTGCTCCCGTTAAAGTATGTGCAGGCAGAGGTAGTGACATTTTTCTAAGGTTGATTTCAAAACTGCTCACTTTATCGTGAACAACCTTTATGAACGTGAATGCGCACACACGTGGTTTGTCGTCCCTTTGGTGTACTGTCTATACTTATTTAAGATTAGTTTGCATGGCTAGGAGGTGGTTTGAAGCAGCCATGTTTGTCTTTGTTCCTTGCTGGACATTCCTGCATCCATACCCCATGCGGTGTCACCTTTACAACGTACTTGTCGTACACTCTCAACTGTATATAGTCCATTTCTTCTGAATCAGTCTTCGTATAGTAAAAAATATAATAGTTTATTCATTTTTGCACCTTCATTTCAGTTGTAAAAATGGTAACTTTCGTGGCTGGAATGACTGTGCAAAAAACCAATGATGAAAAATACTTGTGAACATCATCACTAATAGTAATTATAATTAATTACTTTTTACAGATCTGAATACTGAAGCATTTATACTGAGAATATACTTCGCTTGTGATTAAAAACACAGAACCATATTAACTTATTAGCTGTTCCCGTGACTTCGTTCGCGTGGACTTTAGGACTTTTTTTACATATGTTTAAAATATAAATTTCGTTTCGTTTAAGGTTTATGGAGTTATTAAAATACATACCAATATAATTGGTTTGAAAGATTGTTACTTTATTTTCGGATATAGATTTATCGTCGCGTTAGTGTCGATTGTTTGATGGTATTTAATTTTACTATGTTTTTCCAAAAACTATTGTATGTTTTTCTATTATGCGTATTATGTAAATTATTATTTAAAAAATACATTTTTGTAGCGTTTTGACAATAATCCTTTTGGAATAAAATCATATATGAAACATAAAGAAAATTGTATCAAAATATTAATTTACTTCATAACCATTTGAGATATCTATAGGAAATAAAGAGCAGATATTAAATAAAAATGAACTCTGTGATCTCTGAAAATTATCATCAAAATCTATTCAGTCGTTTTGGAGCCTATTATTCCGGACAAACATCCAGACAGATAGAGACAGACAGACACAAATTTTAAAAAAGTTATTAATGCTTAAACATCGTTTAAATAACATATTAAACTTAGATATTGGTATCAATTTTTAAATAACAGACAGACACTTCAATTTCATTTATTAGTATGAATTTCAAAAATCATTTAAATATGTAAAGTAAAGCAAAATATTATTTACGGTGTTACAAAATTATTCTTTCATGTGTAACATAAATCATACTTTACTAACATAGTAGGTAGCGTTTGTAGGGTAGAATAAATACAAGGCAGACCACTTATTCGTCCTCTGCGCATGTAATCGACATTAAACTACCCTAAAGAAACACAGATGTCAAAGTCACATGGCCAACAGTGACGAACGTGTTTGTTTATATCTTAGTTTAAAAAAAAACAAGTACATTTATATGAATAAAATACTTTTATAAATTCGAATTTAATCAAACTGCATTGCTAATTGGTTAGAAAAAGTATACATATATCTCAAAGCATTGTTAACAAATAAGTTATCTAAGCTAAAATCCAATGAGACGTGTTGGTAGCTGGGCAATACAATGTTGCAACTCAGGGATTGGTTGTGCGCAGCCAGCGAGATCGCTCTACCTCATCTTTAGTGTGTGGCTTGTAAAGGCTGTTCACGATTAAGTGAGCACTTTCAAAATCAACCTTAGAAAACAGTCACTGTCGCTACCTGCATATATTTTTAAGGGCGAACTGAGTGGCATGCGCCCAGTTAAGTTGGTAACGATGGATGGGAAAGTAGTTCCGTATCTTAATGTCGAATGAAAAAATGTTAGCTAACAATTTTGATTTGTTAAACATTTACTTTCATAACAATTCCACAGTTTCACTCGACCTACGGATAAGTAAAGTAGTGAGGCCCATGACAATGTTAATCTTACATAAGGCGGAATAATGCAAAACGTGCATACTCTTGAGCAGGGCTCTAAAAAGTGCTCATTTTATCGCGAACATCCTATAGTGGTTGGTAATGAGTCGGGCAGGTGGTACAGTCAGCCTCACTATAAGCCACTCTACGTGTATCTGGAGTATTGGCAGCTCTGTTGCTCCTACGTCACCATACGACAAACGTCAGTGTGTCATTACTGCTCCTGGGATGTGTAGACTCGGAGCAGATATGAGCCACGTGACGTGATCATAGCTTTTTGACGTGAACACGTCTTTAAATTTGCAACCATAGTGGGAGGCAATCCAGAGAATCCGATGATAACAAAATCGGGGGATACAGTTTGGCATTGCAACTCCAAATATATCGTCCACATTCATAATTCAATTACACTACTCGATTGCCAAAGGACCAAAGCATGTGTTATGCGTCGAATTAGGACTGCGAAGCATCACGCGTGGCAAGGGGGGGGGGGGGGGGGGTAGTCGGAATTTTGAGTTCGTTTCGGCGCGTCTCATAACTTCCGCGTAGTATAACTTTCGACTACGAGAAGCTACGACACTCGTTTGAGTTTCAATCGAGAGCTCTCGTCAATATAAATCGATTACGTGTATAACAACATTTGTTTGCCGTGGTTATGATAAAATTGTATGAGTTTAATGTATAAAATTAAGAAAACTTAACACAATGTCGGCCTATACTCGTCAAAAAGCCAAGTCTAAATACAGAAATCGTATATGGTTGGGACGAGCATCTCAAAAGCTATCCAATGATACACATGAAACCCCATATGATCAAGTGAAGCGGTGCCGGGAACGTAAAATAAACATCAAGGCGTCCGAGCGCGTCAACGTAGACGTATTCGAGCAAAACAAACGGCCGTGTCCCCGACACCGCTATGCCCCATTTTTAATGAAGTGAAGCCAGAAGCAAGGCGCAGTCCTAGTGGCTGTGTAACTTCCTGAGTCGACAGGCAATTACCCTGCGATCTGTGCGCTCGACCTGGAGGAGCTTATTTCAAGTTATTCGTTTCGTTTCATTTCGAACGAAATACTCGTTATCACACGAATATTGGATTCCTCACGAAATGAGTAATTAGAAGCGTATTTTTAAGTGTTCGTTTGACGTCAGCGTGTTTGATATCACATTCGAAACCGCAATGAACCCCTCCCAGCTATCGTTACGGAGATTTGTTATGAAGATATGGCGAGAGTCTAGTGAAGATTATTATTTATAACTGCGAAAAATTAGAGTCTTCACACAAAAACATATGAATATATGTCAGAACATAAACATTTTTATGAAAACCATAAAACGTTTTCATTTTAACTTGCGAACTATTTCAGTAGCGACGTAAGCACACTGTTGTATTGTATTTTACTATTTCAGTAGCGACGTAAGCACATTGTTGTATTGTATTTTATTATTTAATTAATTTGATTTGTTTATAGTGAAATATAAGAACATATACATTTATTTTATTACAATGGTTTTTCTTTTTTTAAATGCTGTTTGAAATTAAACCGTTTGATAGTGGAAATCTGTAAATATTTTTTGCGAATATAAAACAAAATTATGGCCCCTTGAAAATTATTTAGTATAAATGCGTACCGAATTAAAATTAATGAAATAAATAAAAACCTAACAGCGTCTAATTTGTTGCCCATCACTTTTAATTAAAACTTACGATAGAAATAGAGTGGACGTAAACAGTATGCGATCAAAAGCAAAATATCTTATCGGCGTACATGTGAATCCACCTTAACGCAAAGTCATATAAATGTATAAATAAGTTACACTCACACGCCTAGCCGAGTTACAAAATTTTGGCAAGTGCCATGTGGCCAGCTGATTTGAGACACTCGACGAACGAAATTTACCTTTTTCCTTCAATATATTATTTGTTTAGTATTAACAATTAAAACCCTCCAAAAGAAAACAAAATATTTTAAGCACTTAACTGTTTTGGTTTATTGATGTTTTCAAACTGAAGTGTCCACAACTGTATTAACAAACTCCCTATCTCGGTTAAAGTTCATGTGAGAAGTGCTGCCATCTTGCATTCGCTAACGAAAACCGAAAATTGTTGAAGTTTCGCGAGGTTGTAACGAAATGTGACTTAGAATACGAAATAACTTCGCTGGAAAACTTTATTCGTTTTGAAAGCTTTCGAAACTTAACCAATATTAAAATATAATGAGGATCTTAAGTATGAGCTCCCTGGTCCATTGTCGCACAAGTACCGTACAGAGTGCTCCTGACAACGTCTGGATACTTCCTAGCGAACATGCCTGTTGTGTGGCGTTCTCTATACTCACTTATTGAAACTTTTATACTATGCCTGTTCGGACATAACACTTAAATAGTTACGCACTCGATGAATATTTCCTGACTTTATTAAAGCTTACTTCTTTATTCCAGTCAAGTAATAATCATCGTTCAGTAAATATAAAGTTCTTTGTAAATTCACGGAAGAGATTTAAAACAGTGTTATTACTATTTAGAGGCATTTGAGGGCCTGAATTACTAATTAGCATATTATACGAAAGTAATCTCCTCCTTTCTTCCACACTCTTTGTGTTTGATCACTGTAAATGTTCTTTTACTCGGAATAAGAACCAGTATTGAAACTTCAAAATAAAAAAGTCTACGTAATTTACATTTCGCAAAGTTTTGAACACTACTTCGTGCTGTGTGAGGTGAACCCAACCCCAGAACGTATCTGTGATAACAACGATGAAGAAAGATCAATACAACTGGCTGGTTGCGTAAGAACAGGCAAAGCCTGCGAAACGGACTTAGAAGAAGAGAGAGAATAACTAGCTTTCGTGACATTCTAACAAATGTTTGAGGTGACATGAAGAACTGGCAGAGCTAGACCAAGTGGCGAACACGCTATACACCATACGTAGACACACACGCACTAGATAGCGCATGGTGAAGCGAGACTCGGCCGTCAACTATATATGTTACTTATTCAATATGGTACCTGCTACGAAATATCTGATACTGTTGGTAACGGATACTGGAACTCCCAAGGGCGTTGGCGAACCGGGTTTCAATCCCGGATTTTCACATGTGGGAATCGTGCTGGACGATGCCATTTGTCAGCGGATTTTCTCGGGGATCTCCCGTTTCCCCCGCCCTTGCATTCTGACGCTGCTCCACTCTCGCCAGACTGTTGCCAAGTGTCATACAGTTTCTGGTGGCGTAATTGTCCAAAACACAGTGCCGCTAGGAGAAGAGCTCCGGTGGTTGTAATGTGTTTTGGATTATTCGCCTGGCCTGAATACCGATACATCGCTGCAGTTTGTTAGGCTTGTCCGTTGTCATAACACCAGCAAGCTGTGAAGAACACAGTATCACAACTAAAGTGCAGAAGTACGTTCTCCAGCAAGAAGCTCTATCGTATCCGGTCAAATGCCCCTGGAGTAGCTGGAATGCTATATAACAGGCAACTTGATCGACGCTAGGACTTAGCCGCCTCCCAGGTCGCTACGCTGTGAGTATACTGTGTAGCTGACCTCCAGCTGTAGCAACACGCGCACGAGCCTAGTGGTGGGCAAAATCGAAAGAAAACAGTTCGACTATTCGATTGTTGCAGTATAATCGAATCTTCAATTTTTGTCTGTGGTATTCGAATGATTCATTCGGTTTAAATGTTTCGTTCTCGACAACAGATGGCACTAGGTGCACTATACTATTAATTAATATGTTAAGGTCATCAGCAGTTGATCTTTAACTTTTTTCTACATTTGTACAAAGATTAAGAATTATCTCTTTTGCATTTTTTCCCCCTTTAAACACAGTTTACGTCAAATACTTTACTTGCGAAAAGCAAAATTCCACCCATCATTCACTTTATTAAATGATAAATGATTCACTTCACTCATGCGAATATTAATTCATTTAACTTATGGGAATTTTCATAAATATCTCCACGAAGTGAATATTTCATTCGAATATGAGGGAGTTGAATGACAGTTACTGTAATAATTTGGTTTCTGAAAATAAATGTTATCTGTAGTTTCCAGTTTTGTAACTTTTAGTGAATTGCATAGAGCTTTTAACTCATCAAAATACTTGAGAAAATATTCTATCATTCAAACGAGATCAGATTGCGGATAGAAATAAAATAACGTAAAAAGCCTTCTGTCTCAGTTCCATAGGTTTACGACAGCTCCGATATATACACTACGACGAAAAATAATCGAGAACTTAAAATGTTACCTTTTTCAAATACAAATATATATTAACTTCTTATGAACACAAGTGTCATGACTTCAGCAAAATAGGCCGTTAATTGACACGCTTGAGAAACGAAATTTCGAACTGTTAACTCGTGGCAGCTTTAAAATTCTTTACAGACGCAACGGAAAAGAAAACGTAATATTCAGAATCCGAATGAATGATTCGATATCAAATGAGACTATTCGAATAATAATAGATCGGGAGAATAATTCTAATTTGCCCATCACTAGACGAGTAGCAGTGGACAAGTATCGTGACAATCTCTGTCAGCCAACATTCCAGCTGAGCAGCATCAACACCCCCCTCACCATCACCCAACAACACGCCCTGAAGAAGCTGAGGTCCGGCCGAACCTCTCCTCGCCGCGTTCCGACACAGCTCATTCCACTGGTTCAGTAATCTCAGTAACGCCAGTTATCGTTCCTCCAGTGCTGATGACCACTGATGGTGACTTGCAGCCAGTTTTGCGAGTCTCTGGTGGATGGTACCCTGCGCAAGGCTAAAACGAGTACTGAGAACACTAAGCTGGACCTGGATGAGGTTGTATAGTATCTGTAAAATATTTGTAAGCGGGACTTTCAAATACGAGTCAAGAACTAAATGTTGTTGCTGAGGAGGATATGACTTACAGGTTTATGGTGCACATAGAAGATCTATGAAAAACATTGGAAGGTAACTAAAGGATATTATGAGCATTCTTTCCTCTAAATTGTGGAGGTAAGAACTTCGCATGTGTGGAATGTATATTTATATGTAAGTAAATCACCGGCAGGTTCATTTATAAAATATATTCTGTGACATGGGTACTTGCATTATCTTGGTGTGGTTTATTTATATTTATAAGCTCTCTTTAGTTCTACTGCCAAACGATTTCCAAATATGCAGTCTACTCTCCAGGACAATGGCGGAGCTATACTGCCTCTCACTAAATCCACAGTAAGGGAGAGTACTGTAGTTTACCCTCCAGGACAGTGGCGGAGCTGTACTGCCTCTCACTACGTCCACAGTAAGTGAGAGTATTGTAGTTTAACCTCCAGGACAGTGGCGGAGATATACTGCCTCTCACTACGTCCACATTAAGGGAGAGTACTGTAGTCTACCCTCCAGGACAGTGGCGGAGCTGTAATGCCTCTCACTACGTCCACAGTATGGGATAGTACTGTAGTTTACCCTCCAGGACAGTGGCGGAGCTGTACTGCCTCTCACTACGTCCACAGTAATGGAGAGAAGTGTAGTTTTCCCCCTGGACAGTGGCGGAGATATACTGCCTCTCACTACGTCCACATTAAGGGAGAGTACTGTAGTCTACCCTCCAGAACAGTCGCGGAGCTGTAATGCCTCTCACTACGTCCACAGCAACGGAGAGTACTGTAGTTTACACTCCAGGACAGTGGCGGAGCTGTAATGCCTCTCACTACGTCCACAGTAAGTGAGGGTATTGTACTTTACCCTCCAGGACAGTGGCGGAGATATACTGCCTCTCACTACGTCCACAGTAAGGGAGAGTATTGTAGTTTACACTCCAGGACAGTGGCGGAGCTGTAATGCCTCTCACTACGTCCACAGTAAGTGAGAGTATTGTACTTTACCCTCCAGGACAGTGGCGGAGATATACTGCCTCTCACTACATCCACAGTATGGGATAGTACTGTAGTTTACCCTCCAGGACAGTGGCGGAGATATACTGCCTTCACTACGTCCACAGTATGGGATAGTACTGTAGTTTACCCTCCAGGACAGTGGCGGAGCTGTACTGCCTCTCACTACGTCCACAGTAAGGAGAGTACTGTAGTTTACCTTACAGGACAGCGGCGGAGCTGTACTACCTACACTACGTCCACATTAAGGGAGAGTACTGTAGTCTTCCCTCCAGGACAATGGCGGAGATGTACTGCCTCACACTACGTCCACATTAAGGAGAGTACTGTAGTTTACCCTCCAGGACATGGCGGAGCTGTACTGCTCTCACTACGTCCACAGTAATGGAGAGTACAGTAGTTTACCCTCCAGGACAGTGGCGGAGATATACTGACTCTCACTACGTCCACAGTAAGGGAGAGTACTGTAGTTTACCCTCCAGGACAGTGGCGGAGCTGTACTGCATCTCACTACGTCCACAGTAAGGAGAGTACTGTAGTTTACCCTCCAGGACAGCGGAGGAGCTGTAATGCCTCTCACTACGTCTACAGTAAGGGAGAGTACTGTAGTCTTCCCTCCAGGACAGTGGTGGAAATGTACTGCCTCTCACTACGTCCACAGTAAGGGAGAATACTGTATTCTACCCTCCAGGACAGTGGTGGAATATACTGCATCTCACTACTCCACAGTAAGGGATAGTACTGTAGTTTACCCTCCAGGACAGTGGCGGAGATTACTGCATCTCACTACATCCACAGTATGGGATAGTACTGTAGTTTACCCCCAGGACAGTGGCGGAGCTGTACTGCCTCTCACTACGTCCACAGTAAGGGAGAGTACTGTAGTTTACCGCCAGGACAGTGGTGGAACTTACTGTATCTCACAACGTCCACAGTAAGGGAGAGTACTGTAGTTTCCCTCCAGGACAGTGGCGAGATATACTGCCTCTCACTACGTCCACAGTAAGGGAGAGTACTGTAGTTTACCCTCCCGGACAGTGGCAAAGATATACTGCATCACACTACGTCCACAGTAATGGAGAGTACTGTTGTTTACACTCCAGGACAGTGGCGGAGATATACTGCCTCTCACTATGTCCACAGTAAGGGAGAGTACTGTAGTTTACCTCCAGGACAGTGGTGTAAACTGTACTGCCTCTCACTACGTCCACAGTATGGGATAGTACTGTATTTTACACTCCAGGAAGGTGGTCGTAACTGTACTGCCTCTCACTACGTCCACAGTATGGATAGTACTGTAGTTTACCCTCCAGGACAGTGGCGGAGCTGTACTCCCTCTCAATACGTCCACAGTAATGGAGAGTACTGTAGTTTACCCTCCAGGACAGTGGCGGAGATATCCTACTCTCACTACGTCCACAGTAAGGAGAGTACTGTAGTTTACCCTCCAGGACAGTGGCGGAGCTGTACTGCATCTCACTACGTCCACAGAAGGAGAGTACTGTAGTTTACCCTCCAGGACAGCGGCGGACTGTAATGCCTCTCACTACGTCCACAGCAAGGGCGAGTACTGTAGTATTCCCTCCAGGTCAGTGGGGACCTGTACTGCCTCTAAATACGTCCACAGTATGAGATAGTACTGTAGTTTACCCTCCAGGACAGTGGCGGATCTGTACTGCCTCTCAATACGTACACAGTAAGGGAGAGTACTGTACTTTACCCTCCAGGACAGTGGCGGAGCATACTGCCTCTCACTACGTCCACAGTAAGGGAGAATACTGTATTCTACCCTCCAGGACAGTGGCGGAGCTGTACTGCCTCTCACTCGTCCACAGTAATGGAGAGTACTGTAGTTTACCTCCAGGACAGTGGCGGATGTACTGCCTCTCACTGCGTCCACAGTAATGGAGAGTACTGTAGTTAACCTCCAGTACAGTGGCGGAGATGAAACTGCCTCTCACTACGTCCACATAAGGGAGAGTACTGTAGTCTACCCTCCAGGACAGTGGCGGAGCTGTAATGCCTCTCACTACGTCCACAGTAAGGGAGAGTACTGTAGTTTACCCTCCAGGACAGTGGCGGAGCTTACTGCCTCTCACTACGTCCACAGTAAGGGAGGTACTGTAGTATTCCTCCAGGACAGTGGTGGAACTATACTGCCTCTCACTACGTCCACAGTAAGGGAGAGTACTGTAGTTTACCACTCCAGGACATGGGGCGGAGATGTACTGCCTCTCACTACGTCCACAGTATGGAAGTACTGTAGTTTACCCTCCAGGACAGTGGTGGAACTGTACTGCTCTCACTACGTCCACAGTAATGGAAGTACTGTAGTTTACCCTCCAGGACAGTGCGAGCTGTACTGTCCTCTCACACGTCCACAGTAACGGAGAGTACTGTAGTTTAACCTCCAGGACAGTGGCGTAGCTATACTGCCTCTCACGTACGTCCACAGTAAGTGAGAGTATTGTAGTTTACCCTCCAGGACACTTTGAGCTGTACTGCCTCTCACTACGTCCACAGTAAGGGAGAGTACTGTATTTACCTCCAGGACAGTGGTGAAACTGTACTGCCTCTCACTACGTCCACAGTATGGGATAGTACTGTATTTTACACTCCAGAAAGGGTGGGGAACTGTACTGCCTCTCACTACGTCCACAGTATGGGATAGTACTGTAGTTTACCCTCCAGGACAGTGGCGGAACTGTACTAGCCTCTCACTACGTCCACAGTATGGATAGAAATGTAGTTTACCCTCCAGGACAGTGGCGGAGCTGTACTACATCTCACTACGTCCACTGTAATGGGAAGTAATGTAGTTTACCCTCCAGGACAGCGGCAGAGCTGTAATGCCTCTCACTACGTCCACAGCAAGGGAGTACTGTAGTTTCCCTCCAGGTCAGTGGTGGACCTGTACTGCCTCTCACTACGTCCACAGTATGGGATAGTACTGTAGTTTACCCTCCAGGACAGTGGCGGAGCTGTACTGCCTCTCACTACGTACACAGTAATGGAGAGTACTGTACTTTACCTTCCAGGACAGTGGCGGAGATATACTGCCTCTCACTACGTCCACAGTAAGGAGAATACTGTATTTACCCTCCAGGACAGTGGCGGAGCTGAATGCCTCTCACACGTCCACAGTAAGGCAGAGTACTGTAGTTTACCCTCCAGGACATTGGGCGGAGCTCTAATGCCTCTCACTACGTCCACAGTAAGGGAAAGTACTGTAGTTAACCCTCCAGGACATGTCTGAGCTGTACTGCCTCTCACAACTTCCACAGAAGGGCAGAGTACTGTAGTTTACCCTCCAGGACAGTGGCGAGCTGTACTGCCTCTCTCTACGTCGACAGTAAGGGAGAGTATTGTAGTTTACCCTCCAGGAAGTGGCTTAACTGAACTACCTCACACTACGTCCACATAAAGAGAGTATGTAGTTACCCTCCAGGGAAGTGGCGGAGCTGTACTGCCTCTCACTACGTCCACAATAACAGAGAGAATTGTAGTTTACCCTCCAGGACAGTGGCGGAACATTACTGCCCTCACTACGTCCACAGTAAGGGAGAGTACTGTAGTCTTCCCTCCAGGACAATGTGGAGCTGTACTGCCGCTCACTACGTCCACAGTAAGGGAGAGTACTGTAGTCTACCCTCCAGGACAGTGGGAGCTGTACTGCCGCTCACTACGTCCACAGTAAGGGAGAGTACTGTTGTCTACTCCAGGACAGTGGCGGAGCTTTACTGCCTCTCACTACGTCCACAGTAAGGGAGAGTACTGAAGTCTTGAATCCAGGACAAGGTGGAGCTGTACTGACCTCACTACGTCCACAGTAAGGGAGAGTACTGTAGTCTACCCTCCAGGAAGTGGCAGAGCTTTACTGTCTCTCACTACGTCCACAGTAAGGGAAGTACTGAACTCTTCCCTCCAGGACAGTAGCGCAGCTGTACTGCCATTCACTACGTCCACAGTAAGGGAAGTACTGTAGTTTACCCTCCAGGACAGTGGCGGAACTGTACTGCCTCTCACTACGTCCACAGTAAGGGAGAGTGTAGTTTCCCTCCAGGACAGTGGCGGAGCTGTACTGCCTCTCACTAGTCCACAGTAAGGGAGAGTAATGTAGTTTACCCTCCAGGACAGTATCGGAGCTGTACTGCCTCTCACTAGTCCACATAAGGGAGAGTACTGTACTTTACCCTCCAGGAAAGTGGCGGAGCTGTACTGCCTCTCACTACGCCACAGTAAGGGAGAACACTGTAGTTTACCCTCCAGGAGAGTGGTGAAACTGTACTGCCTCTCACTACGTCCACAGTATGGGATAGTACTATATTTTACACTCCAGGAAGTGGTGGAACTGTACTGCCTCTCACTACGTCCACAGTATGGATAGTACTGTAGTTTACCCTCCAGGACAGTGGCGGAGCCGTACTGCTCTCAATACGTCCACAGTAATGGAGAGTACTGTAGTATACCCTCCAGGACAGTGGCGGAGATATACTGACTCTCGCTACGTCCACAGTAAGGAGAGTACTGTAGTTTACCCTCCAGGACAGTGGCGGAGCTGTATGCATCTCACTAACGTCCACAGTAAGGAGAGTACTGTAGTTTACCCTCCAGGACAGCGGCGGAGCTGTAATGCCTCTCACTAAGTCCACAGTAAGGGTGAGTACTGTAGTTTACCCTCCAGGACAGTGGCGGAGCTGTAATGCCTCTCACTACGTCCACAGTAAGGGAGAGTACTTAGTTTACCCTCCAGGACAGTGGCGGAGCTGTACTGCCTCTCACTACGTCCACAGTAAGGGAGAGTACTGTAGTATTCCCTCCAGGACAGTGGTGGAACTATACTGCATCTCACTACGTCCACAGTAAGGGAGAGTACTGTAGTTTACACTCCAGGACAGTGGCGGAGATATACTGCCTCTCACTACGTCCACAGTAATGGAGAGTACTGTAGTTTACCCTCCAGGACAGTGTGGAACTGTACTGCCTCTCACCACGTCCACAGTAAGGCAGAGTACTGTAGTTTACCCTCCAGGACATTTTCGAGCTCTAATGCCTCTCACTACGTCCACAGTAAGGAAAGTACTGTAGTATACCCTCCAGGACATTGTCTTAGCTGTACTGCCTCTCACTACGTCCACAGAAGGGCAGAGTACTGTAGTTTACCCTCCAGGACAGTGGCGGAGCTGTACTGCCTCTCACTACGTCGACAGTAAGGGAGAGTACTGTAGTTTACCCTCCAGGAAAGTGGCGGAGCTGAACTACCTCACACTACGTCCACATTAAAGGGGAGTACTGTAGTCTACCCTCCAGGGAAGTGGCGGAGCTGTACTGCCTCTCACTACGTCCACAATAACAGAGAGAATTGTAGTTTACCCTCCAGGACAGTGGCGGAACTTTACTGCCCCTCACTACGTCCACAGTAAGGGAGAGTACTGTAGTTTAAACTCCGGGACAGTGGCTTAGCTGTACTGCCTCTCACTAGGTCCACAGTAATGGAGAGTACAGTAGTTTACCCTCCAGGACAGTGGCGGAGATATACTGACTCTCACTACGTCCACAGTAAGGGAGAGTACTGAAGTTTACCCTCCAGGACAGTGGCATCTCACTACGTCCACAGTAATGGAGAGTACTGTAGTTTACCCTCCAGGACAGCGGAGGAGCTGTAATTCCTCTCACTACGTCTACAGTAAGGGAGAGTACTGTAGTCTTCCCTCCAGGACAGTGGTGGAAATGTACTGCCTCTCACTACGTCCACAGTAAGGGAGAATACTGTATTCTACCCTCCAGGACAGTGGTAGAACTGTACTGCATCTCACTACGTCCACAGTAAGGGAGAGTACTGTAGTTTACCCTCCAGGACAGTGGCGGAGATATACTGAATCTCACTACATCCACAGTATGGGATAGTACTGTAGTTTACCCTCCAGGACAGTGGCGGAGCTGTACTGCCCCTCACTACGTCCACAGTATAGGATAGTACTGTAGATTACCCTCCAGGACAGTGGCGGAGCTGTACTGCCTCTTACTATGTCCACAGTAATGGAGAGTACTGTAGTTTACACTCCAGGACATTGGCGGAGCTGTACTGCCTCTCCCTACGTCCACAGTAATGGAGAGTAGTGTAGTTTTCCCCCTGGACAGTGGCGGAGATATACTGCCTCTCACTACGACCACATTAAGGGAGAGTACTGTAGTCTACCCTCCAGGACAGTCGCGGAGCTGTAATACCTCTCACTACGTCCACAGTAACGGAGAGTACTGTAGTTTACACTCCAGGACAGTGACGGAGCTGTAATGCCTCTCACTACGTCCACAGTAAGTGAGAGTATTGTACTTTACCCTAGAGGACAGTGGCGGAGATATACTGCCTCTCACTACATCCACATTATGGGATAGTACTGTAGTTTACCCTCAAGGACAGTGGCGGAGCTGTACTACCTCTCACTACGTCCACAGTATGGGATAGTACTGTAGTTTACCCTCCAGGACAGTGGCGGAGCTGTACTGCCTCTCACTGCGTCCACAGTAATGGAGAGTACTGTAGTTTAACCTCCAGGACAGTGGCGGAGATATACTGCCTCTCACTACGTCCACAGTAAGGGAGAGTACTCTAGTCTACCCTCCAGGACAGTGGCGGAGCTGTAATGCCTCTCACTACGTCCACAGTAAGGGAGAGTATTGTAGTTTACCCTCCAGGACAGTGACGGAGCTTACTGCCTCTCACTACGTCCACAGTAAGGGAGAGTACTGTAGTATTCCCTCCAGGACAGTGGTGGAACTATACTCCCATCTCACTACGTCCACAGTAAGGGAGAGTACTGTAGTTTACACTCCAGGACAGTGGCGGAGATATACTGCCTCTCACTACGTCCACAGTAAGGGAGAGTACTGTAGTTTACCCTCCAGGACAGTGGCGGAGCTGAACTGCCTCTCACTACGTCCACAGTAAGGCAGAGTACTGTAGTTTACCCTCCAGGACATTGGCGGAGCTCTAATGCCTCTCACTACGTCCACAGTATGGGAAAGTACTGTAGTTACCCTCCAGGACATGTCTTAGCTGTACTGCCTCTCACTACGTCCACAGAAGGGCAGAGTACTTTAGTTTACCCTCCAGGACAGTGGCGGAGCTGTACTGCCTCTCACTACGTCCACAGTAAGGGAGAGTACTGTAGTTTCCCTCCAGGACAGTGGTGGAACTATACTGCATCTCACTACGTCCACAGTAAGGAGAGAGTACTGTAGTTTACCCTCCAGGACAGTGGCGGAGATATACTGACTCTCACTACGTCCACAGTAAGGAGAGTACTGTAGTTTACGCTCCAGGACAGTGGCGGAGCTGTACTGCCTCTCACTAAGTCCACAGTAATGGAGAGTACTGTAGTTTACCCTCCAGGACAGCGGCGGAGCTGTAATGCCTCTCACTAAGTCCACAGTAAGGAGAGTACTGTAGTTTACCCTCCAGGACAGGGCGGAGCTGTACTGCATCTCACTACGTCCACTGAATGGAGAGTAATGTAGTTTACCCTCCAGGACAGCGGCGAGCTGTAATGCCTCTCACTACGTCCACAGCATGGGAGTACTGTAGTTTCCCTCCAGGCAGTGGGGACCTGTACTGCCTCTCACTACGTCCAGTATGGAGAGTACTGTAGTTTACCCTCCAGGACAGTGGCGGAGCTGTACTGCCTCTCACTAGTACTCAGTAATGGAGAGTACTGTACTTTACCTTCCAGGACAGTGGCGGAGATATACTGCCCCTCACTACGTCCACAGTAAGGGAGAATACTGTATTCTACCCTCCAGGACAGTGGCGGAGCTGTACTGCCTCTCACTACGTCCACAGTAATGGAGAGTACTGTAGTTTACCTCCAGGACAGTGGCGGAGCTGTACTGCCTCTCACTGCGTCCACTGTAATGGAGAGTACTGTAGTTTAACCTCCAGGACAGTGGCGGAGATATAACTGCCATCTCACTACGTCCACAGTAAGGGAGAGTATCTAGTCTACCCTCCAGGACAGTGGCGGAGCTGTAATGCATCTCACTACGTCCACAGTAAGGGAGAGTATTGTAGTTTACCCTCCAGGACAGTGGCGGAGCTGTACTGCCTCTCACTACGTCCACAGTAAGGGAGAGTACTGTAGTATTCCCTCCAGGACAGTGGTGGAACTATACTGCATCTCACTACGTCCACAGTAAGGGAGAGTACTGTAGTTTACACTCCAGGACAGTGGCGGAGATATACTGACTCTCACTACGTCCACAGTAATGGAGAGTACTGTAGTTTACGCTCCAGGACAGTGGCGGAGCTGTACTGCATCTCACTACGTCCACAGTAAGGAGAGTACTGTAGTTTACCCTCCAGGACAGCGGCGGAGCTGTAATGCCTCTCACTAAGTCCACAGTAAGGGAGAGTACTGTAGTTTACCCTCCAGGACAGTGGCGGAGCTGTACTGCATCTCACTACGTCCACTGTAATGGAGAGTAATGTAGTTTACCCTCCAGGACAGCGGCAGAGCTGTAATGCCTCTCACTACGTCCCACAAGGGCGAGTAACTGTAGTCTTCCCTCCAGGTCAGTGGTGGACCTGTACTGCCTCTCACTTACGTCCACAGTAATGGGATAGTACTGTAGTTTACCCTCCAGGACAGTGGCGGAGCTGTACTGCCTCTCACTATGTACTCAGTAATGGAGAGTACTGTACTTTACCTCCAGGACAGTGGCGGAGATATACTGCCCTCACTACGTCCACAGTAAGGAGAATACTGTATTCTACCTCCAGGACAGTGGCGGAGCTGTACTGCCTCTCACTACGTCCACAGTAATGGAGAGTACTGTAGTTTACACTCCAGGACAGTGGCGGAGCTGTACTGCCTCTCACTGCGTCCACTGTAATGGAGAGTACTGTAGTTTAACCCTCCAGGACAGTGGCGGAGATATACTGCTCTCACTACGTCCACATTAAGGGAGAGTACTCTAGTCTACCCTCCAGGACAGTGGCGGAGCTGTAATGCATCTCACTACGTCCACAGTAAGGGAGAGTATTGTAGTTTACCCTCCAGGACAGTGGCGGAGCTGTACTGCCTCTCACTACGTCCACAGTAAGGGAGAGTACTGTAGTATTCCCTCCAGGACAGTGGTGGAACTATACTGCATCTCACTACGTCCACAGTAAGGGAGAGTACTGTAGTTTACACTCCAGGACAGTGGCGGAGATATACTGCCTCTCACTACGTCCACAGTAAGGAGAGTACTGTAGTTTACCCTCCAGGACAGTGGCGGAGCTGAACTGCCTCTCACGACGTCCACAGTAAGGCAGAGTACTGTAGTTTACCCTCCAGGACATTGGCGGAGCTCTAATGCCTCTCACTACGTCCACAGTATGGGAAATTACTGTAGTTTACCCTCCAGGACATTGTCTTAGCTGTACTGCCTCTCACTACGTCCACAGAAGGCAGAGTACTTTAGTTTACCCTCCAGGACAGTGGCGGAGCTGTACTGCCTCTCACTACGTCCACAATAACAGGAGAGAATTGTAGTTTACCCTCCGGACAGTGGCGGAACTTTACTGCCTCACTACGTCCACAGTAAGGGAGAGTACTGTAGTTTAAACTCCGGGACAGTGGCGGAGCTTACTGTATCTCACTACGTCCACAGTAAGGGAGAGAACTGTAGTTTACCCTCCAGGACAGTGGCGCAGCTTTACTGCCTCTCACTACGTCACAGTAAGGGAGAGTACTGTAGTCTTCCCTCCAGGACAATGATGGTGCTGTACTGCCGCTCACTACGTCCACTGTAAAGGAGAGTACTGTAGTCTACCCTCCAGGACAGTGGTGAAGCTGTACTGCCGTTCACTACGTCCACAGTAAGGGAGAGTACTGTTGTCTACCCTCCAAGACAGTGGCGGAGCTTTACTGCCTCTCACTACGTCCACAGTAAGGGAGAGTACTGAAGTCTTCCATCCAGGACAGAGGTGGAGCTGTACTGACGCTCACTACGTCCACAGTAAGGGAGAGTACTGTAGTTTACCCTCCAGGACAGTGGCGGAGCTGTACTGCCTCTCACTAAGTCCACATTAAGGGAGAGTACTGTACTTTACCCTCCAGGACAGTGCGGAGCTGTACTGCCTCTCACTACGTCCACAATAAGGGATAGAACTGTAGTTTACCCTCCAGGACAGTGGCGGAGCTGTACTGCCTCTATCTACGTACACAGTAAGGGAGAGTACTGAAGTCTTCCCTCCAGGACAGTGGCGGAGCTGTACTGCCTCACACTACGTCCACAGTAAGGGAGAGTACTGTAGTTTACCCTCCAGGACAGTGGCGGAACTATACTGCCTCTCACTACTTCCACAGTAAGGGAGAGTACTGTAGTCTTCCGTCCACGACAGTGGCGGAGCTGTACTGCCTCTCACTACGTCCACAGTAAGGGAGAGTACTGTAGTTTACCCTCCAGGACAGTGGCGGAGCTTTACTGCTTATCACTACTTCCATAGTAAGGGAGAGTACTGTAGTCTTCCCTCCAGGATAGTGGTGGAGCTGTACTGCCGCTCACTACGTCCACAGTATGGGAGAGTACTGTAGTCTACACTCCAGGACAGTGTCGGAGCTGTACTGCCACTCACTACGTCCACAGTAAGGGAGAGTACTGTAGTCTTCCCTCCAAATCAATGGTGGAGCTGTACTGCCGCTCACTACGTCCACAGTAAGGGAGAGTACTGTAGTTTACCCTCCAGGACAATGGCGGAGATGTACTGCCTCTTACTAAGTCCAAAGTAAGGGAGAGCCCTGTAGTCATCCCTCCAGGACAGTGGCGGAGCATTACTGCCTCTCACTACGTCCTCAGTAAGGGAGAGTACTGTAGTCTTTCCTCCAGGACAGTGTCGGAGCTTTACTGCCTCTCACTACGTCCACAGTAAGGGAGAGTACTGTAGTCTTCCCTCCAGGACAGTGGTGGAGCTCTATTGCTTCTCACTACGTCCACAGTAAGGGAGAGTATAGTCTTCCCTCCAGGACAGTGGCGGAGCTGTACTCCCTCTCACTACGTCCACAGTAAGGGAGAGTACTGTAGTCTACCCTCCAGGACAGTGGCGGAGCTTTACTGCATCTCACTACGTCCACAGTAAGGAAGAGTACTGTAGTTTACACTCCAGTACAGTGGTGGAGCTCTACTGCCGCTCACTACGTCCACAGTAAGTGAGAGTACTTTAGATCTCCCTCCAAGACAGTGGCGGAGCTGTACTTCCACTCACTACGTTCACAGTAACGGAGAGTATAGTCTAACCTCCAGCATATTGTCGGAGCTGTACTACCTCTCACTACGTCCACATTAAGGGAGAGTACTGTAGTTTACCCTCCAGGAAAGTGGCGGAGTTTCACTGCCTCTCACTAGGTCCTCAGTATGGGAGGTTACTGCAGTCTACCCTCCAGGAAAATTGGCGGAGCTGTACTACCTCTCACTACGTCCTCAGAAAGGGAGAGTACTGTTTTTTTCCCTCCAGGAGAGTGGCAGAGCTGTACTCCCTATCACTACGTCCACAGTAAGAGAGAGTACTGTAATTTGCCCTCCAGGACAGTGGCGGAGCTGTACTGCCTCTCACCACGTCCACAGTAAGGGAGAGTACTGTAGTTTACCCTCCAGGACAGTGACGGAGCTGTACTGCCTCTCGTTACGACCACAGTAACGGAAAGTGTAGACTACCCCCCAGGACTGAGGCAGAGCTGTACTGGTTCTCACTACGTCCACAGCAAGGAACTGTACAGCAGTCTACCCTCCAGGACAGTGGTTGAGCTGTATTGCATCTCACTTTGTCCACTGTAACGGAGAGTGTAGTCAACCCTCCAGGACAGTGGCGGAGTTGTTCTGCCTCTCACTACATCCACAGTAAGGGTGATTACTGTAATCTACCCTCAATCACTGTGGCGGAGCTGTACTGCCTCTCGCTACGTCCACAGTATGGGATAGTACTGTAGTTTACCCTCCAGGACAGTGCCGGAGCTGTACTGCTCTCACTTCGTCCACAGTAGGGGAGAGTATTGCAGGCTACCCTCCAGGACAGTGGCGGAACTGTACTGCCCCTCACTACGTCCACAGTAAGGGAGAGTACTGTAGTCTTCCCTCCAGGACAGTGGCGGGGCTGTACTGCCTCACACTACGTCCACAGAAAGGGAGAGTACTGTATTTTGACCTCCATGAGAGTGGCGGAGCTTTACTGCCTCTCACTACGTCCACAGTAAGGGAGAGTACTGTAGTTTACTCTCCAGGACAGTGACGGAGCTTTACTGCCTCTCACTATGTCCACAGTAAGGGAGAGTACTGTAGTCTACCCTCCAGGACAGTGGCGGAGCTGTACTGCCTCTCACTACGTCCACAGTAAGGGAGAGTACTGTAGTCTTCCCTCCAGGACAGTGGCGGAGCTGTACTGCCTCACACTACGTCCAAAGTAAGGGTGAGTACTGTAGTTTACCCTCCAGGACAGTGGCGGAGCTATACTGCCTCTCACTACGTCCACAGTAAGGGAGAGAACTGTAGTCTTCCCTCCAGGACAGTAGCGGAGCTGTACTGCATCACACTACGTCCACATTAAAGGAGAGTACTGTAGTCTACCCTCCAGGACAGTGGCGGAGCTGTACTGCCTCTCACTACGTCCACAATAACAGAGAGAACTGTAGTTTACCCTCCAGGACAGTGGCGGAACTGTACTGCCCCTCACTACGTCCACAGTAAGGGAGAGTACTGTAGTTTAACCTCCGGGACAGTGGCGGAGCTTTACTGCCTCTCACTACGTCCACAGTAAGGGAGAGAACTTTAGTTTACCGTCCAGGACAGTGGTGGAACTATACTGCATCTCACTACGTCCACAATAACGGAGAGAACTGTAGTTTACCCTTAAGGACAGTGGCGGCGCTGTACTGCCTCTCACTAAGTCCACAGTAAGGCAGAGTACTGTAGTCTGCCCTGCAGGACAGTGGCGGAGCTGTTCTGCCTCTCACTACGTCCACAGTAAGGGAGAGAACTGTAGTTTAACCTCCAGGTCAGTGGCGGAGCTTTACTGCCTCTCACTACGTCCACAGTAAGGGAGAGTACTGTAGAGTACCCTCCAGGACAGTGGCGGAACTGTACTGCCTCTCACTACGTCCACAGTAAGGGAGAGATCTGTAGTCTTCCCTCCAGGACAGAAGCGGAGATGTACTGCCTCTCACTACGTCCACAATAACAGAGAGAACTGTAGTTTGCCGTCCAGGACAGTCGCGGAACTGTACTGCCCCTCACAACGTCCACAGTAAGGGAGAGTACTGTAGTTTAACCTCCGGCACAGTGGCGGAGCTTTACTGCCTCTCACTACGTCCACAGTAAGGGAGAGAACTGTAGTTTACCCTCCAGGACAGTGGCGCAGCTTTACTGCCTCTCACTACGTCCACAGTAAGGGAGAGTACTGTAGTCTTCCCTCCAGGACAATAATGGAGCTGTACTGCGGCTCACTACGTCCACAGTAAGGGAGAGTACTGTAGTCTACCCTCCAGGACAGTGGTGAAGCTGTACTGCCGCTCACTACGTCCACAGTAAGGGAGAGTACTGTTGTCTACCCTCCAGGACAGTTTCGGAGCTTTACTGCTTCTCACTACGTCCACAGTAAGGGAGAATACTGAAGTCTTCCATCCAGGACAGTGGTGGAGCTGTACTGCCTCTCACTACGTCCACAATAACAGAGAGAACTGTAGTTTACCGTCCAGGACAGTGGCGGAACTGTACTGCCCCTCACTACGTCCACAGTAAGGGAGAGTACTGTAGTTTAACCTCCGGCACAGTGGCGGAGTTTTACTGTCTCTCACTACGTCCACAGTAAGGGAGAGTACTGAACTCTTCCCTCCAGGACAGTGGCGGAGCTGTACTCCCTCCACTACGTCCACAGTAAGGGAGAGTACTGTAGTTTACCCTCCAGGACAGTGGCGGAGCTGTACTGCCTCTCACTAAGTCCACATTAAGGGAGAGTACTGTACTTTACCCTCCAGGACAGTGGCGGAGCTGTACTGCCTCTCACTACGTCCACAGTAAGGGATAGAACTGTAGTTTACCCTCCACGACAGTGGCGGCGCTGTACTGCCTCTCACTAAGTCCACAGTAAGGCAGAGTACTGTAGTCTGCCCTGCAGGACAGTGGCGGAGCTGTACTGCCTCTCACTACGTCCACAGTATAGGGAGAGTACTGTAGTTTAACCTCCAGGTCAGTGGCGGAGCTTTACTGCCTCTCACTACGTCCACAGTAAGGGAGATTACTGTCGTTTACCCTCCAGGACAGTGGCGGAGCTGTACTGCCTCTCACTACGTCCACAGTAAGGGAGAGTACTGTAGTCTTCCCTCCAGGACAGTGGTGGTGATCTACTGCGGCTCACTACGTCCACAGTAAGGGAGAGTACTGTAGTCTACCCTCCAGGACAGTGGCGAAGATTTACTGCCTCTCACTACGTCCACAGTAAGGGAGAGTACTGTAGTCTTCCCTCCAGGACAGTGACGGAGCTGTACTGCCTCTCACTACGTCCACAGTAAGGGAGAGTAAAGTAGTTTACCCTCAAGGACAGTGGCGGAGCTTTACTGCCTATCACTACGTCCACAGTATGGGAGAGTACTGTAGTCTTCCCTCCAGGACAGTGGTGGAGCCGTACTTCCGCTCACTACGTCCACAGTAAGGGAGAGTACTGTAGTTTCCCCTCCAGGACAGTGGTGGAGCTGTACTGCCTCCACTACGTCCACAGTAAGGGAGAGTGTAGTCTTCCCTCCAGGACAGTGCCGGAGCTGAACTGCTCTCACTTCGTCCACAGTAGGGGAGAGTATTGCAGGCTACCCTCCAGGACAGTGGCGGAACTGTACTGCCCCTCACTACGTCCACAGTAAGGAGAGTACTGTAGTCTTCCCTCCAGGACAGTGGCGGGGCTGTACTGCCTCACACTACGTCCACAGAAAGGGAGAGTACTGTATTTTGACCTCCATGAGAGTGGCGGAGCTTTACTGCCTCTCACTACGTCCACAGTAAGGGAGAGTACTGTAGTTTACTCTCCAGGACAGTGGCGGAGATATACTGCCTCTCACTACGTCCACATTAAGGGAGAGTACTCTAGTCTACCCTCCAGGACAGTGGTGGAACTATACTGCATCTCACTACGTCCACAGTATGGGATAGTACTGTAGTTTACCCTCCAGGACAGTTGCGGAGCTGTACTGTCTCTTACTACGTCCACAGTAACGGAGAGTACTGTAGTTTAACCTCCAGGACAGTGGCGTAGCTGTACTGCCTCTCACTACGTCCACAGTAAGTGAGAGTATTGTAGTTTACCCTCCAGGACAGTGGCGGAGCTGTACTGCCTCTCACTACGTCCACAGTAAGGGAGAGTACTGTAGTTTACCCTCCAGGACAGTGGCGGAGCTGAACTGCCTCTCACGACGTCCACAGTAAGGCAGAGTACTGTAGTTTACCCTCCAGGACATTGGCGGAGCTCTAATGCCTCTCACTACGTCCACAGTATGGGAATGTACTGTAGTATACCCTCCAGGACATTGTCTTAGCTGTACTGCCTCTCACTACGTCCACAGAAGTTCAGAGTACTGTAGTTTACCCTCCAGGACAGTGGCGGAGCTGTACTGCCTCTCACTACGTCCACAATAACAGAGAGAATTGTAGTTTACCCTCCAGGACAGTGGCGGGGCTGTACTGCCTCACACTACGTCCACAGAAAGGGAGAGTACTGTATTTTGACCTCCATGAGAGTGGCGGAGCTTTACTGCCTCTCACTACGTCCACAGTAAGGGAGAGTACTGTAGTTTACTCTCCAGGACAGTGACGGAGCTTTACTGCCTCTCACTATGTCCACAGTAAGGGAGAGTACTGTAGTCTACCCTCCAGGACAGTGGCGGAGCTGTACTGCCTCTCACTACGTCCACAGTAAGGGAGAGTACTGTAGTCTTCCCTCCAGGACAGTGGCGGAGCTGTACTGCCTCACACTACGTCCAAAGTAAGGGTGAGTACTGTAGTTTACCCTCCAGGACAGTGGCGGAGCTATACTGCCTCTCACTACGTCCACAGTAAGGGAGAGAACTGTAGTCTTCCCTCCAGGACAGTAGCGGAGCTGTACTGCATCACACTACGTCCACATTAAAGGAGAGTACTGTAGTCTACCCTCCAGGACAGTGGCGGAGCTGTACTGCCTCTCACTACGTCCACAATAACAGAGAGAACTGTAGTTTACCCTCCAGGACAGTGGCGGAACTGTACTGCCCTCACTACGTCCACAGTAAGGGAGAGTACTGTAGTTTAACCTCCGGACAGTGCGGAGCTTTACTGCCTCTCACTACGTCCACAGTAAGGGAGAGAACTTTAGTTTACCGTCCAGGACAGTGGTGGAACTATACTGCATCTCACTACGTCCACAATAACGGAGAGAACTGTAGTTTACCCTTAAGGACAGTGGCGGCGCTGTACTGCCTCTCACTAAGTCCACAGTAAGGCAGAGTACTGTAGTCTTCCCTCCAGGACAATATGGAGCTGTACTGCGGCTCACTACGTCCACAGTAAGGGAGAGTACTGTAGTCTACCCTCCTGGACAGTGGTGAAGCTGTACTGCCGCTCACTACGTCCACAGTAAGAGAGAGTACTGTTGTTCTACCCTCCAGGACAGTTTCGGAGCTTTACTGCTTCTCACTACGTCCACAGTAAGGGAGAATACTGAAGTCTTCCATCCAGGACAGTGGTGGAGCTGTACTGCCTCTCACTACGTCCACAATAACAGAGAGAACTGTAGTTTACCGTCCAGGACAGTGGCGGAACTGTACTGCCCCTCACTACGTCCACAGTAAGGGAGAGTACTGTAGTTTAACCTCCGGCACAGTGGCGGAGTTTTACTGTCTCTCACTACGTCCACAGTAAGGAGAGTACTGAACTCTTCCCTCCAGGACAGTGGCGGAGCTGTACTCCCTCCACTACGTCCACAGTAAGGGAGAGTACTGTAGTTTACCCTCCAGGACAGTGGCGGAGCTGTACTGCCTCTCACTAAGTCCACATTAAGGGAGAGTACTGTACTTTACCCCAGGACAATGGCGGAGCTGAACTGCCTCTCACTATGTCCAAAGTAAGGGAGGTACTGAGTCTAACCTCCAGGACAGTGGGGAGCTGTACTGCCTCTCACTACGTCCACAGTAAGAGTGAGTACTGAAGGTTACCTCCAGGACAGTGGCGGAGCTGTACTGCCTCTCACTACATCCCCAGTAAGGGAGAGTACTGAGGTTACCCTCCAGAACAGTGCGGAGCTGTACTGCCTCTCACTACGTCCAGTAAGGGATGATACTGAAGTTTACCCTCCAGAACAGTGCGGAGCTGACTGCCTCTCACTAATCACAGTAAGGAGTAGTACTGTAGTTACCCTCCAGGACAGTGCGGAGCTGAACTGCCTCTCACTATTCCCAGTAATGGGAGTGTACTGTAGTTTACCCTCCAGGACAGATGGCGGAGCTGTACTGCCTCTCACTACGTCCACAGAAAGGGAGAGTACTGTAGTCTACCCTCCAGGACATGGGGAGCTGTACTGCCCTCACTACGTCCACAGTAAGGTGAGTACTGAGTTAACCCTCCAGACAGTGCGGAGCTGTACTGCCTCTCACTACATCCCCAGTAAGGAGTAGTACTGTAGTTTACCCTCCAGACAGTGGCGGAGCTGTAACTGCCTCTCACTACGTCCCAAGTATGGGAGTGTACTGCAGTCTACCCTCCAGGACAATGGCGGAGCTGTACTGCCTCTCACTACGTCCAAGTAGGGAGAGATCTGAGTCTTCCCTCCAGGACAAAGCGGAGATGTACTGCCTCTCACTACGTCCACAATAAGAGAGAGAACTGTAGTTTGCCGTCCAGGACAAGTCGCGGAACTGTACTGCCCTCACTACGTCCACATAAGGAGAGGAACTGTAGTTTACCTCCAGGACAGTGCGGAAGCTTACTGCCTCCTCACTACGTCCACAGTAAGGGAGAGTACTGTAGTTTAACCCTCCAGGACAGTGGCGAGCTTTACTGCCTCTCACTACGTCCACAGTAAGGGAGAGTACTGTAGTCTTCCCTCCAGGACAATGGAGCGTACTGCTGCTCACTACGTCCACAGTAAGGGAGAGTACTGTAGTCTTCCCTCCAGGACATGATGGAGCTGTACTGCCGCTCACTACGTCCACAGTAAGGGAGAGTACTGTATGTCTACCCTCCAGGACAGTGTTCGGAGCTTTACTGCCTCACTACGTCCACAGTAAGGGAGATACTGAAGTCTTCCATCCAGGACAGTTTGGAGCTGTACTGCTCTCACTACGTCCACAATAACAGAGAGAACTGTAGTCTTACCTCCAGGACAGTGGCGGAACTGTACTGCCCCTCACTACGTCCACAGTAAGGGAGAGACTGTAGTTTAACCTCCGAAACAGTGGCGGAGTTACTGTCTCTCACTACGTCCACAGTAAGGGAGAGTACTGAACTCTTCCCTCCGGACAGTGGCGGAGTGTTACTGTCCCTCCACTACGTCCACAGTAAGGGAGAGTACTGTAGTTTACCCTCCAGGACAGTGGCGGAGCTGTACTGCCTCTCACTACGTCCACATTAAGGGAGAGTACTGTACT
Organism: Dryococelus australis; assembly: GCA_029891345.1. Taxonomy (NCBI): domain Eukaryota; kingdom Metazoa; phylum Arthropoda; class Insecta; order Phasmatodea; family Phasmatidae; genus Dryococelus; species Dryococelus australis. The sequence goes on along the minus strand of CM057007.1, from coordinate 83,510,365 downwards.
TTACCCTCCAGGACAGTGGCGGAGCTGTACTGCCTCTCACTAACGTCCACATTTAAGGGAGTAGACTGTAGTTTACCCTCCACGACAGTGGCGGGCTGTACTGCCTCTCACTAGTCCACAGTAAGGCAGAGTACTGTAGTCTGCCCTCAGGACAGTGGCGGAGCTGTACTGCCTCTCACTACGTCCACAGTAAGGAGAGTACTGTAGTTTAACCTCAGGCAGTGGCGGAGCTGTACTGCCTCTCACTACGTCCACAGTAAGGGAGATTACTGTCGTTTACCCTCCAGGACAGTGGCGGAGCTTTACTGCCTCTCACTACGTCCACAGTAAGGGAGAGTACTGTAGTTTACCCTCCAGGACAGTGGTGGTGATCTACTGCGCTCACTACGTCCACAGTAAGGGAGAGTACTGTAGTCTTACCCTCCAGGACAGTGGGAAGATTACTGCTCTCACTACGTCCACAGTAAGGGAGAGTACTGTAGTCTTCCCTCCAGGACAGTGGCGAAGCTGTACTGCCTCTCACTACGTCCACAGTAAGGGAGAGTAAAGTAGTTTACCCTCAGGACAGTGGCGGAGCTTTACTGCCTACTCACTACGTCCACAGTAATGGAGAGTACTGTAGTCTTCCCTCAAGGACAGTGGTCGGAGCTTGTACTGCCGCTCACTACGTCCACAGTAATGGAGAGTACTGTAGTCTACCCCCAGGACAGTGGCGGAGCTGTACTGCCTCTCGCTACGTCCACAGTAAGGGAATAGAGTTACCCAGACAGTGGAGTGTCTGCCTCTCAGACTACTGTCCGTAGGAAGTCTGTTCCTACATTGGGGACGACTGCGCTCACTACGTCCACAGTAAGGGAGAGTACTGTAGTTTACCCTCCAGGACAGTGGCGGACATGTACTGCCTCTTACTAAGTCCACAGTAAGGGAGAGTCCTGTAGTCATCCCTCCAGGACAGTGGCGGAGCATTACTGCATCTTACTACGTCCTCAGTAAGGGAGAGTACTTTAGTCTTCCCTCCAGGACAGTGGCGGAGCTTTACTGCCTCTCACTACGTCCACAGTAAGGGAGAGTACTGTAGTTTACCCTCCAGGACAGTGGCGGAGCTTTACTGCCTCTCACTACGTCCACAGTAAGGGAGAGTACTGTAGTCTTCCCTCCAGGATAGTGGTGGAGCTGTACTGCCGCTCACTACGTCCACAGTAAGGGAGAGTACTGTAGTCTTCCCTCCAGGACAATGGTGGAGCTGTATTGCTTCTCACTACGTCTACAGTAAGGGAGAGTATAGTCTTCCCTCCAGGACAGTGGCGGAGCTGTACTGCCTCTCACTACGTCCACAGTAAGGGAGAGTACTGTAGTTTACCCTCCAGTACAGTGGCGGAGCTGTACTGCCTCTCACTACGTCCACAGTAAGGGAGAGTACTGTAGTCATCCCTCCGGACAGTGGTGGATCTGTACTGCCGCTCACTACGTCCACAGTAAGGGAGAGTACTGTAGTCTACCCTCCAGGACAGTGGCGGAGCTTTACTGCCTCTCACTACGTCCACAGTAAGGGAGAGTACTGTAGTTTACACTCCATAACCGTGGGGGAGCTGTACTGCCGCTCACTACGTCCACAGTAAGGGAGAGTACTGTAGTCTACCCTCCAGGACAGTGGCGGAGCTTTACAGCCTCTCACTACGTCCACACGAAGGTAGAGTACTGTAGTTTAACCTCCAGGACAGTAGCGGAGCTGTACTGCCTCTCACTACGTCCACAGTAACGGAGAGTGTAGTCCACCGTCCAGGACAGTGGCGGAGCTGTACTTCCTCTCACTACGTCCACAGTAATGAAGTGTACTGCAGTCTACCCTCCAGGACATTGGCAGAGCTTTACTGCTTCTTACTACGTTCACAGTAAGTGAGAGTACTTTAGATCACCCTCCAAGACAGTGGCGGAGCTGTACTGCCACTCACTACGTTCACAGTAACGGAGAGTATAGTCTACCCTCCAGGATATTGTCGGAGCTTTACTACCTCTCACTACGTCCACATTAAGGGAGAGTACTGTAGTTTACCCTCCAGGAAAGTGGCGGAGCTGCACTGCCTATCACTAGGTCCTCAGTAAGGGAGATTACTGTAATTTTCCCTCCAGGAGAGTGACGGAGCTGTACTCCCTCTCACTACGTCCACAGTAAGAGAGAGTACTGTAATTTGCCCTCCAGGACAGTAACGGAGCTGTACTTCCTCTCACCACGTCCACAGTAAGGGAGAGTACTGTAGTTTACCCTCCAGGACAATGACGGAGCTGTACTGCCTTTCGTTACGACCACAGTAACGGAAGGTGTAGACTACCCCCCAGGACTGAGGCAGAGCTATACTGGTTCTCACTACGTCCACAGCAAGGAACTGTACTGCAGTCTACCCTCCAGAACAGTGGTGGAGCTGTACTGCCTCTCACTTTGTCCACTGTAACGGAGAGTGTAGTCAACCCTCCAGGACAGTGGCGGAGCTGTTCTGCCTCTCACTACATCCACAGTAAGGGAGATTACTGTAATCTACCCTCAAGCACTGTGGCGGAGCTGTACTCCCTCTCGTTACGGCCACAGTAACGGAAAGTGTAGACTAACCCCCAGGACTGAGGCAGAGCTGTACTGCCTCTCACTTTGTCCACAGTAAGGAAATGTACTGCAGTCTACCCTCCAGAAGAGTAGCAAAGCTGTACTGCCTCTCACTACGTACACAGCAAGGGAGAGTACTGTAGGTTACCCTCCAGAACAGTAGAGGAGCTGTACTGTCTCTCACTACGTCTACAGTAAGGGAGAGTACTGTAGTTTACCCTCCTGGACTGTGGCGGAGCTGAACTGCCTCTCACTATGTCCAAAGTATGGGAGTGTACTGCAGTCTACCCTCCAGGACAATGGCGGAGCTGTACTGCCTCTCACTACGTCCACAGTAAGGGAGAGTACTGTAGTCTAACCTCCAGGACAGTGGTGGAGCTGTACTGCCGCTCACTACGTCCACAGTAAGAGTGAGTACTGAAGGTTACCCTCCAGAACAGTAGCGGAGCTGTACTGCCTCTCACTACATCCCCAGTAAGGGAGAGTACTGTAGTTTACCCTCCAGGACAGTGGCGGAGCTGAACTGCCTCTCACTACGTACACAGTAAGGGTGAATACTGAAGGTTACCCTCCAGAACAGTAGCGGAGCTGTACTGCCTCTCACTACATCCCCAGTAAGGGAGAGTACTGTAGTTTACCCTCCAGGACAGTGGCGGAGCTGAACTGCCTCTCACTACGTCCACAGTAAGGGTGAGTACTGAAGGTTACCCTCCAGAACAGTAGCGGAGCTGTACTGCCTCTCACTACGTCCACAGTAAGGGAGAGTACTGTAGTTTACCCTCCAGGACTGTGGCGGAGCAGAACTGCCTCTCACGACGTACACAGTAAGGGAGAGTACTGTAGTTTACCCTCCAGGACTGTAGCGGAGCTATACTGCCTCTCACTAGGTCCACAGTAACGAAGAGTGTAGTCCACCCTCCAGGACATTGGCGGAGCTGTACTGCCTCTCACTACGTCCACAGTAAGGGAGAGTACTGTAGTTTACCCTCCAGGTCTGTGGCGGAGCAGTACTGCCTCTCACTGCGTCCACTGTAAGTGATAGTACTGTTGTTTAACCTCCAGAACAGTGGCGGGGCTTGACTGCCTCTCACTACATCCACAGTAATGGAGAGTACTGTAGTTTACACTCCAGGAAAGGGTGGAGCTGTACTACCTTTCACTACGTCTACAGTAAGGGAGAGGACTGTAGCTTACCCTCCAGGACAGTGGCGGAACTGTACTGCCTCTCACTACGTCCACAGAAATTGTGAGTATTGTAGTCAACCGTCCAGGAGAGTGGCGGCGCTTTCTTGGCCATCACTACGTCCAGAGTAAGGGAGAGTACTGTAGGTTACCCTCCAGAACAGTAGCGGAGCTGTACTGCCTCTCACTACGTCCACAGTAAGGGAGAGTACTGCAATCTACCCTCCAGGACTGTGGCGGAGCTGTACTGCCTCTCACTACGTCGTCAGAAACGGAAAGTGTAGTCTACCCTTCAGGACAGTGGCGGAGCTGTACTGCCTCTCACTACTTCTACAGTAAGGGAGTGTACTGCAGTCTACCCTCCAGGACAGTGGCGGAGCTTTACTGCCTCTCACTACGTCCACAGTAAGGGAAAGTACTGCAGTTTACCCTCCAGGGCAGTGGCGGAGCTGTACTGCCTCTCACTACGTCCACAGTAACGGAGAGTGTATTCTACCCTCCAGGACAGTGGCGGAGCTTTACTGCCTCTCACTTCGTCCACAGTAAGGGTAAGTACTGTAGTTTACCCTCCAGGACAGTGGCGGAGGTTTACTGCCTCTCACTACGTCCACAGTAAGGGAAAGTACTGTAGTTTACCGTCCAGGACAGTGGCGGAGCTGTACTGCCTCTCACTACGTCCACAGTAACGGAGAGTTCTGTAGTCTTCCCTCCAGGACAGTGGCGGAGCTTTACTGCCTCTCACTACGTCCACAGTAAGGGAAATTACTGTAGTTTACCCTCCAGGACAGTGGCGGAGATATACTGCCTCTCACTACGTCCACAGTAAGGGAGAGTATTGCAATCTACCCTCCAGGACAGTGGCGGAGCTGTACTGCCTCTCACTACGTCGTCAGAAACGGAGAGTGTAGTCTACCCTCCAGAACAGTGGTGGAGCTGTACTGCCTCTCACTACTTCTACAGTAAGGGAGAGTACTGTAGTCCACCCTCCCAGTCACTGTCACCAATTACCAACCTCCTCAATGGGTCTGACGCCCTACCCAGAACCTCATGTGTGGCCGCTCTTATCACAGGTGGTGCCGTCTTAAGGTTACATTACTTTTTTTTTAAATTATGTTTTCTGAGAGAGGTTTTGAAAAGAGCCCCCTTAGTACATTTGTTAGTTGTCTTATCATTATAGTTTTTAAAATATAACACTCAAATTCAGACACAAGAGTATTATAGGCAGGTTCAAAAAGTTGAATTACGAGTCTAAGTTTGGCATACTGAATTTATGTTACAAACTACGGAAGGCACAAAAACAACTATTTCTCTACATTTTATTGTTTAATCTAATAATTTAATGAATGTTAATAGTTTCTCTTGAATGAACAAAAATATATTTACGACATGTCTGGCTCCTATTTCCAACCAAATTTAGAGTGGCAATTCTCGCTCACCTGTTTATAAATAGCACTCATACTGAATCAGTATGTTCTACACGCCATACAGATTGCATTAAATGCAATTTGACTGACAAAAATGATCTAGGAGCAAAGCCTAGTATGCTGAAGAATTCGGGAAATTAAGACTTTTGACTGTTACATTTTGAAAACTATAACGATTCGACAACTAATAACTGCATTTAGGGGGCACTTTTCAAAAACTCTTTCAGATAACGAAATTAAAAAATGTGAAATATCACCTTTAGTTTTCATGGTACTAGTTTTCTAGTTTACACCTCACATCTCGCCAATAGTCCTGGCGTAGCAACTACAATCAAAAGATTTTAACCTCGCAAAGCCGACAACTGCCGAGGAAAAGAGTGGGAGGAAAGCTCCGATGGATCTGGTTTTGTAGAGTGTTACCTGACATTTAAATATAACAAAATGGCCAGGCCTAGATTCCAACACCTTTACATTATATGTGTTGAAATACAACCTGCTTGAAGAGCTATTATTATTTGTAATTTAAGTGTGTGTGTGTATACAGCGTGTATGGGAAACATGCGTACAAACTCGTGCACGTGATTCGTGACCGGAAATAAGGAAGATTGATACAGGACACCCATGGCCCATCTCAAATAATAAGGGATGTAGCAGCCCCTAAAGGCAGTAGGCTAAAGGACATTACGTGGAATACTAGGCAAAGTACTTACGTTAGAAGAACACAAATTGGTATACGGAGCAAGTAAACCAATATCTTGGATACGCGGTAGGTATAGTCCGTGGTACTCACCCCCACCATGTAGATAATAGATAATAGAAAATAAACCCTTTGATTAAATGCAACATGTACACCATGAGGTTAAATTGATTGTGAATACCATGGGATGAAGTAGCACGATGTAAGTAGGAAATTCGCCCCCCTAGTTGCAACTCTCTAGGACCCACCGTTTCCGGTTAAATCTCAAACGAACGGTACAGTGGTAGCAATACCATGGCCTAGTGAGTAGGCAACCCTTCCTGCACCCGGAGGAATTCAACGGGGAGTCCCCGCCGAAAGCGTGAAGAGAGAGTGGCGGTACGTACCAGCGAGTTCTTGAGAGCCGATGAGAGAGAATGAGGCGAGTACGGAGCTGCGCAGGAATGAAAGGGTTGGGCAAATGGGAGAACCCCGAGAAAACCCACCTACAAGTGGCATTGTCCAACACGACATGTAACATCGTGCATCATACCACCAATATGTGTTTAAGACTGTTACAGTATGTGTGGCCTACCCACCAGGCCATGACCTTACTACCACTGTACCCTTCGTTTGCGATTTAATCGGAAACAATGGGTCCTAGAGAGTTACAACTAGGTTGTATTGTTGAAAGATTTAATCGAACTTTAAAAAAATATAATCTGGAAAAAATGTGCTTTGAATGGCAATTATAAATGGACAAATATATTGAATGAATTAGTGAAAGACTTCAGCACAAAGCACAGTACTATTGGTATGAAACCAATTGAAGTTAATTTAAAAAAATTATTGCAAACCATTTTTGTGAATAATATTAAACCAAAGTATAAAGTTGGAGATGTTGTTCGTGTGAGCAAATAAAAAAAAAAATATTCGAAAAATGTTATACTACTAATTGGTTAACAGAATTGTTTACTATTTGTAAAGTTTTGAATTATGATATACCAACTTATAAATTAAAATATACAAAAGGAGAAGAAATTATGGGTAGTTTTTACGAATACGAAAATATGAAAACTAACTATCCTGATGAATATTTGGTTGAAAAAGTTTTAAAAACTACAGGCGAAAAAAAAAGTATGTTAAATGTTTAGGATTTGATAACTCGCATAATTCATGGATTAATAAAACAGATGTTTTGTAAATAAAAATAAGTATCTTACTTAATTTGATAAAGATTATTAATTTCATTTATTAATTGTCGTTGAGTATAGTTATTTCTATCAATGTTAAAATAGTTGCGAAAACACTCAATGTTGCCATTCGTGGTTTCATTCATTCTTTGATATAAATTTATAGAATTGTGAATATATTCAAATCTCAATAATGCTTCACAATTTGGATGTCTATATTCAATTATATATAATTGTCTTTGAACATATTTTCTTTGTGTTCTAATTACATGGTAATCAAATTCACAATTATCATCTAATAATTTTAGAAGAATAAAAATTGGATTTAAATTTTGATTCTGTTTTTGTGGTACAACATTTCCCTAATTTCTTCATTTCTGCGTGCTAATATATCTAAAGACATATGAACTGTTTCTCTTAAATTTTCAATACGTTTCTCTTGAATTTTATTTATATCTTTTAAATGATTAACGTGAATTTTGCTCATTTTTTAATATGTTCAATTTGACCTTTGTATTAATGCATTATATCTTTTTGAATTTTATATTCACCATGTTTTCTAATTGATGGTAAAACTTTTTTAGTTTCCCATGTAGTAAATTTTTCAGCTAGAGACATATTTGATTTAAATATTAACATATACAAACCCGATTCATCGATAAATATAGCATTTGGTTTCATGTTTGAAACCACCCCTATTTTAGGGACGGTTCTAAGTTCAGTAAAGTTCTTATCACCATTATAAACATTATCATATTCTGTATTCCAAAAGTCTAGTTACATCAGTTCCATTAAACCAAGGATTATTTTCCTCATAATTAATCATAAAAACTTGTTTACTTTTGTAAATCAGTTTATTGTTGTTTATGTCTAGAATCGACTCCATTTTTATTTACGAAATTATGCGCATGTGAAATTGGTGAGTTGTTATAAGTGTTTAATTAATATTCTTTTCTATTAATTATGTAACTTTTAAGGAGTTAAATTTTCTAAATCATTGACAATATATTTCATTTTATTTATAATTTAATTGTAGGATTCGCACTTTATACCAAACAATGAAATGCAATTTTTGCTAACTCTTATCAATTTTTTGTAAATTCATTATATTCGATGAAAGTCTCATTACTAAAGAAATACAGTAAACCATTTGTACCTATAAAAGCTGAGTCTATCATATTTGGTAAATTAGGAAATTTCTCACTAATTAGACCATGCTTTTTTAATCTGGAAACAATGTTAATCTATTCCTGCATAATACAACTTCTCATAAGAGATACAAGTTTTTCCTGAATATTAATTTAAAAAAGCATTTATTTTATATTCATCTCTTAATCCAAATAAAGCAGGTTTTTTTTTTTGGATAACCACCAATAAGATTATAACTAGGAAAATCAACCATATAAATTTTTTCGTCCTCAAAAAGGACTAACGCGCATGATGGTCTTTGGAATATAAAAAAAAAAAAAAAATTGAAATTGGTCGGTAGAAACCGAAACGAATTCCTTATCGAAAATAGCCTATTGATTATTTTCTTGTCTCCCAAACCTTTCGTCCAAACATTTTTATAGTAAAAAATACCAAGTTCACCATAAATAATTAAATTGCATAAATCAACTAATCTATTTTCATTAAAATTATTTTGTAGTGGTGGCCCATAAAAGTTTTGAATATTTTGAATGTCATCTGATTGCAAATCAACCAAATCATTGTTGAGAATTGGATACATGATTGCATTTTTATCATTTGTATGTTGAAGCCCTAATGCATGTCCAATTTCGTGGATCAAAACTGCTAATAAATTAACTTTATTTTCAGGAATATTTTTTCCATCATTATACCAATATTCCAGCCTATTCATATGAATTTCAACAAGGCTATTTTGTTCATTTGGAAAAAATGCATGGGCTAGTGCACTACCATGCCGAAATAATGTATAAGGACAAAATCCGCGTAATCTCTGATATTTATGTTGACCTTCTTTGTATGATATAACTATGTCTGGAATTTTTGTATCGTAAACAAAATTCAAATTTGTGCATTTCTGCCAAATGTTAAAAGCTTATTTTGCTAAATTTGTAATTGATTTATTTGTATATGCAAAATTCCATTATTAATGTTTCTTTTTTTGTTCCATTTGTTGGTAGTTGAGTAGCTACCGAATATATAGTCTTTAAAACCACATCTTGACTTGTTGATTAAATTAACTGTTTCTTCATTGAGTTTACCATCGATTGAAGAGAGGTTGTGATATTCTTGAATATTCTTAAATGAGTTTCGTACTTTTCAGTAAAAAATTTTGAAAGTGAATTTGCATTACCTTCTAGATATCCATATTTATTTAAATAGTTGATAACACATTTTGTCTGACTCTCTTTTTTGGATAGAGCAAACATTATATTTGTAACAGCGAGAATAATTATACAAGTCTTTATTTATATACAAAAAGTTTTAAAATATAATAAACTCTTTGATTTTATTTCTATACTTAAAAACATTAAATTTTCTATTCATATTTATTGTAATAAAACCATAATCTTCGCTTAACCAACAAAAGCATTATAAATATGTTTAAGTTAGTATCATCTTGTCTAAATATACACAAAAATTTGTATTGTCTCTTACCAATTGTTTAGGCACTCTAGAATAAGTTTGAGCCAAATAGAAAACATCAATATTTTTATGTCTTCCTCGAGTAAAATATTCACGAATCATATCTTGATTATCTAAAATAACATTATCAAATACAACTAGAGATTTGTTTTCGCATTGATCTAAAGGATTCATTTCCTCAGTGTTATTTTTAAAACATGCCATTTGTTCATTAATTTTTTTTGGATATCTCTTCAAAATCATCTTGTAATTGAATATATTTTGGTTGATTAAAACTTTCAGAGCAAACAAGTAGTTTATTAAAATTTAACCACCCCATATTATAAATAAAATTTATCATCAAATTAGTTTTTCCACCATTACTTCGACCAAAAATTATAGCTCTTATATTACCAGACAAAAGTTCGCAATTTTTCTTTTTCTTAGGTTTTTATTCAGATATTAAAATACCAACACTCTAGTCAGTTTTTTTCCTTTAATTGTAATAAATTTTGTAATAAATGGATAATAATAATGTTTTCGAGTTAACGAACAATAGGTCTATACTGAAGAAGCAGCTTCACTATAATATAATTCACAAAGATAAATCTATAACATTAGTCAGCTTTCATAGATAATTTTTATCGCCAAATATAGACAATAATACTATAACTACACTTGAAAAAATGACTCCTGTTGTTGACAAAAATGAAGTTATCACAATCACCAGGGGCCAATCTGATGTTGAATCTTTAAAGAAAACTATAAATTCAATAAATTCATTTTCAAAAAATAACATTGAAATAACAACAGACAATGTGAAAAATAGAATATCTATCAAAACTAAGATTGGTATTAAACTTGATGATTGATTATCTGATATGCTAGGTTTTGAAAGAAAATTAATTATTGAAAAATACAAAGTTGTTGTAGGCACTAAATTACCAAATTTTTATCCATTTAAAACAATAAATATTCACTAATTTAACATGTGATATGTTCATAAAATATGATGAATCTAATAATTTAAAACTGATATAATTGCGAGTTTTCCACCAAAAACTATGTTTAGTTTCGAGATTACATTAGCTATGAGCCCCCATATTACATTCTTTATAGAATGAATAATGAACGTTTTAATTATATTGTCTTAGAAATTAGAGACAAAAAAGGAAAATTTCTTTATTTTGATGGTTCTGATATCGATGTTGTTTTGTAGATTAAAGAAGTTTAAAATATAATAATAAAAAAATAATTTTAAATTTCGATATCCATATGGCATTGCATCAATTTTATTTTCTAGTATAATTATCTTGTTATCACAATGATTTAATGCCATTTTACTAACTTCTACTGTATATATTTTGTGTTTCTCACTCCTTATCAAATGCATTATTCTATATTGAATTTATTCATCAAACAAACAATTCTCATAGTCTTCGAATGTAATTCTCTTATTAACAACACATTTTTTCACACATTTAGATTTTTTTTCTTTATCGTCAACCTTATATGCATACATTCTTGCTCATAAACCAACAAATTCTTTCATTATTTTATCATTACATTCATCTTTTATTTTTCCTAAAAAATGTTTATTTAGTTAAGGCATGCTATAGATATTGTCGTTTGGATAATCACTTGTATCAAATTTATCTAACATCAAATTCATGTCTTCATAAAAATCATCCGTTTAATGTTAAAAATGTATGAATCGTTATCTTGGTAACACTAGTCAATTTTATCGTCATATTTTGGTTTAGTCACTTTATAATGAAAATCGTACATTAATTCTTTTGATATGTCCAAAATTGACATGCCCACATAAATAGGCTTATTAAATTTTACATTTGTTTTATTCATATGTATAGCTGGAAGATTTTCATTAAATATAATACTTCTTTTGAAATTTGGTTTTGCTACTAATCTTTCACATTTTTCAGCATCTGATACTTGTTATATATCAACTCTGTTTCTAATATTTCCCATTGTTTTACCAAACACTGAATTACATGAGCTTATAAAAATCATTTTAAATATCATTTTTATCTTTAGTTATCATTGTTATGTTTAAATCTATATACTTTTTCAACAAATCGGACTGATCAAAGGTTAATATTCTATGTATTTTTGTAAGTTTTAAACCATTATTTAGACACTATTTTAAATTACGATAGTGTATTACATACTTTTCTTATTTATGTAAAGTTGTTAATAAATTTGATTGATTTGTTTTTGTGGATATTCTAAATCAACTTCTAATATATAATCATGTTGTAAATCATCTTTTAAATTTAATACTTTTTCACTCCAGTACTCTAAATCATTTAATGTATAATATACCCATTCAAAACCACCATATGGTAAATATTGTGAGACTCCCCAACCATATACATTATTAGCATCGGCATATGCTAAATAATTTGATTCTTGACATGGATTAAAATCCGGTGGGCCACTCCCGGTTTTTGCATGTGGGAAACGTGCCAGGCGATGCCACTGGTTGGTGGGTTTTCTCGGGGACCTCCAATTTCTCCCGCCCCTTGCACTCCTGTGCTGCTCCATACTCACCTAGCTTCGCCGTCATCGGCTCTCAAGATCTCGATGTTATGACCCACCGAAATGTCTCCACTCCACTCACTTATATGGTCTCCGAATTCAGGTATATATACTTGCGTACTTGCATTCTTGCATACTTCACTTATACTTGGCACCAAACTTTATGCATTCGTATAGCCAGTCTTGTTGGCTTTGGTGAGAGTTATTAGCCAGCTACTCCCTTTTAATGTACAAGTATTCCGACTAAGAATTTTATAATTACCGAAAGATTTAGGGGTTAAATCAACTATTAAATAACATTTCAATTTGATTTCTATTTACATTTATTATCTTGTATTGTTGTATGTAAGTGCAATGTGGATTGATTATTTTATCTTAGCTTCTCTAAGTTAGGAGCATAGACCTAATACGAATTTATTGTTAAGATTTTTTTTTTAAGGTTAACCTTGCGATAATTATTTACTCAGTTCAAAATTCTATGTCTACGAAGTAGTAATATTGCCCTATTAAACATTAAATAAAATAATTATGTTGGGAATCAATTGTAAACTACAAATTGCTTCTCAAAATGTCGGCACATATTCCGCAAGTACGCGAGAAGTATACAACTTCGTTTACTTGTATTCTTACATACTTCACTTGAAATTCGGACAGCACTTACGATGTCACTTCCGGAGACAAGTATGTACTTCAGGTGAATTTGGACACAGCCTTAATGTATGATATGTGAACACAGTTACCTGGCATTTTGTTGTGCCCTCAGGTTCGCATATCCATAATTGCTGTACCGCCTATAGGGTAGGCAACCAACATGGTTCTTAAGTACAATAGTTGCCTGTCATCAGGCGCTCTGAAACTGGGCGAGCTCACTTCTTAGCGTATCTTCACAGATGAAGTATTTTTAACTTCCTTGCCAGTGTCGCCATTGTTACGTTCGCTATAGTCTTAAGAATGATCGTGTTTTAGGCAAACAGTAGCTGTAATACTGTTAACTCTGCAACCAACAACACATTATAACATGATTGTAATTGACATTTATATTTACATTAGTATTTTATTGTAATAGAAGCTTAAACATGTATAGAAAATTACACCAAAGGGCAACGTGCCTGATTCATTACACTCAGTGCAGTATTATTTTGCATAAGAACTATTTATTACTAGGCGTCACCAACACATCTATCTTCTCCCTGTTTTATTCACATTATTTGTAAATGAAATAGTATAAGTTATAGGCATAATATAACTAACAGTTCGATTGAACTAAAAATAAGGTAATTTTGTGTTAAAAAGCGCGTAGAACGTTTGTAATACGTGACATATTTAGGAAACAACCAACATGTTGTACATACGGTAATTTTTCAAAAGTTTGATTCGAAAAGTGTGAAGAAGCAACGAATAGAGTTTAGTATAACATATAGTTCTCACGCTCCCCCCTCCCCCTTACACACACTAAAATAATCCTATTTTTCACAACGTTTCTTAGCGTACACTCTAAGAAATTATTCTTACATTTGCCATACCAGAGTCGTGTATACTCTTAAAGGCTGTTCACGATAAAGTAAGCACTTTTGAAATCAACCTTAGAAAAAAGTCACTGCTCCTACGTGCGCATATTTTAACGAGCGCACTGAGTGGCATACGCCCAGTAAAGTTGGTGACGATGGAGGGCAATAAGTTCCATATTTTAACGTCGAATAAAAAGTATTAGGTAACCATTTATGACTACTTAAATTATTTATTTCACGCTCTAGTTTTTAATGTATCGGAATGTAAAAATGATTTGTAAAATATTAACTTTTATAATAATTTAAAGTCTCACTTGATCAACGCATGAATAAAGTGATGAGGCCCATGACAATGTTGTTTTACATAAGGCGAAATACTACACAACGTGCATATAAGTAGATCTAAAGCAGGGCTTTCAAAAGTGCTCATTTTACCGTAAACAGCATATAGTGAGAAAGCAGGAATGGTAATTAATGTTTTCCCCATATACATTCATTGTAGCGTTCCTATATTTGCTGAGGAAACAGTAAAATGCGTAGGGAAGTTCCCAACTTTGTATAGTAGCTCTGCTAAACCTTCCTACTGTATACCTGCAGCTTGATGTGTGGTATTATTGCCATACAGTGTATAGGTTAAAAACTTCCATTACAGTTTAGGAAGTTTACCAGAAAAATGTTTACAGTGTACATGTGCTTAGCTTCTTCTGCCACTGTACGTAGATCACATCACACAACAAGAATCGAAGACATAAGAGCTTTCGTCCGTGTTTTGCAGTTAGTTTCCTACCCGACCCGACGGCGGAGCAGCTCTGCGATCACTTCCTCTTGCCCGCGAAGCCGTCGTGCAGAGCAAAATAACCTATCGCGAGCCATCGCCCAGTATCTCTGTCAGGCCGCGGTGACACAGAACTAACTTCAAACATGCTCTCAGCTCCGTACACGGCAAACACTAACAGCGAACTTGTTCCCGTAGAAAGTGGAATACTTGTGTAAGTACTCGTGAACCACTACAGTTCCGCGTTACTATCTCTTTGGCTGCTAGACAGCAGAGAGCCTTCACCGAATATCCCCCCCCCCCTACACAGGCGTTATTGAAAATACCCTACTCACTATATATCAATATTAGCATAACACTTACAAACGTTTTGATTTGTCATGTGAATTAAATTTCAATAATAATTAACTGTGTAAATATTATAAATATAAGTCATTATCGCCATTTTAAAAATACTGTATTCGTTTATTTCATTTTTCCCTTTATTACATTATCTCGCATATATTAGTGAGTTTTAGTTACGTTTTTCTGGCATGACTGCACAATGCGAGTGTTTGTAATGTTGTATTTATTTAAGTTGGCGCGCACTTGCTTAACGCAAATTTTCAAAACTACGTTGGATAAATTAAAAAATATTAGAAATGTAAAACGCTAGGTGCTTTGACTATTACAACTTCTGGATGACGCTACAAGCATGATAAACAACAAGCTGCCTCTTTAAACGTTTTTAAAACCAAAGTATTGATAAAACCTCCGTAAAATGTTGACTCTGGAAAAGGAGTAGGCGCCACCCTGCAGAAAAAGAGCCGCAAAATTTTATAATACAAATTAGCAAGAAAGCTCAGAAGATAATAACATATGTGCATGGTAGCAAACAAGGTTAATGATGGATTACGAAGCCAATCTTCAACCGCAAAACTTAAATGCGTAATATTTAAATGGCCGTAGTAATTTGTTGGACGGGGCTGTGTGGTTGGTACTACAACCATACAATGTATTTTCCTTCCCTCCTTCCCCAACTCACCAAAATTCAGTTGCAAATACGTAGAGCGAAACACTGATAAAGGCTGTTCACGGTAAAAGGCTGTTCACGGTTCACCTTTGAAAGCCTTGCTTAAGATCTACTTGTATACACGTTATGTATTCTTCCGTATCATGTAAAATTAACATTGCCATGGGCCTCATCACTTCATTCATGCGTCGGTCAGGTGAAATTTTAAATTTACTAAAAAAATAGTAAATATTTAAAAAATCTGCCCTTTTTTTACACTTCGCTACATTAAAGAAAGTAACGAAAGAAATTCTTTAAGTTGTTATAAATGGTTACCTAACACTTTTTATTTGACATTAAGTTATGGAATTATTTTCTACCAATCATTACCAACTTTACTGGGAGTATGTCACCAAGTGTGCCCGTTATAACATGTACAGGCAGGGGAAGTGACTTTTTTAAAGGTTGATTTCAAAAGTGCTCACTTTATCGTGAACAGCCTTTAGCATTCAATTACGGGGTCGTAAGCCTGCGAATATATACTTACGGTACATTTTGGCGTGAGTGTGTGTATGTATATATATATATATATATATATATATATATATATATATATAGTGGATAATACAGTTTCCGTATAATCATCACAATCGTCAAATGTAAAAATATTAATATTTTTGTTCATTCTTAGTTATTAAATGAGACATTTTCTGTGGTTAAATAACGTTATTTACTTTCACTATACGTTGATTATTATTTACATTTATTTTTGTATCATAAAGTAGCAGAACAAAATATTAATAACAAACTAAGTTTTGGTTACGACAGAGTTTTCGATGCTGTAAATATTTCTAATGTGGTTCGAATAATCCAATAATATCTGGCGTTCGAATACTTAAATAGAATAGTTACAAAATATATCACTGTACACTGTATTTAATACGGCAATTATTGTTATAGTTTATAATCTTCGTGAAGTTATTGTGGATGAAACTGATACTGTAGGTTAACGATATGAATGTATTTTGCCTAAGTCGCTAAGATGACGAGCGTGGAATGTACGTAGCCCCGCTTGCAAGTCGAACAACTTTTAATAACATATTTTCCATTTCATATAAGTAGGATAAAATCAGACAGACAACGTAACCAAACTACCTACTATGTAATTAGTAAATGTTCTCGTTTGTAAATTATTGTCTCAGCTGATGAATTCCGTTGTTACGTTGGCGACTTATGATGGCCTTGGAAGAAAATAGTACTGAGAACTAACAGTTGTAATTAAAAAATCTAATTATACTTACAACATTTATGGTTTAAAATATATTTATAAGGCACTGTTATTATTTTTTAGTTTTTAGTTAATTGATTTTAAAAACATGGTTAGCAATTATAACAGAGCATGTTGGCACGTACGAACAGTAAACGTTTCCAGCCAATGACTAGCTATGTTTTCTGTTTCCAGCCTGGCGAAGGTCGTTGTGCGTGTGATTCTTTATCATCGTGTTTATACAAGTATGTTGTTGGTGTTAATGGAATATTTTACCGGTAGTTAATTATTTTGTTTATTTGCTTTCTTTAAGCATAGTTGGTTGTAGGTACCGTTGTATAGCGTTTTCTTAAGTGAAATGTAGTAATAGTAATCGACACGGGAATAACGCTTCGTAAAAATGCGTGTTTCCGCCATTTTACTTAGTCGCTGTCCGAAATCAAGCGACACGAATATTATTTAAGTTTTCAAGTTTATGTTTGTTGGTTTCAGGAAACGTGCGCAGTGTTGAGTTTACTGAATGATTCTGCAAATAAATTATTTAATGCTAGTGACGAACAAACGTGATTTTAGTGATGTAAACTTGCAAGGATTGCCTTAGAAAAACACGTGTACAAGAGGTTGCAAATTTCACAAACAGTAAGTTTGCGTGTTTTGTAAATAATGTATTTATAAACCGTTACTATAATTGTTCAAATGCACGTGGCCTGAAAAAGCCACACTTTCAACCCTTTTGTAGTGTGTAAATAATATTTGTTTATTTGACTATATCGTGAATTCAAGGAGTGTAAGGTTAACTTCGATCAAAGGTGTGTGAGTATTGCTGCATCTGTACGAGTACGAAGATAGGCGTATGTATCGCGTTTTGTTTTTTCATTGAATTCTATAGACAGTATTTGCGGTACGTAGTTAGAATTGATATTTTCATAGAATAGGTAATGTTTTAAGTATTTAGAACGGTTTATACAGTAATTAAAAGTTGTTATAGCTAATATTATTCGTCGTTGTCGTATTTTAAATATATATTAAATAATTTCAACCTCGCAGATGTATAATCAAGGTGAAGGCGTCCTTTTCAGTTTCTTCATCAACTCGTTTCAAGTAGTAGCCACGGGGAGCGCCCTACACTCTGAAACTGCGTGGTGATTGGCCAGGTACGAGAGCCGGTATGGAACCTGCCACAAAAAATAGGACGTGTCCAATTACCAAACCTGGTACGAAATCTGCCCGTGCAAGGCGGGAAATGCCATGACTGGTGCCGTACTAGCCCGTATACCGGCCGCCATGGCGGACCTTGCGTAAGTTTTTACGGAATCTGGTATAGTGTAATATCGTCTTAAGTGGAGCCATTTTCACTAATTCGAGTAGTTGAATTTCACTGCGAATCAGTGGTTTTCCACTAATTCAAATTTAGAGTGTATATTAGAATAACTGTAGAAACATTTCAAAGCATTCAAACCTCAACTCCTACCCACGCCGCTCTTTTCTGATAGCGCTAGTGGCATAACCAGTATTCCAGTATTATAACACGGAGCGCGTATCACATGCGCGCTCTACGCCATGTTCCTTTACACGGTGCTTGGTCGTGCAAGGCTGCCGCGTTATCACAGTGTCGAGTATGCCCTGCAACATTGTGGTTCCTGAGTATGCACGTCTAGGACCGTTCTTTCCCTAATTTCTTTGAAATTACATTTTAAAAAGCACTTGAAATTTATAATCTCCAATTTTCTTGCGCGAGTTGTATATATTTTGTAACATTTTAGGCCTGAAGTTGCACAGTAGATGTTCTTGCAATATACTGAGGCCAACTGGTAAAGACTGTTCACGATCAAGTGAGCACTTTTGGAATCAACCGTAGGAAAAAGTCCCTGCCCATTCCTGCATATACTTCAATGGGGAGTGACATGAGCCCGGTAAAGTTGGTAATGATGGACGGGAAGTAGTTCCGTATCTTAACGTCGAATAAAAAGTGTTAGGTAACCATTTGTGATAAATTAAACTATTTATCTCAGTTTCTGTTTAACTTATTTAATGCATCAGATCTGTAAAAATTAACAGATTTATAAAATATTTACTTTTCTTATACATTGACAGTTTCACTTGATCGACGCATGAATAAAGTGACGAGGCCTATGACAATGGTAATTTTGCATAAGCTAGAATAATACACAACGTGCATAAAAGTAGATTTTAATCAGAGCCTCTAGAAATGCTCATTTTACCGTGAACAACCTATACTCACATATTATCATAGCAAAAAGGGAAATTCTGTCCAGATGATATATAACAGGAACCTCCCATCATACTGACACAACTTACGCGAGAAAAATTGGTGATACACCAAAACATATATTTTAAATAGTCGGCAATCAATTAAAGCAATTATCTATAATTATAGAACTATAAGGAAACAAGCACCGCTGGTGTAGTGGTATCATGCAAGATTCCCATTCTTGTGACCCGGGTTCGATTCCCGGGTGGTGCAAGCAGAGCTTCTTTTTTCCAATGTGTTTGTTGCCATATAATTTTATATTTTCATAGTATTGTAATTAAAATAAATTAATAATTAATTTTGAACGTGCCTGACAGAATATGTGCTGCGTCAAACGATCAACTCCCTCGCCGCCTACATTAATTCGGTTTCCTAAAGCATTTCCTGTTGTTACAAGTGGCGATTATTTTCAAATGTTGATTAAAAAATGTTACAGTTTAAAGTTAACAAGTTTTTGCTGTGTTGGGAACGATAGTATCGAATTACTTTTCTCGCAAACAAATAAAATCTTATCATATGCTTGGCCTCACTGCAGTCGAGTTCACTAAGTTCACACATTTTAGAAAAACACGACGCAAAACCACATAATTTAAAAATGTCGTAACTTAGAAAGTCATAACTTAGAACTATAACAACTTATAACAGTCTTCAAGTAGAAATACACAACTTAGAACTGCCACAAGTTAGATACACACAAGATAGAACCACGTGACTTAGAACTGGCATGACTAAGAAAATCCCTTCACATGTGTTTCCAAGTCAGGTGTTTATAAGTTATCTCACTAGTAATGTTCCCGGCAGACTTGTGGGCTCGCTAGTGTGCAGCTCGTCACGGACCGGTCTGCAGCTGAGCGACGACAGAACGGCCCGGCAACATTATGTGTTTCCAAGTCAGGTGTTTATAAGTTATCTCACTAGTAATGTGCCTGGCAGACTTGTGGGCTCGCTAGTGTGCAGCTCGTCACGGACCGGTCTGCAGCTGAGCGACGACAGAACGGCCCGGCAACATTATGTGCCGTACCGCAATGTTTCGCTATTCAGACCTCGGTGAAAGCAGAGGGGACGCACTGCCTGACGTTTGTGAGGCAGGTGATAGCATGGCTCTGCAACCTGCAACCTGAAATAAGAAGTCCCTGTAAAACGAGTCTGATGAAAAAAATTTGTATGTATACCGCACGGGCCGCGCGGCCCCTACATCTCGTTTACTGCCTTCTGTTACTGCAAAGTGCAAGATTGGATAGAATTGGAGACATTTAGAAGCAATAATCGAGTGCGAAATAAAATTCCTGTAGAAGATTTCCTATGCCAAGAAGAAGTTATGAGCATATACTATTAGCGGTTACTTCCAACTTTTGTGAAGCCCTCTTAAAGTTCAATTTCCAGGATATCCCTCCGCCTCACCCAAACAAAGCTTACTGAGTCTAGAGAATTACACCTAAGGGAGAATGCACCGAATACGTGAGCACTCAGTTAAATAATACTTTGCACAAGAACTATTTCTTACTAGGCATTACAAACACGCCTATTTGCTCACTGTTTGTATTCATATTAATTATAAATGAAATATAGTAAATTATAGATAAAATATAAGTGAAATTATTTTAATCGATTATAAGGCACTTTTATGTCAACAAAAGTCATAATTGTAGAGATTTTTCAAAAGTTTAAATTAAAAAGTATGATGATATTGCGAATAAACTAAGCACGTCACAAAAAGTATGGAATATTTATAAGGAAAGCAAAACAAAATGGAATATACATCAAAGAAAGCATAGCAATTCTACGTTCCCAAAAGTACCGATAAAAAACGTGAAATTAAATGTGTTTATAACAAAAAAAAATCCCAATATCACAGATAAATAAACACGAAAGAACAACACAATTAACTTAATGGTATGGCTGTCTTTGATAGAGGGGAGGGGGCGGCTGTTCTTTCTTGCCACTGCAGCTTAGTACCGTGTATGGCCTCCATATGCATTGTACAGGTCCCTAACACGCCGTGGCTTGCTTGTAATCAACGTGTTGATGTCATCTTCCGTAAGATGGTTTCATTCCATCTGGGAAACTTTTATGGGATCTGAAGGCTTATTCAAAGTTTTCGTTCCGACGAAAAAAAAAATGCATCCATACAATGATCAGTCCCAACCTACTAGTCGGTATTCTAAGCTTGAAACGAAGGCCATGTGACGTCACGAGTGGAGTTGGAACTTCTCAACTGCTCACGAGCAGTTGGCAGGCTAGCATTTCGTAGGTAAGCCAATATGGCGGGCGTCGGTATTAAATGTGGCCGTGTATTTCTATGATACGGAAATAAATATTGTGTAGTATAAGGTCAGTGCAGCATGTGTTTGTGTTGTATGTAGTTGTAATTTTTCCTACACATACATTTACGATACGAATAAGCATGAAAAGATTGGTTATAACTATTACAAACGTGCATCACACACGTCTGTCAAACATTGTGCACGACATGATACAGGCTATTTCACGTGTGGGATGTTATTACAAACACGTAAATGTACAAATACTCAATTGGAATTTTTATTCAATAAACTATTACAACAATAGCTTAAATATGCCTTTATTCATGTATTGAGATACATGTGTTTGGTGGTATAGTGGTTAAGATTAGATGCACAATAAGACAAGAACCTCCGCGGAAAGATCGAAACCCTCCTCCCGCATAACTTTTATTTTGTCTAAATATGTGAAATACAGGTATCTGATGATATGCGGTAACAGCATTAAAAAAACAAGGTTATAAGCTATGTATAATTGTAATTTGGCCGATATTAGCCTACATTTTGTAATGTTTT
Source organism: Dryococelus australis (assembly GCA_029891345.1). Taxonomy (NCBI): domain Eukaryota; kingdom Metazoa; phylum Arthropoda; class Insecta; order Phasmatodea; family Phasmatidae; genus Dryococelus; species Dryococelus australis. Next base: position 83,488,514 of record CM057007.1, on the reverse strand, counting down.
GGGGCTGGCTCTGTTATAGTGTATAGTAAGGTAAATTTTGACAGTTATAGAAAAGTAGCAGGAATTTATCCTTCCACCACAGCTGTTTTGTCAGTGAATAAAGAAATGTTTGAGTCCAGTGCACACTTGTGACAGGCTCTGAAAGATGAACGTTATCTGACTTCCATATAGTAATTAATGTAGGTTATTATAGCTAGGTTGGCATTCCAGCTTGTTTTATTTTTGTAATTGCCAAGTTAAATTTGTTAGTGTTCTGTTCATGTCGAAGGAAAAAGGAAACAGAAATCGCGTGATGGGCCGGGGGGGGGGGGGAGCTTTAGTTTTACGTCTTTCATGAGACGAAATTATTTTGATGCTCTTACGAGTGTGTGGCATTTTGGTTTACATATTGTTTTGAAGGAGTAGTGGAAAATTTTGCTCGTATGGAAATAACATTCAAATTATGTAACTTCGAAAATGTTAACTTTAATGAAAAAAGAAAACGGGATGCATAGGCCTATACACCGCTGTTCGTATTTGTACAGATGCAGCAATACACACACACACACACACACACTTTGACCAAATACTATAGAGACTAATACCGGACAGCTAGCGATTTTTCGTGCGAAAAGTGATTGCCCTGCGCTCTGCCGGCTTGAGATGGCGAAACATTTGTTTACATTTACCGTCATGCGTTTTAGACTGGGAATTGCTTACGTTGTAAATAGTTGTAATGATTTGCTTTGACTGAAGTTAACCTTACTCTCCTTTAATTTACGATAAAGACAAATAAACAAATAGTATTCACTCACTACAAAAAAAATATGGGAAGTGCGGCTTTTTCAGGCCACGTACAGTTCAATAATTACATCGACGGTTTACAAATAGATTTAGAAAACACGCAAACTGTTTGTAAAATTCGCAATCTCTTGAACACGATGGCTCTGCAGTACCTACACTTCGGGGGACACCAAGGTTAGGAATATTAATATAATCTATTTAAGACGTGTACATTTCTTTGTTATTCAGGACAGATTTGCGTGAAATCTATAATTAACATCTGCTAACATTCCTCCACTTCCTCTTGACCAAATATTTTATTTTCCACATACATAAATAGTTTTCTAAACACACAGGCCTCGTTCGTAACGCTTAAACATATATATCTCACGGAGGGGGGGAAAAAATACTGTTTAATATGGCCACTAACCACAGTTTCACAAACTCCTCACAAAAAAAAACGAAAACTGTACACTATTATCTTCTTATAAAACACATATTTGTAATCATATACTATTGTTTACGGGCTAAAAAAAATATAAATCTTAATATTTGTGTCTTTAAGTAATGCTTTTTCAACAGATTTGTGGAATTTTAAAACAAGTAATTCTAGTCATATTTTGTTGGTACGTTGTCGACCGTGTGCAGAGAGACGAACGTTCGTCTAGCTTGGAGTAGCGAAGTCGGTAAGCCGAAGGCGCACCCGTGCTAAACGACTGATAACTCTCTGGATACCTTTTTGGATCCGACAAATATTTAGTCGGCTGCGAGACACTAGGTTCTTGGCGGTGTGGGCCAGTGTGAGCAGTTAACGACCAAACTTAGAATAAGCCCCCTAGAAGTGTTCCTGGAGGTTGTGGGACGATTACAAACTGCCGTGTCTCAGCTTGTCCAAGGCACTAGTACGTTCTCTGTTGATCACACATGAACTGCATAACTCCTAGTACCCAAAAAGTCTTTTCGCAAAATATTGTAATCTTTTTGCGAGGTATACGTGCGCTGTAGAGTCTCTGCAAGACAGTCTCTGCAAGACAGTCTCTCTCTTCCGTTGCTGTTAGTTCTGAGATTCGTCACCGCCTTCCTGGAGATACTTCTGCGTTTGTGGCGCAGGCGCAGTAAGGGCGATATTACCGCCCGCAGATATTGCGTCATCGCCACTACGTGCGAGGCTCTCAACTGACGTGCAGCGCCCCTGACACACTCTCAAATTATTCCGTCAAATTGCGGAAGCAATTTGGTCAAATAGAATTGAAATGTCATGAACACCGCCATATTGGTCCGAAAAAGTTTGACGACTTTAGTTTCCATAAAACATTGGAAGATTGCACCAGTTCTAAATTTTATTTGATTTTTGACGGTCTCAGCCAATCAGAATCGTTCATGACACAAACGGACGTCAAGAAACTTAAAATTAACGAACAATTTCTGGATAGGAAGTAGGTTAGGAAGAGAATTAATGTATATAGAAGCTGTGTGGGTATGAATGCTATTTTAATTGAATATTGCACATAATATTACCAGCACAGCGGCATCACATTTCTTTGTGCAGGAAATATACCCGATAAATAAAGTAAAAATTTAGTAAAGAAGCGAAAATAAATTATAACATTCGTTAAATTTATCGCTGTAACGGTCTGCACGGAAAAAGAAAAACTGTATCTCACCATCTAAATAATTTTAAAATAATAATTCAAATTATATTATCCCGATGGAAAATTTGACATTGTGACACATTTTAAAAATCGTTCATGATTATTTGCTGAAATTTGTTAGAAGGGAACATTTGATGGCCGCATTTAGTCTTCAAATTTTATTGTCAAATATATTTGGAGACGAAAATTTGACAGTGTGACAGGGACTTTAGTGGGCAGCTCTCTACATAGAGGTCTTGAGAGGCGATGGAGGGTGAAGCGAGGTGAGTATGGAGCAGCGCCGGAATGCAAGGCCGGAATAAACGGGAGATCCCCGAAGAAACCCGCCGACCAGCAGCATCGTCCGGCACGATTACCAAATGTGAAAATGTGGGGGCGACCTCGCCGGGATCAAACCCGGTTCGCATTGGTGGGAGGCGAGTAGTCTAACCACTGCACCACCACGGCCCCGGTAGGAACCCTCAGAGGGAAGAGCGACAGGGGAAATGGAAGCACGAAGAGACTGTGTGATAAAGACTGTTCACGATAAATGAGCACTTTAGAAATGAACCTTAGAGAAATGTCACTGCCGCTGCATGCATATATTTTAACTGGCGAACTGAGTAACATTCGCCCAGTAAAGTTGGTAACGTTGGATGGAAAGTAGTTCCATATCTCAACGTCGAATATAAAGTGTTAGGTAATCATTTGTGATAACTTAAAATTATTTCTTTCGCTTTCTGCTTTTTAATGCATCGAAGTGTAAAAATGAGCAGATTTGTTAAGTATTTACTCTCTTAATATTTTCACAGTTTCGTTTGACCAACGCATGAATAAAGTAATGATGGCCATGGCAGTGTTAATTTTACATAGGGCGGAATAATACACAACATGTATACAAGTAGATCTTATGCAGGGCTTTCAAAAGTGCACATTTTACTGTGAACAGCCTATACCTGCTCAGTACAAGTCACACGATGGAGAACTTCAACAAGTAACACAGATGATGCTGATGAGGCTAGTTGCAAACTCTGCAATCGTTGTTCCGTTACTCTGTTCGTTTAGAATGATTGGACACCACGAGTTCACGCCTGGCCATAAAACAGCATTGCAACGGGCCTTGTCAACACTGCGATATGAATTCCCGGGAGCTGACTTACTCGCAAGTTATATTTGTAATAATATAACATTTTTAGACGCGGTGTCAGCCAGGAGATTACACTATATACGTCGCTTTGAACTTCTCTCCTTTACTCTGCGTTAACTCATTGGGAAAGCCGTAAAAATGCCGTTTTCGCTATCCTTTTCTCTTTGAATATATTTAATTGGATGAAAGTAAAAAGTGCAGGCTATAGATAATAACTTATCATATTTCCGGGGGAAAATGTAATTCCCAGACCATCTATTTACTGAGCTACGTTTATAATCCATTCGCGGTTATCTTAAGCTTTTCTGAGGCCCCGCTACCTTCATTACACTCTTCTACCTCAAGCAAACAAAACTTAACCAAGTCTGTAAAAGTACAACAGGAGGACAATACACTGCATTTGTACGCACCTTATATTGCATTAGAACTACTTCTTACTAAGGATCACTTACACATAATTTCTCCCCGTTTATATTCTTATTTATTATTAATGGAAAGTTATAATTTATGAATAAAATACATGTAAAACTTCAATTAAACCAAAAATAAGATCGATTAATTTTAACAAAGCTTGTGATCTATGACAAATGTACGGAAAATGCAAACAAGACAAATATGGAGTGATTTTCCAAAGGTTTGATTCAGAAAGTGCAAAGAAACCACGACTATAGTCCATAAACTAAAGATGAGGTAGCACGACCTCGCTGGCTGCGCACAACCAATCACCGCGTCCCAAATCTGAACCGGTTTTTTCTGCCAACACGACTTGCAAAAACTTCGTGGATTGGATTTGAGGTTATAACATTGTTTAGTGAACAAGTGCTTTGATATGTCTGCATACTTCTACTGATCACTTTGTAATGCAGTTTGATTAAATCCAAACTGATAAAAGTACATGCGCGTAATACGAATAAACGGTCTAACCTCATCTTTAGTCTATGATATAATCAATTCACGGTTATTTTTAAGCTTTCTGAAACCCTGCTAAATTTCTACTTCCATGATATGCCTCCACCTCATGAAATCAAAGCCTTAATCAAGCCTAGAAAATGACACCAAAGAGATAACACATATTGGCGGGCACTGGTTTGATTATATGTTGCATAAGAACTATATCTTGCTAGCCATTACCAACACACCTAATTTCTTTCTGATTTTATTCATATTAATTATAAATAAACTATATATAATATATAGGTAGAACATTAGTAGAGTTCAAATTCGACCAAAAATAAGGTACGTTTATGTTAACATGGGTATAAAACGCTTGTATAGATTGCTCACGGTGAAGTGAACACTTTTGAGGCACTAGTTACTTTTTACTTTTAGCTATTTTTTATCCTTTAACCAACTATTTAAATTAAATATTACCATTTAAGTGATGAATACAAAGTGTATATTCCATCGAACTTGGAAGTTAACGTCTACGACTAAGATATAATATATTTATTGACTATTATTCCAAGTGAGAAGGCTTCGAAAAGTGCTCACTTTACCGTGAATAGCCTATAAGAGGAGAAAACAAAACGTCACTATGCGGTGTTTTTCAAAGCTGTGATTCAATGGGCGTGAAGAAAGCGCCGAGTAAACTATACTCACTCAAGTCGACCTCCCGTGGCGCAGTTGGTTGGTGCGACCCCGGTAAGGATTGTGGGAGGTCCTGGGCTCAAATCCCAGTTAAGGCATGGGTGTTAGTTTTCAGTTAGGTCGTAAGTTACTTTGTAAGCCGCCACCTGATGAGCCTTTCTGCATAACAACGGGGGACGTTAATTAGCCGTATACAATACAATGTTCGAACAAACACTAATTTTACAGACTTTATTGTACTAGGTTGTGCCCTAAGAGACTAACACCTCTTATTCAGAAATTATTTGTTTTATTGTCATAACGGAAGAGACAGGCTCATTACTGGCAATGATTCACTATAGTAGCATTACATTTTATAGTTCTGTGCATATTTTTAAACTTGTTTGTTGATAGTAGGATGGACTGGAACATCTTCTGTAAAATAGTTGTTAGCGTGAATACGCTTCGCGTATCTCGGCGTGCGTGTGTGTTAGTGTCGCCCGTATCACTCCCCCGTTTCATTATCTCGGACGCGTGGGTCCATCCCACTATTCATAGGTTTCCCTGCTTCTCGTTACATACTCAGAATCAATTAATATATACACTTTTATATTAAGTTGCTTAAATATATACGTTAGTATACACACACACGCCAACGCGCGCGCGCGCGTTCTCCGTAATGATAAGCGACGGATTTATCAAAGATTCTAATGAAGCATTTATCAATACATTCTCTTAAATTTGAGTTAGGAAATAAATCAAAAAATCCAATATGTCGGGTGACACGGGCAGTTAACAGCGAGGTGTATAGGGCGTCGGTGAGGGTGAGATTAGGTGTAGATGGAGGAAAAACAGAATGCAAGGGTGACGAGATGAAACTGTAACGTCTGTCGCGTTTAACACGATGGAAAAAAAGGTTATCCTGTTAGTGGGTGGAGTGACGTAGACCACTGATGCACCACCATGGATGGATCTGAACAACTTGCATGTGCGTGTTGCGCTCTGTGCAGGTAACGTGACACATACACTCTCATTTATTTATCATGGCTAACATTCATGTATATCCTAACCGCCTCACATTCATGTCTCTTTATACCTCCTCACTACCATGTCTCTCCATAACACCTTACCTCCATATCTCTCCATACCACCTTATATTCATGTCTCTTCATAACACCGCACAACCATGTCTCTAAACACCGCCTCACATCCATATATCACCATACAGCCTCACATCCATGTTTATTCATACTGCCTTACATCCATATATCTCCATACCGCCTTATATCCATATCTCTCTATACCCCCTCACATCCATATCTCTCCAAACCAAATTACAACCATGCATCTCCATACCGCATAAGATCCATATTTCTCCATGCCGCCTCACATACATATATCTCCATATCACCTTTTTTCCATATCTCTCCTTACTGCCTTTCATCCATATCTCTCAATACCAACTTACATCCATATCTCTCCATACCACCTCACATCGATGTCCCTTAATGCCGCCTTACATCCATATCTCTACATACCGTTTTATATCCATATCTCTCCATACCGCCTTACATTCATATCTCTCCATACCGCCTTACATTCATATCTCTCCATACCGCCTCACACCCGTATCTCTCCATAACTCCTCACATCCATGTCTGTCCATAACATCTTACATTCATGTCTTTCGATACTGCATCACATCCATGTCTCAATATACCAAATCACATCCATAACCCTCCAAATCGCCTCACATCCATTACTCACCATACTGCCTTAGAAACATGTCTGTCATTAACGCCTAACATCCATGTATCTTCATACCACCTTACATCAATATACATTTCCATATCACTCCTTACATCAATATCTCTCCATACTGCCTCACAGCCATGTCTCTCTATACCACCTTACATCCATGGAATTTTCAGGAAAGAGCCTATGTAGTCACGAGACACTAATATTGCCTGTTCCATGACGCTAGTTTTAAGTCTTTGCTTTGTCTGTCTACGTTATTGTGCTGCATGAGGTTAGTCCGGTATAATCAGGTGAGGGAGACGGAACATCCAGGAGGAAACCCAACTTCCGGTGGCAACGTCCGGCACGATTCCCACATGTTTATTACCGAGGGTGTGTCAGTCGGGAAGTGAACCCGGTTTGCCTTGGTTGGAGGCGAGAAGTCTACCTGTTCAGCCACCGCGACCCCATGTTATAATTAGGGCTACCTAATTTTTGCGAAGATATTTCAGGACAAGTTGTGTTCCAACGTACTTTAGTTCAGAACCACTTTGGTGATTTGAACATTTAATTTGTCATGCGGCTTATTTGTCTGCCAGCGAAATACGGATGGTAATTATCGGAGAAGCTTAATTCTGATTGGCTCACTTTTGTAAAAGGCAGTTTTCACACATGCAAGTGACCAAAAGTCAAACGAAGAAAGCAAGTGTGCACATAGGATATTGAAGTCTGGCCTTCGCGTGAAACCTTTCGCGTAAAACAGGTGGCCCTAATATGCGAAGGGAAAAATTTTAGTAAACACAATCGATTCAGCTCAGCTTCACTTTCATGTAATCTCCCTCCAAAACTAGTGTGGCCTTGCTACGGTGGACTGAGTATACCTACATGCTGGGTACAGACGTACGTCTCAGCAGTGTGCCGGTTGTGTTTGCATAGAGTGGTGTGTTGTCTAGATACAAGAGCACTGCCTATGGAGGCGTGTGAATGTACCTCTGTGGCCACTGCAGCACTCCTACTGCAACATGTTGAGGACGCATTTGACCACTCTTTCGCGCCAATCACGACGTATCTGTGTGGCTAAGATTATCCATTGGAAAACGCCTCAGGACTGTATTGGAGCCTACGGTGCACATGTCTTGTAGCACGTCACACGCTCTGGGTAGTGTATCTGGTATGTATACTCTGTTTGCCGTGACATGTCCCGCTAGGTTTAGAGCGCGTTTACGCAGAAGGGAAGCTAAATATGCTGTTGTGACACACCCTGACGTTTCTGATGCTGTTCGCTGGGTCGTCTCGTGCAGCTCTGTGCTGTGTATGGGGCGACATCTGGTATCCTTGCCAGGAGACGATAGGCTATTCAATGGACATGAACGGCCCGTGATTATTTATTTTTTCATTATTCTAGTATGTCTAACAAAAGTCACTTTTATGATTTGGTCTGTTGAATTTTATTTATTAATACCGAAGAAGTTATGAAGAATAAGTTTCTCTATTTTATTATAGTATCAGGAATTATGGCTAAAAGTTGCTATGTATATTAAACACAGGAAGCCGTCTCAGAAAACCTGTAAGTGGTCTAAATTTGTTTTGGCTTCTATGATCGGTAAAGCGTATTTCGGAATACAAGTTTCTAAAAAATTCTGTAAGTACAAAATCACTTCCAATATTGGTTCCAAAATCTATCATTCCTACTCTGGCATTGTTATTCACGAACCTAAAGCTAGTCGTGAATAAAATAACAAATTCATCAAGTAAACTTATAAATTAAATTATTATTCAATACTCGTTACTTTACGGGGTCTTCGTGAGGTTATACCGTCACACTATATGTGAATTAACACTTTTCCTTGACATATTACGTACTGTCCAGTCTTTAAGCAGGCGCGACTTTTGTCAATTACCTGTACAAACAGTGTTCTAACTTCAGATCCTAAGCTCGTTATCGACTGTCCTGTTATCAGAGAAGTGGTCCAGTACTGAAATACAGAGAAGTGGTCCAGTACTGAAATACAGAGAAGTGGTCCAGTACTGAAATACAGAGAAGTGGTCCAGTACTGAAATACGGAGAAGTGGTCCAGTACTGAAATACAGAGAAGTGGTCCAGTACTGAAATACAGAGAAGTGGTCCAGTACTGAAATACAGAGAAGTGGTCCAGTACTGAAATACGGAGAAGTGGTCCAGTACTGAAATACGGAGAAGTGGTCCAGTACTGAAATACGGAGAAGTGGTCCAGTACTGAAATACAGAGAAGTGGTCCAGTACTGAAATACGGAGAAGTGGTCCAGTACTGAAATACAGAGAAGTGGTCCAGTACTGAAATACAGAGAAGTGGTCCAGTACTGAAATACAGAGAAGTGGTCCAGTACTGAAATACAGAGAACGGCGTGCACACAGCAAAGTAGGTAATGGCCTGCGGAGGGCAAGTATTTTCACGTCTTAATGCCGAGCAAACATTTGTGAATACCGAGATCTACTTGTACTGTATGCACATTGTGTTTTCTTCCACCGTATGTCATGTGGCGATGTGCCTGGTCACTTTATGCATGCGTCGATCAGGTGAAATTGTGAAAGTATTAGAAACATTAATATTTTGCAAAATTTCTAATTTGGAATTTTTTTTTTTTTCATTAACATGCACTGAGAAAAAGGTTTTGTTGAAACAAACAAAGTATGTTCGGTGGAACCAAAATAATTGTTTGTATAGGAACAGTGAAGTATTTTGTTGTTGTAACCAAATTATTTGGTTGTTCTTATTTGGTTACCCCAGGTAGAGATTTGGTTGGCGCTACCGAAGATTTGTTTGCCTCTATGTACATTAAACAGCTCCGATTAATGTAAACATGTGGAAGCCTGACTGATATTAGAAGCTGATACATCTGTTGTTCACAGAGATTCTTTAGTTTCGGAAATAGTTAAAACAAATATCACCGGCGCCGGGACGAACAGCCGCCTTCCTGAACTGACATCATCACAGTTCAGGACCCGTTACAAGCCCATACAAACTATAGTTATCTTGACAGTAGTTTCTCAATCATTTTAATTTTATCAAAAATAGATTTTCTTTCATATCTCTTAACAATTTTTTTCATAAAAGGTGGATAGTTTTAAATTGGTAATAAATTATTAAATAACTTCCTTAAAATTAAACCCCCTCCCCTAAAATTAAACCAAATTTTAATTTAATTTAACTGATTATGTAAAAGAGTTCACGAGTTTTAATTGGGTTCAATGTGAGGGAGGGGGGATTAAAAATATGCCCAATGATCCCCTTTTCGGCTACTACCCGATAAGAGAAATGAATAACTTTATATAGGAAGTACATTAATAAACTTGAACTTTAAAAAATATAATGGAGTTCAGTTATGATCAATGGCTCAGCACTGATCAAATTTGTAATATCTTTGTTGTTGGTTCATTTGTGCCCGAGCGCTGCAACCCACCAACACCAGCTAGAGTCACTGCAATTTAATTTGGAATTTTTTCTACATACATTTAAAACACTGGACAACGAGCATAAATAAATATTTCAAGTTTTACAGATTTACTTTTTATTTTCCTGTTGTACTTGTTTTATCAGACAGTTAACGCCATTATTAAGCACCAACAAATCCTCTAACAAATACTGACACTGTTGCAATTGTTACAAAAAATGCACGCCAAACAAAATATATAGTAGATTAAACGAAATATTTTGTTTGCAGTATAATTTCTTTTGGTCCTACATAAACGTTTTGTTTATTTAAACATGCATTATGTTAGACGAATAAAACTAATTTTGTTGCTTTTCAAATTTAGTTTACTCAAAAAATATACATTTGGCCCTTTACAAATACTTGGTTGACCTTTTTCAGTAATAAATTAAATAAACAGAAAGCAAAATTAATCATTCTTTATTACTAGACGTAACTTGCAAAGTCTATAGCCTTTCTTTACTCAGGATTATTCTTAAGCGGCTTTCGAAAGTGCTGAGTTTTTCACGCACAACAAAACATGAGTTATTATTAAATAAATTTCTTAACGACCCAGACGAATGACCAAGCTTTTCCACTTCCATACCATGTCATTTCCAATGAGTATTAAAAAAATAATCTTCAATATACTTTTGAATTTGCATGCCAAGATAATAATTTCGCTGTTTTATTGTAACACAGCCAAAATTAAAGTGTTCAGAGATGAAAGCTACATTTGAAATAATTTCCGACTAAAAATAATGTCACTATCAATGTGAAGATATGTATTTAGTTACAAAATAATGATTTGAATAAAGAAATATTTAATAAAAAGAAACTGTTCAATATATGTAGTTTAGGGGAGTTGGTGAAAGTGACAAAACAACACTCGCTAAGGGCCGCTGACTGCAGCTTGTGAGGTGTTGTGAGCAATGTTTGTGTTCTTCACCCGGATACCTGGGCCTGGGTTCAGTTCCTGACTCACATACCTATGTCTGTGATTGCGATTAGATATTACAAAACACCGCAACATCTTGCAATGCCGGTTACAGCTCATTTAACATTTAATTGGGTTCTACATTTTTTTCAATAATCAACGATAATTTTATAATCCCAATTTTATACACTATTAACATACGAAACAAACAGTTTTATAACAGCGACGCAATGAAAGGTGAGGGGAATGATTGTTATTGATTTTAATATGAAATTTATAATGAGTCCATAGAGTGGTTCATTTATTGGTATAAAAACTGGGATCATTATTTTTATATTAATTATTGTAAAACTGTGCAACTCATTTGTATATTTTAAATTCCTTGGACCGGTATAGCCAAAAACGTCTGTACTTTGTGGTGTTATATATATATATATATATATATATATATATATATATATATATATATATATATATATATATATACATATATATATATATACACACACACACACACAAGGGGACACAGGCCGGGACTTTTTTTTTGTATTGTCACGGGGCTAGAACAGTTACCATGTTAAAAAATTTGGTTAACATATAAAGACTGGAAAAATGATCATATATATGTATATATACATATATAGGTAATAATGAAACGATATGAAATTAACTAAACATTGAAGCGACTGCAGTTCCATCTAATATTTCTCTATCCACTTGGCCACTGCGGCCCCACTTAACATAGTTATATCCACTGAGCTACTGTGGCCCCACTTGGAAATAAACTCAACATTGAAGCAAGACATTTAAACTAAACAAAAATGATATTCCATTACCTTCATATCTCTATGCATTAATACAAAACTTTCATAGGAAAAAAAACTAAAAAATTAGTTTTTAGGGTAAAAGGTTATGATGGCGTAATCTGATCTTGCTGAAATTCGAACTTGACCTGTATTTTACTCTGAGGATTCGCTCTGCAAAATTTGAAGAACTTCTGTTGAGTTTCAAGGAACTTAGAGGTATTTAAGACACACAGACATAGATCGTCTACTTATTATATAGTATATATCCTATATATTAAGTAGACGATCTCTGTCTGCCCGTCCGCCTTTAATACCTCTAAGTTCTTCAAATTTTGCACAGCGAATCCTCAGAGTAAAATACAGGTCAAGTTCGAATTTTAGCAAGATCAGATTACGCCATCATAACCTTTTACCCTAAAAACTTATTTTTTATTTTTTTCCTATGAAAGTTTTGTATTAATGCATAGAGAATATTGCATAGAGATATGAAGGTAATGAAATATCATTTTGGTTTACTATAAATGTCTCGCTTCAATGTTGAGTTAATTAAGTGGGGCCTTAGTGGCTCATTGAATAGAGCGATTCCCAGAGGTCCGCAGTGGCTCAGTGGATAGAACTATATCAAGCGGGGGTTTAGTGGCTCAATGGATAGAGCGATTCCAAGTGGGGCCTTAGTGGCTCAATGGATAGAACTATGTTAAGTTGGGCTGCAGTGGCCAAGTGGATAGAGAAATGGTAATTGGGCCCGCAGTCGCTTCGATGTTTAGTTTATTTTATTATTACCTACATATATCTACGCAATATTTTTTTCAGTCTTTGTATGAGAACCTAATTTTTTAACATGGTAACTGTTCTAGCCCCGTGACAGTAAAAGAAAATGTCACGGGCTAACCCCTAGTTATTTAAAGAAGTAGTTTTCATAACATTTTTCAGTTTAACTTATTTTACATCTGCGTGTTTTTATTGCTTGGTTGTGGTGAAAATCATCAAGGTCGTTATTACGAAACGCATATTTTGCAAGATAACTGTTTCTTACCAAGCATTGCCAACACACCTATTTTCTCCCTGTTTTTATTGGTATTGATTATATATGAATTAGTATAACATACACATAAAATATAGGTAAAAGTTGAAATTTACCAAAAATAAGGTACTTTGATGTTAGCACATGTATAAAACGCGTGTGATATATGCATGTTTAGAGAACAACCAAACACTTAATACATAATAATATTTTTCAAATGTTTTATTCAAAAAGTGTGACGAAACCGCGAATTGACCATATTATTAGCGGAGTTGGTATGACGTGGCCAAATGTATAAGTTGTTCTCGGTAAAGTCAGCAATTTCTAAATCAAGATTTAGAAAACTTCACTGCATGTTAACTGAGTGTAAGCTACCATACACTTGGCAAGTAGTCTCCCAGTTTGCAGCGAATTAAGGGAAATATAATCTAATCGCGGCTTATTCACACGTTTTGAATAAAACATTTGAAAAATTGCCCCATGCATGTCGTGATTAGCTGTTTACAAAATATGTCATGTATCAAAGCTTTTTATATTTCTATTAACATAGAAGTATCTTATTTTTCGTATATTGACGTTATATCTATATTTTATTTATCATTTATATAAAATAACTAACAAAAGTAATAAAACATCTGTATTTTTCTTTGCGTATTTTTAAAAGGTTAAAAGTAAAAAGTGAAATCTGGGGATAATAGTTATTTACGTTTCCTGTAAAATAAGTCGAAATGCCAGAACATTTATTAGTTGAGATACATGTATACGAGCAAGCACTGCTTTTACAGACTGTTTTGCAGGCAACATTGTACTAGGGAGTTCTCTTAAGCGAAGCCTTCCAAAGTGCCTAGTTAAGGGCGAGTAGTCTGCAGTGCAGGTAAAGTTCTGTTGGCTGCCTGCAGAGAGTGTTGGAGGGGGAAGTGAGGTGAAGTGGGCGGGGCTTGTTGCAGGGCTGAGAGCAGGGGGAGGCGCGCGGCTGCGCCATGGATGGCTGCTACATGCCCAACAACCCCGCCGTGTACGGGCTCCAGGAGATGCCGGCTCCAGCAGGCTCCAGTGTCGCCTCCAGCTACTGGAGCGACGACATGGGCTCCTTCTCGCTGCCGCCACTAGACCTCGACCCGCTGCCGTCGCTCTTCCCCTTCAGCCCCTGCCCCCCTTCTTCCTACTGCAAGTAAGTACACTCTCATATATGCACTGCGTACTAACTACCGCCTCCAGCAGGCTCCAGTGTCGCCTCCAGCTACTGGAGCGACGACATGGGCTCCTTCTCGTTGCCGCCACTAGACCTCGACCCGCTGCTGTCGCTCTTCCCCTTCAGCCCCTGCCCCCCTTCTTCCTACTGCAAGTAAGTACACTCTCATACATGCACTGCGTACTAACTGCCGCCTCCAGCAGGCTCCAGTGCCGCCTACAGCTACTGGAGCGAGTAAAACTGTTAACTTTATTGATCAAACCCACATTTCAGGAATACGAGGGGATACTTAAGGTGAGGAGCAGAAGGCGTTGCGGAGAGCTTGGAGTAGGATTAGGGTTTTTTTGGAGTTGGTTGTGGGTTGTTGGAGAAGGCAGGCCACACGATGGAAGAGGTGAAGGTAGGGTCAAATGATGTGGGATAGGTCCTGGATGTTACAGAATGAAGTGGCGAAGTTCACCACCAGAATGGAGGGGGAGGACCGATTGGTGAGACTTGAATCTGAGTTGTTGTGGAGCTTGTTGTCTCAACTGTGGTTGAGACAGGTTCAGCGATGAGTTGGAGCGAGTGTGTAGTATTGCGAGGGACGATTCTTGGAGCATTGTCCTCAGGTAGCAGTTGGATGCCATGGGACCGTATCATTGTCATCGACAGCATCACTTCGGCGAGAGGGAGTGTTAGGGCTCAACTTTATCAGTGTAGTGGAGCACATAGTGGATGTTGCTGGGCTTGTGTGTCGTCAGGGAGTGTGATGAGCATTGGTGGACAGTATTCGCAGGTCTCTCGATTGCTGGAGTCCCCAAGGATACCGGCTTCAGGCTGGAGGATTATTTGTTGCTGGAAGTCTTAAAATACTTCCTCGGGGGAGGGCCTTGTGGGAGTTGTCAGACCACCATCTTTACTAAAGGCTTGTCCAATCTTGGAGAAAAAGTGAACGGTTCGTAATCCATAATGTGGAGGCGGTTGAGAAGGAGGTTGTGGACTTGGGAGGGACCACAGATCTTGTAGAGATGGTGGATGGTGGTATGTGTGATGGTCCTGTTGTTACTGTTCCAGAATATTAACCGGAATTTGTAGTGTTTCTGGTAGCCTGATTGGTGTGACGAGCTTGGTACTGACATCTGTTTTGGTACAGTTGAAATTGAGTCCAACTCGGTGCCGGAACAATCGACGTCCGTGGGGAGAGGTGAGAACTTGTTAGATGCTGGCTTCTTGTAGGAAGAGTTATCCGAGCCGAAAATCGGGCAAGGATAGACGTGACTGCGTCTCCTGAGATGTGGTGGTAGCTTCTCACGCCGACAGTTGATATTCCCAACACCTTTCCCTCCCTTGGCACGTCCTGTCGCATTTACATGCTCCTGCTACCACTGAGAATGCACTCCTCTAGACCTCAACCCACTGCTGTCGCCCTTCCCCTTTAGTTCCTTCCCGCCCTCCCTCTGCAAGTAAGTACACTCTTCTACACACTTGAAGACTGTTCGCGGGGCGCATTTCTCCAGGCACATAAGTCAGCAGGAAAGTAAATAAATTAGTTTTAAGGTTTGGCATTGTTTAGCAAGCGTAAGTTAAAATTTTGTCGAATTAAGTTTTTTATTCTTTACAAACGTTTAAGTATGAATTGCCGTATTATCAACACACTATAATTGCGAGCAATTTCAGATTTGTCCTTGACTGGCGCGTGAATAAAGTGGTTACACCCATGGCGATGAAAATTGTTACGTATGGTCTGCTGTGAAAAGTCTAGAGTACTTCTAACACTCTGAACTACTCCGTACCTATTGACAGCTAGCTCTTAGTCCCTTATCGTAACATCACAGGTATACTCGCTCACGTCTGACATGTTGCACAGGAGCTAAAATAATGGTTGGTGTTCTGCGAGTTCTGGAGGTAGCACCAATACCCATATCAGCCTTCCCTGGGCAACGCTATTGCTTGCTGCTGACAAAGCAACTAGTTTGCTACTAGTTACTTCTTATGCCTTGGCTCTACTAAAACCTGTTTCATAGGTTCCAAAGTGTTGTTTGTTATCATAAATACGTATGCACTTTCCAAAACAAAAATTGCTTCTTTAAAACACCTGTTACGAAAAATTAATGTGTATATTCGGGTGTTAATTCACCAAATTTCAAATATATGTCCATCATGTGCTCTCATTTGAGTTGGTAAGTAGTTGAATGCTTTAGTAACCAAACAATTTACATTGTGGCCAGTAAACGTATTTAAATTCGTTTGTCTTTGTTAAGTAGGAGAGTTAACAGATTAATAACTCATTTCCATTACCAAAAACTCGACAGTTTCGCCTTATCGACGCATGAATAAAGCGACTAATTGATTTTACATATTACGGAAGTATACGGAACAGGCAGGAAAGTAGTTCCTAAGCCGTGAACAGCCTGTAGATACAGCAATGTACGAAGAGAGGGTTTTTTCAGCACATGAAATACTTTTTTCCGAGATATGTAAAGAGCCGCGGTGGTGTAGTGGTTAGACTACTCGCCTCCCTTCTGGGCGAACTGGGTTCGATTACTGGCGTAGTCGCTCCCGGGTTTTCGCATGTAACAATCATGCAGGGCCATGTCACTGGTGGGCGGATGTTCTAGGTGATCCTACATTTCCCCCGCCCTTGCATTCTGGTTCTGCTCCATACTCACCTCATTTCATCCTTATCGACTTTCAAGACCTTGATGTTAAGAGCCATCCAAATCTCTCCATTCTTACTCCATTCCAGATATGTATAGCAATTTAAACCAATTTACTTTCAAAAGTAATGCTTAGTACTTCTAGATATGGCGGCTTGTGTGTCTTGTTGTTCCACGCGAGCTGGCGTAATTGTACTTGTGTAATGGGTGTTTCTCAGCTCGCTAGTGAGAGGTCACAGTATCTACCAGCTCCACACTTGTCATTGCTTCCTGTTGCGTGCAACACACAGTGTACAGAACTGAGCAAGCACCACAACACGTTGCAACATTTCACAGCCGACACTAGATTTCAACCAGAGTTTGTTGACCCAACAAAGAATTTTCGTTAACCCGAGCGTGTATTGTGAAGAAGAAAGAAATCAATTTGTAGCATTCGATTTTTCTGGCCAGCACAACATTTTGTTAGTTGAACTAAGGAACCTAACAATATACAAACAACAGTTTTGATGACTCAAAAATCTTCCTGTTAGTGCCTACGTAAGGGAAACAATAAATAGAAGTGACAACAGAACACGCAAATTTCTTTACTAATGCTAGAAAATTCTACCATTACAATACATTTCTAATGTTCGTGGTGTTTTATTACGTTTATAATATTCAGATGTCAGCAACAAGCCGTAGGATTTTTGTCCCTGTGTTTGAAAGTGTAGGTGAGTTATCGGTGCCAAATCTTGTCTCTATAATCTATTTGAAAAGTGATATTTTCTCTCTTAACATCATATTATTTGTGTAAGTTGGATTCCTTCCTCAAAGATTTAATGACTAGAATCTATAACTTTCTATAGCTGCTACACGTTAAAGTAAGCACTTTTGAAATCAACTTTTGAAAACTTAGATTACTGCCCATAACTACGTGAATTTTAAAGTGAGTTCTCATCGAAGTACTTACAGTCAAGTTTTCAGTGCATTAGGAAATGTAGTCCCTATTTTACCGACCTATTAAAAGTCTAATGATTAAATACGCATGCACTGAAATGATTTAATTGAGATTGTATTTGTATTGTAAACATAAGTGTAAGAAATAGATTATCATAAACATATTTAAGTTACTGATAATCCTGAAGTTACAGTTGAAAGTCTCACGGATAAAGTGATCGGGCCTGCGGAAAAGCTAATTTTACAAATGGTAGAAGGACACAAAATTATTGCAAATGTAGATCCTGAGCAAGGCTTTAAAAAGTGCTGGTTTTTTTTTAATGCTATGTTCATGAAATTCACTGGCGAGTAACTCCAGTGACGTCAGATATGGTACTGGTACTGCTAACGAGTACCGAGACTACGTTGGACCGAGATTTGTTTTCCGCGCGCGTTCAAGGCACAACGATAGGAGTGACAATGACACGCGTGCCCAGTGCCCCATCGCCCTTATGTGCAAGGTGCTGTGCAGTACCTACGTCGCCACACTTTCCTGTGCAAGTTAGATTCGTAGAGCGATGAAAACCTAACTCCTATCTCTTACAGGAAAATGCTCAGGCAAGCTCAGAAAATGCCATAAGAGACGTGAATGCGTCTTTAAATTTGCGACCATAGTGGGAGGCAATCCAGAAAATCCTATGATAACAAAATCGGGGGATAGAGTTTGGCATTGCAGCTCCGAATCTATCGTCTACATTCAAAATTCAATTACACCACTCGATGGCCAAAGGATCAAAGAATATGTTACGTTGGGCGAGGACTGCGAAGCATCGCTCGCTGGGTCCAGAAAGGGGGGGGGGGGACAATTTTGAGTACGTTTCGCCGCGTATCATAATTTCCGCGTAGCATAACTCTTGACTAGGAGATGCTACGATGCTCGTTTGTGTTTCAATCGACAGCTCTCATCAAGATAAATCGACTGCGTGTGTAAAAACATTTGTGTGCCGTGGTTATAGTAAAATTGTATTCGTTTAGTGTAAAAAATTAAGAAAACTTAACACAATTTCAGCCTATAATCGTCAAAAAGGTAAGTCGAAATACATAAATCGTATACGGTTGGAAAGAGCATCTCAAAAGCAATCCAGTGATACCCATAAAACCCCATATGATAGAGTGAAGCGGTGCCGGGAACGTAAATAAACATCAAGGCGTCCGAGCGCGTCAACGTAGACGTATTCACACAAAACAAACGGCCGTGTTCCCAACACAGACAAACCCCATATTTTGTATTACTTTTGCGACTTTTTCTCCTCTTTGAATAAACTTAATGTGATAAAAAAACCCAAGGTCTTATAAAATTGATTTTTATCTTTGCTGACACAAATTTGTATTTCTAAGATACTTACTTGCTGAGATACGTGTAAACTAGGAAGGTATTGCACCTGTAGTAAACTCAGGCATTGGCGGTTTGGTTCAAGACATAGGCCTGCAGTGTGATCTCTAAATATAATTTCTGGAATCCAAACGATATGTTTTGTCTTTATTACAAACTAGTCCGTGACAAATTTCTACGGGAAAAAAAACCATGCAGGATTAAAACTGGATTTACGTTGAGATGAAGAAATATGTTCACACATTTTCGCATAATAATAAATTCATTGTATATAAGGGAAGTAAAAAAAAAACAGTCAAATTAAATTTATTGAAATTCATCATTGATTTAATTTCTTATGTTTAATGAGTATTAGTGTAGTGTGTTCTATGAACCCACCAGGGGCCGACACTAGCTCTCAGGGCAGGGCAGTGAGAATGATGAAGAACAACCCAGCTACCCCATGCTCTAGCCTGGAACTGCAGCAGTATGTATGGAGCTCAACTACAGCAACGTACAACAAATTACTGTTAAAGGCTGTTCACGATAAAGTGAGCTCTTTTGAAATCAACCTTAGAAAAAAGTTACCGCCTCTGCCTGCATATATTTGAATGGGCGTAGTGAGTGACATTCGCTCTGTAAAGTTGGTGGCGATGGTTAAAAAGAAGTTTTATACCTTAACGTCAAATAAAAAGTATTAGGTAACCATTTGTGATAACTTAAGAAAATTATTTCTTTCACTTTCTGTGTTTTCTAATGCACCGAAGTGTAAAAATGAACTGATTTGTAAAGTATTTAATGTCTTAATAATTTCACAGTTTCATTTGACCGTCGCATGGAAAAAGTGATGAGACCCATGGCAATGTTAATTTTACATAAGGCGGAGGAATATACAACGAATATACAAGTAGATCGTAAGCAGGGCTTTCAAAAGTGCTCATTTTACCATGAACAGCTTCTACATAACAATCAATTCCGTTTAGCATTACAAACAGCCCTGTATAAATAGTAGTGTGATAACACTGCATGATATAACTTGATCCCTTACGTCAGTTGTGGTGTGGTGAGGTGAGGTGAGGCATTTGGGCGGCTCGTAATAGCGAGCCGATGAGAGTAAAACGAGGTGAAAATGGAGCAACGCCGGAACGTAAGGGCGGGGAGAATGGGATATCCCCGAGAATACTCGCCGGCCAGCGGCATCGTCCGGCACGAATCCCACATGCGAAAATACGAGAGTGGCCCGTCCTTGTATTGAAACCCGGTTCGCCTTGGCGGGAGGCGAACAGTCTAACCGCTCAGCCACCGCGGCCCCCTTACATCAGTTGAGGTACCTGCCTAAGGTGCAGCACTAGCTGTGAATCCACTGACAAGTAGAAGTACAGTCTGGTTAATCCCCAAAGTCCCCTCAGAGCTGACATGAAAGTTGGTGTACCTCGAGTGATGTCAGTGGAGTTCGCGTGTTAGTGAAGGCGGCCCCTTTCACAGGGCACACTTTCAATCTGAATCAGTGAATTTTATTAGTAGGATTATTTTAGTGGATCTTTAATTAGTGAAATGTTACTTGTTGACAAATCAATGGGATGCACTCAGCTGCAACTGCCAGACCATTTCAACATACTACACTCTAAATTCGAATCAGTGGAAAGCCACTGATTCGCAGGGAATTCAACTACTCGAATCAGTGGAAATGGCTTCACTTAGAATCTGTAGAAAACCACTGATTGTTATTCCGTGAAACAATTTCTGTGATTAAATAAGGGACAGGCAAATGCGTGAGGCAAGTTAAATATTCTTTTTTTTTTATTATTGAATTTAGAGAATTGATTACGAGAGATAAACATATTTCTGATAGTCACCGTTTATACTGTGCAATTTAACGTAATTAAAAGAGTATGTGTGTGTCTATATATTATATAATATTGTATGTAATTTCTTTTCGTTTCGAGTTTAATTGTTGACGTTAGGATTGTTAAAACAATAGTACGTATGAATGTACTCCCTTCACTACATGTAGTGCAGTTTTTAAACCTTCAAACCGAGCGCTATGGTGATTACGTGAAAACGAAATGAAAGACGTAAAAACTGAATAAAAACTCAGTGATCATGTTGCCACGTAAAACGGTATTATAAAGACGAAACTTATATTTACATCAAACATAAGTAATGGGTCTTATCAGTTTATACGTTGTTATTTAATTTGATTCACGTTGTTTAACTGATTCGTCGGTCAAACAAAAAAAAACACTGAAAAACAGTGACTAAAATGGTAGATGAATGAGTGGAAAATGCCAATCAATAAATAAGTGAAAATACCTCGGATATTTTACTACTTCATCAGTTAAACAGACCGAAGTGACTGTTGGGTAAGTGAGGCGCCATCTACTGATATAAACAGTGAAATTCTCACCGATCCAGACTTAGTACGTGGCAATCAGCGAATACCGGCAAATGTACAGTCATCCTCCTTAAAAGGCCAGATAATTTTTCAGACCTTAAAAAAATGTTTAATTTTCATAGAAAAAATTATTTTTAGACTTTTTAATTACTTCATGTCCAGTTTTTATGTTATTATTTTAAAAACCTCTTCGTGCATTTTATTTTAGTTTATTATAAAAGAAGTAATTTTTTTGTATTTATCTGAACACAGAAAACGTAATTGCAAAAATATAAACGCGTTTAGATACTACAAATTTACTTTCAACTAGCCTAATTTAAAAATAATTGTGCTCCTTTTTTTTACATGAAATGATTTTGAATAATTAATAGCAATTCATGATTTTCCACCTGGAAATTTTTCAACTACACTTGTGATCTGAGCTCTGTTAAGACTGCAGATATAAACTTAACTTCATTTAGATATGATACCAGGTATTTTCATTAATGTATCACATATAGTTTTAGTTGTATATTTATAGCTTAAATTTTCGTTTATTACATTATTAGACTTATATGCTTCTATGCTATTTATTTAAATACAAGTATTTATATTAATGAACTACAGATTCCGTAAATTAAACCACAATTTTTTGATGATGAGACCATTATTTTCTACGACTTTTAAGTTAAAATATATTTCGTTAATTCATTATTTATGAAATTTCCTTTCTCTTTTGAGACCAAATTGCCCAAAATCCTGGAATCATTTTTTTTTCAACTGCCACCTCTACTTTCATTTTCGCTATCACACAAGTAATTTTAAGAAATAAAGTCCTTTCAATTGGAGTTTTAGATATTCACAGTACCAGTGATGTATTAAATATTTCCTCCAGTCACTTGTTACATATTTTCTCTAGATTTTCTGAATAGCTGATTAAGTAATGTTTATATATTTTTTCTTATCTCCCTCTTTTTTTTTTTTTTTTTTTTTTTCTGTAATCTTTAGATTTTTATTCTAGTAGTTTTTAGCTGAGTTGTACTCTTCCCGTACATAAAAGTTAGAATGTGTATGTGGCTGTAGATGTAGATGTGAATGGACTTCACTTCCTATCATCTTGAAAGGACTTCTCTGTTCGTTTGTCTTGTTTACAGCGTGTCTTCGCTCGTTGGATTACTAGCTCCGTGTTTTGTTTCGTCTCCTTCGCTATTGTCATGTGCATTCTTTCTGAGAGCTTTCGCACATCTATCGGCCAGAGCTGATCTTAGCAAATTTGTGTAACAGCTGTCATCTGCTTAGTTTCCCAAAACCATTCAGCCAAATTGTGGTTGGTCTATTTCTAACTGGGCTTACTTTTCATGTTACCTCTCTCTAGAACCCTGATCTCAATTCGTGGCACTGATTCACGGTTACTTACAACTTCTCTGAAGCAATGCTAAAGTTCTACTTCCAGGATATTCCTCCGCCTCTTGCAAAGAAAGCTTAACCAAGTATAGACAATTACACCAAAGGGACAGCACACAGAACTCGTGCGCACTCAGTATAATATTTCGCTGAAGAACTAGTTCTTACTACGAATTATCAATACATCTATATTCTTCCCATTTTTACTCATATAAGTTATAAATGAAATGCAATAATTCAATATAAGTAAATGTTTACTTTAACCAAAAATATGATATTTTTATGTCAGGGCAAGCATAAATCGCTTTTGATAAGTGGCGTAGGTAATTAGTAAACAACCATGTACGCCATACATGCAGCGGCTTTTCAGAGATTTTATTCAAATGTGTGAAGAAACCGCGAACAGACTACAGTATAGTTGTATGGTGCTGCTCTATGTGCCTCCTTCCTCACTGATACGTCTCGCCCCTGCTCCCTGCTACAGTATCTAGGTAATACCTACACTCTAAATTATAATCAGTGGGAATCCACTGATTCGTAGTGAAATTTAACTACTCGAATCAGTGAAAAACTACTTAGAATCAGTGGAAAACTACTTAGAATCAGTGAAAAACTACTTAGAATCAGTGGAAAATTTTAATCGATTGAATTAGTGACGTGGAACAATTTCACTGATTGAATAAGTGACGATTGCAATGGCGAATTAAATATGGTTTTTATTGAATGTAGCCAAATAATTACGTTAAATATAAACATATTTACGATAGTTTACTATTCATATTGTGCAATTTACCATAATTAATAAAAGTAAACAAATCGCGACTGGGCGGGATTGAACTGACAGTCCCTTTTTCCCTTTACTTAATGGCCGCTACCTTGCCATCTGTGCTACAAAGCGAAGTAACCTAGGAGAGGAAAGTATGTGACCTATGTCTATAGTTATTTTCGAAGTCGGGAAGATTTCAATTCTATGATTTTACTTTCGTTTTTGGTTTAATTAATACCATTAGGACTGTTAAAACAAATAGGGTACATATGAGTGTACTATCTTCATCACACGATATGCCGTTTAAAACTTCAAACACAGCCCTGTGACGATTACATGAAAACGAAATGAAAGACGTAAAAACGGAATGAAAGGCTGAGTGTATATATTTCCTCATAAAATGGCGTTTTGAAAAACGAAACACATTTTAAAAAGTAGGTGTTTTATTAGGTTATTCGTTGTTATTTCGCTTTATGCACGTAGTTTGGCGGTCATTTTACACGCTGTTTAACTGACCCATCAGTCAAAAATAAATCACTGAGTAAACAGTGGAAAAATTACTGATGAATCAGTTTAAAATGTCGCTGAATCAATAAGTGAAGGAAATATGGCATTTTTTCACTGATTTATCTGTTAAATTCACTGAAGTGACTGTTGAATCAATCAGATATGTTTGACTAATTGAAACAGTGAAATTATCACTGATTCAGATTTAGAGTGTACACTGCCACAAGCCTTAAGTTGTAACTGGGTACACAATATCGCTCTGACTTCACTCCCAGTGAATTTAGTTCGTTTAACAAAAATCCCTCTTTGAGTTCTGCAGCCATACAGTACTATCCCTTCTTAATTGAACTTGCAGAATTGTTCAAATTATTATAAGTTGTTCGCGGTTAATTGATCTCCTCTGAAATCAACATTTGAAACATGTCACCCCGCTTCACTGCACGTACTTCACTCCCCGATTACACTGACGTGCGTGCGGCCCGTAAAATAGGTAATAATGGAGGGCAAGCAGCTCCGCGGAGTACATTTCAACTAGAAGTGTTAGGTGTACGTTTCTCAACAGTTCAATTAACTATTTTGCTTCCTCTTTTTTTCAATGCATGTTGTAAAAGTAAGAATAAAAACATTTGTGAACCATTTAATTTTCTAATTCTGTAATAGTTTCGATTGACCAATGCATGAATAAAGTGACCAAGCTCACCCCAATGTTATTTGTACACACACCGTGGAATGTTACACAATGTCCACCCGAGCAGACTTTCAGCAGGGCTTTCATAAGCGCTCAGTTTATAGTGGACAGCCTATAGCTCTAAATATTTCAGGTGCACTAACGCTATTTATTCTTTCAACGTCTCCATTCTTTGTAGCCTCATTTATCATCTGCCCTTCAGTGTTCGGGGCACAAAGGCACTAGCACCGCTGTCCAAATTTAGTTAGAATTTTCTTCCGATGTTGGTACCCTAGCCTGCTTGTTGACTAGCCCAGATCCTTTCTGGCTGATTAATGGTTCCTTGAACACTTCAGCCAGTAGGAATTACTTACTGGCAAGTGGTTGCTATTGAAACATTTGTTTGGTTCTGGAGCGTGCTTTACTGTTCCGCCTGTTGAAACTGCACAGGATTAACTTGCTACGGACCGCTGTAACATACCTTCGCTCAGCAAAGATACTTGTTGTACCCGCTGATGCAAGTATTGGCTGCTGTAGTGTGAGACTTTGGTCAAAATACTCTCCTTATTGTCCATACAAGTTGGGAATTGGTTTTCATGCGGCATTTATTTCGGTTTGGGAGACCGTTGTGTCACTGCTCGTTGACTGTCCTGGTGTTGATTTTCCTCTCAAGGGGATTCCACATCCTCCGTCGTCTGCCCCCCCACGCCCCTTTTGTCATTGATCTCGCCCTCTAGGACATCACAGAAGCCGATTGCCAAACGATTGAGATCTCGCGCTGGAGACTATCTACCATCATCCTGCTGTTAGTCCTGCCGTACTCTTGAGTACCTTGGAACCTCACTGTTCACTTTGGCCGAGCTGGTTAGGCTTGTTGTCAGATAATGAATTCTGCCATGGTTGGTATAACGTCTGTAATTTCGGAGCATTGGTCATGTCCGTTCCCCTATCATGCATGGTTTTCAGTTGCCTCGCGAGTCTGCCGAAGTGGCCCAGTTGATTCCGAAACTTATTCGCTGTTCTGACGTTGAGGACGTTTTCAATACCAGACCGACACATGGGATACCAGCGGCCACGTGACATCTGCAAACTGATCAATCCTGGGACAGTAACGATCAGACTAACAACACAGTTCAAGTCAGTATGGTCTCGTGCGATAACAAGCCGTGGCCGGGGGAAGGGGGGGGGGGGTCGGGCAGTAACTGGCGGCAATCTTGGCCATGACCGAACATTTCCAAGTAGCGTATCTCGTGACAAAAATGTTCCAGCGTGCTCGTATTGGTGCGAAACAAAATATCTCATTTAGATCTGTCGATTTTAGCTATGCAAGCCGAGTAACCATTTTGTTACTTTAATTTCCTTCCCACGTCCTAAACAAACATATTACTCGCTAGTGCAGAGTTGTTCACGTAAAACCCGTGTCTATGTCCTTGATACAGCCACACCTAGAATTTCTACTGAGGTAGTGGGCCATTGCACTTGATGCTGAACTGGCAACTGGTTCCAAGTATCTGGTTGTTTCGATAACATCTCATAGAGGTTTTCTCTCCTCGGATCATAACTTTCAGCCTTACGCGTGTCCTCGCATTGACTTGGTTTTGAGTACTCCAGACCTTTTAAGAAAGATTTCTATAAATTCCTGGTCTAAGTGGGTCTAGCCACTTCCTAGTGAGTAGATTTTAGAACGATTATCAGGCATTTAGGTGCGTCTGGCTCTGATAGGTTGGAAAAATGATCGATGCGTTTTTAACTTTCGTAAGAATTGAACTGGAATTCCACTCTACATCCATGGAATATAGGAAGGTCTCTTGGTGATAACAATTAAAGGCTGTTCACAAAAAAAGTGAGTACTTCAGAAATGAACCTTAGAAAAAATTCACTG
Source organism: Dryococelus australis (assembly GCA_029891345.1). Classification (NCBI taxonomy): domain Eukaryota; kingdom Metazoa; phylum Arthropoda; class Insecta; order Phasmatodea; family Phasmatidae; genus Dryococelus; species Dryococelus australis. The sequence goes on along the minus strand of CM057007.1, from coordinate 83,461,736 downwards.
CCCCAGCATGCATATATTTTTATGGGCGCACTGAGTGACTTGCACCCAGTAAAATTGGTAACTATGGATGAAAAGTAGTTCCATATCTTAACATTGAATAAAAAGTGTTAGGTAACTATTTGTGATAACTTAAAATTATTTATTTCGCTTTCTGTATTTTTTAATGCATCGAAGTGTAAAAATGAGCTGATTTGTAAAGTATTTACTTTCTTAATATATTCACAGTTTCATTTGGCCAGAGGTTGAATAAAGTGGTGAGGCATCTTGGCAATGTTAATTTTACATAAGATGGAGGAACACACAACGTGTATACAAGTAGATCTTTAGCACGGCTTTAAGAAGTTCTCAGTTTAACGTGAAGAGTCTTTATTGCGGTGCACCCAGTACTGTGCCAGTACTCTGACCAGTCTTGCAGACGATCACAGTCAAAATGAACTTATTGAAAGTTCAGTTCTGTTAAAGTAAGGTGACATTCTTTAAGTACATGCGCAAGTTACTAAACATGTTTTCGCCCAAGTTCAATTAATTGAAAGTAACTAATTTCATTAAAAGTTGGTTTAAAAAAACACAAATTTGAAACAAATGATTAAGACTAAAAAACAATATACATGTTGACAAAAACCCTTAAACCCCATCATTTTGAAATTATGTAAACAGAAATATTACAAATATGGCGTAAACAAATGAAAAAAATCATGTAGATGCATTAAACAGTCTAAACAGTTTAAAACGGAGAACGTTTTTTAAATGCTCGTCTGATTACTGGCCCATCTTGGAGGTGATGTACCTATTATGAAACGGGTTCTACAGTAGCACTTAATTGCATCCCAGGACTCATTTTCAGGGACAGTTTTATGAGAATTGAAAAACCACGCTAACATGTTATATCTATCAATGGAATTGGGAGCTACCTATTAGGTTCTATCAGAATCACCAATCCGTCGGCAAGGCATATGACGTTTAAAATAGTGAGTTTAAAATTAATAGAGTTCGTTAAATAAAGGAACTTACAATGAACGTTTACTTTCGCAATGTGAAAGCGAGTGAGTTCATTAAAAATATAAATGAAATACAAACGCATTAATTTTATAAGTTGACAGCACAACACTAGCTCTGGCATGTTCTGTGATAACTGTCTTACGGAATATGGGCTGTACTCGACTGATCTAAACCCGTGCTCATGTGAGGCGCTACAGCACCCAGGTATGTGCACTGCATTTATACTCTCAACTTAACTAGATTTGTCGTGTTGTTTATAAACTTGGCTTCCAGTGTAGCACGTTTATCTTACATAACCTCATTTTATTTGGCCAAGTGTTCCTAGAAATACAGGTTTGGAGATTCCAGTATCTTCAGGCCTATTCTACCATTCTAAAACCAGGCATTTCTTAGCTGTTATAGTGGTACTCTCAAAATCTAGCTTGTGGGAGTACATTTCTTCATCAGAGCTCTTGCTCTGAATTATTATCCTCTTCACTAATTTCCACTCTCTGTACTGCATTCAAGAGAATTTCTATAGTTCCTGCATGGATATTGAAAGCCCCTTCAGCCTTCTATACGCGAGTATCCAACACCTGCATCTCTGTTTTAAAAAAAGTCAACTGATACCTCTAAGTTTTTGCCATTTCACTTACTGAAACTCTGCAATTTGGCTTCCATCATCTCTTGACTACTCTGTATACTAGTCTATAAAATAATCTGCACTTGCTGAATATTACACTCAAAATTCTAATGAGTGGAAAACCACTGATTCTCGCTGAAATTTAACTACTCGAATCAGTGAAAATGGCTATACTTACAATCAGTATAAAATCAGATTGTTTCAGTGAAAAAATCCACTGATCGAATAAGTGATGCCCGACTGCAGCGGCGATATAGATATTCTTTTTATTAGATGTAGCGAAATAATTATCTGAAAAAAACATATTTATGGTAGTTTGCCATATATTTTGCGAAATTTATCATAATTTAAAAAAGTGAAAAATTTTCAGCAGGTGGCCGCGATAAAACCCACAAACCATCTTCTAATCGCTTATAGACTGGTCACAATTCGCACTGACAATTTCGAGGAAAATATATAACATGTAGTCCCTCATCGAAAGTGTGAAGTTTTAAATTCTATGTCCCTTCTTTTCGTTTTTAGTTTGACTGGCAATGTTAGGATAGTTAAAAAGAATAATACACATGAGTACACTCTCTTCATCACATTATATTCAGTATAAACATTCAAACAGAGCGCTGTGACAGTTACATGAAAACGAAACGAAAGATGTAAAAAATGGAATGAAAGACAGAATGTTCTTGTTACCTCGTAAAATGGCGTTTTGAAAGACGGGAAACATTTTAGAAAGTATTTTGTATTGATTTTACTAGTTTATGCGTTATTTCACTTGATACAGGTTTTTTAACTGTAATTTTTACACGCTGTTTGACGGCCATTTTTACACGCTGTTTAACTGATCCATCAGTCAAAAACAAGCCACTGAAAAACGGTGAAAAAAATCACCGATGAATCAGAGGAAAATGTTCCTGAATCAATAAGTGAGGGAAATCTGGCACTGTCTCACTGATTCATCAGTTAAATTCACTTAAGTGACTGTTTAATCAGTCGTGTACTCTTGACTGATCGAAACAGAGAAATTTTTCTAGTGTCGACTCTAACCTCACCAACAGTGCCTCCGCATCTCATGACTGGCTGTCCTATCATTCCTGTCACTCTTCTGTCATCTTCTGAGTTCTCTTCTGTTCTTCTCTCTTCGCATGATACCTGTATGCCGTCCTTGTCTTGTTGCCCCGCTGTTTACTATTCGCTTCTCTTCACTGTCCATTTACAGTGATTCCAACGAGCTCTGTAAGAAGTGCGGTTCTATACAACTCATTTCTGACACATGCACTTAAAGATGATCTTACTAATACCACTTTCCTACTCGACACCACCACGTTGATTGCGCCATTTTGTCTCAAAAATTATCTTGTTATAGTGCCCTTGGGCAGAAGGAATTCCTACTCTGTTTGTGTGTTCAATCCCCGTGTATGTTTTTGAGGGTCGAGACATATTTATGAGAGTTGGATATGGAGTGGTCTTTGTGTAGTGTGTCAATCAACGAGAAAAAATATATGTAGGTTATTCATGCTTACGTCAGGTGAAAATGCGGAATTATGAGAAAAGTGGATATATTACATATCTCGTAATTTTTACACTTCGATTCATTAAAAAAAAAAACAGAAAGCAAAAGAAAGAAGTTGATTTATCACAAATTAATTTATCACAAATTAATTTATCACAAATGGTTACCTAACACTTTTTATCCGAAGTTGCAAAAACAGGGAGAAAATATGTTTGTTTGAAATATCTTGTAATAGACAGTTCTCGTGCAAAAGAGGTATTGAACTGTGTCCGCACAAACTTGGAGCGTTGTCCCTCTGGCCTAATTTTCTACATTTAGTTAAATACTGTTAACTGTAAAATGAGCACTTTAACGAGAGCACTTAATGGCCCAGCGCCCAGTGAAGTTGGCAACGATGGAGAGAAATTAGTTCCACGTGTTAACGTTAATTTACAAGTGTCAAGTAAACAATTGTGATACCGAAATATTTCGTTTCACTTTTTTTCTTTTTAATACATTAAAGTGTTAAAAAAAATTTGTAGAATATTTACTTTTCTAAGAATTTTACAGTTGCCCTTCACTGACGCACGAATAAAATTATCAGGCCCATGGTAACGTTAATTGTACATTTAGGCTGTTCACGTTAAAATGAGCACTTCTGAAAGTCCTGCTTAGGCTCTACTTTAATCCACATTCTGTACTCTTCCGCCTTATGTAAGATTATCATTGTCATGGGCCTCATCACTTTATTCATGCATCGGTCAAGTGAAACTGTAGAATTATTATAAACGTAAATATTTTACAAATATGGTCATTTTAACACTTCGATTAATTTAATGTATATACGAAGCGAGAAAAATAATTAAATTTGCCACTAATGGTTACCTAGCAATTTTTATTCGACGTTAAGATACGGAACTACCTTTCATCTATCAAACCAACTTTACTGAGCGAATGTCACTCAGTGAGCCCATTAAAATATATACATGTAGGGACAGTGGCTTTTTTCTATTGTTTTCAAAACTGTTCACTTTATCGTGAACAGCCTTTATATTGGAAGAATTAACAACGTACATACAAGTAGATCTTAAGCATGGCTTTCAAAAGAGCTCATTTTACCGTGAATAACCTATAAGCTTTGTTTGCATGAGGCATATAATAGTATGAAAACAGGTCTTCAGGAGAGTTGAAAGTAACCATGGATGGATTAGAGTTGCAACTCTCAACTTATCCCTATTTGCAGCGAGATACGTGGTGCTACTAACAAACACAATATACATGTTAACCTCTTACTTAGGATTGTTGTCGCAGAATACAGTAGGTGTGAAGTGGCGGTCGTGTGTGCAGGCAGGAAGACCTGACGACCACCGGGAAGGAGAAGCAACCACACGATGTGGCCGACGTTCTCTTGTCGTTGAAGCACGCCGTAGTCCATCCTGGCCAGCTGTCTCCTGGATTCACCAGCTACGGCGCCGGGCCACCGTGTGGCCAGGCCAGCTACCAGGCACCGGCTGCCTCGCTCTCTTACACCGTGCACCCACACCAGGTACGCATCCCGCACCCTGCTCATCCAACATCGTACCGCTCCTCACCTCTGAGTCGCTCTCTTACAATGTGCACCCACACCAAGTACTGTAGCCTCGCTCCTCTCCTCACTTCTGTACCACTTTCTTACAATGTGCACCCACACCAGCTACTGCAGCCTCGCTCCTCTCCTCACTTCTGTACCGCTCTCTTACAATGTGCACCCACACCAGGTACTGTACCCTGCACCCTGCTCATCCAGCATCGTACCGCTCCTCACATCTGTGTCGCTCTCTTACAATGTGCACCCACACCAAGTACTGTAGCCTCGCTCCTCTCCTCACTTCTGTACCACTCTCTTACAATGTGCACCCACACCAGCTACTGCAGCCTCCCTCCTCTCCTCACATCTGTGTCGCTCTCTTACAATGTGCACCCACACCAGGTACTGTACCCTGCACCCTGCTCATCCAACATCGTACCTCTCCTCACATCTGTGTCGCTCTCTTACAATGTGCACCCACACCAGCTACTGCAGCCTCGCTCCTCTCCTCACTTCTGTACCGCTCTCTTACAATGTGCACCCACACCAGCTACTGCAGCCTCGCTCCTCTCCTCAATACTGTGTCGCTCCTCTCAACCATCTACACCTCCATCCTACACTTTCCTCAGGTACCTTGACACTTGTCTGCGCCTCCTTGTGTGCTCGCCTGTTATCTACTCTTCTGTCGGCATCCAGCTGCAGAGAACAGTTACATGTTCCGAAGACTTACTTCAAATCGACTTCTTTCTCAGAAATTACATGTATGTGATTTCTCAAAGAAATATATGCCATGAGGTTCTGGCAATGAATGACAATTTTGGCCTTTAAGTAAAATAATTATAGTGTGTAAAGTATTTATTTATCAGGGGACTGTCAAGAAGCTGTGGCGCTAAAATGCAGAAATTGAAGAAACTCATGTTCTGTCGTTCATCGCATAACCAGCACAGTTTGTATTCTTCAGTAAACCCAAACTGATTGGTGAAGTATGACTTCTGCAGATGAGGAGAAAAGCTGGCTATGTCAGGACAGTCAGTGAGTTTAGATTAAGTCGATTTAATCTGCTAACTTGACTTCCACGAACATGTTCCACAGGTATTAGGAAATGGTTCTACCATGTTTATGTCCAGCAACCATTCTTTGGGCTCTTCAGACATGAGCTGGTCTAAGTGTTCTCCATGTGGGACGACAGTCCTATACTTTTTAATGAAGACCTCATGAATGACTCCCTCTGACAGATAAACGCCCTGCAAATTAAATTTCCCTCGATGCTATTAGAATATTTGTGCGGCTGTCTGAATGAAACTGCGTGGTGTAACACGTACACATGTTATTTCATCAGCGAGCCACTGGGCATCTTTGTTACAGCACAGGACAGCTTCGGCCAGCCACTCCTCAAAATATTATTTACCAGTATGCCACGAAAACTTCAGACATCCTGGAAAGCATGGGAACAACCTGGTTTTGGGCAATGACTTTTTTTTCTCCTTTTCATGTCATCAGTTATTACATTTTGTATAATGGCTAGACTTCGATGTTAGATCTGAAGCTTGTTCCAATTTGTGTCTGAACATCTAATTTTTTCATACACCAGTACATGAAATTTCAATCTCCCTTAAACTATTCTCAAGTAGGGTAGGGTAACAATAAGTGTCAGGTAGTGTCTTTGTCTCCCAGTGCTGGATCTGTGCTATTCGCAACCTGGAGCCACCAGTGTGAGGGACGGGCCTAGCAGCTGCTGCCCAGCAACCTGGGAAGGAGCAGGAGTAGGGAAGCATGCCCTCGCTCAGGAGAAAGGAAACTACCTAAGAAGGGCACATTTGATCAATATGACAAGGTGATGTCACGGGACCAAGGTACACCTTGTCCACAAGGTCGACATCCGCGCCAAGATAACAATAGCCATCACTATCTTAGTGAGGCAGGCGGCGACAATGAGGGGATCAGGCAGTGAGGGGTCTCATCCAGGTTCAAAGTTCAGGAGGTAGAAAGACTAGCTAGTCATGGGTTTCTGTTCTTGCTCGTTCATGACTGGTCTTCATGCCAGGAGCCAAGATGGTGGCCACATCAGTGCATTCCCTCCCCCCCCCCCCCCAGGTTCTCTCCCATATAAGGACCAGTGTTAAGAGAGAATAAGTGCCTAAGTGTGTCCACATATAATGAGAGTGTATCAGTGTGTGGTGTGTTTTGGCAGATGGTGTCCCCCGGAGGCGGCTACAGTGCGCAGTACTGCACGGCGCCCCAGGACCAAGGAGGCATGTTCGGGGCAGGGCCTCAGCCTCAGCACAACGTGTTCCCCAGCATGAGTGTCAACGTGTCCATGAACATGACCATGCACGGATACCCGCCCACCATGGACAACCTACAGCACCAGATGTCCTGTCCACAGGTACATATACAACACACACATACACGTACACAAACACACTCACTCCCACACTCGACTGCCTTCGTCCCAATAGCATTGTCAAAAACAACAAGGATATCATTAGATAAGTGTTAAATGAGTGGGCTCAACTGGGGTGTTTGTACACCTCTTCTCGCCTAATTTTAACACACTTAGAATATATTCAAGCTAGTCGAAGTATTTTATTTGTATAAAAGGGTGGATGTGTTGAAAATTCAAGAATAATAAACAAACACATTCATCACTGTCGACCATTTGACAGACAGTTACATAACTGCCACAGCCTGTCACAGTTACTTAGCGTGATATCTGTCCCCGGCACTATCCAACTCGTACACGTTAATTGCGATGTCATAAAGTTGAAGGAGAGAGACTTCCAGTTGAGTGTACAATATGCACCACTCGTTTAAAATTAGTACACATACTACCGAAATTGTCAGAAAAGTAAGATTTATGTTGCACGTGAAAGAAAAATGCCTATATTTTGTATCACTGTAAACTATTTCGCTAGAATTTAATTATTTTAAGGTTTAAAAACTGTTTGTTTTATACTTTAAATCAAAATTTAAGAGTATTTACATTCAGGATGTTTCAGAAAGCACATTTACCAATCCCCCTCCCCCAGCCCATCCTTCATCCAGCAAGTTGTTTGTAATGAAAATTAGTAATTACATCTAAAAATAATTTTAATAATTGAGTCAATACACATCTATTTCAATCACGAAATTTATAATTTTTATAAATGAAAGGAATGTACATAAACTCAATTATTGAAAATATTTTTAAACATGAGTGTCAATGTTCATTTACACGCAGCCATAGCCATTATCATGATTGCCCTACTTCGTGTAGGTTTATACTGCAAAACTAGTTTTTCCCGCGACTTTATTCGCAAGGAATTCGTGTTTTCGTTCAAATACTTCTTTGCAAAAAAAAAGTTCTTCACAATTTTAGTTTATGATACCGTTTTAATATTGGTTTATTTCTAAGGAACTGTTAATCATGTGTTTGAATATTTATTTTTATTGTGCTTTCACGAAGTTTAAAGTTAATGGGAGAACCTAATATCTAATAATTTTTCTCCATACAAAATTCTAATCCCCATTTCACCCCTCTAAGGGTTGAATTTTGAAAAAAAAAAAATCCACCTTAATAGCTGCATATATTACATAATGAATGATTCCTCAAAATGTCATGTTTATAAGAACAATGGTTGATGCTGGACGTTTATGTCAGTCACTTTATATATATATATATATATATATATATATATGTGTGTGTGTGTGTGTGTGTGTGTGTGTGTGTATGTGTGTGTGTGTGTGTGTGTGGGTGTGCTTTCTGAAGCAATCTTACTAGAATTATGCTTCACATTTTATTAATTTTTTTAAATTTTAATACGTAAATCTTAGGATTTTTATAGTATTAATATAATTTTTGTGTTACAAAATATATATATATTTTTTTTTTTCACATGCGATTGTTTAACAGAATGGCCTGTGTGACTGTTGGCATGCCTGGCGTGCTGAAGTATCACAGCGCAAACTGCATCGCCTAGAAAAATTCAGTAAGTACAAGTCGGCTGACTTCCTGTGTTAAAGAGGGTTCAAATAGTTCCAAAATAAGCGCCCATAACGGTATGCATATTCCAACGACACGTTTGTGGAATATGATACACGTTTGAATGAAGAAGTAGCCAAAAGGATGCGGTATACATGTGTTATTTCCATATAAATATTTATTTGTGATAATAGCCTCATGAAGATGCTATTCCAGCCTGCACAACTTTGCTCGACAAATAGCATAATCGCAGTAAACAAGTGAGTTTCGATACAGTTCCAATTGAACAGAAATAAATTTCTACTAACTTAATTACTCAATTTTCTGACAGGGCACGGTCTCAGACTGAGAATATAGATATTATACAAAGTTCGGAACTTCACAAGACGTTAGACGTTTCCCTGAGCAAATGTAGGAAAGTTAGGCAGGATTTACAATAGACCGTCGCGCCCGTCCGTCATCCGTCTGTCCGTCTCGCAGCCGAACTATTTACAACCAGTCTCCGTACGTCCTTCGTCAGTTTATTGCTGCAAACTAATCCAAACAAAAATTCCCTAAAATGTGGCGGTACTGTGTTTTCAAGTCCCAAAATGCATAAACACGTAGATAAAGAAAATTAATTGATGTTAAAAAAATGTTAGTAGCACATAAAGCATGATTATATTGCTTTTACTATTGCAAATAAGGAACTCATGTTTGCAAACGTAATTATCAATAACTCTTAAGGATAAATGTAACGTAATATCATTTTGCATCTGCTAAAACAAACATATTGTTACAATTTCACTCTCTAGAAATTAAGTGGGTTATACCAAGTTCATTAAGGGATGGAGGACTTAATTAAATAAAATTATTAATTATCCTATCCTATTTTTTTAAATAATAACTACAGCAAAATTCTCTGAACTTAAAATCTCGCAATAAATTGATACCTCTTACTGTTCACAACTAATTACTCCAATTTCATAGAATTTATAATTACCACAAAGAAATCAGTTATATAAAATAATTAAGGATCAGTCTCAATAGACAGCGTATCAACCTATTCAAATATTCTATAAAGTATGTGTCCAAATTGTTGACAGTTCGAATATTTACAATAAAATCAGTACTACACTTCCATCCAGTCCCACCACAGTTTAGTCCATGTCCCGCCAGTCGCAATGTTCTAGAGTCCTCCAAGCGCTCTTGTGCACAGTAGACTTCGCTCGTCGGTATCACACCCTCTCGTCCATTCAAGCCACGAACGCCTCACTCGCCATCGCCCTGTCGTCGTACACAACTTACTTCGCTCGCCAGACGGCCTCCATCAAAGACTGCCAGCCGCTGGGTTGCGGCAGTATATATATAGTGTCTTAGGCCGCCACCTAGAATCTTCCCCAACACCGGCGATGCGTCGCGGAGGGCCGAGGCGCCAGCCAGTCTCACTAGAATATTCTTGCGTCATCGCCAGACCCATCGAAACCTCCGTCAGGGGAGCGGGGCCATGACGCATGCAAGGCGCCGAGCAGTGCGACAGCCATCTGTCCATTATTCCCGGGTTTCCCAGAAAGGGTGGCCAGGTGACAACCCCTTGGGGAGGGGAGGGATGAGGTATATCCACCACCACAGTGCCAGGCAGCAGCATGTAACAATATGAAAACAATAGACGGCCAAAACCAAACATTGTATACTCTACACAGCCTTCTAAATAACTCGGGCTGAACGGACAACAAAACGTCCAAGTTTAGAAGGCTGTAGTTTCATCCGTCCGTCCGTCAAAAGTTAAGTCTTGCCAAGGTTTTGACAGACGGATAGAATTAACGGCCCCCTCTGATTGGCTGTTGGTCACGTGATTGACGGACGGATGGACGCGACGGGTTGTTGTAAATCCTGCCTTACCATGGATGTGTCAGGAAAATAATTGCCGAGCATATTTACTCAACACACATATACACTCCCGTGGAAGATTTAGGAACTGTTTTTAGGGGGGCTGACACATTGGACCTATCCTTATTCCTCCACAACTTAATTTTCAAAGTCAGCATTCGAAAACCAATTTGGTCGACACATGCGGAAAATCTTGACAGATATTTGAAAATGTAACTTCTTTAACATGATTCGTTTCACATCTGTAATTGTAATCAAATATTGCCTCATTATTTAAGCATTTCATTCATACATACAGATGTGACTAAAACCGCGCTAACTTCAGAAATTTTGTTGAGTAGTCCGCTAGGTCATCTCAAAATTATATTTTTAATATCTGGTCATTAATTTCGATTATGGCGATTTTTGAAATAATTCCAGATGGAAGGAGTGTCCCATGGCCTGCAAGAACTCCATATCTCGACTTCCCTAGAAGAGAGCAGTAAGAACTGATAAGTGAATTATCCCGACTTATGTACTTTTTTGCGAATGCTTGTGCCACTATGGACGCCATCTATAAAATCCTTCCTCCTTCTTGTTTGCTGGTCGAAGAGAATCGGTTTACGGCGAATGTCGTGTATCGTGTACGTGTGTATAAGGTCGTGTATCGTAGAAGTTTGGAAGGAAGGAAAGAGCGACATTCGTCTTATGTAGAACCAGAGAATATTTGAAGAACTGTTTGGAGGGATATTATTTTGTTTTTTGTTGGGGACTAAGAAGGTAGGAAACCTTTGACGTTAAGATTTCTTGAAGGAGATGGAAGAATTGTCATTACAAAGACGGGAACGCAGGAGGTGTGACGCAGCACCAACAGATGCAGATCGCAATCACCAGGGTGAATTCCTCCTCCTATTTCAGGAAGTAAAGCCTTATTCAGAAATGTTTTTCAAGTGCATCAGGATGTCAGTTGCGAAAGTCTATACATTTTCATATCATATAGATGCGAGTTACCTTCAACTGCAATTAACAAACTGTCTACGGAAATGTCAAGAAAATCCCTTTAAGTAGTTGGGCTGGGGGATCCTAGGCCATTTTGATTAATCGGATTATAGATTTGATATCAAATTTATCGAAAGGGTTAGTTTAAAAAAGGGTTTGCTGGATTCTGTTAGGCGCAGTAGTAGATTGTAGGCAAGGAAGGACAGAGGATTTTGCTACATACCTCTGTGAAGGTATGCGGGGCTTTGCTTTCAATAGATTCCCCTGGGGTGTCACTTTGGTCAGCAGACCGTTGTGTCCTACTCAAACTTGAGCAGAGCAAGGTTCTCTCAAGGTACTATCCTGTTGCCTGATTCCTTTGAAAAGTTAATTCGTTCATTCATTCAGCTATGTTTGATTTTCTCCACAATTTTTTTTTGTTATTTCCCCTCAGTCCTTCAAATTCTATGCAGGTATTGTAAGTAAAAAATAAAGTAAATTTTCTTCTTTGTGAAAGCAAGCAAGAAATTTATAAATTTAAATACAAATCATCAGCATACCAATCCTGATAGACACCCACTCATTTCTCTTCACTACTATTAAACAATCACCTATTTTACATAACACATTATTGAAAAAAGGTAGTAACATAGGGTATTAAAAAGCTAATAACTAAAAAGACACATACTATTCATTTTTTAACGTTTCATAATTAAATATTCTTTTTTCAAAAATTCTCCTTAAACCTACGTATTTACAATATCACACAGAAAGATTTAATTTACACAAACAATACATTATTAACAGTAAAAGTCATCAAACAATCACTTTTTACACATACCAAAACATATTTTCTCATTTATATACAAAAGAGCTACAACAAAAACTAATTACGACAAGCATTGAGTTTACACATTTTTCTCTTTTTTTTCTTTCAAAAAGACATTATTTTCCAATTCCATTAAATCAAGTTATTATTTACACATACTGAAATACAATCTAAGAGAATTTTTGTGCAACAAACAATATTCTAACTTTTAAACCATTTTTTTTACAAAAAAAAAGTAATTTCCCAAAAACAAGATATTTCATAAATAGCAATTTTAACAACAATCAACTTACAAACTGAAATACAGTTCATCATTAACATTTTATCAACAACAATTAGAAACATTTCATCTGGAAGTTAGCACTACAGCTACTGTTACTAAAACTACTATTACTATTAATACTGTTACATACGTGTTTGACATACATTACAAGATTTAAAAATATTTTCACAAACTAAAACAATTGAAACATCTATGTACAACAAACAATTTTCTTCACATAATATATACAAGATCAACTGTTGGTTGTCTCTTTCCTACCTATGTACATTCATTATGTACATTCTACAACACACTGGTGGGGTGTTCGTAAAGATGCACAGAGGGGCATTCTTTTGTCACATCCGGGTATTGATTTTGTCTAACACACACATGCCAAGTGACTGAGGCAAAACACTCTCACACACACAGGTTCCAAATTTCAATGATGGAGACGTCAATTTGATTTTCTTCTTCTTTGACAAGGGAAATTTGATCGAAGACATTTGTATCAAGATAGTTGTTATTGAAGTTATGTAATGCCTTATAGGTAGGCAAACAGGGAGCAACAGCATTGATGATGATTCTAGTTAGCTGTGAGGATTATTCAACAGATGAAAAGTAGTTGGTGTAGTCAGCTGCGATGATGATTATAGCCAGCTATCGCAGCTAAGCAGATGATTGTAGCCAGGTGCGATGACTGTGGAACAGGAGGTGCATGTGATATTGGCAAATGGGTGTCCTTGGCGTTGTGGGGTGCTGGGAGGTCTATACATTTTTTGTGGTGTTAAAACTGTTATATGGAGGAAAATTTTAAAAAATATTCAGGTATTCGATAGTGCCCCCAAGGTTAGGGTGATATCCAATCTGTCTCAATGTACCACTTATCATCCATACCTGACAACACTACCTTTGTTTCGTGTTCAGTGTAGACTTGATAAGCACGCGAACGGGACTAATATTGGGTCCCCATTACCCTTGTGCAATTTTCGAGGCAATCTCGATAATCCCCGTACCTGAGTGATTGCAACACGTTAGGTTTTACACCCTTTGCCTTACGAATACATTGCTCATTTTAAACAACGTATTCATAAAGCTTAGGATGTAACCCCACAAAGTGTGTGATTATGCACCCAGAACATTCATCTTTCATCACCCCGGTACGGCTTTGTTCCTGTGAGGGAATCCTTGCGGGTTATCGAGCACATACTTGGATGTGTCAAACCGTGCCTTTAAATCTGGAGTAATTACTTTATATACGTCATCACAAACAAAAGAGTATACCAAGGAATCTGTGTCACAATACTGGAGGTGCAAAGCCGAAGGAAGAAATTTTATACACATGTACTGATAGTGAAAGTCATATAGAGTCTTAATTTTGAAAGGGCGAGAATGGCAACGCCAATGTACAAAGGTTTTTTGAACGCAACAGTACTCTTTGACATTTTGATGAGGACTAAGTTTTCATCGATGATCTGCCGCACCTGAAATGTCGGACGTCCTATCAGCTCTGCAGCCCCGTAGATCATGTCATACCTCGAAACGACTCTCGTATCCCTTTCCCGGCAGATATTCTGCAATATGGTTCCATAAACGGAATTATTCATCAACTTGAAAAACGATTTTTCGAATGTGTTCGCAGCCTGGGCACGCTTTTCAATGTTAAAGTCGATGTATGGATCCATCCATGCCTTCTGCTCAAAGCACCAAATGCTATGAACAGAATCAAGTTTGGCCCCATACATCAAGTACTGCCTCATTGTTTCCCAGTGTATAATATATTTTTTCCACTGCGCGAATGTTAAAAGAAGTTTCTCATATGAACCGTTCGGGGGTACACCATTTTCTGGGGCCAAAGGCAGATCAGATAGTTTATCATGGCACTCCTCTGGAAATGACAGATCCACTTCCGCGAAAAATCAAGTGTCATCGTAATTCACTGTGTTTGCGAAATCCCATGAAGAGAACATGTCAGCCTTAACCCACTCGAAATTACCAATCGGAAGCTTGGACCGCATTGTATGACTATACAGCTCGTTGACATCGAAATAGCATATATATTTCGATGCTACACTGGGGTCTTAGTCCTCGCCCATGTAAATATTATTGGCTTCGGTACGTCTTTTTGAAAGCCGCCCCAACCCCGTGTTATACAAAAATATATATGTCAGGATCAGTCAACAGCTCTAGCTGCGCACGTGTCATTGACAATAAAGCATCCCATAAAGAGACAGAGCTGTGACGTACATGGCGGGGTCAAGATCGTAATGAGCCAAACATACGGTCCCGAAATTTTCAAAAACATCAGCCAGCAAACAAGTATACTCATATAAATAATGAATGGCATACTGGAGCAAGTTTATGCAGTTGAACACATCCCATGCGGTTTGGGCATGAGCATAATCCTCATCGCTAATGCCTTCGCCTCTCATCACATTATGAAATGCGTACTTTGGTAGGAGTGACTTGCACATCAGACTGTCTGGCAACTTAACAAAGTCATAAGGAAGAACCCCCTTCCATTTTGCTAATTCGAGCTGGGTGTTATCTGGAAACATCGAGTGGGTGATACTCAATTGTGCAGGTAGTAAATTGATTGTCAAAGTTTCCAGAGAAGCGCTCATGAATTGGAATGAACCAATACATCTTAGCTTGAAATATTGTGCCTTTCCATTGCAAGCTGTCCCATTGGGAATCTGTTTTGTGATACATTTGTATTTTTAAGGGTCATTCCAGTCACTTAAATTTTCCACTATTTTCAATTACCACGGTTCCATCGTGTAACGTTACGCCAAGAGCTTTATAAGAAAGTGAGCATCGCAATTCTGCAGGTTATGGAAAACAGCGACAAGTTTTTTTTGGGCAGTCTGAAATTCAAGTTGCACTTATTATGTGCGCAGCCTCTGATTCCGCCCATCAGATGGTCATGGTCGACCACGATATCATCTGTACCGAGCAGTTCTTTACAACTGTGACAACTTTTCTGAGCCACCAACCTAGCTTCATCAGCAGGGTTTTTTGTCTTCATCGGAACAATGATGCTGTAAATTCCTGCAACCCACTTTGTAAGTTCAACTAATTTATCAACTGAATGGTACATACAATCAGTACCTACAAACTCAAAATAGTTAGTAAACTCGGATTGTAAGAGGAGACCAACAAATACTACAAGCATATGGAACATGTTGATTTATGGTAGTTGTATTACTCGTTTCATCATTAGGCAAGCAAGTGGACATGGGTTTCAGACAACTTTCTATGTCGAAATAGGTGACGAAATCCAATCTCTGCTATTTGCTGTAATCTTTAAATTTCAAGTTCTTATCTTTCCCAGTGCGAACAGCCTTTTGTTGCTGGCAAAGTATAATATGACTTGCTAGTTTCTCCTCACTAACAAAGTACTGGAGACAACACTCGCAAATATGTTTTTTACACTTCTTCTTACTCAGCTGCCTACCAGTCAGCTTTGACAAATTTCTAATGCATATGAAATGCAAATGAGCGGCATTTCCACTCGTGCGAATCGCCAAAATATTCACACGTTTGTCATGGCATACAGGAGAAATATGCATGGACATAGATAGAAATAGAATTGTTCTCAAACTTACAAACATCCTGCATTACTACAGGTGTCGACAGACCTTCGATATTCAAAACCTGGTGATGTTTAGGATATGAAGTAGTTCTACTATGGCGTAGTGTAAACACATTCCCTTCGGGCAGTGTACAGCGACACTAGCTTTCCTATCAGCAATAAACTTGAGCAGTTTAGTGTACGCAGCACCGGCAGTGAACGGCAGATATTGACTCACATGGACGTCTGTGTACGACAGCATTTGCAAACTCCAGACAGAACCACGCTCACTAAACTCAAGTCTGTTTGTGAGTTAAAGAACGATATCCTCATCATAGATTAAACCCACATTGGATTAATGGAGGACAGGGAGTGCTTTGCTTTGAAAATAAAAGTATCTGTAGCACCTTCTTCCGCCTCGAGGGATTTCAAATACTTACCTGCTACAGAAACGGATAATCTAACTGACTGGGGTGATGCCATTAATAAGCTTAATAAAGTGACTTTACACCTCTCAAAGAAACTAGAAAAATCCACGTCAGACTCCATCTGATCATTACGTATCCGCACGTCACTTAGTATTCCTGCGAATGCCGTATTCAAAAGTTGGTACACCTGATCTGGCAAAGCTTACACTGAGGCTTGGGAATCGAAAAAGGAATTATTTTCCGGCTCCCTTGGCGAAATATCTCTAATCGACTCAAAAGTAGGTTGTGAAATGGTTGGAGGACTTTCCGAATCACAGGAATCTTCGGAGTCTGATAGAAATAAGTCGTCATTCAGAATATCGACCTTTTCATGATTGTGGGAAGCAAACACGTTTTGACCTTTTGGTTTTGACAATCACTCCGTAAGAAAATTCGTGCTCGAATCGCTTAAGTAGAGATCATTCTCCAAAAGATTAACTCGTGTCCGCTTAGGCGAAGGGACACTGTCTCGACTGCTTGTTTGTTTTTCTGTCTGCGATTCCGAATACATACGGATCTTCAAGCAAAATGTCAATACAGGACCGCTTACGCTCATCCATTTAACTCCTAACTAAAAACTTTCTTTACTTTCCCCTATATAAAAGTTTAAACACCACAATAAGTACACTGAAGTGACCCCTCGTTCTGAAAAAAGAAAACGCTCTTAATAACTTACATGCACACACACACACACACAATATAAGTGAAAAATAGTTTTATTATTAACATCCTAGACAATTTTTTTTTCTTAACAATTTTGTGTTTGTTGGGGAAAGACAGAAATGAGAGCTGTGATTAAAAACATAATGAAGCCCGAATACTTTTAAACGTGGACGAGAGTCAGGTAGATGGCAGGCAGGGAGAAACACAATAGATGGGCCAAGACCTTGGACGGCCGATGGTCTGCATGCACTGTGAGGAAGAAACGAGGCGAGAAGCGCCGAGCCTGGCCACTCTACGCAGGTGGGAGATGTGTGTAGGGAACGACTGTGCGGTACTGTTGTTTTAGTTTCTGTGCATCTGTAGCGCCCAGCTGTGTGAGGACGATTGGCTGGCTTGAATAGCCGGGGTTTGAATTACTAGAGGTCGTGTCTCCGACCTCGTTGCAACAGTGAGAACCGGTTGTGTACCGGGATGGTATGGTTCGGCGCCTCAGACGACGCCTGTTGGAGATACTAGTTCTCCTTTGCGGGGTTTTCCTAGTAATTTCCCGTTGTTTTTGCTTCCCTTTCTTGCCGGCTGTTGAAAGTTGGTGTCCATGTTCATGCTTGTATTTTCCGCAGGTGTTACAGGGCGGGAGGAGGCTGGGGTGCTGAGTGGTGTCGTTTCAGCCGATGTTTTGTGTGCGAGTAGTTCATCGAAGGTGGGTACACCATGTGGAAAGAGTTATCTGGAAACTGGGCTGTTTGGATTTGCCTGGAGTATTTCGAGGATGCCAGAGTTTAGGAGAAGGAAGTCGGGATCGGTGGGACCTGTTCCCGCATAGCCAGACGACCCGTACGCCCCCCTCCCCGATCCATCTCCACGGCTCAGGGGCGGGGGGGGGGATATGGAACGAGACACGAAGGTGTTATTTTGTATTTTAAAAAAATAGTATGCCTAAAACACTGCGTTGTACTCTAGTCGCTGACCTCTGCTGGAATTGCATTGCTGGGCCGACCAGAGTACACCGATGCAGTGTCGCGAGAGCTTATGGAAGGTAGTGCGGTGTGTTGCTGCCTGTCGAGACGAAAGACCAAGGTGAAGTACTGAATCTCTGCTGTACGATTCTCTCTCTTTATATATAGACAGATATTCTTCCAGTTAAAATTAGTTCTTCAACGACAACGTTTTTTATATCAAATTTACAGACCCAAACAATACTGTTCCATACTTCACAGTCCCATATTCCGCATGGTGCTATTAAAAGTCTGCTACTGCCTTGAATTTGGGTGATGTTTTCCTTATTATTACATGTTTCAGTACATAAGGTTGTGGTTGTGTCGTAAAATTCTCTAATCAATTTATATTTGAGTTGATGAAAACCTGGTTCTTTGGTTATTTCTGTACTGCCATTTTTAAAACGTAGGTCCCAAGAAGATCAGGACAGTACTCTGTCGGGTCTTATATTAAAAACGGGACAGTCTTCTTCATCACACAGTACTCGTTCTGTATACAGGCTTCCTCCGAAACTTTTTGCGAAATTCCAATGTTCATTTCCGTTACACATCTGTGTTTGAAAGTATATGTTGCCTAGAGACTGGAACCATACTTTCTTGTGTCCTCGAGAAATAGTAGAGTACGTCTTCTCTGGGTCGAATTTCTTCATTTTTTCGAAATCTTATGCTACCTGGAACAAACCATTTTTTGGAAAAATGAATATCTTTATACGCATGTAGGATGTTGAAATAAATATTCTCTCAAAGCTTCACTTTTACATTGGTAGCAGAAGCAGTTTTTTCCTCAAAGTGCTTTGTATTATACTGTTTGACAATTGAATTAATACTTGAACAGTCGTGGTGTCTTCTAATATTTATTACTTCTGCATTTGTTAGAGTTTTTTAAATTCCCTTTTGTCTTGTTCCAAGCAGGTATATGGGATAGTCTTCGAGTAGCGCATAATTTCCATATTGAAAACGTTTTTCGTAAGCTATGACACCAGAATCCCATTTCAGGTTTTTCAAGTTATGTATCTCGTAAGTCTGTTCCCGAAACATCATTTTAACTTCAGGTTTTAAACTGTACCAAGGTCTGGGAGATTTTAAGCAAAATTCTTTAAAGTCAGTAACGTCGGTTGCATAAGAAATAGCAAGCTCCCTAACTACAAAAGAGTTGTCTTGATAGTTTTCAAAACCCTGAGCGTAGCACATCATA
Organism: Dryococelus australis; assembly: GCA_029891345.1. Classification (NCBI taxonomy): domain Eukaryota; kingdom Metazoa; phylum Arthropoda; class Insecta; order Phasmatodea; family Phasmatidae; genus Dryococelus; species Dryococelus australis. The sequence continues at coordinate 83,442,293 of CM057007.1, read as the reverse complement.
CGTAATTTCGTTCTTTTATACACTGTTTACAAAAAAGTCTCTCTCTCATATATATAATTTTATAAGATGACAGTGCTCGCCTCGTAATCTACTTCATCGACTCCGGAATCGTCCATTACTATATCTGGAATGATTCTAGCTTTAAGCATCTGTCCCAGCCTGGGCGAAATACAATCCCTCCGCATATGCTGTAAATTCTCATCATTAGCAAAGGCAGGCATGCCGTGAGGACAGTCTTCACAAAGTAAATAGGATACGATATCCTCATCGGCTTTTAAATGTTCAGACAGTAATGGATACACTAATTTTATTTCGTGATCCGCAAAACAAATTATGAATTATTTCGGCAACACTTGCAGTCGGCAACAATAAGGCTTTCGCCATCCCATAGCCTAAACTAGCATTGAACGTTTCAACGCATTCAGAATCGCAATTGTCACAGCAGTGACCTTGATGCATTACACCTTATGAATGCCTTGAAGATTCTGCGTTGATTATGTTCTAGATGAAGTAGTAGACATCTGGCGCTGTAATGGACGCTTGGAGCGGTAATAATCGTGATAGACGTCTGGAGCTGTAGTAGGCGTCTGGAGCTGTAGTAATCATGATGGACGTCTGGAGCTGTAGTAAGCGTTTGGAGCTGTAGTAGGCATTTGGAGCTGCAGTAGGCGTCTGGATCTGTAGTATACGTTGTAGTGAGCGTCTGTTGTTGTTGTAGTTGAAACACTCTCCCTTCCTCCTGGCCTATAGGCTGCACTTAGTAGGTCTGTTCCCGTTACTCAATTCACCTTATGAGGAGGCAAAGGGGGTGCTTAGGGGTGTAACTCACTGGTAGCTGAATAAGTTTTGCAGGAGAACTTTGAGGTGTGTATTGGTGAGAAAATTATATCACCAGCTCCTGATGTCACCAATAATCTGGAAAATGCACTTAGCGCAGAAAGGGGTACTGATTTTTGTATGGTATTCTCGGATTACACTTATCTCAATTACCTGTGTGTAGTTATAGAGGATCTTTGCATGAACAAGTGGTGGTGTTTAGCAAGGACTATGTCTTTGATTTGAAGCAAAAATTAATCTTTTATTTTGGGGCTGATATGATAGGGGCGAGGGGCAATAGGTTTGTCAGTGTCTAACTCTAATTTAATTTCAAAGTGTTTGACTTTAGTGAGGTCAAGAGTGGACGTAGCAAAACAGTCACTATATTGGTCAATAATAGCTTGAATGACCTGCTTCTGAGTAGGAGAAAGGGTTTCATTAATATTAGAGGCGCGAGTCGTTTGCTGTTCAAAGGTTTCAAGAGTATTACACAAGTACTCTAAGGATGGAAAATCGGTTATTTCTGCGTGAGTAGACACAAATGGAATCTCAGTTATTTTATTTTCATCATGCTCATGCTTAAACAGGAGGTTGTAATTGAGTACTGGAATAATATCATACTTTCTAATGAAATCCACACCTAAAATAACATCCTGCTGAAGGTTGTCAACGACTCAGAATTTCTGGGGATATCTGTTGCCCTGAATGTGTAACTTTATAGTAGTTTGAAATTGATGTGGCGATAAAACTGATGTGGCCGCAACTAAGGTGATAGGTTCCTTTGAAGGAGAAAGGGGCTGAGTGGATAAAACAGTACTGGCCATGCTACTGCATGAGCAGCCCATAGCTAAAAGTGCGTGATAACGTCGGCCCTTTATATTAACTAGAATACGTAGTGTGGCTGAGCTGAAGTAGGCTTGCTGATGAGATAAAGGAGGCGCAACACGCATCTGTTTCCCTGTGCCAATTTGTGGCATGGCTCTGCTCAGTTTGCTGTTCTCATCATCGTGTGCCTTGCTGATATTGTTTGGAAAACATTTGGCATGCACTACTTCGGGAGTGGGACTGGAAGAAGCGACAGAAATGGTACGCGGACTCAGGCGGAATTTGTTTTTAAAATGCCGAAAATGGTGAGCCACCTCTGTGAAAATTGGAAATTTGGTTTGGGAAAGAGGGGACAATGTAGGCTTTTATGCCCGACATAGAGGCATAACGTACAGGTGTTCCTAGCAAGGCTGCAAGGACCCTGAACTGCAAGCTGTGTGGCAGGGCTTTGGTGGGAAGTGGCAACACTGCACTTTTGCATGCTGGGCATGGGAGTTGTGGCAACCGCGACCTGCTCAAGATAGGGAGAGGAGTGCGTGCTTGCGAGGATTGGTGAAACGAGGTTGCGTGCACGCTGTCACAATTGTTGATAGTTGGTGTGGCAGTAATAAAGGTGGAGGTGTGAGCGTTTGTTTATGACCGGATTTGGAAACTGGGATGCATGTTGAGCTAGCAGAAAGGTGTGCCCTGTTAGATTGTGCAAAATGTATATGGGAACGGCATGGATCCTCTCTGTTACCGTTAACAAAATGGCGCGAACACGTGGTAGATGGGGGAATAGAATAAGTTTGAAATTCTTCTGCCACAGAATTAAACTTAGTGATCTCGGCATAAGACCTGTGTGGTACTACTTTGTTGAAATGAGCATTGCACACGGCCCGAACCCGGGCACTTTTATCGTCAGGGGTGGCGTGTCTTACCCACTTGTGGGGAAGTTTTTTGATTGATAACGTGGCGGTTGGGCAGTGTTGTGGTGGGAATGAATTACCCCTGTGGCAGTGCGGCGTGTTATTTGTTGGGGGATGAAAGTGGGTGGTATTGGGCATGCCTGAGTAATAGTTATGTGAGTAACGTGGCTGCTGAAGAACGTCTCTATAACCCATGTTGTGAGGAGTGTTGGAGTAGGAAGGGGAGGGATTGAGGTGGACAGATTGATAGGACTGTCTGGGATAGTACAACGAATGCTGACCATGTTGTTGGGGGTGATATGGATGAGAGTTGGTTTGAGGTTCAACTTTGCGTAGGGAGAGCTGCACGATTTCCTGCTTGAGTTTGCTAATTTCGTCTTCGAGCCATGCAGAATCTGGATGAGGACTGGTGTGTGAGCCTCTGCTGGTATTGAAAGAAGTTTATTTCAATGTGTTGTAATTTCTCGAGCAAGTTTTCTAATGTGTCATGCTTTAACCAAATTAACTTGTCCGCAATGGACGGCAAGAGACTCTTCCAAATAACATTTACAAAGTCATTGTCGGTCATGGTAGGGTTGTATTTAGCCTGGTAATTTTTAAAGATTTCGAGGTGATGCATGGTGTCCTCATCAACTGCCTGCTTATTGCTGTAGATTAAGTGTTCGAACCGTTCAGTGTCCGCGGGGCTTGTGATGGGTTGCGCCCAATCAAGTGTCAAATTTTCTATGGTATGCCTAGGTATCAGCGAGGGAGAATTTGATACACTTACACTTGTCAATATCTGTCCATCCTTTAAGTTCGGCTATTTCCTCAAAAGCTTACAAGAATTCATCCATATTATCCCTGTGTTTTCCTGAAAATTATGGGGGTTTTTCTGGCTGCATGAAAGTTATGTTAATTGGAGAGGGGAGGTTGTTTACCATGTTGTGGTGTGTGTTGTTGAACGTTAGTGTAAGTGTGGGTGGCAGGTGGGGTTTGGACTGCGCATGAAGGGAGAGGTGAATTGCCAGTTTCCTCATATGGAGGAAATCCAAAGAAATCGGCGAGGGGTGTAGGAGATTGTGATGGTGTGGTAGGAAGGGATTGTGTGGGGTGGTGTGTCAGGGGGGTATTCGTGTTCTGTGCTAGAAAATTATATATCTAACGAGGTGTTTTGGATATGACTGGTGGTAGGTGTAACTGTAGTGTTATGTTCTGTGCATTGTCTGTCACGTTTATTTAACGAACGCACAAAGTATTTTGTGCCAAATAAAACTGGTTTGATGAGCTGAGAGTGTTTGGACTGTTTGGCCTGGCTACGGGTTTCCATGTACCGGCGAACGTGGGTGTGTGAAGTGGTGTCTGGTGTAAATGGTGTCGCGCACTTTGTGTAAACTGAAGGTAAAACAAACTACAGAAAAGAGGAAAAGAACACACTCCGATAGTCCACAAATAAAATAAGAGTGGTAGAAGCCGATGTTTGAACAGTAAGTTCGGCATGCGTGAAAAGCAATGCACATATTCTAATTACAGTAATTAAGCATTCTAAAGGGAAGGTGGCTGGGCGGGAGAGAACAAGAAAGCGGCAAGGTTGCTACACAAGTACTGTTTCGGATATGTGGTAACTGACCTAGTAAAATGTTTGCTCACTGCGTGGAATGAAGCAGCTACTAGTGTGGGTGGGCGGGGATGTCTGTAAGAGACGGGGAACGGTGGCTTTTTAATACAAGTACTCTCGTTTGTATCCACAATAATATCAGATAAATTATTAATTTTTTTTTCAACTCGCTTGGTGTGCAGAGAGGGAAAATCCGGCGCTTCCACCAGTGAAACACTCTCCCTTCCTCCAGTGAAACACTCTCCCTTCCTCCTGACCTATAGGCTGCACTTACTAGGTCTGTTCCCATTACTCAATTCACCTTATAAGGAAGCAAAGGGGGTGCTTGGGGGTGTAACTCACTGGTAGCTGAATAAGTAAGATAGATTATAAAATATATATAATGGAACAACACAACAATTTCTTATAACACAATACATTTACTTTAAAACCACAAAAGGATACAATTACGATGTAGTGCAAGGAGATTACAATAACTTTATAAATTAACTCAATCAGTAACTAAACAGGATTCACAATGAGCGTAGCTAAGCCCTATCCTTGCAGTAATTACTTTACAGGGGGGATGGGATGGTGACTCGATACCAGCATTGGTCCCTACCGCTATGCGATTATGCTCATCCTTAATTTCTGGACGGTTGGCCTCGGAACCCCTCTGGTCAGTGGTAGGTTGAAGACCTCCTCTTCAGCCTCGATCACACACTCAATATACGTCGTGGTATTCGTCGCCATCTAGGGGGGGAGGGGGCACAGGCCTACTAGCTCTCTTATATAACCGGGCGAAGTGCGGCGTGTTTATAAAACAAACGAGCCTGGCCACCATCTATACTCCGCCCATCCTAAGGTGGTGTAGCGCCGCCACAGGATGCTACATAGTGGACGCCTAACATTGTTCATGTTATCAATGCTTGCACTTTTTGACAATGCTTCCGGATGTCTATATTAGATGCCTGATGTCGTTATCTATGCTAAGGCAATGTACCCGCATACACACAAAGTGAACTTGGCAGATGCCGAGTTAAGACTTAGAAAAAATTTATTTATCCCTCCTTATATACTGTAAGGATTTAAAATGGGCGCCATTGCCCCGTAAATTTACAAGAATTTGGACCTTTTAGTGAAAAAATATGAATAACCTTGAAATCGCTATTTTTCAACTCTGAAAAACATGATTTCTGCAGTGTTACGTCAAACTTACGACTGAATCTGTTTAAATATTAAGTAAATTCAAATATATACCTTGTATGTTACATGGAATACATTTTTGCTGTTGTAACGTTTTTGGTTAGACGTAAAAAAAAAGAGAACACATTGGTTAGCACGCTTGCCTCCCCGAATGGGTCACAGCATAAAAACAAATTATTTCTTAATGTGTGGATGTCATGTTAGATGTTACTGTTGATACAAGGGTTTGTATAGGAGATATATATCTCTCTCTCTCTCTCTCTCTCTCTCTCTCTCTCTATCTATCTCGGTCTCTCTCTCTCTATCTCTCTCTCGTTTCCCTTAGTCTCATGCGCTCGCGCACGACTCGGCGCTTTCTCCCTCATCTGCTTTCAAGACATCGATGTTAAGAGCTGTCTAATTGTTTCCCAATATTTTCTTTCCTAAATGTTGAATTGGCATTTCTTAACGAGTTAATAAAATATGTCTTGTTTGAATTCTTGTAAAAAATAATTTCGTTTTAACGAGTAAATAATAAAATAAGTCTTGTGGGATTTTACAAATCGTAGTTTGCTTGATTCAAAAATACATTATTTGTTGTTTGAATGTTAAATGTAGGGCATATATTGGGAACTTGATTTCAGGGACTTGTAACATTATTTTCGCTGTTCACATACTCAACCTGTTGCGTAAGGTCGAAGGGGCAGCGAGTCGGGCCAAATCTCTCAGAGCATGCATTCAGAGGACTGCTGCTCGAAGCAGGGGAACCAACAATAGAAAAAAACCCATACTTATTACTATAGCGATGAGTGCGCATTGTCTTGAAACTGGTACTGCAGGGCTGCTAACCCACGAAGAAAATACGAAAAAGCATTCCCAGAGGTGACGCTGGGGTGCGTAAACTGGTTTTTGCGAGCTCCAGGCTCGATTGATATCGGAGGTTTTCAGAAAAAGTAGCCTTCGAGAGTGGGGGTGGTAGGGGCCATGTCCATTTGGACACATATTGGTGGGAAGGGGGTGGTTGTCATTGTGGATTCGGAGCAGCTCTGAAGACGAGGGTGGGAGGTCCAGGGGTGTTTGGACAGGGTCATGTACCTCTGGACTCTGGTCGGTTCTGAGGGGTGAAGGGTAGGGGTGGGAGGGATGTTCTGGGCTATTGACCTCGGGGTAAGTTCCTCTGGATAAGGGGCGCAGGGTAGGGTGGGAGGGGGTGTCTACCAGCGAGTGAGACCCGATAGGAGCGCAAGTAGGCAGATGACGCCATCTTGAATCAGTTGCTACAATTAAGAATCGAGAATCGATATACTGCATTTGTGATGAGTAATTGATGTCTGTGTTCAGTAGACGAAAATACAGTTTGCGTTAACAACTAAGGTTTTTTTTTGTTACCAAGTGACGTGAATTTCATAGTTTTAATAGAAATTTGTAGTACGTAATGTGTTGCACGAATACACCTTGCTGGCTTAAGTACTTATTCACGTCATCCGAGTGTCCCTATGCTTCGATGAAAATAATTTGTGTTACAAGTGAATTATTCTGAAAATAGTGAAACTTTAGTTAAAAAATTATTGTTTTGTTGTCTGTTCTACAACATACAACAAAACGAATGCAGAGTTTTTCTCTTAAATTTCAACTCTCATTTGTCAAATGGCTTCGCTACACTTATATAATCTGGCTCTCCACACGCACAGCTTATATAATGACGTAATTGATTGCTATGCTGGACTCCACATGAAACGCACGTTTTTTTTTTTAAATACTCAAGGTATGTGCGAGAGGCGTTAAGTAGTATGTATTTCTATTACGCTATTGTGTCAGTTTGGAATTTAAATACGATTTTGGAAATCTTTATTTATTCATACTGACTAGCTGGATTTCGTTTAGTGAGTTTGCCCTTATCGACATCAGATTTTATTCACGTAGTTAAAATTCTCTCTCACGTAAATTATATTTCTAAGCTCGAGACTCACATAATTACACTTATTATTACTCACGTAGTAGTTTGAAAATTTGCCATTCGATGCGTGTAATTTATTAATACGTACAGCAGTCTGAAAATACCTAACATTTAATTGCATTCCGAAAATAGATCGTTTAACACGTTAATTGCATCTTTCAAAGTCGTCTATCTACCATCTATGAGCAATATCCCACCAAAAAACATAATATTTACAATTAGGCCACTCCTAGAAATAGTTTAAACGCTCCTAAATTCTCTCGTGTGCTAAATATATTCGTAAATATCACCTATCTACCACCAACATCCCTCCAAACACCTCAAAATTATTTTAAAAAAAGAGAAAACTTACACTTAGCCCACTCTTACACGCATTGCAACACACCACTCTGGTCAGTCGACTGCATGAGTTCCAAGGGCCCTCACCCTTGTGTAGGGGTTAGGCTACTCGCCTCCCACCAAGGCGAACAGGGTTCGATTCCCGGCAGGGCAGCCCACTGGTTTTCTCATGTGGGAATCGTGACGGACAATTCCGCTGGTCGGCGGGTTTTCTCGGGGATCCTACTTTTCTCCCGCCCTTTCATTCCGGCGCTTCTCCATACTCAGCTCACTTCACCCTCATCGGCTCTCGAGACCTCGATGTTAAGAGACGCTAACATCTCCCCATTCAACAACAACACGCCAGAACATAACAAGACTCATCGTCGTTCTCTTCCGCTTTCTTTCTGTTCTGTTCTGCAGTTTTCTTTGCTAATGGCCTTCATGCACGCGTCACGAAATAAACTATCATCAATTCATGCACGTCTACGCGTCAAGACGTCTCCATACATGACACGTACACGACGAGTGTGAACAGTGCCGTTAATGTACGGACACCCGTTTTCTTACCTACACGGTTTTGGCCTTACGTTTTGTACCGTAAACCTTCCTTCAGTTCATACGCATCTGCAAACGAAGCACTATTAGCTTAAACTGACTGTTTCGGTGCTATGCTGAGAAATACGGCAGTGACATTAAACCAATTTAATTTTTCAGCAATTTATAATTTTTTTGCAGAATATGCGTCAAGTTATTACTTAGTCAATTTTCTGAACTCTTTACAGCTTAACATAAATGATGATAATAAGTTGTTATGCATTTAAAATTAAGGATAATAAACTTACTTAATGAAAGCCAACACTTACCATTCCAAAGGAAGTAATAACTTAAGTTACAGGATGGCGTCCAAGGCGAGATGATATCGAACATGTTTGCAAGTGTATGATATCGTCCGTATAAAACTCGGTGTGAAGTGACTAGTCTTGACTGAGCATCGTGAGTGAGATCTGAGACAGACTGGAGTGACATCCAGTCAACATTGATAAGTGGACGAATCGTCCTATCCATGTTTAAAATGATGTATATCCCAGCCAGACACTCATCTCGTCTTCCACTATAACACACGAAGTGTAGCCGCGTGGAGTCGTTATTGCAGACATCCTGAAGATGTTGGACTGTGGAGTCTAACGAGGCGACAGACTATAACACGAAATGGCAGGATATCCATTGACAAATAATTGGAAATTAATATTTTGGGAGTAGTTTATTCTGCAGCTGAGACTACAGCCAGAATTTATATCTTAAATTCCGCAGCCCAATGTTATTATACCTTCGTACGTTGTTTAATTTTAGGAATTTAAAATATCGTGGGGGTTCTTCTTTTAGGACAAGCTGGACTTAAACTTGCTGTATATTAGATACTCGATGGAGGACCGTGTGTAGTCAAGTCGGAGTGAGCCTTCACTTAACGTACGGACTGTTTTAACAAGTTGATTACAAGGGTTCACTACTCTCCTTGCGAGTATAAATATAAACACTTTGATGTTCCCAGCTTTGATACAATGGTGTAGATGCTGACCTGTAAGAAAACATTTCCGTTAAGTTGCGGTAAGTTACAGGTAGAAAGTTATCCAGAAATCTCCGTGAAACTACTAGCGGACATGTCGCTTTTCAATGACGGACTTCCTGTAGACTTCGCATAACATTCCGTGAGCTCACGGAACCTCTCCGTAAATTTGTTTGTTAGTTTTCCCGCATTTCTAGTTCATAAAAAGATATTACGAAAAATCTTAGATTTTCGCTATGTGGGTGCTTAACTATGTAGGCTATAAAAAGAATAATGTTAAAAAGTAAAAATATTTTGTTCCTGGAGTGATGTTAGAACACTAATAACAAGCTTTTAACGGTCAAAATTCTCACCCTTCAACAGCAACCTTCTTGTAGTAGACGTATGATTAGTTCTAGAAATGTGATACACGTAAAATTTTCAGTTTCTAGTCATATTCGATTGACAAAGCTGTCTGAACTGCTACTGGTGCGTTGTGCCACTATTTGATGCTTAAAGGAATGGGTTGAAGTGGCGTGGACATTGGCCATAAGTAGACAGATTCATTCGGCAACAAACTAGGCTCTACAATACTTCGTGTATTAGAGTCTTAGTTGGCTGTTCATTGGCTCCAGTTTTACCCCAAGTCTAATAGTCATTCGGTAATGTTTTACATGCAGGTTCGTAATTGGTTGAGAATGATTTTATGCGTGTCTAACACACTGTGATCCAAATAGGGACAGAAACTCACATGTACCTGTGTCTAAAGTTCTACTAATCCTCCAGTGAGTTCTCTAGCGACATTTCGGGACCACGGAGGCTGAGTGGTTAGCATGCTCGCCTCCCACTTATGCGAACCGGGTTCAATCCCCGGCCGGGTCATCGGATTTTCGCAAGTGGGAATCGTACCGGACATTGCCGTTGGCCAGCGGGTTTTCTCAGGGATATACTGTTTCCCCCACTCCTTCATTCCAGCCTCATCGGCTCTCAAGACCACGATGTCAAGAGCCGCCCTCACTCAAGCGACAAGAAGCGAGGAAAGATTGTGTGGGCTCCGCATTGTTCATTCTCGAAACTCGAAACTACAGGAAATATGCAGACGGTCCGTATTTTGTTTCTACGGAGATCAATTATGTCTTCTTTTTTTTTTGTTCCTTACGTCGTGACAAAAATAGGGGTAGCAACCCTTTGTCACTGCAGAAGACTGTGTGTCACCGTCAGCTGATCGCCTCTCGAGTGGTAGATTATTAAGTAACACGCTGAAATAATCGTGAATGTTCTGGCACGTCATCGCCCTAACCCTGCCAATTACCGAGGATTACATGCATACGTGAGACAAACACCAAACATCTTGGGCGGGTACTCAGGCAACACGCTCATCACCCGCGATGATCGCGTGGCATACTTCGCTTAAGCCGATATTACACGATTCCTGCAGCCGTACTTGGTTCTTGTGCAAGCTTCTATAAGCCCTGGTGTACGAGTCTGTATACTAGCCGCTATACAAGATTCGTATTACATGACAGCAGTTCGCATACTAGCATTTGGCACCCTCTGTGGGTGCGCAGTGTGTGGTTTGTATGAACACCAGTCGTACAGCCGCTACAAGTTAGTAACTTGCGTAGGCCTATGTATAAGCCCGGGTGTACGAGTCTGTATACTAGCCGCTATAGAAGATTCGTATTACACGACGGCAGTTCGCATACTAGCATTTGGCGCCCTCTGTGGGTGCGCAGTGTATGGTTTGTAGTAAATATGAACCCCAGTCGTACAAACGCTACAAGTTAGTAACTTGCGTAGGCTTATGTAAAAGCTGCCTAGCATATCTTATTATCCCTGTGTACTGCTCGTCTCTTACATACATTTATTACTTACTAGTATAGTTTCATTCATTTCCTTGAAAATTATGTCAAGTCACTAGAGTATGATGGTTGTTTTTAATTTCGACGAAAATTACTCACCGGTTGCAAAAAATGGTTTTATCTTTACGTACCGGGATATTATCAGAATGAAAAAATTTAATGATGATAATAGTTTTGGTCTGGCGGAGTTTCGAATTCACGCCCAAGAGTTACATGATATTAGCGGATGCCGCGACATTACAACTCTACTACCAGTTCACACAACGCTTTTAGAGGTTATATATTGTAGATATCGTAAAGATTGCATTTTTCTCCATTGAGTAGGTAATGTTGTAAGTATTCTGAGCGGTTTTAAACAGTAATTAAAAGTTCTCATTACTAATATTATTCGTCGTCGTCATATTTTAAATCTATTTGAAAGAGTATCAACCTCACGGATGTATAATCAAAATGGAGGCGTCCTTTTCGGTTTCTTCATCAACTCGTTTCAAGTAGTAGCCACGGGGAGCGCCCTGCGCTCTGAAACTGTGACGTGATTGGCCAGGTACGATAGCCGGTATGGAACCTGCCACAAAAATAGGACGTGTCCTATTACCAAACCTGGTACGAAATCTGGCCGTATAAGGTGGTAAATGCCCTGACAGGTGCCACACTAGCCCGTATACCGGCCGCTATGGCGGACCTTTCACAAGCTTTTACGTAATACGGTATCGTGTAGTGTCGCCTTAAGAGATGAATTCCTACAAATGACCACGTTGGTGGACTGTGGACTGAAAAATGAACTGTGAGGTAAACGCAGATGGTATTCAGACTTAAACTGTCAACTAGTAACACTATAGTGTTCTCGCATTTTTCAAACCTGTGAAATTATTCGACGTCAACCTGAGACATTCGGAAGTGTACGCAGATCCATGTCCATGCATGTGTAAGGGCACATGGTGGCCTGTGCGGCGATATATATATATATATATATATATATATATATATATACTGCCAACACAGTAGCGAATGTCATTGGGTATGGCATGTGCTAGATAACACATTAAAAATAATCATGAACTTCTCGAATATGTAATGTCTCACATTCTGTTGTAAGGTTCGCCTTTGTGGCAACCCCCATTGGCAGCAAACTGAGTACTTGCATGAACCCCGAGTGCTTGCACCCATCAGGTATTTGTAGTCTATTAACGGTTTCTTCACCCTTTTTGAACCAAACCTTTGAAAAATCACCCCATGTAAGACGTTTTTGAATGTTTACTAAACATGCCATGTATCACAAGCGTTTTATACATTTGTTAAAATAAAAGTGTCTTGTTTTCGGTTAAATTGAACTTTGATTTATATATTCTATATATAAGTTATCATGTTTCACTTATAATTAATATTAATAAAAGAAGGGAGAATATACGTGTGTTGGTAACGCCTAGTAAGGAATAGTTTTTATGCAAAATGTGATTGAATTGGGCACGTACGAATGAGGTATGTTGTCCTTTTGGCGCAATTCCCTGCACGTAGTTACAGTTTCTGTTTGCATGAGGCGGAGGAATATCCTGGAAGTAGAACATTAACAGGGCTTCAGAAAAGTTGTAAGTAACGGAGGATGGACTACAATAGACTGCAGGTAACCGCGACGTAGAGAGTTGCCTCTGGTAACGTTGTTGCTAGATGTACTTGATCTACACAAACAATTAATTATGATATCACAATATCGTCAAAACCTAACATTTGTAACATTTAAAATACTAAATAAGAATCTGAATTCAAAATTTAACATTTAAACTAATTGAACAAAAGAAATGTACATGACATTTACAAAACAGATGAATCGTATTCATGAAAGTTACATACATCTAACTGGTTAATATAAAGTTGAAAATAATTTTACCCAGTAGTTTTAGAACAAACTGCGTAACATGAAGCTCTGCTTTCTGAATCGGCACTAACAGACACTTATTTCGTGCTTCTTCGTCACAACTTTAAATGACTTTGGCAATCTTCTTTCTCTCTCTCTCTCGATTGTGAATAACCTTCTTGATTCGTTTGCCACTACCACTTTCGACCATCTTGTCACTGCAACTAAGTGTGCATGAGTGGCGTTTGATACATCAATACATGCGAATTAATACAACGAGCTGTCGTTGGCTGTTACTCCGTTTCCAAATAGCATGTGATTGTAATCGTATGGAACGTAAGTACGTTACGAGTTATAGCCGTCGCTTACTCACGACACTAACTTTAACTAGCTGCACGCACAGCACATACGATATCTAACTACAGTCAAGGATGCACAACTCGGCGCCTCTGTACTCCACTGTGACTACGTTTTCAGGATGATCGTTACACGTCGCTTGATGCGCGCGCATCGGCCGCCCTTCTACTCCTCCGTCCCCCTCCGTCCTGATCAAAGCGCAGGCAGCTAGGATCACGTCTGCTCCCTACTGTAGGTGGGCCTTGCGGAATTCACTCACCAGATACATTATGATATTTAGTGATTTTTTTTATATAAATGATATTTAGTGTAAATTCAATTATTTCGGAAGATAAGTTCTTAGTTACTTTTTTCATGGGGAATGGCCCACAGTGGTTGCACTCTATATTTTACTCTTTTGCAATTAGTTCTATAGAAATAATACATTAAAATGGCTTGAAATCGAACAGTTATTCAGGTGTGAGTTCGTATTAGGAGACGGGTGGGACACGTACTGTGAATGGTAAGGGAGGGGGGGGGAGCAGTCCCGAGGGATGTGCGAGGACATGTACAGTTGACATCCTGTGAAACACGACTGCCTTCTGAAATACTGTACTGGAATTAGGTGGCAGTTTACGTCTCTATAAAGGCTGGTTACGATATAGTAAGCAATTTTGAAAGGAACCTTAGAAAAAAATTCACTGCCCCTACCGGCATATATTTTAACATGTGCACTGAGTAACATGAACCCAGTAAAGTTGGTAATGATGGGTGGAAAGTAGTTCCATATCTTAACGTCGAACAAAAGTGTTAGGTAACCATTTGTGATAACTGAAATTATTTCTTTCGCTTTCTGTTTTTTTTTTTACAGGTGTAAAAATTAGCAGATTTGTACAATATTTTCTTTCCTAATAATTTTACCGTTTCACTTGACCAACACATGAATAAAGTAATGAGGCCCGTTGCAATGTTAATCTTACATAAGGCGGATGAACACACGTGCATACAAATAGATCTTACGCAGGGCTTTCAAAAGTGCTAATTTTTCCGTGAACAGCCAATAGCATCTGTGCATATCTCGCACTGTAAATGAATTGTTCAGTCCGCCGACACGGTAGTTGGTGTTCATCTCTCAGCGTATTACGCCACGCTACTTCCGGTCATCGCAGCTGTACTGCGTGTTGCCAAGTATCCGGCCAAGGACCCCGGTGGTTCAGTAGTCTGCGCACGGAAATTGTAGGAATGGCGACAGTTACGTAGCATTACTCCAGCGTGTTACTTCATAATCCGCCCTTCGAAAAGTGACAACTGCCGGTGACCGCTATTTCTGTCGCAACGTATATGTTGATGATGATGATAACAGATGCTTCGCGGATAGTAGATATTTGTCCTATTACCTCACTATCAAGAGGCTACTGGTTTGCGGAATGTGAAATAGCAACATGTTCTTGCAGCTGCTAGTTCCAGTAGGTGGGTATACCACTCTCGGAGCGCACTTTACATTGCTAATATGTTTTCGCCTTATTTTGTCACGAAGATCTCGTGGACGGAGTTTATCCCCGTACTTAAGAAACATCCTGTATATAAGAATAAAATAAAAGTAATAGTAATATTAGTTGAAAATTGAATTTGTAGGTCTTACTGTGCAGTTTCGTTAAGGAAAAGTAGTACAAAGTGGCATCTGCACAGAACCCGCTGTCACACATGTAAGTCAGTTTACCGGGAATGTAGGTAGGCCTATAGTGCAGTGTCAGGAGTGATCGCCTACTACGTGACTTTCAGGGATTTAAAATATTTAACTAAGGATACTCCGTTGTATAAATGTTAGACCAACTATGTCACGCCAGACTGTAGGAAGAACCAGCGAGCGACAGACCCCTTTGCAAAAGCATTCACTTGAATTTGTTGCCACTGCTGAATTTCTCTTCAATCGGTTATACATAACAATGGATACTCCGTTGTATAAATGTTAGACCAACTATGTCACGCCAGACTGTAGGAAGAACCAGCAAGCGACAGACACCTTGCAAAAGCATTCACTTGAATTTGTTGCCGCTGCTGAATTTCTCTTCAATCGGTTATACATAACAATGGAGTATTACTTCACTCTGCTGTAGTCACGAGTAGCCAGGGCTGGCAGGCGACGCTCGAGCACGACGAGCCAGCCCGGCTGTTACTAAAACACGCCCCCGCCGAGGAAAGTCGTGAGGCTAGGTGGAGTAGTATATAAGGCTGGAGCGATGGAGAACGAGACGACTCCAGGGAGATCGCTAGACCCGTGGTCCCAACTTCGATACCCAGCACTGCCACTGTTGACGACTACGACGACTCGACAGCTACAGGATAAATATACTCCCAGCAGGGCGCCAGAGGTTGTGCAGTATTAGGGTCCTCGTAATAAATATTAAGACTCTCTCCTAATCGTGAGCACTTATTGCTACAGGTCAGCAGGACTTCTCAACTATACTTGTTAGTTACTCAGCGGAGACATTGATTAGCTGTGACGTAAAGCAGAGTGCAATGCTTAAGTTGATATATATTGCAGATATTGGCGCAACTCAATAATTTGACTAAAATTCTGCCTATTTCGCCCTAAATTCGAACAAATTTCTAATTCCCCATCAAATCTTTCAAAGCGCAACTCAAAATCAATCATATTTGGGGTCAAAATCAAAATAAATTTTCTACTTGCGTTCACTCTTTGTGTGTGGTTCTTTAAAGATTAATTTTCGAGCCAAATCATCTAATTTTTGGTGAAATTCCAAGAATTTTCATACTTTTATTGTGATATTTTTCAAATCTTAAGTAAATATTTACCCTTTTTGACATAATTCTAGCCTCATTTACCCTAAAAATGGCCACTGATCAAAGAGTGAACAAAGTATTATGTTTTAAAAAAGAGTGCGCTTGATTGAGAACGCAGATTTGGGTCAAATTATCTTGATTTTGGGGGTTAAATTTAAGAGATGAGTCATGTTTTCAGAAGATATTGAGAAAATTGTGTTTGAAAGTGAGAAATTTGCGTGGATTTTAGTTAAATTATTGAGTTGCGCCAATATCTGCAATAGTATTCTACTTGCGTATGTGATATTGTGTATAAGCTGTGAGTTAAAAAATATAGGAATTTGTATATGAGTGCTCTATTATCTAGTTACGGATATCCCCTTTCCATGCATGACCTGATTCATCCTTTGCACACGTCACAGAAACGGGTTGGAAGACAATAGTATATACTGTAGAAGCCACTTCGCACTTCTCAAATCACTCTCAAGGAAAATGAGCAGGCAAGATAGACACATGCTGTCTTGTGCAGTTTCCAACAACAATTTCTACATGGATACGTCTTTAGATTTGCGACCATACGGAAAACTCGATGATAACAAAATCGGGGGATAGAGTTTGGCATTGCAGCTCCGATTCTATAGTCTAAATTCAAAATTCAATTACACCACTCGATGGCCAAAGGATCAAAGAATATGTTACGTTGGGCGAGGTCTGCGAAGCATCGTGCGTGGTTCTGGGAGGGTGCGGGGGGGGGGGAGCAAATAAATCCCGCGTATTATAACTCTTGACTAGGACAAGCTATAACTATCGTTCGAGTTTCAATCGACAGATCTCGTCAAGATCAATCGATTGCGCGTATAAAAACATTTGTGTGCCGTGGTTGTGATGAAATTGTATGCGTTTAATGTAAAAAAAATTATGAAAATTTTACACAATTTCGGCATATACTCGTCAAAAAGCCAAGTTGAAATACATAAATCGTGTACGGTTGGAAAGAACATCTCAAAAGCAATCCAGTGATAGCCATAAAACCCCATTTGATCAAGTGATGTGGTGTCAGGAACGTAACATAAACATCAAGGCGTCCGAGCGCGGCAACGTAGACGTATTCACGCAAAACAAATGGCCGTGTCCCCAACACAGTCAAACACAATTTTTTGTTTAGAATTTATCTAGGACACACTGAGAAGAATGTTTTGTTAAATCAAACAAAGTTTGTTTGCCGCAACCAAATTAATTATTTGTATAAGGGTTATGGAATATTTTTTTTAACCCATATGATTTATTGTTATTATTTGGTTGGTGCAACTATATCTTTGTTTGGCTCCAGGTAAATTAAGCAGTTTCGGTTAACGGGAAAGAAGTCAGCAAACAGGACCGGAGCTCTGTCACGTGTCACTGGAGTGTCATGCCTGAGTGACTTCAGCTACACTCAATACTCATCAACTTGGAACGTTTTTAAATACAAGCATTTCAAAACTGGCCAACGCGCGCAAATAAATATTTCAATTTTAAGCATTTATTTTACAGTTTCCCGTTTAAATTGTTTTATTGTAATGTTTACTCCCTTATTAAGCATCGATAACTAACGCTATTACTATCCTAGTTGTCACAAAAAATGCAAACAATCACTCGAGCTGTATTTCTCAAGTGAGTGGCCAAACAAATATATACAATTGATTCAACAGAATAATTAGTTGACAGCCTAAATTATTTTGGTCCGACGCAAAGTTTTTTTTTTTTTTTTTTTTTTTTTTTTTTTTTTTTTTTTTTTCCCACAAAACATTTTTTCCACAAAACATTATTTTTATTTTTATTTTTACTCTGGCACACTTATCTTCTCCGTAGACCAATTATTTACTGCGGCACGCGTGTACGCTCAAACGTCGATTTTACAGACAAAATTTCCCAAAAAAAAACCCTCTAAGGCTGCTTAAGTGTTAGAATAATGTCCTGAATGTAATTAAATATTTATATGAGTGTTTGATTTGACAACAACACTAGAATAATACACTTGCGAAAAATAGGACGTTAATCTTTAAAAACAAATCAACATAATTATAACAAAAATTATATATATTGGCAAACAATTTCAAAATAGTTATAAGTATGGGCGCGTGTTTTACGCGAAAAGATTTCAAGACTAGATGTACTCCAAAACACTTCAGATCGTATGCACTTTCGTGGTTGGATGATTTTAAATGTCATGTGCCTCAAGAGTCTGCCCGCGAGCCATGGACGTCCGGTATTACAATACTTTATTCTGATTGGCCCAGTCAAATAAGAACACGTCATCTCACGTAGTCGCGTAGCCAATAACCAGAAGAAGTTGTAATTGTGGGCGTAGGCTATACAAGTGTAGCATGAGCATACATCTTTTTGCGAAAAACACATCGCCATAGTTATAAGCAAAATATGTTCCGCTACAGCTCAAAATATATAGTTTTCGACGTCATCAGAATTCCATAAGACATTGTGTAGCAAGTGATTTGTAGTTTGTTTGTAGTTTCATTCATGCTTAATTAAACCGTTAATTAAGTTACTATTACTGTTGCTCATTTTGGCATTAATTCGTTAAATATGAAAAAATCGACGAGTCAAGTCTTGGATTTCAATTAAATTGCTTGTTAATTCACGGCATTCCTATAACTGAAACACTTCAGCTGAGAATTAATTTGGCAGTAAATGATACTTCAATCGTTTGAGGACGGTACAGAGATTACCCCGGATACAAGACAAGCTATGAGCGTGTCACGTACATCAGCGACTACAGCAGAGCCAGTACTATAGTCCCTGTAACTACCACCTCCTATTACTGCACAATACCATACACTTTCACTACCGTCTCACTCACTCTCATCACATATATAGACAAGCTATGAGCGTGTCACGTACATCAGCGACTACAGCAGAGCAAGTACTATACTCCCTGTAATTACCACCTCATATTACTGCACAATACCTTACACTTTCACTATCGTCTCACTCACTCTCACCATATATATATAGACAAGCTTTGAGCGTGTCACGTACATCAGCGACTACAGCAGAGCCAGTACTATAGTCCCTGTAATTACCACCTCATATTACTGCACAATACCTTACACTTTCACTACCGTCTCACTCACTCTCACCATATATATATATAGACAAGCTATGAGCGTGTCACGTACATCAGCGACTACAGCAGAGCCAGTACTATAGTCCCTGTAATTACCACCTCCTATTACTGCACAATACCATACACTTTCACTACCGTCTCACTCACTCTCACCATATATATAGACAAGCTATGAGCGTGTCACGTACATCAGCGACTACAGCAGAGCCAGTACTATAGTCCCTGTAATTACCACCTCATATTACTGCACAATACCTTACACTTTCACTACCGTCTCACTCACTCTCACCATATATATAGACAAGCTATGAGCGTGTCACGTACATCAGCGACTACAGCAGAGCCAGTACTATAGTCCCTGTAATTACCACCTCCTATTACTGCACAATACCTTACACTTTCACTACCGTTTCACTCACTCTCACCATATATATATATATAGACAAGCTTTGAGCGTGTCACGTACATCAGCGACTACAGCAGAGCCAGTACTATAGTCCCTGTAATTACCACCTCCTATTACGGCACAATACCTTACACTTTAACTATCGTCTCACTCACTCTCACCTTGCTATAAGAAAGTGAATACAGAAAACTAATAATAGTTTGTGTTTTTGTATTTTCGTTGAGTCCAGAAACGTTCATTTGCCCGCAATTTTCGCAGCATGTTCCACTCAAGGTTACTTCAATTATTAATGAAACGCTGATATAGTTCTACTTTCCAGGATATTCCTCCGCCTCATGCAAATAAATCTTTACTGAGTATAGCAAAGTGACAACACACCGTATTCCTGCGCAGTCATCCCGACAAAATTTTGCATAAAATCTATTTCTTACTAGGCATTACCAGCACAATGATGTTCTCCTCCCATTTTTATAAGTGAAATATTATAAATTATAGGTGAATTCGATTCTAAACTTCAATTCAACCAAAAATTAAAATACTTTTATTTTAAGAACGTATAGAAAACTTGTGATGCGTTTCATATTTAGAAAACAATCGAGGACGTGATTAAGGCAGATTCCTACCCGCCACCTTGGATGTATGGAATTTTCGCCATAGGCCTACTCTGGAAATACAGTTTTGATTGACGTTTTTTGGAGCGACAGAACACAGAGCATTGTCTACTGCATTTCTTGACTACTCTCGTTATCGTCACATTTGTAATCGTTCACAAGAAATAATCTCGCGTTTCGCCTCGACTGTTACAAGCTAAAATTAATAAATATAGCGAAGCTGTAGCATTTCGATTAAGTTCTGTTATTTAGGATGTTCGTGTGGGAAATTTCAATGCACCTTCTGTAATAGAAGCTTTGGCGAAAAATCGATACATCCAAGATGGCAGGTGGCAGTCGTCTTAATGGCGCGATATTTCAAAAGCTTGGTTCAAAAAGTGTGAAGAAACCGCGAATAAGTTATATTAGAACTTTTATTTAAAAAATGTTTTTTTTTTGTTTAAATGTGGCGCGGAGAAAGATGGACTAATTATTAGAATGTTTGAAGGCGATAGGCACGCCGTGATATGTGAAGCCCCGCCATACTCACTATATTGGCACGAGACAGCCGCCTGGAAACTGTCAGTCAATCCACTACATTAATTACTTTACACCTGTACGAAATATTCTCCAACTCCTTGACGTTACTTACATGTACTAGCGTAAACAAATTTTAGACAGCATAATTTGTGCATATTAATATGCCAAAGTCACAATTTGAGTGTTTTGGGGGTATACAAATAAAATAAACTAAACAATTTACCGGAAATTAAATGAGGGCAACTAAGAGGACATGTATGAATTAATTTTGATGTGTGTTTAGCAAAACTTATTTTACAAAAAATCGTAGACTGCTACAAGTTAAAGCGCAGTAATTTCCTTATTTCTGAGCAGTTTTCACGAATAGCGAAAACATATAACAACCTGATTTCGAAGGTCCCTTCAAGTAACTCATTATATCGGATTTGAATGTGAATTATGCAAGTTCCTTAGGTGAGATAGTTTTTAGTATAAATACGTGCCAAAACCATAATAATTGTGATTTTGACATGTTATTGTGTGAAAAATACGCCAAGTATTTAACGTCTACAAGTTCAACAGCCTTACGTACGAATACCGGGCCCGAGGTTGGGGGGGGGGGGGGCGAGGCAAAACATCTCGGTGAGCAGCAGCTGCTGTAAACTCAAGACGTGGGCCCTGCACGAACTTGCTCGGATAGTTATAGCAGTTCCGGGACTGTACAGACAAGGACAGAGCGCAGGTTCCGGGGGTCGTGACGTCACATGTTACCAAGGCAACGCCGCGCCAGCCCGGAGCCGGTAATCGCCCGGCCTCCCGGAAACAGCTATGGCTGCAAACAGCCAATCGGGTTAGGCGATTTTGGACTTGCGTGCTGGGCGCAGGCTGATTGATCCGCCGCTGGCTGGGACCTAGTCGGAGCAACAACGGCACAACTCGACCTGCGCATGCGTGCTAGCACGTAGGACCACGGGCTGTTCACGGTAGAATGGGCACTTTTGAAAGCCTTGCTTAAGATATGCACGTTGATCGAGCGCACTGGGCCGCGAAAGTTGATAAAGAGGATACAGTCGTGCTTAAACAAACGTGAACGAATGAAATGCGCAGAAGCGATAGTTAGCGTGAGCAACAGTAGAATAGTGTAGTTTCGTTTTATATTTCGGACCGGCATAACGGTTTCAAAATTGCAAAGTTTTCGGTGGCTCCCTGAACAGCTAAAGAGCCGGTTTAGCTTTTATTTGCGGGGGCTAGGTTAGAAAGTAGTGCTCCAGGTATGACCTTTGAAATAGGTATCGGCCACCTGGAGGGGAGGTCTGGAGAGGCCAGCGCCGGTTCCGCCGGGAACTTTGTATGCACGTTGTGTATTCGTCCGCCTTATGTACAATTAACAGTGTCATGGGCCTCATCGCTTTATTGTTGGTCAAATGAAACTGTGAAATTATTAGGAAAGTAAATATTTAACAGCTCTGGTTATTTTTACACTTCGATGCATTAAAAATAAACAGAAAGCGTAAGAAACTATTTCAGTTATCACGAGTAGTTACCTAGCATATTTTATTCGACGTTAAGATATGGAACTACTTTCTCTCCATCGTTACTAACTCTACTGGGTGCATATCACTCAGTAGGCTATTTGCAGGCAGGGGTAGTGACTTTTTTCTGAGGTTGATTTCAAAAGTGCTCACTTTATCGTGGACAGCCTTTATATGCACATCACTAACACAACACATTTATATACATAAGAGGTAAACTGCTTGATTTAATTAGAGTGGCTACAATCAAGCCTAGCAATAAGCACTTACCTAAGCACAGTTATAGTAACAAGGAGAATTCAATTTGGTTTAACTTTCTTTGTTAGTATGGCTGCGCGTCAATATATCCAATCAGAAACTTGTATCATAAAAAGTACTTGTACTACGTTATCATATGAAAAACTTTTTTTACGAATCAAGAAAGTGTGTATGTTGACGTCATTCCTAGGGCAGGTATTTTCTTTTGTTTATTTCAGGATAATCACAACCACGGAAGTTTTGCAACGTTTTTAGGTTACGTTAAAAGTAAAAACTGAAATGAAAATAATTTCTCATCTTGAAAACGTCTCAGATCAATCAAAAATAATAATTTGTGACACACAACTGCTACCAACTGTACAGAACTTGATTTATTCAGTCTAAATGAAGCAACATAAAGAAACTAATATTATCATCGTTATATAAATTGTAGCCAGACCACTGTGCTTGTGTTGTGTTATGTATGTGCATGTCACTATAACTGAGAATGTGTTAGGTAGGTATATGTCAATTGTAGCCCGGCCTTAAACTGAGTTGTGTATTCCTCAGCCGCATGTACAATCAACATTGCCATGGTCCTCGTCGCGGTATTCTTGCGCGGGGAGGCCACTACCCCAGACACCATGATGCAACCACTACACGCCCTCCCACAAACACCAAGCACACACGCAGATATCTATCCCACCATCCCCTCTCTTCTTGCAGGCGCGCGCACAGAACCGCACACACCACTACCCCAGACACCATGATGCAGCCACTACACGCCCTCCCACAAACACCAAGCACACACGCAGATATCTATCACACCATCCCCTCTCTTCTTGCAGGCGCGCGCACAGAACCACACACACCACTACCCCAGACACCATGATGCAGCCACTACACGCCCTCCCACAAACACCAAGCACACACGCAGATATCTATCCCACCATCCCCTCTCTTCTTGCAGGCGCGCGCACAGAACCACAAACACCACTACCCCAGACACCATGATGCAGCCACTACACGCCCTCCCACAAACACCAAGCACACACGCAGATATCTATCACACCATCCCCTCTCTTCTTGCAGGCGCGCGCACAGAACCACACACACCACTACCCCAGACACCATGATGCAGCCACTACACGCCCTCCCACAAACACCAAGCACACACGCAGATATCTATCCCAC
Source organism: Dryococelus australis (assembly GCA_029891345.1). Taxonomy (NCBI): domain Eukaryota; kingdom Metazoa; phylum Arthropoda; class Insecta; order Phasmatodea; family Phasmatidae; genus Dryococelus; species Dryococelus australis. The sequence continues at coordinate 83,418,729 of CM057007.1, read as the reverse complement.
CATCCCCTCTCTTCTTGCAGGCGCGCGCACAGAACCACACACACCACTACCCCAGACACCATGATGCAGCCACTACACGCCCTCCCACAAACACCAAGCACACACGCAGATATCTATCCCACCATCCCCTCTCTTCTTGCAGGCGCGCGCACAGAACCGCACACACCACTACCCCAGACACCATGATGCAGTCACTACACGCCCTCCCACAAACAACAAGCACACACGCAGATATCTATCACACCATCCCCTCTCTTCTTGCAGGCGCGCGCACAGAACCACACACACCACTACCCCAGACACCATGATGCAGCCACTACACGCCCTCCCACAAACACCAAGCACACACGCAGATATCTATCCCACCATCCCCTCTCTTCTTGCAGGCGCGCGCACAGAACCACACACACCACTACCCCAGACACCATGATGCAGCCACTACACGCCCTCCCTCAAACACCAAGCACACACGCAGATATCTATCCCACCATCCCCTCTCTTCTTGCAGGCGCGCGCACAGAACCACACACACCACTACCCCAGACACCATGATGCAGCCACTACACGCCCTCCCACAAACACCAAGCACACACGCAGATATCTATCCCACCACCCCCTCTCTTCTTGCAGGCGCGCGCACAGAACCGCACACACCACTACCCCAGACACCATGATGCAGCCACTACACGCCCTCCCACAAACACCAAGCACACACGCAGATATCTATCCCACCATCCCCTCTCTTCTTGCAGGCGCGCGCACAGAACCACACACACCACTACCCCAGACACCATGATGCAGCCACTACACGCCCTCCCACAAACACCAAGCACACACGCAGATATCTATCCCACCATACCCTCTCTTCTTGCAGGCGCGCGCACAGAACCACACACACCACTACCCCAGACACCATGATGCAGCCACTACACGCCCTCCCACAAACACCAAGCACACACGCAGATATCTATCCCACCATCCCCTCTCTTCTTGCAGGCGCGCGCACAGAACCACACACACCACTACCCCAGACACCATGATGCAGCCACTACACGCCCTCCCACAAACACCAAGCACACACGCAGATATCTATCCCACCATCCCCTCTCTTCTTGCAGGCGCGCGCACAGAACCACACACACCACTACCCCAGACACCATGATGCAACCACTACACGCCCTCCCACAAACACCAAGCACACACGCAGATATCTATCCCAACACCCCCTCTCTTCTTGCAGGCGCGCGCACAGAACCACACACACCACTACCCCAGACACCATGATGCAGCCACTACACGCCCTCCCACAAACACCAAGCACACACGCAGATATCTATCCCATCACCCCCTCTCTTCTTGCAGGCGCGCGCACAGAACCACACACACCACTACCCCAGACACCATGATGCAGCCACTACACACCCTCCCACAAACACCAAGCACACACGCAGATATCTATCCCACCATCCCCTCTCTTCTTGAAGGCGCGCGCACAGAACCGCACACACCACTACCCCAGACACCATGATGCAGCCACTACACGCCCTCCCACAAACACCAAGCACACACGCAGATATCTATCACACCATCCCCTCTCTTCTTGAAGGCGCGCGCACAGAACCGCACACACCACTACCCCAGACACCATGATGCAGCCACTACACGCCCTTCCACAAACACCATGCACACACGCAGATATCTATCCCACCACCCCCTCTCTTCTTGCAGGCGCGCGCACAGAACCACACACACCACTACCCCAGACACCATGATGCAGCCACTACACGCCCTCCCACAAACACCAAGCACACACGCAGATATCTATCCCACCATCCCCTCTCTTCTTGCAGGCGCGCGCACAGAACCGCACACACCACAAAGCGATCACAAAATACTAACAATAAGAAAATTAATCGAACAGCTTAAGACAAATATTGTTGTTAAAAGCAAAAAATAAAAAAAAATTAATCCGAATCATAAAATAACAAATAAAACCCAAGCCACATCTTTTCAAAGAAATTCCGTTTATATTTTAAAATAAAATATAATATTTTTTAATACGAAAATAAATTATGCCGAATTATAATTGAAAGAAATTTAAGTTAAAAGGCCTCTCTAAAATACTAAGCCATTTGTTCAAGCAAGGCCGGAGACAAAATGGGTTACTTGTTTTTCACCAAGTACTGACAGCTGAACGTTCTAATTAAGTTGCCTCTACGATTTTCCATCTGATCTGTTTCCATCTGTAAAATATTTACAGTGTGTCTTACGGCTCTCAGCTGCCATCATCATTGTATTTCAATTTGACATATGTAACTTGAAAATTGATTTTTTTTTGTGCATATTTTTCAAATTTCTGGCTATTTGTCATGTGAAACTACTCCATTCCATTTTAATGTCTGTACACTCTAAATTCTAATCAGTATAAAACCGCTGATTCGCAGTGAAATTCAACTACTCGAATCAGAAAATGGCTCCACTTAGAATCAGTGAAAAATCACCGATTGTTTAAGTGAAAAATATATCGCTGATTGAATTAATGAATTTAAACAATTTCACTGATTGAATAAGTGACGGCCTACTGCAGCAGCGATTTAAATATATTTTAAAAATAGAATTTGGGCAAATAATTACGAGAAGTAAACATATTTACCACTGTTTACTATATATGTGGAGCAATTTACCGTAATTTTAAAAAAGTAAAAAGACTCCTGGAGGTGGCAGCGTTTGAACTCACTCATCCACACCACTGCGATATTCGGCCGTCATCATACCATCAGCGCTATCATGTCAAGTTGGTATATTAAGACGAAAATATATATCTTATACCGCTTATCGTAATCGTGAATATTTAAATTGTATGCCCTTACTTTTCGTTTTTAGTTTAATTGGTATAGTTAAGATTGTCAATACGATTAAAATGTATGAATACATTCTCTTCACCACACTGTGTGCAGTTTAAACCTTCAAACAGAGCGATGTGATGATCACATGAAAACGAAACGAAAGACGTAAAACGTAAAGAAAGGCTGAATGTTCATGTTACCTCGTAAAATGGTGTTTTGAAAGACGAAGCACATTTTAGAAAGTATTTTGTATTTGTTTTATTAGTTTATTAGTTGTTATTTTAACGGCCATTTTTAAACGTTGTTTGGCAGCCATTTTTACACGCTGTTTAACTGATCCTACAGTCAGAAAAACACTAAAAAAAAACAGCGAAAAATGACTGCTGAATCAGTGGAAAATGTGAGTGAATCAATAAGTGAAGAGAATCTGGCATTTTTCACTGATTCATCTGTTAAATTCACTGAAGTAACTGTTGAATAAGTTAGGTAGTGTTGACTGACTAGTGAAATTATTAGTGATTCAGATTTAAAGTATAAGGAATTGTGTTACTATTTATTAAGCATACCACGTTAACTACTTGATATTCCTGAGTCAAAATTCTTCGTGAGGATTGCACTGCTGCCTTCTCTGATATGCACTATGGATGGTTTCTTCACACTTTTTGAATATTTCGTACGGGAACGACGAGTTTGGCAGTTTTCTAAATGGATCAGGTATCAATAAGCGTTTTATACTTCTATTAACAAAAAAAAACTATTTTATTTTCAAATTGAATATAACCTACACTGTAAAAGAGATTTCTGGTACACTTCCTAAAATGTACTGGAAGATTTTAACCTGTACAATGTACGGCAATAATACCACACATCAAACTTCAGATGTAGGAATGTTTAACGTCGTTACTATACAAGGTTGGTAACTTCCCTGCCCATTTGACTGTTTCCTCAGAAAATGTGAGAATGCTACAATGAATGTATGTATAGGAAAAACATTACCATTTTTGTCATTAAGCGTACACACTGGTATGGCAAATTTCCAAATATTTTTTTACAGTGTAGGCCTATATTTTACCAATAATATATAGGCTAATATTTGATTTCTGATTAAAACAAATGAAACCAGAGAGAAAATATAAATGTTGGCAATGCCTGATAATAAATAGTTCTTATGTAAAATATCGTTAGAGTGCGCACGAACGCGGCGCGTCTTCCCTTTGCTGTAATTTTCTAGACATAGTTAAGCTTTATTTGCGTGAGTCGAAGGAATATCCTGGAAGTAGAACTTTAGCAGGGCTCCGAGGAAGTGGGAAGTAATCTTGAATGGACTATAGCATACATTTAATACGCGATTAAGACCTGAAACTCGTGCTGCAAAAATCAGTGTTTCCCGTATCGTAGTTAGCAGAGAAAAGCCTTAGGGTCTCCTAAAAAATAACTGTTCACCGATATAGGCTATTCACTATAAAATGAGCACTTTTGAAAGCCCTGCTTAAGATCTACTTGTGCGCACGTTGTGTATTCTTCCGCCTTATGTGCGATTAACATTATCATGGCAGTAATCACTTTATTCATGCGCCGGTCAAGTAAAACTGTGAAATTATTAGTAAAGTAAATATTTTACAAATCTGCTCGTTTTTACACTTCGATGCATTAAAAAATACAGAAAGTGAAAGAAATAATTTAAGTTAACAGAAATGGTTTCCTAACACCTTTTATTCGACGTTAAGATATGGGACTACTTTCCCATCCATCGCTACCAAATTAAATGGGCACATATCACTCCCCGTTAAAATATATGCAGGTAGGAGGAATGGCTTTTTTCTAAGGTTGATTTTGAAAATTCTCACTTAATAGTGAACAGCCTTTAGTAATTGTAATTACAAGCGTACGTTTTTGCAATCGAAGCTGAGAGCTTTTTAGCTTTTCTTCAGTCCACACTTACGTCCTGCAAATGACCAAATATTGTTTTAAGACAGTTTCAAATATTTAGTGGGGTTTATTGTGAGTAAATAATAGAGATAAATGTACGATACTCCACTACAGAAATTACAGATCATTGGGCACTTCAGTCCAGCTTCCCTACGGCAAAATAACCTCTACGTGCAACCTCTACGCAGTTTTCTGTTGCCTGTCCTGAAGTAATCAGGTCACACATTGATTAGTGGCATTGAGGTAGTAGCTAGATGGATAGAGCACTCCAATATATGAAACACTAATTTTATTCAACTTAAATCAGCTAATACAAGTTATTACAAGGCTCGCCCGTGGCGTTACTATATGAACAATAACTGTCAGCAATTATGTCTGGAATATCATTAGATGCTTTTAAGGTGCTCTTTAACACTGATGGAGTCCACGTTACAGCCACGAGCATCCCTGATTCTCCACGACCCATTGCGCTCTACTGCACTTTAAATTCGAATCGGTGGGAAACCACTGATTCGCAGTGAAATTCAACTACTATAATCAGTGAAAATGGCGCCACTTAGAATCAGTGGAAAATCACTGATTGTTTCAGTGAAAAATTTCACTGACTGAATTAGTAACGTGAAACAATTTCACATATTGAATAAATGACGGCTGACTGCAGTGGTGGATTAAATATTGCTTTTATAGAATGTTAGCAAATAATTACATTAAATAAACGTATTTACGATAATTTACTATTTATATTGTGCCATATACCATAATTTAAAAAAGTAAAAGAAAATTAATAGGTGGCCGGGACTGAACTCGCGCACTCTCCACCAAATCAGTGAAGGAAATATGGCTTTTTTTTTTACTGGTTCATCAGTTAAATTCACTGAAGTGACTGTTGAATCAGTCAGATACGCTTGAGTGATTGAAACAGTGAAATTCTCACTGATTCAGATTTGCAGTGTGGAGGTGTATTTACAGTGCGGAGGTGTATTTACAGTGTGGAGCCGTATTTACAGTTCGGAGGTGTATTTGCAGTGTGGAGGTGTATTTACAGTGTGGAGGTGTATTTACAGTGTAGAGGTGTATTTACAGTGTGGAGGTGTATTTGCAGTGTGGAGGTGTATTTACAGTGTGGAGGTGTATTTACAGTGTAGAGGTGTATTTACAGCGTGGAGGTGTATTTACAGTGTCGATGTGTATTTACAGTGTGGAGGTGTATTTACAGTGTGGAGGTGTATTTACAGTGTAGAGGTGTATTTACAGTGTGGAGGTGTATTTACAGTGTGGAGGTGTATTTACAGGGTGGAGGTGTATTTACAGTGTGGAGGTGTATTTACAGTGTGGAGGTGTATTTGCAGTGTGGAGGTGTATTTACAGTGTGGAGGTGTATTTACAGTGTGGAGGTGTATTTACAGTGTAGAGGTGTATTTACAGTGTGGAGGTGTATTTACAGTGTGGAGGTGTATTTACAGGGTGGAGGTGTATTTACAGTGTGGAGGTGTATTTACAGTGTAGAGGTGTATTTACAGTGTGGAGGTGTATTTGCAGTGTGGAGGTGTATTTACAGTGTGGAGGTGTATTTACAGTGTAGAGGTGTATTTACAGCGTGGAGGTGTATTTACAGTGTCGATGTGTATTTACAGTGTGGAGGTGTATTTACAGTGTGGAGGTGTATTTACAGTGTAGAGGTGTATTTACAGTGTGGAGGTGTATTTACAGTGTCGATGTGTATTTACAGTGTGGAGGTGTATTTACAGTGTAGAGGTGTATTTACAGTGTGGAGGTGTATTTGCAGTGTGGAGGTGTATTTACAGTGTCGATGTGTATTTACAGTGTGGAGGTGTATTTACAGTGTAGAGGTGTATTTACAGTGTGGAGGTGTATTTGCAGTGTGGAGGTGTATTTACAGTGTACAGGTGTATTTACCCTGATAGTCGCGTCGTCGGCTACGGGAAGACCTCAACGGCGACTGCAGTCGGGCGTCAAAGTGGGACCACAGACCTCGTGATCCTGTCTCGTAGTCGTTCCTCGGGCTGCTGGATCCAAGATGGCCGCGAGCCGCCATTGCACCATCCTTCTATAGGGGTGGACCCCGGCCTCATTACCCTTCCCTAACGAGATATTTTCATAACAGCCAGACTGGCTTGTCGAGGTGGCGCCATCCTGCTCTCTCGCATGTCCCTTCCAGCCCTGGCTACTGGTCACCACGCCAATTTACATAACATTTTATAAAGTTTAATGTGTTCATAAATTTATCTTTCTGAATAGCAGATAGCCTATTCGGGTGACTTTCCAGTTTCGGCTTGTTGACAAAACGTCGTTTTAAATATATTTCTTAACCTAGTGGAATGTTTGTAATTGTTCGGAAACTATGCTTTTTAAGAGCATCTTCTCAGGAAAAGTAGAAAACAGTTTAAATTAATTTTGCTCGGTGATTTCGCAACAGAGTGGCACCTAAGCTCTGGAAGAAAAATTGGGTTTGGCTGTGTTGGGGACACGGCCGTTTGTTTAGCATGAATACATATACGTTGACGCGCTCGGACGCCGTGATGTTTATTTTACGTTCCCTGCACCGCTTCACTCGATCATATGGGGTTTTATGGCTATCACTGGATTGCTTTTGAGATGCTCTTTCCAACCGTATACGAGTTATGTATTTCGACCTGGTTTTTTGAGGCGTATAGGCCGAAATTGTGTTAAGTTTTCTTTTTTTTTTTAACTAAACGCATACAATTTCGACATAACCATGCCACACAAATGTTTTTATACACACAATCGATTGATCTTGACGAGAGCTGTTGATTGAAATCCAAACGAGCGTCGTAGCTTCTCCTAGTCAAAAATTATAGTACGCGAAGTTATGAGACGCGGCGAAACGAACTAAAAATTGCGGCTGCCCCTCCTCGCCCCCCTTTCCCCCCCACCCCCCCCACCACGCGTGATACTTTGCAGTCCTCACTCAACGCAACATATTGTTGGATCCTTTAGCAATCGAGTGGTGCAAATTGAATTTTGAATGTAGACGATATATTCGGAGTTGCAATGCCAAACTGTATCCCCAAATCTTGTTATCGTCGGATTTTCTGGATTGCCTCCCGCTATGGATTGCCTCCCGCTATGGATTGCCTCACACTATGGATTGCCTCACACTATGGATTGCCTCACACAATGGATTGCCTCCCACTATGGTTGCAAATTTATAGACGTATTCACGTCAAAATTATTCTCACCGCCATCGTAAATCTGGAGTATACATTTACCTCGCCTCTTAGTAACATTGTCACGTTCAGATGTAGCAACGGGGCCGCGGTGGCTGAGCGGTTAGACTACTCGCCTTGCACCAAGGCGAACCTGGTCCAATCCTCGGCCGGGTCACTCACTGCTAATTGTCTCTCAAGACCTCGTTGATCTCTCAACTCAACTCAGAAGCAACATCTTCAGAAACAAAACAGCTTCTGGCGAAACTCGTGAGTCCGGAAGAAAATTTGTACTTGAACACTATGGTGGCAGTGTGAATGTTTTTACCCTAGAGTTCGTGTATCATCTCGTTTATCATTATATTGTAAAACACAGAGAATAATAAACGTTCAACCTGGATTTCTTTCCTAGAACGTAAGTTTCTCCTCAATACCGAGTTCACACATGGATATAAACGTCCTATTGTCGATAGACAATAGCTAGAAAAGGGCTAGCTCTTGATACACTCAACTAAAACACATACACCTTTAAAGTTTCAAATAATACTTGTAATTACCTTAAACGTTTCACAAAGGTAACATTTAGCTGTAGGAATTCTACATAAAGGTGTTCTGTGACCTACAACGATTGTAAATTATCGTTCTGATTTGATCATGACAGTTACTTAGCAGAAGATTGATGTAACATGCAGCTATAAACATTTTGCTGTTTACATAGATAACAATTTCTCCCGCCCTTCACCTCCCCCAAAAAAACCGTTGCAAGAGTATTTTTAAGTATTACATAATTATTTGTTTTTCTACGAAGTGTTTCAATATGTTCGATAATTAGTTAAGTATGTGTCGTTTCTTGTCAACGGTTGAATTTCTTTTACCCCATACGCTGCGATTCTGAAATTTTCCCTGGGTAATTTTTAAAAAGTGATTTCGGGAACCATTTTGTTTGTGGTAGAATGGTAAAACCTGGGGCGGTAAAGGATTGTCAAACTATACAGTTTGGGAGTCAAATTTTTATTAGAGAATAAAATTTAGCCCAGCTTTCCTTGATATTTTCCCGTATCATGCCGTATCAGACCTACAACATGAACACATTACCAAATCTGCGAACGCGATGCTGGAAATGCGTGGAAGGGAACAAAAAGACTCCTTAGTTTGCCATCTAGGGTGAGACGATACATACTTTCATCGTATTTATTCGTTTCTCTGTTCCCATTAAAAAAAAACTTTTTAAAACAGCATTCCCCACCTCCTCTCACTCACTCTAAAATTTTCAATGACGCAGTTTGTGTCGTGGAACCCCCCCCCCCCCCCCCCTTTTTTTTCCCCATATTTCCGCCCCGTGTCAGCACATCTGCCGTGCGTCGGTCAAGTGAAACTGTAAAATTATCAGAAAGAAATATTTTAGAAATTTATAAATATTAAGTTATATATAAATAAAAACGAAAGTGAAGTAAATCATACCAGTATTCACAAATGTTAACCGAGCGCTTTTATTTCAACGTAAACACGTGAAACTACCTTCTCGTCTTCGTCTTTGCCAAATTTACTGGCTGTACATCACTAAGTTTGTCCATCAAAATATATGCAGGTAGGGGTAGTGATACTTTTGAAATGTTGATTGCAAAAGTACAGCCTACAAAAATAACGCTATTGTAAATGAAGAGCGTATGGACGGTACTTTTAAGAACCACACTTACTGCGCCGATTTAGAACAGAATGATTATATAAAGAATGATCCGCCTAAAGTGTACACCCCCAATGGTTCCTGAACGGTCGCAGATCGTTAAATGCGGTTTTCGCTAAATTAAATTCCACACAGGGGCAAGTAATTTGCTGCAGAGTTACTAGCCAAGAAATAGTGTGCAAATATTATTAAGTTAGGTGGGCCGGTAGCATGGGGCAGTGGACTGGTACTCACGGCTGTAAGTAAGCAACATAAGCCGTAACGCATCCTAGTGGGACCGTTTCATAATAGCAGCACAGCGCCAGTCCCCGTAATCTGTTATGGTAAATGGTATTGCATTGTGTGACTCCACCACTGTTATATGCCCGTTAAGTGGGGTATAATTCAATAGATTCAAATTGGGCAGATCAGGAAGGGTAGTCAAGGGACTATTAAATAATCTTCAATTAACAAGTCAAAAGGATCTTTACTGAGACTAATTAACAATATATACAATGTGATGTGGCTAGAGGGGTTAGGGACAAGGTAGGATTATGGACAATTAAGTAAGGGAGGACAAGGTTATGAGGCTCCAGACTTGCTCTTTCACCCTAGCGTGAAGAGACTTAACCCCAATCGCCGCTCGGTGACCGCTGTTCAAGGAGGACACACTGACCCTTAGCCACCGTGTCCACCACACTTCTCGTTCACTCCCGCCTTCACAGATATTCTCGAATCCCATTGGCTCTCCCTTGTAGCCTGGGCGGAGTTACCGACGTTAGATGTTGAAATTGCCGCAACCCCAATGTGTCAGCCAGAGAGAATTATTCTCCGAACTTCTGTAGATTAATGCACTTCCCATCGTTGCGGCACCGTCCCGTTGTTTTTGAGTATTGTTATAATAACAGCGTTGGCCGGATTCCAGTCTTGCCTGGCCTCACTTGCCGTGTCGGAAGCTGTACTTATTTACGGTGAGTGTGGCAGAAATGCCAAGCAAGCCGTCCAAAAGTATGGTGAAAGGTTGTTGGCATGGGCAGTTGGTGTTGTTGTTTGGTATAGTTGGTTGATATGACTGGTAGGTCATTGGTTTCACCATTTGGTATGACTGGTTTGTAACATTTCTAAACATTTGTGTGTTTATGATAACTGTGATGTTGTCCATGTTAATTATCGTTAGTATAAAATATGTCAAAACAATTTCACTGAACTGGTATGGTTGGTGGTAAGCTAGATTGACTATAATGTAACAGTAAATTAATTGACAGTGTGTTAAGTACAATGTTTATATAAAAAGCACTGCTCATCTAGTGCAGTATGTAGGTTTCTGTAGTGTTTCTTACAACCTGAGTTTGGTAGTTCTATCACCAATGATTCTAAAATGGTGGTCAGTTATGCTTATAAGAAGACTTAGAAGTAGTACATGTTGTGTGCATTGTTGTGGTTTTGAATTATATCTACATACTGAATTTCAAGGGTATTGCCCTATTTGTTCGTAAACCATAGACAACTATATATGTATAATGCTGCAATGCTTATCCTGCCAAACCTACATTCTCGGGGTCACAATTGAGGCCTGAAAACTGTATTTTATGGGGTTCTAATGATGATCAAGTATGCTTAAACAAGTATGTAGGGCTTAACTTATGATACGAACTTGCTGATTATAACTTCCATGGACATAGGTGAGAAATGGGAGGGAGAGAGGTGGGTAGGTAGGTAGTTGGGCTTAATGTCTCGTCGACAGCGAGGTCATTAGAGACGGTGCAAGTTGTACAGGGTAGAGGGATTGAGGAAGGAATGGGAAGGAATCGGCCATGGCCTTTGTAAGTGACCCATCCCAGCATTCGCCTGGAGTGATTTCGGAAAACCATGGAAAACCGAAATCAGGATGTCCTCCCGAATGCGAGTCCAGTGAGTTACCACTGCGCCACCTCGTTAGGTGGGAGGGGGAGAGGTCGGAGGGGGTGACTGATAGCATCAGGCATGCTGGTGAGGTTGCAGGAATTGGTGGTGTGGAGGTGGTGGAGCGAGAGTCGAGCAGATGCGACAGACTTGAGTAGGTAACAAATTTGTTCTGAGCCTGCTATTATTTGGGGGTACAGACTTTTTGTCTTTCTTTTTATAACTGTGTGGTATGAACCCATAGTTTATTGGCGATGATAGAGTCATGAGTAAGCATACCATTATATGTGTATCCTCTGTTTAAAGTTAGCATTACTTACTTGTATCTCCTATGAAGCTAATGTGAAGCACACATATTATGTATGAGGCTGCTTTTGTCTATCTGCATCTTGTCTATGACTACTGCGAGTCATGTATACTATGTCTGAGGCTCCTGTGAACCTGGTTTACATTCCGGAGACTTCTGTGATGCATTCCTGTTCTGCTAATGGCTCCTTTAATTTGTTACCACACTTATGTGGTCACATACTCTCCCAGAGGCTGTTGTTAGTATTGTTTACCCTACCTGAGGCTCCTGTGAAGTGTACCCTGCCTGAGGCTGCTGTGAACCATGTGGGCAGGTACAGTGGAGCTCAGCACCACCCAGCGCCTCGCCAGTGTACGCGCAGGCACCACAGGCCCTGCTCAGCCCGCAGCCATACCCAGGTGGTGCCAACTTCTCCTTCACGGCGGACTTCAGGCCGCAGCCCATGGAGACGGCGATCCTGGGGCCCAACTCACCCTTCAAGTCCCTGGTCGCCTCCAAGCCCGCTCCCAGACCTGCCAACCCCTCCGCCGCCACACGCAGGCCTGCCGCTTCCACCTGCTACCAGGTGTGTATGTCCACGACTCTTAAACATAGTACACACCATCGAGATAAAATGAGGTAGAGCCAGGGATGCATCTAGGAAGGAGGTGAGGGTGCAGCCTGTGCCAAGCTATAGGAACTGCCGGATGGGTGAAATCATTTTTTACTTTCCTAAATAATTTTTTTATATTATAATTTAACAATGTATCACAATTACAACTATATAATTTGTATCATTTGTGTTTCCATTGAGTCTTGAACACCGCATTATTGTTATAAATACAATAAGATGTACACATTAAACACTGGCAAAAAACATGGGGTTGATCATTTTTAACTTAAATCTTTACACTATAATGCACACAGGCGTAAAATAAATTATGCAAGGTACGTTTATTGCTAGTGGGTTGGGAGGAGGAGGGCAACTCATAATTTTTGCCCTGGATGAAGGAAAGCCTAGATCCGCTCTTAGGTAGAGCGCACATGAGAGGTGCGCATAGCCACTTTTCATGTTCTAATATTGATCTGCTTATCAGCCAATAGCGCTATTGAAAATAACATGAGTAGGAATAGATGTTAAAATGATGTTTTAGTAAGTGTATGTGCTGATGTTTGTGTTTTTTATGAATTTGTTTCAATAGAACTCGAATAGTTATATTCAACTCATTCAAAGTATTTTGTTCACATAAAAGTTCAACTCTATTGAAAATTCAAATTTAAACTAACATATTCAGCACTGTTGAACATGTGACTTTGACAGTTGTATTGGCGACGATTGAGTCAATGTTGGTGACGTGCGCAGAAGACGATAACCAGTCTAGCTCATCTCTGGTCTGTAGTTCACATGGGCCCCATGGCTGTGCGCCACACAATCAGTCTAACTGCCCCACTATCTGCTCTCGCTGCCTGATAATTACTTCACTGATGGCTTCCCTCAACTCTGACATGTTTACAGTTCAAGTAGAATTGCTTCCTATGACTTCGAATTCCAGATTATATGCATGTAGCAATAAATTTTTCAGAGAATGGATATATGAAAATAGAAGTGAAATTTTCATCCCATATTTCTAAAACTTATATGCTGCAAGAAGTAACTTATTATTGTTGCCTTAGACACCGCCAGTGATGCGGGAGTAGAGCGAGGGAAAAGGTTTCTTTTTCTCTTCCATGTTTAAAATAGAGACATACACTATTGTTTGTGAAAATTGCAGCACCCGGAAAGAATGGCCCGAATGAATCCAAACTCGGAGGATGTGTAGAACAGTGTACCAGGAATAAGTGATTACCATTGCAGATAGATGGCATACACGTAGATCCAGCAGCGCCCTCTACTGTGTGACCAGAAAGGTCCATGTCGCATCAAGTTTAGTCAGTGAAAATCCTTCAAACCAAGCTAAATAATGTCCCAGTATGCCTCGTCGATGTCAAAGGGTGACATATCAGCATGTGAGTGAGTTCGAACGGGGCAGAACGAGCTGTTTATGGGAAATGGGTTTGTCATACCGTGACATTTTGGCTCGTACAGGACATGCTGATACGACAGTGATGTGTTTGGGTGTCACCATTGGATAGGAGGTGGTACGCAGTGACGAGCGGGTATTGGACCACGCAATATGACTACAGCATGGGATGACTGCCTCTTGTCCACAATGTTGGCTCGACACTGGAGCACTGCAATGGATGTGAACCTGTCTGCGTCGATGATTCGATGCCATCTGCTGCGGGCTGGACTGGTGGCATACATGCCATTGCATCGGCATTGATTATCCAGAAACCATAAACACCTCAGACTGCAATGGGCACATGAATGCCATCGCTGGCGTGCAGAGTGGCAACATGTAGTGTTTTCGGACAAGTCCCACTTCAACCGGTCCTACAGTGATGGCCGTACGCTATAGTGGGGACCACAATCTGGCAGCATGCACTGTGGAGCAGCATAGCTGACAAACGCCTAGTTGTAATGGCTTGGGGCGCCATTGGATACAACATTCGATCTCGACTCCTACATATTAAGGGCAATCTGAACCGCAACAGCTACTTCAGGGAGGTTTTAGAGCCCGAGATACTGCCCCTCCATCAGGCGATTCCACATGCCAAATTTCACCAGGACAATGCCCGGCCACATGTGGCGAGGAATGTGTAAGTCTTCTTCAATGAACGATGTGTACCATTGCTTCCCTGGCTTGCACGTCCGCCGGACATGTTACCCATCACACATGTCTGGGATATGGTCAGCAACTTGTTCTTTATAGTCATCCAGCAACCACTGTAGATGCATTTTAGACTCGCATACAAACTGCGTGGAGGAATATTCCCAGGAACTTATCTAGGTCCTCTGATTCCACACCACGACGTTTAGGGGTTCTGATTGCAGCATGAGGGTGCTTCACACCATACTGAATTCTCAAGGACAGAGATCATGTACAGTTCTGTAATCCTAATCAATTGCGCATTGTCATGTACCTAATATGTGGTATAAAGTTTATTTCAATCAAATGTATCCTTCTTGGTGTTGCAATTTTCATAAACGTTAGTGATGTTCCCAGTTCCCGTCACCCTTAAGATCGTTTACAGTGAAACATTTCATAACTTGGTACAATATATGATTGCAGCTAACAATTTTTGAGACTGAAAAGGCGTTTAAAAAAAAGGGAGTGATGGAGTAGCAGTTGCCTCCATTGTCTCTCGCCTGTGGATCTGTTCGTAAAGTCAAACAACTTGAAAGTCGCTTGCTGCTTAAGGCGGTCGCCTGACTGCTGCTTGAACTGTGTTAAATCGTGTCAGAATTATGGGCTTTATGACCAAATTATTAAACAAGTAGCCAATATTTTCCCGTGCGAATAGAAAACACCCCAAACAATGAAGGTTCAAGATATCACACATATTATAAATATTATTTTGAAGCCCTATAGCATCATTATACAGGCTTTATTCAGACTGCTGTGTTATAAAACATACTACCAGATAACAAGAAAAAGAAAAATTAAATTATAATTAATCAATTAATAATATTATATTTATACAAAATACAATAATATATACGCTTCAGATAAAACATCTAAAATATAAAAATTTGAGTAACATTTATTAAATACAAATTTGATTATTTGCTTCATATTTAAGTAATGTACATTTAATATATTTATATTCATATTATACAATATAGTGCATTTATTATAATTTAGGTAGCCACATAAATCGAGTTTTATTCATTAAATTTTATATTGTCTCATCCTGGTTCATGTGTCCTTATCTTGCCTCATATCGTATTATTTTGTATCGTAATATATTGTGATTCTTTATGTTGCACTATATAATATATTCTATATTGTACATTACACGTGGTTCAGTGTATAGTGAATTATATAACACAACAGCCCTCCTACTGGCACATCCACCATCGGCCAGCTGCAAGGATGTACCAGTGGAGGGTTAGGGGTGTGAGTGTACAGCAGCAGCGCCGAGCTGAAGGGCGGGTGGCTGTGTGCAGACGAAGGTGACGACGGCAGAGGAGAGTCGCAGAGGCCCAACCTGTGTCGCATCTGCGGCAAGACGTACGCCCGCCCCAGCACGCTCAAGACTCACCTGCGAACCCACTCCGGGGAGAAGCCATACCGTTGTGGCGACTGCAACAAGTCCTTCAGCCAGGCGGCGAACCTCACTGCGCACGTGCGCACCCACTCTGGCGAGAAGCCCTTCAGGTCAGTAAGTGCCCTTGTCAACCCTATCTATACCTACTTGCGTTCCTGTATCTGTGCTGCCAACTGCCCTGCGCTGGTTTCCTCGAGGTGGAGAAGTGAGAAAGTTTGAAGCTGCTATTATACACTTCAGCAATAGCTTCCAATGTGCTGTCAGGGACATGCCTTAGTGTGAGAGCTTGTATCTAATCAAATCCTGTGGCTTTGCGAGGCTTCATGGAATGAATTATGCGTTTAACTTCATCTGCATGTGTATTAAGGTCTGCAAGAGTGGGCTGTTGGAGGCGGAATGCTAGGTCGCGATAAAATGATTGATATGTTGGGTGTCACAGGGTACAATGTGAGGTATGGTGGTGAGGTTAAGTTGATGGTGTGTGGGAAAAACAGTTACAATTCCTGGCATAGGGGTACACATTTGTTTCTAAGTTCAGTATGAGTAACAAAGTAACATGTAATTAAAATATTTAAGTCTGGAATAGTCAAAGAATATTTTATGTAGAACTGAATAGTAAAAATAAGTCAGTTGTAGTGTAAAGAATATTATGTAAAAATGAACAGTAAAAATAAGTCTAGGATAGTCAAAACCTTAATAAATAATTATGGTTATATGAAAAAATAAATCTAAATAAAAAATGTAAATTTTTTAAGAAATATTTAGATTGTAATGTAAAATAACCACGAGATATATATTCACCTTTTTAAACAGTTTTTTCGCTCTTGAATAAAAAATGGTGGTCCTAGCATTGGGTAACATAATCGATATGACATCACAATCGTATCCACACTGAAAAGACGAGTCTGGTGATATAAAAAACTTAAACTTACATCTTTAAGTTTTTTAATTATAAAATATATTTTAATTTATGAAATAATTTTTAGATTTTTGGGGTCTAAGGTTAATGGTCCATACCGGTCCACTGTCTGCCGTGGGACCGGAATGACAGAGCAGGAAGTCGATAATTCAAGATGATAGATTTGGAAACGAGATGATGGTCGGATCCCCATCATGAATCCTGCAACTGAAGGAAAAAAAAAAGGAAATTTCGAGGTTTGTTTTTAGCTAAAGCATCAGATTTTGAGGGTTAAAATGTCCTGAATCCTGCTCTTCTGGCTTCAATTCCACCTGAGTCACTGATCCCTGTTAGAGAAAATGACTATAAATGGCCTTTTCAGGAAGTTCTTTTTTTTTTTTTTTTTTTTTTTTTTTTTTTTTTTTTTTTTTTTTCAAAATGGGGAAATTAATGATAAATGTGAAATTTTGAGGCCTTTTTCTGTGTAAAAAAAAGTAATTTTAGGGGTAAAAACAAGTGATTTATGAAGTGATTTTTGGGTAAAACTGGAAAATTCCAAAATGGTGATCGGTCGGCTCCCTGTTGGCTCCGGCTCCGGACCCTGGACCCTGCACCAGAAGTAACTATACCCTACTACTCACAGTGTTTGTTTCTCTCATAGACTCATTTGATGTTTTCCGCACATGCCGTTACCAGAGAAATGGAAACAAGATTCTTATTTGCGTCATTAGATACACCTGTTGTGTAGAGACAAAGTGTAGGCCCAATATCTCAAAGTGTTTTGTACAAAAAGTAGACTTAATTCCTTATTCAAAAACGGATTCAACTATACTGAATAAATACTTAATCAATTACATATTTTATTTTTATTATATATTTTTTTAATTTATTTCACTTTATTTCCCATCACTTTTACAGCAACTTTTGTGGCATATAACAAAAAATAAATTACAAGTTTAATGTAAAATAGGCCATGGTTTTGGTATTTCATTGCAAAAGAGTTCGTTGATTCTGAGTCAGCTTTTCATGTTCATTTCTCCTATATTGAGAGAAAAGTAATTTTAATAATCATAAAACACTATAAACATGTTTATTCATTATGCGCAAAATAACTTTTTTTTTTTTTTTTTTTTTTTCTCTATATATGTAGGGTGAATTTCATATTTTTAAACACTACAATAAATATTTTCATATGTATTCTCGATAATTGTAATATACTAAGTTTTTACAAGCATTTCGGTTTTATTAATTTCATCAAATTTATAATTTAACATTTTTACACTCAACTTATCTATCGAAATTTTCGCAAATAAGACGTTAACAAATGTATTATCTCATATTAGTAAAATTTGCCCTTCGGTGATTCGTTGTACTTAGGTTGCCAAATTGGGCTAGCCAGAATGAGATTAGCCCGTAAAATACCGAGTGTTGTGTGTTGGTAGGGCCCTTACATTGTAATGCCAGTCTGAAACGAAGCAGTAGAACTCTCGTTTAAAAGCTACCATGTGTGTATATGGTATCGATTACAGAAAAAAAGGCGATGACATTTACTAGGGCTTCGTTCAAAATTTCCAATACCATCCACACTCATTTACTTAATTTTCCAATCTCAATATGGGTCAAGTGTACAGGCAAGAAATATTTGATTTGATTTCACACCCCACCAGGTATGCTGACCATCTCTCAGAAACACAGTGCGTGGTCTGAGAGTACTCGACTTTGTAGGACTTACCACTAGGGCGTTCACAAGCACTTCAAGATAAATTTTTAAGCTATGCCAAATAGTAAGTATGGGGAATAAGTAGAACACTATGTAAATAGCACAGGAACCAGGCACAGAAATAAGATAGACGACACCATGATATATATAAGTCCATATATTTATATAATATATTTAAGTCCAGTTACTTTATTGAGGTGCTTATTATTTTCAGATTATTTATTTTGTTATTCGAATTTTATTATTATCTGGACTATCTTTAGACAAAATATCCTCGTGGCAATTTGCAAGGCTAAAATTAAAATAACACACTCCTAATTGCCATGTAACTGGCCATACCTAGCGTTAAGTTCCGGGCCACGTACTAATTATGTTCAGACACTGAAGTTTCAAAACTTGAAATATTGTTTAAACTGTAAAAAAAGAAATAAAATCTGTTCACTGCAAGACATATCTTAACTGTGTCTAGCTCGCGGTGATTGGGATATGACAATCAGGTCTGCCGTAGGCAGAGTCTTACACAGTTTGTTCAAACTACGTAGAAAATTAAGATGGTATCGCCAATGAAAAATTTTAAAGTCTTAGAACAAGTCTGGGCGGACACTGAAAATGTATATTTCTGTACTATTTTCTGCACTTATCTCAGCAGTCAAATGGTGCTCTCGATGTTAGCCGGCCCTCGGATGTGTTACTGATTTTAATTGGGCCTGTAGATCTCGTAGCTGTAGGGCTCTCGAATTCAAATCTGGACTGGGTCGACGTGGCGAGGATTCGAACCTGGGGTCCAAAAGGGATTAAGTAAATAACTAACACCCCCCCCCCCTTCCCATGTATGTTCCAAGTTACATGTCCTAACTATCCATTAAGAAAAATAGCATATAATAAGGTGGTCTCAACAGTAATAAGCAAAACATGAGGGTTTCACAAAAACTAGACCTGAAACTAAAAAGGATATTACTAATTAAAAATAATAATAAAATATGAGAAATAACTAAATCCCTATTCTTAAACAATAATAAATTGCCATGTTATTTCTAAGAAAAATATCCTAGCAGAACATAATAATGATAATGGGAATGCAGATTACATTAAAATAACATGCTACAAGTGTGGAAAACATATACAACAGTGAAGTGACATAAAATCGCAGAGAATTAGCATAACATATTCATAAGATATATGTGGGTTTCCTCAGAGTGCTCCCAAACCGCGATGATATATTACGAATACGAAGGCCTGCCTTGACCTCGACGATCATGGAGCTGCGACCTGCATCATCCCTAACTGGTTGTCGCCAGTGTCGCTTCTGTGAAAAGATCTTCTGCAAAAACTGCCATGCTCGGCGGCATGAGAGAACGACCTGTACTAAAAGTCCTCTTTGCGTATTAAATCATAACGACATTGATCTTATACAGTTTGTGCAAGCAAGAACATACCGTGATCTGCAAGGATTCGCCTACTGGGAGTCAGCAAGTGTTGTCGGCAATACCTCTTGCTACAAAGGAAAGTATATTTAATATAGAATACAAAAAAGGGCGTGAAGACGATCATGAAGACAGCATTTATGATAGTGATTATGAAGAATGTGATAGTGTTGAAGACGATGATGATGCCTTCGATGTTCCCCAGTGAGTTTCCTTCGACAAGTGATGTGAAGAAGACAGAAGACGCTGCGAATGCTCGTTGCATGTTTACCGAAGATCCGAATGAATTTGTTAATGGACTCGAATATTATTATTATCATTCACAAATATGGGAATGACTTCCGCCTTGTTGAGATATATTCAATCGTCGATGAATTTAAGGATCAGGTTTCTATCAGATGATGTGATGAACTGCTTACTTCTGAAAATGTAATTATAAAATTATTATAAATTATTATAAAGTACTTGTTTTTTCTTTCATTTTTCTGTATCGTATCCTTTTATCACTCACAAATTTTAAGTGGTTTAAATGAATACTGAACTACTAATGTACAAATCTACATACAGAATATTTATTAAATTATTTAAGTATAAAAATGAGCGAATAGTTAACTGCATGCAAAACATTAATTCTGTCGACATGTACAAATTTTGGAGAAAGTTGGCGAACGAATGAAATTTATGTTCATATGGGTGGGAGACAAACCATAATATTGATGGAAATATTTTGAAATATTGTGAATGATTGTGAAAGATTGCGAAGTATTGCCAAAGATTGGAAAGATTGTGAAAGGTCTATGGATCAATGGATCAATGGAGTAATGAATCGATGGAGCGATGGGTCAATGGGTCATGGGTCACCTGAGTCCAAAATGAAGGTTGGGTGACATCATAACATGGTGGCTGATATTAGTCGATTATGTTATGTTGACAGATGGTAAAAGATTATTGTGATATGGACTGATCTTGAATGTATGGTTGCTTTGATATACATGGTGGTATCTGGCATTCTATTTGGCTATATTAGATTTTAAATATAATTCTGCTTGATCCGCCTGTTCATTTGTAGGTGTAATGTGAATGATACTCGAAGGGCTGGTTGGTCGCAATCTGTTTGAAGTGTGTTTCTGATTTTTGTATATGTCAAATTTTCTTAAGTGACTGAAATAATGCCTGACATGTAGGACATATGTGTACTTAACATAAGCATAATTTTTATTTGGGCTACGGTAGGTTATTTCTGTTATGCTAGGCTGTTATGTTAGGCTAGGTTATGTCAGGTTATTTCTGATTTTTTTTTTTTTTTGCTTTTGTAGGTTAAGTTAGATTAGGATTTTTGGACTTTAGTAGGTTAAGTTATGTTAGTTTTACGGACTGTAAGAATGTTTGTGTTGCGGGTTTGTCTGGACTAAGAATTTGCTTGGTACACTTGTGTTAACTTGGATTATATGGCTGGAATGTTGGGTGATATGTTTTCTATATTATATCTGTCCGGCGATTGCTGGTGTATGTCGAATAGTGTGGACAGTATGTGTGTGTCGGTGTTTTATTTCGCCGTGTGAATGTAAAGTTTCAATTGCAGACACATTTCTGCGAGCTCAATTTATTCGTGGGTTACTGTACGTGATAACAGTATTCGTGAACAGATTCTCTAGTCTGACAAAGTAGCGTCAACCGTCAATATCAATAAAGTTTACCAGGGGAAGAAGAACACAAACAGTCATCCCGCACGTGATTGCCAACACTTGCAGTCTCAGAACCAACATCAACCTATATATTCCAGATCGAAATCCAGGATCAATTATAAGGAACTAGAAATTGACAGTCTATGCTTGAGATGTGGAGGAAATAACCATCTTTCACCAGATTGCCGTACCGATAAATCTAATTTACACTGCTCTGGTTGCCGAGCTACTGTTCATGTAATCAAAGTTTGCATCTCAACACTTCTCAAGAGGAAAAAAGAAAAATCGAATCAATCATCGAATCACTCAACCAAGCAGATATCAACATATCAGGTTCCTGATCAAAGGGAGGACACTGATAAACTATGTCGATTATATGGGGTGGTGTCCCAGATCGTGAATTTGAAACAGGAAGCTGTTAATGGACTTACTGAGCGCTCTTATGCGCGAATTCGTAATGGAACAGAAGTAGTGGAATTCGAAGTCGATTCGGGCGCCGCATATTCGTTTCTACCCCTTAATGTATATGCAGATCTCAATCTAGGTGTAACCATGTATCAACCAGATATCATTTTTTCGGTTGTATTCTCATAATGTTTTTGTACCAGATGGTAAAATCAATATCAAAGCCGAGTTCAATGGAATAGTCATCAATGATCAGCTCTATATAATACCAGAAACATACAATGCCATTGCAGGACGTGTATGGATTCGTAAGTTTGGTCTCTACCTCTGTAACCTCAACACTCATGCTATGGATGTATCAACTGTAAAATTAATCGACACCATTGGAAACATGGACCATCCAGTTCTATGCAATGGGAAGATCGGAAAAATTCCTGATGTTGTGGTATCGCTTAAGCTTCAGAAGGAAGTACAGCCTGTACTTCATCGAGAACATGATATCCCTTATGCACTCATGAAGAAAGTAGATGCTAAACTTGACACCTAGAGAAGCTGAAAGAGTCCTGACTAAAGCAGAAACAAGTGATTGGGGGTCACCACTTGTAGTGATTCCAAATGTTGATGGGGGAGTACGCCTGTGCGTTGACTATAAAGTGGGTGTGAATGAACGACTTCAAAATGCCCAATACACAATTCAGAAAATCGATGATATCCTGAACAGTCTCCGAAATTCGCGTTTATTTTGCAGACTCGCCTTATTTAAGGCATACTTACAAGTTCCAGTTGATGAACAAACAAGTGAAATTCAAGCAATATCTACACATCATGGAACTTATCGACTCCATTGTCTCTCCTTCAGTATCAAATTGGCACCTTTAGAATTCAACAGGGTTATTGATCAAATTCTGCGTGATGACCCAAAAACTATGCCATATTTTGATGACATCATTGTCCATGGCTCGACCAGAGAGGAGTGCCAGCACAACCGGATAGTCTGCTTAGATGAACTCCAGAAATTCGACCTAGACCTGAACCAGCAGAAGTGCTCATTGTTCCAAGACTAAATCGAATAATTGGGCCATGTTATCGAATTCAACAAAATATCTAAATCTCCAGGAAAGGTACCTGCTACTGTCGACATGTCTCGCCCAAAATCAACAGAGGGTGTAAGAAGATTTCTGGGAATGGTAACATACTACTCTCGATTTATCCATGGAGCCTCCACCATCACAACACCACCGCTTCGCCATCTTTTGTGTAAGAACAATATTTTCAAATGGACATCTGCATATGAAGTGTCATTCCTGAAATTGAAGCAAACCATTGCCAGTGACCAAGTGCTTGTGCCATACTATCCAGATCTACAAGTCCAGTTGGCCTGTGATGCAAGAACAACAGGGATTGCCGGGGTTCTATCACACATCGTAGATGGCCATGAACATCCTATCGCATTTGCATCTCGATCATTAACTGCAGCTGAACAGAATTATTCCCAACTTGATAGGGAGGCCCTGGCCATTGTCTTTACAGTAGATAATTTTTTCAGTGCCTATTTGGCCATCACTTCAGATTGGTTACTGACAACCAGCTGTTAGCATGAATCTTCAATCACCAGGCTACCCTACCAAAGATGACAGCAGGTCACCTTCAATGCTATGCAGTCTTCCTGTTAGGGTTTAATTACACTATCGACTTCAAGAAGGGTATCGAAAACAGTAATGTTTACTGCCTCTCTTGAGCTGCAATCAACATCAACTGTTACATTGCTAGTGCCATCAATAATGAACTGAAGCAGTTCTGTGATGCTACCATCGAACAAATCAGCATCCCGACTGTAATCTACCAACTCCTGAAAGAGGAAACAGAAAAGAATGCTACCTTATCAACGATAATGAAGTCCTTACAAGAAGAAAACACCAGTGAACCAGACTACATCATCGAAAGTGGTATTATTTTCCGTGGTCAACAAGTTGTTATACCAGCTAGCCTACAGTCAGCTGTTCTGAACGAATTACATCGAACTCATGTGGATATCACAAAAATGAAGCAGCTAGCACATCGGTATGTATACTGGAAGAAAATTGACTCAGACATTGAGCATCTGGTCCAAAGTTGTTCAGAATGTGTAGCTATCAAAAACAATCCAAACAAGGCACCAAGTCATCTTTGGGAGGAACCAGAACATAACTGGCAACTAATTCATATCGATTATGTCGGTCCTTACCAAGACCATCATTTTTTTGGTAGTGGTTGATGCCAAATCGAAATAGGCTGAGATTGTTCCCTGCTCATCAGCGCCTACATCAAAGTCATGTATCGAAATCCTTAAAGAAATAGTTTCAAGAAATGGGTTTCCAAAAGGACACCCAGCAACTAATGGCCTTGCGGAATGCAATGTCCAAATGCTGAAACATCGATTAGAAACCATGTAAACCAGAATATACCTATCTGTCAAAAAGGTCGGGAAATCATTTTCCGCTGCCGGACTACACCCTTGAGCAATGGGAAGTCTCCTGCTGAACAGTACCTGAATCGACAGATCCAAATCTAACTGGATGTGATGAGGCCGATAAAATTCCACGAGTCACCATCTCCAACTCAACAAGCACGCCAGTTTAGTGAGGCAGAACGTATATCAGCAAGATACTATTCGAATAACAAGGCTCATTGGAAATGTGGAAAGGTCTTGAAGAAACTGGGAAAGCTACATTATCTAGTGAAGCTTGATAACGGTTTCCATTTTAAAAGTCACATCTACCAACACCGATCAACAGAGGTCCTGCTTCCAACCAGGAAAACAGTTCATTTCGATCCGCAACACAAGAGTCCTATAAGCGATGATCGTCAGTTAAACAAACCAAACCTGGGTGATCTAACAGAACTCATGGATCGTGGTGCTACCCGAGGCGGAACAGCCTGACCCGATCGAACGAGAAGAAGAGGTACCAGTCGTGGACTTCCAACCTCCGGAACAGTCGGCCCAACGAGAATGTACCCAGCGAGAGTGTCGGTTCCTTGCTTATCTCAAGGACTACAGCCTTTACTAAAGAGAGCTCCCCTATAGTGGGGGAGTATTGTAGTGTCGTGTGTACTCCCTAGAATGCACCATTGCCATGCAAGTTACTCCATGCATTCCTCTTTCGTTATGAGTTATCTGTGTAGTTAGAGAAAAACATAATGTGTTAGTAGATGACAATGTGAATATATCTAATTCCTGATCAATTATAAGAGTTAATGAATTATCAATGTGTTGTCTCCATTCTTTCATAAATTTTGGCCACAATAATTACAATAATGAAATTATACCAGAGAATGCAACTTGGACTCTCCCTATTCAACATTTAAGCATTGTTGGTCATGGTCACTCTGTAACCGAGTAGTCAGCATGCGGGACTTCTATTCAAAAGGTCATGGGAGCGAATTCCCCATTCTACATGAGATTTTTTCATTTATTAAATGTCGCCAGCTGTAATGGCAAAGTGTGAAATTCAGCCTCCCATCGGCGAATGAAACATATAGACACCAGATTTCATTTTGTACGAGAAAAAGTCGATAGTGGAGTGATTAATCTGAAATATATTGACACTAACGACCAGATTGCTGACAGTTTAACTAAGTCAGTATCCAAAGTTTCGCTTGAAAGTTTCTGTAAAGATGTAGGACTGAATGTAGGACTGATATAAAAAACTTTCTGTTTCTCTATTTCTGGAATTTATATTTTTTCACTGACGGAGGGTGTTAGATAACAATGAAAATATCAAATGTAATAGCTCTAATAATTATGTAATGCTTTGAAAAAACTAAAGAGGTTTGTTGTTGAAAAGAAAAACTTTTAAGGGTAAAAGGCTTACTCTTAAAATATATTATATTTAAATTAAATTCTTCAATCTTTTGTTATTTCCATTGCCCTAATTTTATCAATATATAATACACTTATGTCGGTAAATTTCTAATTATAAAAATGTACTTCAATTTAAAATTAATTTTTGGGTGTTTTTCTGGAATTTTCGTATTGGGGCGGTGGGAAGGGTGTGATCGATACTTTTCGTGATGGTTATGAACCTGATGGGTGAATTAATACACTAGCATCACCTAGGTGTTGAAAACATATTAAATCCAATATGGTAGTCGAACGAAGTGACAGACAACCTCCAAAAAGACCAGTGACAAAACATAAAATAAAACCATGCCTGACGACATGGAATGATAGAGCTGGATAAAATAGAATTCCTATATGACAGTCGAACAAATATGAGTAATTGGTGGAGGCCTGCCGACTACTGAACCAATGTAGAACATGGGTGGTGAGGGTGACCGGAAATTTAAGTTTTTTAAATCATTTTTATACATTTTCTGTTGTTTTTTTTTTTTTTTAATATATATATTTTTAATATTTTTGAGATTTCTAAAAAATTCGGTTGGATTTTTTAGTGCAAGGTCCTGAGTCCTGAGTCTCGCTCTTCTGGCTCGGAGTCACTGATCCCGGTCACCTGCTCTGGTTTAAATGGCCTTTTGGGGAGAATCCTTTATTGCAATTATGGTGCATGGCTTTTCTTTTCACAAATTTTTGGAAAAACAGAAAATTTTCTAGGGAAAGAAACCGATTTTCGGGTAAAATAATTGATTTCTGAAATTATTTTTTGGTCAAAACAAGCGGTTTTGAGAGAAATTCCAAGATGGTGGCCATTAGCTCTCCCAGAGCTGCAATCCGGTACCCTGGACCCTGGTCATGATCTCTCTATGCCCTACTACTTCCATATGCATCATTCTAACCTTTTAACTGATCTCCTTCAGAACACTTTACTCCTGCTCCTCGTGAACTTTAAGCTCATCACTTTTACTTTTCCTACATCTCTCTTATCCATTGTCCATGTTTCCGTGGCATATCAGCACATAATAGAACTTGTACAACGCCTGTTGTCTGAATCTTAAAACTATGTTAATGATATACCATTCCAATTAAAATATTAAAACATTTGATGTTTTTCATGCTGGATTGCACTGACGTAGTGCAACATTTCGACTTTGGAACAAATGGAGCTCGTCGTTGCACAAATTAGTAAAACGAGTCTTCAAGTTCCCTTACACTTGAAATGCTGTAAATCTTTCAGGTTAAAAATAACTTACTGTTGAACCCATTTGCTGCTAGAGCTCAGAGTTAAAAACAATATGAAAAAATAAACTTTACGTAAGTGTTCCGTAGGTGCTTTATACAGAGTCCTAACATAACTTGTGAAGACTAGAGTAGAGTGATCTGGAGTAAAAATGCCCATAAGAGTCTGCCGCACTGGGTTCTGGGAAAAATATCTGCAGGCGCTTAAAAGCATTACCAGCAGCGAATGTTTTAAATCTTTAGCATGGTTGGGAATTTCGTATAGAGAAAAACATGTTAGTGAAATACGGTTTTTTTTTTTAACCTAATGTTGAATATATAAACTTGAAACAAAACCCAAGTGTGAGAAATGATACACTCAAACTCTGTACCGAGGTAAACATACCAATTTGATTTTCAGTAAATTATTATTTAACTATTAAGTTTTCTGATCTTTCCAGGAATCAGGCTATACGTCAATGTTACAAAAGGCTTCGAAAACAAAGAAGTATGTATATTTTGCTCAAGAAATTCCGTTAATATCTTTAACAGGAACACCAAAAAACCAAAGTTCATTATCATTTATTTCCATATAGGGAATTCTCAACCATGCAACAGCCTTAAGCAAATTTTTACTAAATTTGTGTTTTTTATATATAACAATGTACAAACATGCACTTATATAATATATTATATGAGTTTTCACACATAACTATTGCCAAGCCTTATTCGAAAATTATGATAATAGGAAATCAATGAATTGATCCAAACAACAGGATAACTAAAAAGGTGTCGCAACAATGTTTCACATCGAAATGCAACAAGAGGTCATACCTTTACCATCTTCTAGTACATCTGCATTCTGCGCATCTGAACACTACGGCTAGAGTTAGTGATTTTTCGCGAAAAAAAAATTCACTCAGAATTCGGCAACATCGGCACGGCTTCTGCATAATTCTTGTGCAGGCACTTAACACATGTCAAAAATTAATTTAGCCAATCAAGACAGGTAAATGACCGTACAGTGTTTCGAATTATAACTTGTCTTGAAATATTTTCGCGAAATTTCACTACCCCTAACTATGGCTATTGTATGCATGTTGCCCCTACCTTGCTCTCCATAACACCCAACAACAGCCTAGCTGAACAGCTCATCTCGCTTGGGATTGCATGGGACATACACAAATAATACATAAGTGCTTCTGGGTAGTTGCTTTCGCTAGCATCTAATCAATTTATCTCAGTTCATAGAGTGTATGCCTGGTTTGATAAAGTCATCAGTGTTAAAATATTGTTTCAAGGCAAATATTTATGCAAATAAGTCCACAAGGTAGGTTTTATTTCTTTCTTATTTTTACAAAACTTATCAAATTTAAGGCAACAAAAAATTCTATAAAACCATGCTCCAACAGAAATAATAACAGTCTCATTTGCAGCCTTGATTTCTTGAGGAAATATTATAATACCACAATTATGTTATTTAGCTGTAATGAAAAAGGAATACTGCACTTTTACTGAGAAAAAAAAATTGTAATCAGAAAATTTTGCTGCAAACAAATGCTTAGAATATATCAACAGTTATTGTGCTGAACAACAAATCACTTTTCACATCTCACCCAAAAATACTTATGAAAAAATGTTTCCTCTGGTTGGTCTAAGTGTGGAATGTGTTCATTCTCAGATGTTATAACTTCATAATGGTCAAAAAGTTTATATTTCTTTTCAAGTTGTGGTCAAATGTTAGATTAACTTGCATTATCTTCATGTTAGACTGATACATATCTTATAAATGGAAACTCAAGTAAAAGCTTACCCACAGTAAAAAAAAAAACTGTACAAACTTACATTACATTAAAATTGCTTTCAAATGTTTCACGAACTTATCCTGTACAACTGTATATATTAAATGACTTGTGAACTGACTATAAAATAGTAGTATGTTATCTGCTACTATCTGTAAGAAAAATTATTTTTTAACCACATAACGTAGTAAATTCTTCAAAAGTACATTTGGTTGCTCCTAAGTTCAGAATTGTTCAGCATGAATAAATTCCCATGTTACTCTTGCTGCTGGAAATGCGACTGTGACCTGAGGAAAAAATGACTGTACAAGGTAAATAGTATAACGACTGCAGTGAAGTGACTGTGTAATGCGAATGTGCAGGTGTCCCATCTGTGACCGGCGGTTCTCGCAGTCATCGTCTGTGACAACGCACATGCGCACACACTCGGGCGAGCGGCCCTACCGCTGCCGGTTGTGCAAGAAGGCGTTCTCTGACTCGTCCACACTGACCAAGCACCTGCGCATCCACTCCGGAGAGAAGCCATACCAGTGCAAACTATGTCTGCTGCGCTTCTCGCAGTCTGGCAACCTCAACAGGCACATGCGCGTGCATGGCGGTGGCCTGGCCTTGCTGCCTGCCTGACACTGGCAGCTCCTGTGCCACCATGTGGGTCCGTGGTGAGCACCTGGTGAGCCATGGTGAGCACCTGGTGAACACTTGGTGAGCCATGGTGAGTCACTGTGAGCTGATGAGCACTTGTGAGCAACTGGTGACCCATAGTGAGCAATTTGTGAGCCCCAGTAAGCATCTGGTGAGTACTTGATGAGTATATGGTGAGCACTTGATGAGGACCTGGTGAGCACATGGTGAGCATCTGGTGAACATATGGTGAGTCATGTTGAGTCACAGTGAGCATTTGGTGAGCACTTGGTGAGCCATGGCAAGCCACTGTGAGCATCTGGTGAGACTTGATGAACCATGGTAAACCATTTTTGGGCATCTGGTCAGCACTTTTGAGTACCTGGTGAGCAAAAGTGAGCACCTGGTGACCCAAGGTGAGTACTTGGTGAGCCATGGTGAGAACTAGTCATCCATGGTACACATTTGGTGAGCATTTGGTGAGCACTTGGAGAACAACTGGTGAACTCTTAGTGAGCTGTGGTGAGTCACTGTGAGCATCTAGTGAGCACCTGGTGATCCATGGTGATAATCTGGTGAGCATTTGTGAGCCCCTGGTGAGCCAAGATGAGCAGTTGGCGAACCAAGTTGAGCAGCTGGTGACCCAAGGTGAGCACCTGGTGAGCCATGGTGAGACTTAGTAAGCCATGGTGAGGCCCAGTGAGCACTTGGTTAGTCTCAGTGAGCACGTGTTGAGTCTCTGGCGAGGCCAGACAGGCCACAGGCAGCCATTCACATGCACTACACACTCGTGAGCTGTATACTATTGCTAGCAGAAACTACTTCACAAATACTCGATAATGTGATTGGAGGAATAACAGTATGTTATTTTTCAGCTTTTAGGAAAATCGAATTTGTTGATACATGACCATTGTTGGTATCCATAGAATATTTTGAATGGCTTCAATGCAGAAAAAATATTTGAGCACATCATGTTTATCCAATACACATGTGAGCACACATTGTTCTCTTTGTTCTCAAAATAATTAAATGGAAAACAAACCTAGTTCAACGAAAATATATTACCGGTGCCTTAGAATAATATTTCGATCAATTAAAAAAAACATGGATACTTTTATGTCATTATAGATAAATATTCTAAAGACATAAATGGAAATTTTTATCATATATTTAGGAATAGATGGATGTATCTTAATATACATTGCACCTCAATTAGACAACTAAATATATCTTCATTTAAAGGAATGTGTCTAAAACAGATGGAAAAAGCTATGCACAATGCTTACTATAATAAGTATTTAACTGTTAAATTTATAAAGTGTAATGTTGTTGTGCCTATCTGTAAGAAATTTTCTTAGATCATGTTTAAATATCTCCTGCAGTCTTTCGGCTTTGACGCTGTCAACTTCATACACATGATTTGGTATAAACATTGATTATAATAGACAATAAAGTTCTAGCAACATACAGAAGCAAGTCTAGACGAAAGGAGTAGTGCTGGTGATTTCGAGGAAAAAAATAACAATGAAAACATGGAGCAAGCACATTTAAACAAATATTAAATATATTGTAACTGGTATTGGCAAATAACAGCCTTATGTATACCCCTAAAAATTCTACAATATTCTTGAAAATACAAAACTGAATTCCTAACATTACTTACAAAAGGAACACCTCATCTCAGTTTTTAAAAAATGTTTGTATAGTATGGCTAAATTAAAAATTCAGCTATCCACCCTAATTTTAATTCTGTAACCTATTTATTTATTATCTGCCCCTCAAGTAATTGCTACTTAAGCTGTGTTTGCAGAACAAGCGCAGTTTAACTTGAAATTCTGAACAGGACTCTACACTTTTCAGGAACACGTGAAATGTTTTTATGTTTATTTAACCAACCCGATTATTACAATTTATCACAACTACAAACCACTTCCTCCAAAATATTTAACATATGTTTGCCAAACAATACAAAGGTTATGGATGTAATTAGTAATCCCCAGTTTTCGTTTTATAGTTTTACCCAACATTTGAGGCTGTTTCCGAGTTCTCGCGAAATGCATACTTGTGTGTACCTGTCCCCGGAAGTGGCATCACTATGTATATACTAGGGCTGTCTGAATTCCCAATATAGTACACATAGGCTCTACATTTTGCAAGTATTCGAAATTGCATACTTGCTGGGCAGTCGCCATATTTATTTCAGGTGTGAAAATTAACGTGTACGTTTTGTGGTTATAAAGCTCGCAAGTTTTAAAAGTTAATAAGTATTTACAAAATGTCGTTCTTTTTGTATGTGTAAATAAGAATGCCAGTTGCTTTGTAATGCCCATGTCCATACGATAAATGAATGCAACAAATCCCATCCATAACTGCCCTGAATAGTTTACAATCTTCCACTGACATGATAAAGCAATTCCCCATGGTTAATGGTGTGGTATGAATACTTGTGAGATCGAGAGAAGCTGAACATATAATCAAAACCTTAGAATACCGAGGTGCAAGAATTTCTATATGCCTACAATTTGTTTTCCTGCGGTACAATTCGTACTCAAAGTGTACAATGACCAAAAACAGACATTATATTGACATAGTTGTGTGTATTAGTTTTCGTTCAAAACAACACACACATGTTGTCTTGCTGCTCTGCCAAGCAACCAGTGTACAACAATAATTATGCGCCGCCTTTTATTTCCCTCCTGTTAATAATAAGCGCCCACTAATGCTCCTATTAATTCCTCATACCTGCCCAAAGCCATGTTTCAGCGCTTAAACTCGTAAGATGTCAAGGTACAAAACCATGACACAAAAATACATAATAAACGTTTATATGGTTATGTGTTTTCTTTATGCATAACCATAGACGATCTAACGAAACGTATATATAAACACCATACACCACATTTTTCTGTTGTCATATAGTTTGTGTATTTCCGCCAGAATGTGCGACCAGTCTAATATGAAGAAACGATGACTTGTCCGAATAGTTTCAACAAGTACACGATACGTGCACATCACTGCTAGTACGCAAATGTAAGTACTTACACG
This sequence comes from Dryococelus australis, assembly GCA_029891345.1. Lineage (NCBI taxonomy): Eukaryota > Metazoa > Arthropoda > Insecta > Phasmatodea > Phasmatidae > Dryococelus > Dryococelus australis. Next base: position 83,386,071 of record CM057007.1, on the reverse strand, counting down.
TATATATTAACAAATTAGAAACAGCCTAAGTTACACATTTTCACATTTTCTCATTCTTTCCGGTCAGCATGATTTAGGTACTCGCCCTCCTTGAATAATTCTGTTGTTTGTTTTTAAACATCTCTTATTTGATGCACTGTGCATCAATACATACCCAAATACGAATGGGCCTAGAAAAACTCTGGTGGGAGTCCTAAGACTAGATCTAGAGGAGGACAAGAGAGGCACACATCCCAAGTAGTATGTCTAGGAGGAAGGGAAGGAAGGGGGCTGGCAGGATTTATTCTTAGATTATATTTATCATTTATCAAATAAAATACACACTTAAAAACATGTTTCTTTCATTCTTTTAGTAGTTGGTATAGAATGAGCTAAAATCTTTTTAACCACAAAAATAAGGAAATTTAAAAATGCCAAAAATAACCTGCCTTTTATCTGCCAGCCCGTCGCCTGTAACTGGGGAAATATGCAAGGGAAGGAAGAAAGCCTGTAGTGACGTCAGAGCCTAATAGTCAGCTGTAAAACAATCTGCCCTTGTCAATGTACGTAGAGGACGTTTGTGCTGTATGGATACCGTTTTAGCTGTTGGTAAATCAACAGTGCAACTTAAATGGTCAGAAGATTTATTCTTGAGATTTTAACAAAGGCCCATAAACATATACACATTTCGCTACAGTATAAAAATTCCTCATAAAAATTAATTGGATGTGCATACCAAAAAACCGCTATATTTCATCCAAATCAATACCAGTTACAAGAAAAGATTGTTCGAATTTAGCACATAATTTGTATAATTCCAAATATGCTTGCTTGTGACGAGTTGTTTAATGTTTGAATGGGCAGTTGTGTTGAAATGATTTCTTTGGTTTAATATTGCAACCGGGTACAATTATGTTCTGTGATTTTAAGTTTAAGTGTTCTAGTCATCAAATTGTATTATAATAGTACAACATGCTGTATAGTTTTAATAATGTAGATGTATGTTTCAGAAACTACAAACATGGGTTTATATGTGTGTCATAAGTACTTTATGTTGAAAAGCTCAATGGTTTTCAAAATAAACAATACTATTTATTCAAAACTGTGTGGTTATTCTGTATTAAACAACTAATACCTGTAATGCTCCTATTTGATTATAACATTGGTGTTACAACCCTTCAAAAACAGGCACCAATATTTGAAATGTTTGGTATCAAAGATCTACTCTCTATGCTGTATGTGAGTGTTGGGTATGCTAAGCAAAAATGTCAGAAAACAGGGCTACAGACTGTCGTAGACATATCGCTGTGCTGTCTCCATACCACTGGACGTGACGGGAAGTTATGACTGATTACATAACACCTGGTGTCTACGACATGTGGTGTTCACTGCAGCGACAACACTGTCGTGGCCTTCATATGCATTGTGATCGAAGAGGACACTACGTCGTCGTTCCTCTGTCTAGCGTTCGCGTTCCTGGCACTATTGATAGCGTACTTCGCGATGACGAGGATTCAAGTGCAAACTGCGACGAATGGTTCTTGTTGAGACCGGCAAATGCAGTGCAGACCTCACAGACTGCAGGATCTCTCTGCCACGGTGCATTTAGGTGTTGTCCCGTCGGCAGCTGGATGTCGAATTATGGGTGAGAGGGTTAATTAACTTGTATAGAGACGTATTCATGCTATGAATAATTAATCGTGCATTGAATATTTATTTCCGCAATGAATAGACAATTATGTTAACTTAATTAGATTATTTAATTATGCACTGTGTATGTACGCACTTCTGTATTCAGAAATGAATTATTTAATTGCATACTTACATGTGCAGAGAGAGAGTACGTATGCACTTGCATAGCAGTGAACAATTACCAGGTAAATGGTCTAATTACATGCCCGCTCCCTAGGACAGCTAACAGGCGAATTACCAGAGTTTCAATCATATGTAGGCTGGCCGCCATATTAATTCATGCTTAATATATAAGGGGAGAAATTTATTTTTTAAATGTTCATTATAAATTTGGAAGGAGACGAGGTCGGATCGTGGAGCTGCGTACTCAGTGTGCTGCAACACGCTCTATGTTAAAGTGTAGTAAGTGGCGACTCTGCATTCTTCAAGATGGACCTGAGTGATACAAGTCAAGACAACCCGAGAGAGGCGAGACTGCACAATATGCTCCAGCATCACAAGGAGAGGCGAACAACAGCTCTATGGGAAACCTGTCCCGGCCCTGCTGGACCGGTGGACGTCATCACCCTTCTCATCTCCAGAAGGTATCTGGAATTACCCTCCCCATACCTCAGGTTCACTTTTCAATCTAAACATCATGAATCGCGATCATTGCTGTGACAACTGCAATTATGAGTGTTCCCATGTTTACCATGCAATCCTACTATATGGAAGATCAAAATCTCTACTTACTTTACACATTCAGAACGAACTTGCTTTTATACCTAAGGAGTTTATTATACATTACTCCCTGTAGGAGAAAAAATGTGTCTACTAGTTTTTACCTGAAAATTTAAGGGGGATGACGACATTGTATCATATTTTTGGTGCGAGGATTGTTCCCTTGGTACACCTGTGCTAGTAAACGATGTTTTCGCGAATCAACCACACACGAAATGGGATTGCATGCTTGGGAAGATGCATCATATAATAAAAGCAACCAGAGGTTATGGTGCAATGGAAATTGCATCTTAATTAGGGTATGACAAAGTGGACAATGCATCACTAAATTCAGAAGTTACAACAGTTATACTGTAATTTGTGCATAAAAGCCATTAAATTTTCTGTGAGTGCGGAAATTAATATAGAAGTAAGTGTAATATTCTTGTTTACAAGTCGTTTACTTATATGGTTTTTACTCTAAGTGAGAAACCATGTATTCTTGTGTTAAAGTTTTTGATAACCTTTTAAATAAGACAGTTATCATCAAAGAGATTTTAATATCATACTCTTGCGATAATGATGTTACCAAAGTGTTACGTTTAAGACCTCCCTAACTGTGGAATGATTTATCTCCAGATTTGAAGATTATGTATCAGCTACAGACATATGAACGAAATATTCTTAGATGGAATTCTGGTTTTATACTTTATGGTGTGAGATTACAACATTTAAATAACATGATTTTAGAAGGATACCCGATTTGCATGTTAGGGAAGCCGCAAAAGGAAATAAATTTCTAACAAATTCAGAAGTTATTAATATCAGAAAGTATTATGATGTTCCCAACTGCAGCGCATTACTAACTCAATTTAATGTACATAGTTGCTCAAAGCCTTTATTTTGTACGCAATGTAAGAGTAAGGCATTTAGAGAATATATCTATTGTAATCCATTATATGACTGAAGTTCCATGGTGTATATTACTGAGAGCAAAAGTATTTACTCGTAAGGAAAAAGTATTTGTGTTGT